>OY743169.1:12263441-12892370 GCA_963555705.1 Ligustrum vulgare | reverse complement strand
TCCCTGAGGCAGCAGATCTAAGGAGGAGGTAGTTCCCGGAGGCGGCTGTTCACTGTGGCCGCGAACTGGTCGGCGTGCTGAGCGGCGTGGTCGGCGAAGTGAACACTGGACAGAGGAAGGGAACTCGATTTTTGGATTTGAGAGAGAGAGGGAATCGATTTTGGTAAAATTGGGGGTGGGTTTTAGGTTTTAACATGTTTCCTATTTGCAATTTAGTAATCCATCTTTAAATAATATTAAATTATCCCCCGGCCCTTTTTTGCAACGTTTTTAAACGTTGCAATTGCTTATCAATTGCAATGTTTTTTGCAATTGCTTATCAATTGCAACATTTTTAAAACGCTGCAAAATCTTAATTTCAGCGTTTCAAAATTTTTAACTTATTGCAACAATGTTTAAACGTTGCAAAAGGGGATAAACCTCAAATATTCATACCAAAGGCAACACTTACAAAATGTTGCAGTATACCCCTTTTAGCAACATTCAATTAGCAAATGTTGCCTTTTCATGTTGCAAAAGGTCTTTTTGTTGGGGAGAGAGAGAGAGAGAGAGAAGGGTCAAATTCAAATAATGGAAAAGCAAAAACTGAAAATAACAACCGCAGGAGAAGAACTCAGAAACTGATATTCATGGGTTTCGTTTATTCCCTTTACCTCTTCATTCCTCTCCTTTTCTGAGTATATGTAACTCGATCAATTATATTACTGTTCCATCTTATCTTTATACGTGCAAATGAGATTTGGATTGGCTATAACGAAAATGGAGAATTTCTCGATGTTTTCCTCAGCACGAAGAATAAACGAAGAAATGGATCGGCAGAAAGCATAATAATCTCCTTCTCTCATTTCCCTTTTGAATGTTTTTGGTAAAAACTAAAAACAGGAAAGTTCCTGAGGGGAGAGAGAGTAAAAATATTCTATCTACCGACTACTTATCTTCATTTTCAAAAACCTTTATATGTCATTTCAACATACTATATTGAGTCAACCATATTTTGAGAATATATAAACCAATTTATAAACAATACAATTTTTAAAATCAATTTTTAACCCTTACACATCGTCTTTCATCTATTCTCTCCATTTTTCAACCATACATTTTATCTCAAAAACATAAATAAACTAATTTATAATTGTTACAGCATTACCAAACGAAGGCAAATCACATGGGTAAACAATACAACAAATAACTAAGGGTAAATAGCGAAAAACATCCCTGTCGTTTGGGTGTATTGTGAAAATCATTCCAATCGTTTCATTTTTTGCAATTACACCCTCAAAATCACCTTTCATTGCGAAATACATCCTTACCATCCAAAACCGTTAAGATTTCTATTAAATGCTGAGCTGGCAACAATTTTTTGTTTAAAAGTCAGGGGAAAAATCGTCAATGCAGAAGAGTAAAGGTAGTATGTATACATATTTGGTACAAAATGTCGTTGGAATGTAAACGTTTTGCACAAAACCTCCCTGGCATGTAAACGTTTTGCGCAAAACATCCATGTCTCTCAAAAACTAATTAAGTAAAAGATAAATTATTATTGATTTCGTTTATGTAATGATCTTGTGTGTTCGGCTAGATCATTTAAATCATCAAATTAAATTACTTAACTTCTCAAACCAATTTTTAACTACACACATTTTCTCTCTCAAGTTTTCAACCACTTAGCCTCTGTTCGATAAAAGGGTTTTATTTTTTTTGGTTTACAATCACTACAATTTCTAATACAACTTATTAATCCAAATTATCAAACAATTTATTAATTCAAATTATCAAACAAACTATTATAAATATTTAGAGATCACAAAAAAAACCCCCCTTTTATCGAATAGAGGCTAAATGGTTGAAAAGTTTAAAGAGAAAATGTGTGTGGTTAAAAAAAGCGGTTTGAGAAATGAAGTAATTTAATTTGTTAATTTAAATGATCTAGCCGAACACAAGATCATTATATAAACGAAATCATTAATAATTTAACATTTACTTAATTAGTTTTTGAGAGGCAGTGATGTTTTGCGCAAAACGTTTACATGTCAGGGAGGTTTTGTGCAAAACGTTTTCACTCCAAGGATGTTTTGTGCAAACATGTATACATAGTTACATACTACCTTTACTCTTATCCATTGACGATTTTGCCCCTGACTTTTAAACAAAAAATTGTTGCCAGCTCAGCATTTAACAGAAATCTTAACGATTTTGGATGGTAAGGATGAATTCCGCAATGAAATGTGATTTTGGGGGTGCAATTGCAAAAAATGAAACGATATGGATGATTTCCACAATACACCCAAACGATAGGGATATTTTTCGCTATTTACCCAATAACTAACATTTGCATGTCTTGTAAAATCGTTCATAATCTTCAATTTTGACATTTAAACTCTCAAAATTATATTTCTTTGTCAAATTTCATTATGTCTGTCAAACACTGTTAAATTTCACCGCTTAACAAATTGTTGCACCCCAAAATTGATAATTTGCACAAAAGGTCCTTATCGTTTGTCTTTCATGCTTAAATCATTCATATAGTTTCAAACCTGATATTTTCATCTTTATTTCAATATTTTCTCACAGAGTTGGACCTTCCCTAACAAAACATTCTCATTATTTTTGTTCAGTGCGTAAATCATCCATATAATTTTGACTTTAACATTTGAACCATTAAATCGACATTTCATTGTGCAAAACTTATAACTATTTATTTTCTCAATTGTAAAATGAATATTTTACTATCTTTTTAAATAAAACACCCATATTATTTTGGATTTATTTTTTATATAAAATTTTTATATTTCAATTTTCATCTTCTACAATTATAGTCTCTTGATTACATTGTAAAAAAGAAAAAGTACTTAAAAAAAAAAAAAAAATCTTCTTGTTACATTCTAATTAATATTTTTTTGTCCAGCGAATAAAAATGAAATATAAAATTTTAAATAATTTTTCACTTTACAAAAAAAATAGTTTGTAGAGAATAAAATCAAAATAGAAAATTTTACATGAAAAATAATTGGTATGTTTATTTAAAAAAATAAAAAAGGTCAAATTGTCATTTTACAATCGAGAAAAATCCTTATTTGGCTATATTTTTTTTCAAAAGAAAATTTATTCAACGCTTAATCTCAACCATCCATCTTAGTCAAGAGACATAAGCCTATCGTTTCTTACTTTTTCAAACATTTTTTAACCACACATTCTTCAAAAAATATTATTTACAACCACATTTTTTTCCAATAAATTGGGGCCAAACACACTAAATAATAAAAACTTTTTGTACAAAGAAAGGTTAATTTGGTCTAAATTCCAAAGTTAAAATGATATGGACGATTTGAGCAATGAAGACAAATAATGAAAATGTTTTGTGCAAAGAAAGAGCCAACTCCACAATAAAATGTTGAAATAAGAACACAAGTACCAAATCGAGCAAGAATAAAAATAATCAAATAAATGAGGAAGAAGAGACAATCACAAGATTTATTGATCATCAAGGTGTAACAGTACAATCTATTATGGACAATTCACAAAAAAATACATATATGCATACGGATAATGATACCACGAAGCACCTGAACAACTCAATTCGACCCAAAATAAACACAAGAATAAGCAATGTCAATAAATCCTCAAGGGAATGAAAACACACACATATATGCTACATGGGGGCAAACCAGAAGATTGCAAGCGATGAATCAAAATTATGTCTCAATGTATATAAAGGGTTTCGAAAACCCTTTCATCTCTAACATAACTGCCAATTCTAAGATTCTCTATATCCCGGGATTCAATGTCGCTCAAGCTCATGAGTAGCCACCACCATATGTTTGTTGATTAAAATTACCTGTTCCCGTCATGGGATTATAATTATATCCTCCAGGCCTGGTGACGGGAGGAAAACCAGTTTTTTGTTGCATATGAACTCCTTGACCAACGCCCATGTTCATTCCCATACCCATATTACCCATAGGCTGCGGGTTTACATAACCTCCCATGCCAAAGGAAAGATAAAAGGAAGAAGGTCCCGTCCAGCAGAGCCCAAGTGTAGGGTTTAATTCCCAAATATAGGAGAATTGCGCCCTTGGTCCCTAACGTTTCAAGAAATGAACAAAGTGGTCCCTAGCCCTTTTTTGAATTTAAGATGGCTCGTTTACAGACCAAATCTGTCCAAAACAATGTTTTCAAAACCGGACTGGGCATCGACCTTACCGAGAGATCGGAGTCGACCCGGGATCGACCAGGACATTAATTAATATTAAAAAAATATTTAAAAAATCAAAAAAATTAAAAATTAAAAAAATAAAAAATATATAAAACCTGGGTCAACCCGGGACCAGGTCGGCCGGGTTTCCCGGGTCAACCTGGGTCGTTGACCGAGTTTGACCCGACCGAGTTTTTAATGTGACTCGACCCTATTTTTGGGCCGGGTCGCGGGTTTGACAACATTGGTCCAAAGTCACAAAATTGTGATTTTTGTGCCATTTGCAGCTAAGTCCTTAAAATAATTGCATTACAAGTCCATCAACTTTGATCTTGTACAATTTGATCCCCAACTCACTTTTTTTGTTTATGGTTGATCCATTTTCACTCAAAATCATCAATTAAGCAATCATTTTGCTTTCTCTTGTGATTATTTTCTTGAATTTGAGTAGTAAGCCATGGTCCTCAACTTTCAACACTTGTTCACTTTTGTTCAAAAATCACGTTTTCGTATGCTTTTGGTCAATTTTCACTCCCTTTTGACTTATTCTCTTTCATTTTGTGGTTTTGACCTACAAAAGCCATAATTACATAATTGTGAGTAGTAATTCGCTCAATTTGTCAATTAAATCATCAATTTAAGATCAAAATAAGTGTATAAAGCACACTTATTACTCACACTATGAGTTGCCGGAGGCGAAAAGGTGCCAAGCGAAAATATTTTTCTGTAGCAAATGTACCAACATGGTAGCAAATCGAATCATGAAGGTGGAGGCAGACTGGCTGGTGGCAAATCGAATCATGAAGGTGGAGGTAGACTGGCCTTTGTCAATGGGATTACTTGAGCACGACGTTAGAAACACCTAAAGGGACTAATGTGTGGAGTTGACTGGGGTACGATGGGTGTTGTTGTCTCAAATATTTTCCTGTCTGCAGTCCACTGATTGTGTTTATGGCACATTACATTCAATTTCTTTCTGAAAAGTTGGGACCCGTATTGTATTCAGTGCATAAGGGCATCTTGTGCAACCATATATTTGTTTTTCGAGCACAAAAATGTCTATAAATTGGCGTTAGTTTATATCTTGCGCAGGTGGATGAAGGACAAAAAATTGAGTCCAATGTTCGAGCTAACACCATCGTCCACCAAACAAATGCCAGTTCCCTCGCATCTTAAAGCAATGAGAGTAGAATCAAACAATCTATTTTGACAATGCATCGCGGACTCAAAACGTTTATCAATTACGTGATTAACAGACTGAAAGACATGAAAATTGGAGTGAAATGTTTGCTTGCGGCAGAGGGAGTTACTCCATCATCAAGCAAGGGTAAAGGCAAAGTCCTACATGGGGATACTTCGATTAGGGATCCAGAAGATGTAAGACCAAAGGGAGGTGAAAAATGAATAAAGTCCTCAAAAGAGAAATCAATGAAGCAAGCGAACCGGATATGTGAATTCTGCAGCAAACCCGGACATGACAAGCAAAAATGTCCAGATGTGCTACCAGCGGAAGACAATACCTATCGTCCCCATCTCCACTCGCAGGAATCAGAGAAGGCATGAGCATACTATACACAATCTTATTCACAAATTCATCGCAGGCAGAACCTTATCACCTACATTCGTACTTGCAGCCCTAGGTCAGACGGGTACCTACTAGTCTTCCAACTTCTTCAACTATGATGTACATGGATCATGGGAATGACTTATTGAACTTTACATGTATTGTTTTAATTTCGGAATGATCTAATGTAAACTTGTCCATTCGACACTTATATTACTTTTGTGTACTATTTCAATTCAAGTGAATTTTCGTCTGTTCAATCACGTGATTCATTATTAGTAATATGCGATAACAACATAACGATCAAACCACAAGCAGTTTAGTAAAAATAAATTGAAAAATATAAAAAAAAGTCCACAAACAGGTTAAATAAAAAAATAAAAGATGATAGCTATATGAATGGGATAAAAAACCACGTGGTGTATGTCATGTGGATTAATTATAGTGATGGCAACAGTTCGGTTCGGAGACCATAACCGTCTAAGTCGGATCGGTGCGGTTTCGATGCATGTTTCGGTTCGATGCGGTTAATAATCATTTAAATATAAATTAATTTTTGCAAGTCCAATGGAAAAAAAAAAAAACAGTTTATTTATAAAAAAAATACTAAGCAAATTTTGCAAACAATATCTCAATTCTCAAATTCAAAATCCGAATTTAGCAAATAATATTACGAGAATAATAATATTAGTATATTATGTTACGATTATACAAAGACAAAACAAATTATTTTTCTCGATCTTAACACTTGAGAGCAACAAATATTTTGTTTCTTGACATTTATACTTCATTCTCTTCCCCGCCATAAGTATTGTTAGCAATATATGTCATTGTTAATTTCTATTTGATAAAAGAAAAACTTGATTGGGGCTGGTGTGTGTGTGTGTGTGTGTGTGTGTGTGTGTGAATCAGATATAGGGCTAGACAAAATGACCGGACCAAACCAAATCAAACCGGAACAAAACCAAATCGAGCGGTTTGGTTTGGTTTTACAAAAAAAAAATTAATGGTTTGGTTCTTAATATGAAGAACCAAACGGTTTTGGTTCCGGTTCTTGTTCTAGAACCAAGAATCGAAGCTCAAGCCTACTTTTGGATCAAATATTTTTTTTAAATTATTCTTAAAAGTTAAAAAATTAACTTTATCTAATATTTTGGTAATTTAGGTCTTAACTTGTTTATGCCATCAGAAATCTAAATTTATTTTTCTTTAATCCTCTCTTATTTTTCCTTTTCCATTTTTGGTATGTAACTTGCAAGAGGTTTTGCTTACTATGTAACTGAAAATATTTCAATGTGGCTCTCACATCTCCTTTTACTCGGTGGAAGATTTCATGCATTACATATCTCTCACATTTTTGATGAAATTTGGACATTTGTTAACTCGTCCTAAAATATGATGCTTGTAGCTCAAAGAGATATTATGAGATTATAGGCATCATCTTGTGTTTCGTGCATTTATTTTGTTTGTTTTTTGCTAATAGTTTCTGGGTAAGCATAAAGACGTAGTCATGTAGTTTGATATAAATAATCTCTATCAATGACTCATTCGTCTACATTTTTAAATCATTGTTATTAGACAATATTTTGTATGGAGATGTAACTTGATATTTGTGTATTAGTTTAGACTTTGGTAAATGAATTTTGTTAATCATTATTAAGTACTAACTTATGGTCGTGGATATGGTATGTGATGATAATTTGCTTTTATATTTTAAAATTCAAGTAATGTATTGGAAACCAAACCAAAACCGATCTGTTTGGTTCCATATCTTTATAAAAATCGATTGGTTCCATTAGTAAAAAAATCATCGGTTCATGGTTCGGTTTGGTTACAATGGAACCAGAACTAAACCGAACCATATCCACCCCTAATCAGATATTCAGATGACTATAGCGCTAGGATTAATATATTTGGATTAGGTTTTGGTCACGTGAGCTGTGATAATTGACTTTTAAATAGAGAATCTAATTTTGAGCTTTTTATGTTTTAAATATAGCCCAAAATCAAATTTTTTGGAGGTGTTTGTAAAAATACCCAACTTTTGGTATCATAATTGAAATTTAATTCATTTTCAAGAATCATTGAATTTTTTTTTTTTTTTTTGAAAAAACATTGTTTTCAGAAGTATCATGTTGTGATACTTTAAAAATATATTATGATACTTTAACATGAAACTTTATCCAAAATTTATGATACTTTCAAATTTTTGGTATCATAACATGAAACTTTATCATACTTTTATGATACTTTTAGCAAAATTATAATATCACTGCCTGAAACTTTGTACTTTTTTTATGCTACTTTATTTTAGATATAAAATCAAACTGGTTTCTTACAAATTTTTTTTTTAATTTTCGAGTACAACCAAATCATCACCATCGTTACCCACCGACAACCACAAGCAAAAAACCAATCTAAAGGATTAATTTCGGTCAAATGCTTTCTTTCTCCTAGAATCGGCAGAGTTGCTCAATAAACCACCACTGTCAATGCCTCCGGGTCTTGATGGTTGATGCAGGTGAGACTTTCATACCCACAAGTATAGGGATCGCTTCTTCAACCTTGATGCTATGGATGGTCATGGGCGTATCCACCTTACAAGTGTCCTACTCGTGTGAGGGCCATCTTAGATTTTAGTACAAGCACTTCAGAGTCTTTTGACCACGAGATATCGGTCTTGGAAGACGCATAAACACCAGGAGGAGAGTTGCTCTTTCAAACCCTTCAAGGAAAATTGGTAATTGGAAAAGAAGCTTTTTCATCTGCTGCAAAAGTTGTGATGCAAAAAATTAGTGGTAGCGATTGTTCAGTAACAGGTGATGGCAATGGTTTAGTGGTTGATGTGGGTGGTGACGGCGATGGTGGGTCGACTACTCGATTGTGGTTCAGTTAAAGGCAATCAAAGGCAGTCAGAGAAGAAGCGGGTGCCAGAGCTGGAGACGAAGATGATGAATTGGAGAAGGAGATGATGAACTGGAGGAGCTGTGTCGGGGACAAAAATACCATAGTTTTCAATGTTTTTGTTAAGAGATGATTTGTGCAATATATCCTAAAAAAAAATAGTATAGGGTGCAATTATCCCTTAAATTCTCCAGTGACACCAAGTAGCACACCCCTCACATCCTCGATCACAATGAGTCTCCACCATCCCAACCCCGTAAGAAGTAGATTACGCCCAACATAAGATACTTCTACAAATTGTTAAAGTTAAAGCAACTGTAAAATTCAAACATCCAACAAAAGTTTGAAGCTGAAGGTAGGGTTAAATTCAAACTAAATTTCAAAGGAACTATACAAGTTCTAAACAAATAAGACTTCTTCCCTCGTCTTATATCCTTGCCGTCAAGCCACAACTTCATTTCGCGCATTACAGTTGCTCAATTGAAAGATTATACAACCACCAAAATAATATAAGCACACGCTCAATGACGAAGAATCTAAGATCCAAAATTCTTGAATTCATTTACAGTAGAGATTAAACATCTCCATTAATACACATAATTGAAGGTTTTTAAAAAAAAAAAAAAAATTCCCATAGGGTTGTCCAGGCCGAAAAGAAAGAAGAAAGTAAGAGCAAAAAGATGCAGAATTTTCTTATAGAAAAAAAGGTGAATTGAGCTGAAAACTGTAAGTCTGGTTCAATTAATTGATTAATAGAATCTTTCTATATTATCAATTATTTTGTACATAAAGAAATGGAGATATACTCTGAAATTCAGAACGTTTTCGAGTCGCTCTTCTGAAAGGCTTTCTATTGCTCCAAAACAATCTTTCACAGCCACTGTGATTTCTTACCACATCAGCTCGACCCTCGTCCACAGCCAATCGCGTCTTCTTTGAAACAGACCTCCGCTTTTGCGACTTCTTTCGTAATTCAGCTCGTCTTAAAGGTGTTTGAGGTTCTTCAAATTTACTAACAGTAAATCTGCCAAAAATAAGCAAGGACCAAGTACAAACCAAGTAAAAAAAAAAAAAACTCGGAAGTCTTGTTATTTACTCCCCCGTCACATAAAAATAAACTCATTTCTATTTTTATACGGATTAAGAAAACGTAATTAATATATGTTGGAAATATAAAATTACTTACATTTTACCTAATAAACCCCTACATTGAATAATGAGTAGTTCATATTTATTGATAACAATGCATATTAAATAGGGGCATATTATAAAATTAAGATATTTAAGGAAAGTGACCTATAATTTGAAATAAAAAAAAAAAAAAAACGAATCTATATTTGTGGGACGGAGGGAGTATATAATATGCATTATATCATGCAAGAAAATTCAATAAAAGATCCAAAGCAAATAACTTCAAGTTACACTCACCTCTCCAGTGCTATTGGCACCAATCCATGCATATCCTCTCCCGGTTCAAGAATACACGCTGGACAAATGTAAATCTTTGATGTTGAAGAGATTTTCATGCAATCAAAATGGTACCATTCATTGCATTTATCACAAGCAATAACTGCTCTCTGGTCATAAGGTCTTCGACAGATGCAGTAAAGCATACTTCGATCCCTAAGTAACTGCACCAATCAAGCATAAGAACTAGAAACAAAACACAAGTACATTAGCCTCCTTAAATAAATTGCCATATGGTACCTTTAGTTCCTTTACACAATCGACAGGTAAATTTTCACCCTCCGTAATGAGCTCAAAAACTTCATCCAATCGAAGTGCTCCACCGTCCATTGAGACCTGCTTGCAGAAAGAAAAGCTTAAATTTCATTAGAGACCATTGTGTGAACTTTTTGATTTCAATTGAACAAGGGAAAAATGGAGGACCTTCTTGGCTGTATCTGCCCATTGCAAGCCGATGTCCCTCAATGCAGAAAGTTCCCGTCTATAATAATCTTCTGGAGGAATGCTTATTGCCAGTCCCTAAGGCATGGTTACAAGGTAAATCAGCCAGGATGTCAACTAATTTGTGGGATATCTGAGTCACCAGAAATATTTAATACTATTTTTGCAAGTGACAGTATAGTCCCCAAAAATGCAAAACTGTAGGCCAGATGTTAAAAGATACCCTAGAAAACAAGTGTATTTGGTTCCAAACTAAAGGTTTGAATGATATTTAATTCTTCCTAAAGTCCACATCTTTATTGTGCTTTCCATTATTTATCAAGGTAAAGAAAATTTGGTTTCAACCCCACTGAAATGTCGAGACCAGTCTGGAACATCTATAAAGTGATGACAACAAAGAAATATGCAGTCCTACAGAGAGTAAAGACTAGAGTGGCGATACCTCTTTCAGAAGCCGCTGAATCTGCTGCATTGAAGGCTTCTCAGTGCTTACCAATAATTCCTGAGTTCTAATTTTCCATGAATTTCTTCCTAATGCCAGCTCAAATTTTTGGTATCCCTGACCATCATAAATACCTGCTAGTACTACTGCCTGTGCACAATGAAAATACTATCACTCAATACAAATAGGAAACAACCATTTCACCTTAACAAGCAAACAATGGTATTGTTAATCAATAAGAGACCATTTAACAGATACCTTGTAAGCAATGCACATTTTTTCTATCACTACACTGAGATCTTTATCAATATGAGCTAAAGCAAAATCCACTAATTGTGTTAAGCAAGCATTGCATGCACGCGCTTTCTCAAGAATTTGGTGAAGTATCCTTCTTTCCTCAATCCTGACAAAAGAAGTGTATGATATCACTTTCAGAAAAAAAAATCTTTGACCGTATTTTTTTGCATTACAAGACATTACGATGTATATAAATAACTAAATATTGCATAAGTAAGACATCGACCATAAAAATATTAACAGACAACTAGAAGTAAGGATTTGCGCCCCAGTACAACAATAAGAAGAGTAATAGTTGGAGACCCTATTAAAAGATTTTGATTTGCAGTCCTACCAGCTCTGCAAAGAAATGAAACTACAATGTTTCAATACTCAAATAAAAGTATATTGAAAAACATCTTATACCTCGTTCTTATGTGCAATGTGTATATACTATATACTTGAAGGAAACTAAAAAATCTGTCTAATTCAACTTACCCAGAAAATTAACCAAATTCCTCCCTCCCTCTCATATTGATAACTCTTTCATCAATTATAAAAAGCTCACAATGTTAGCACACAAAATCTTCCAGAGGAAAACTCGAAGGGAAAGAACAAGGACTCAACTACATATAACTTCAAAGGCCAAGGCTTTGGACTAAAAAATTATGTCACTCTTTCACCAATTGTCAATCAAAGTTCTCAAATCCAAAATGGATCTACTTTTGTCGGTTTTGTCTGAAGTAACCCTAAATGCATAGATTTTCTGTTCAACTATGCACAGCTACGAACGATGAAAATTGTACATTATATAAAAAATATGACATAATTTAGCTAACAAATAAAACAGAAAATACAATTAGTATCTCTTCTATTTCCTTAATTTTCTATTTTATTTAACCTCAAAGAATAACCATGTTTTTGTTGCATGGTTCAAGCTCAAGATTCATAGTGGTCAAGATTATTTATATGCAATTACTGGTATAACTTTCGTTAGAAAATAATTACTGGTAGATCACCTAAGCCTTAAGGCTTGCTTGGGAGTTTTATTTATTTATTTTCCTTCAATATTTTGACAGTTTTTGGATGGCACCAGTTATGAGATGTTTGGGAAAACCGGTGCTTGTTAGTTTTTCTATGCAATGGTTTGTGTTGTTTAAAATCGATAGTGTAATTTTGACCATATTTCTCAACCCACCAATGGTGAATTTTGACTGTTTCTCAAATTCTTTTGCAATTTTACTGTCTATAATATAATTTTTCCAACCCACAAATTTTGTTCAAAAGTAACTTGTAAATTAAAATTCAATGACCAAAAAATTTATTTATAAGCAAAATATTACTTTATATCTAAAAAGTTTACTTATCTTCTGTTTGATACTCATTATTCAAAAGCTCTTTTTTTAAACTCATTTTCAATCACATATTCTCCCAATAAAATAATCTTACACATAAACCCCCCAAAAATTCCTACTTTTTAACCACACATTTTCCAAAATATACTATTACAAAATGCATTTCTGGTGAAAAATGGGTATCGAACAGGGGCTTAGAAGTAAAATATTGCCCCTATTGTCTCATTCTTCAAAAACTCATTTTCAACCAACCATTCTCCCAATAACATAATTCTACACGTGAACTCAAAACTTTTTAACTTTTTAACCATACGTTTTCCAAAGAATAACTATTAAAAAATCTATTCTTCTAGAAATTGGAAATCGAACCAACCCTACATATAAGATAAAAAATCACTTTTGTGTGAAAAATTACTAAAAAGGTAAAAAATTGAACTAATAAGATAAAAATACATTTACAAATATAAAAAGATACCTCTAAGGAAAAATTCATTTATGTGTAAAAAATTATTTAAAATGTACAAATTTAACTTGTAATACTAAACTTTACTTTTAAGTAAAAATTCACTTATTAAAAGTACAAAATTAGCTTACAACTGTAAAGTTTACTTATTAGGTAAAACTTATAACTTAAAATTTTAATTATAAGTTTATATTTCACTTTTTAAGTTAAAAACTAACTTACATGTAAAAAAAATACTTTTAAGTAAAAGATAGATTGATTAAAAAAAAATCATAAAATTATAATTTGAAAGTTTCACTAAAAGGTTATAATGTAATTTTATTCTTTTAAAAAAAACCTCTCAAAACTACTAAATAATAAACTCACAAGCATGGGTTGGACTATTTTAAAAATCGCTATTTTGAGGATCGCTAGATAATAAACTCACGAGCATGTGTTGGACTAAAATTCACCCAAAACGGGTATATTTCAAAAAAATCTCAAACCCGATATCCCAAAACTTCCAAGCGGGCCCTAAGGGAAATGTTCAACCACTTCTCCAGCATCATTCTTCTGGAATGAATCTTTACATTAAAGGAAAGCAAACATCCTTGTGTTACCTTCTTCTATTCTAACTGACTTAAAAGATTCCAGTGAACAAAATGAACAGTACTTGTCTCAAAAAACGAGCAGAAGGGAACATATTTTAAGCAGTGGACAACTTTTGAAGAATATGCTATTGCCAAATATTGAAAACAGACTACAAAAAAGAAAAGCAAGAATTATTTGGGAATTATGAAAAAAACAAGAGAGCTATTTGTACCATAAACAGAGATCATCAGCATCAGAGAGCAATGCAGTGAGTTGATCCAATTCAGGATGCTTCCGTACAATTCTCTACATAAACAAACAGAAGATCAGAGAGCTATTGAGATTCTCTGTGCAACAACACTGCAGAAATGTAAATGATGAGATCCAAACCAGAAGACCAGATCCCTTGAGAGGAAGTTTTGGATTCTTCACGAAATTGCAGTATGAGCAAATAAACAAGGGCATGTCATTAGCATCTCCTAATGGCAATTTTGTGCACTGCAAGTGGAAGCTGGGCAAGCAAAAAAACATTAGGCAGACAATAATCATAACTTCAGTAATACGAAAACTATTTCTGAAGTTGTATCTACCTATCAGATTTAGATTCTTTGGTTCCCCCACCCCCCGAAAAAAAAAAAAGGAAAATGAGATAAAGAGACCACACCCACCATAATGATGCTAGTCTGATAGTTATGAAATGCCAAAGGGAGAGCCACTTCCATTATTTAGAAAAGTTGAACCAAGCAACTATTGACTTAGAACCCTTACCAGTCCTTGCAAACAGAACAAGTCCAAAGCTCTTGATCATTAATATCACTGCAGCAGCATATGCATAAAGTTCCTGCTTTGCTATTCTTAGATTTTTTGTACATGCCAAAAGAACTTTCAAGAGTTTTTTTTATCTGCACAAAGTTCAGAAGATTTGTTGAGAATTACGTTGAAATGAAAACTAAGCCACCAAATTTTCATCAAAGAAGTAAAAGCAATTGATAGGCACAAACCTCTAGGAAAGTACTGATCAGCGGCTTCCCATTTCCAGTTGAGGGATTAATTATGTCCTCACAGCATCGTTTCCACTGTTGAATTTTTTCAACTTCAGAATATACCTTCTCCAGTTCTACACAACTGAACGCCTCAGCAGTTCCAAGTTCCTGAATGTTTGAATTGGCAGTTCAGCAATAATAATGACAAAATACAAAAGAAAACAAATGGCTATAATTTTTCTCCAAAATGGATATGCTACTTGTTGTATTGGCCATTGGCTCAACCAGCCCATATGGATGGTATAGAACTGGCTACCATGTCATCCATCAGATCCCCACCACCAACCAAAAAATAAAAAGGAAAGGAAGGAAGAGTAAAAGAAGAAATGAAGAAGATGAAGGAAGAAAAGAAATACTCCCTCCATCCCACAAAGATAGGCCTGTTTATATTTTTACACTGATTAAGAAATGGTAGTTAATATAGTTGAAATAATAAATTTATCTATACTTTTCCAAATATACCCTTATGTTAATTCCAAAGACTCATTAATTTATTCAAGCTAGATGCCATTTGATATTGGAATTCATTCCAAGGTAGTTGATTTGGATTATTACCAAGGTACATTAACTAGGGGCACATGAGGAAATGAAAAATTAAATACATGCTCAATATGGTAAGTAGCCTATCTTGGTGGGATGGACGAAAATAGTATACAAGCCTATCTTTGTGGGACGGAGGTAGTAATAATACCCTTATTCTCCGAAAAGAAAATAGGATCAGCTGTATTGGGACACCTAATTACTTATACAGAGAGAAGTAAGGGCATATGCACAATCTTTTATGGAGTTTTCACCTACACTACCATTGAAACAGACACATCTTATTAGTCGCAGCGCCAGCTGGTCTAGTTTGTGTTCTGTATAAGGATTGGGACTGGGTAGCTGGATATGGGAGCATTTTTAGATAGAGCAAGCATTCTAATCTCCACTTAAGAACAGAAAACCTACATTTAGTAACTAAGTTATTATCGAAAGAGTAGCTACAACGTGTCAAAAATTGTGTGCCCATAGTCAATCTCATTTTACCTTTCAAAACACAAGGGCCAAAGGCTAACATCATTCATGTTTTTAATAAAAATAGAAGTCAACAAAAAGGGTGCTACAAAAGAATGCACGTGATAATCAAAGAAAAGTAAGATACTATAAATTGTATAATAAACATAGACATAGTTATCAAAACCGGACCGGACCGGCTAGTCTGGCCTGGAAACCGGTAACCGGACTTTGATCTGATCTGGTTGACAGTATTTGGTCCATTAACAAATGAACCGGTCAGGAACTGGTCTGGCCGCCATAAAACGCATGGTTTATAGTAGAACCAGAACCGGTTCAATATGAACCTGTTGTTTCAATTGGTCTATACTGCAAAATTTTATTTCAAGTAAATAGATTTTTTTTTTTTTAGAAATATTAAAAAATGAAAAACGATCTAACAATGACCCACCGGTTGAACTACTGACCTGGTGGCCCAATGATTTTTCGGGGTCAACAACCGGAATTGATCTGATAACTATAATTATAGCCAAATATGTTACACCAACATTAAGGGTGAGAAGCTCAAGAGTTAAAGTCTCTAATGGAGGCAGAAAACCACAAAAAAATAACCCAAAGTATGCCTCGTCGTGGCGTTCGAAGGCATTCAAGGCCCACGTCACCAGAGTTTCCAATCTGGTAAGCAAATTGCAACTTTTGGTAAATTAGCATCTTGGAGATATAAATCTTAACATCATCTCAAGTTCTCTTTCAAGATTGTTTCCTGTAATGCCAAATTTGCCCCTAATTTCTAAAATATTAACAAGTTTCTCATAATTTCTTAACCCCTACATATATTCTTTTCAAATTACCAAATTTTGTATTAGTTTCGAAATCCGAAGAAAGCTTCATTCCCACTGCACAGTTCATTGTTGCGTGGCACAATCAGCAATCCAAACACACTGCAAACCAGATTGATGTGTTCAAGGTAACTTTACCCGTTACACAGTTCGAAGAACACCTTATCGGCTGATAAATATACCCAAAGAAATTAACATCTCACCCGAACGCTTTGATCCAATTTATGAAGGATATTCTCAAGGTGAGCACCAAAGCGAATGCCAAACAATATTACAAAAGATGCTGCCTATTAGAAAACAAAATAAAAGATCCAATCAGCTTACCTTCAGCTGCAACAATATATTCCATGATCGATCTTCAGATCCAAGTCCAAAAAATAGATGCACTTGCTCCAGCCACAAACTACAAACACGTTGGAAATGTATTAGAGAACCATATAAAGAAGCAGAGAGAGAACAATGTAATCTCCCTTGAAATAGCAACATAAAGATACTACTGAAATTCAAATGCATAAAATGCAATTCCAGACTTTGCAAAATCTCTTTTTGTTTAACCAGGAATACTAGCCTTGAGGCTACTATCCACAGGCAGATAACTGGCTTAATCACAACATAGTTCACTTCTGGGATGCAAACTTAAACCACAATTTGTATGCATCGAATTGCTAAATCTAACTGCAATGGAAAGCTAGAATGCCACCTAATGAACATAAATGAGAGTAGCCTTGAACACCTATGTTTACCAGTAGTTAGAGAGCCATCAGAGTCGATTCTTGAACTTAGCCAGCTCAAAGTTTCAATTTCACTCATATCGTATAGAAACTTATTATGAAGAACTTTTCTTTTTCGCAGAGTAGCATTTGGGGAAGGAAAAATCTTGGTTTGGTGAACTACAAAATATTGCACTAGTTACAAGAAAGAAATAAAAGAATATAGACGAGATGCGCGAAACAAGATAGTTCATTTCAACTAGCAATCCCTGCAAATGTAATTACGCCTGCTTTATGTTTAAATAGACAAAATTTTGCTACATAACAATCTAAGGTCAAAGCACTTATTTATCTGGAAACGAGAGCGTCCTAGCACATTGGCTGGTATAAACAGTCATCTAAAGCCACTGAAGCTACTTTCTCACTCAAATCCAGATGAATAATACTACCATGAAGGATAAAAATATCTAAAGTGGGACCACAATGCTGCAATTAGAGGAGACAACTCACTTGTGTTTGTGAATAGAATTCTGAAGGTGACCAACAATCATCGGGAATGGAACACAGATTTTCTGCAATGTCAAGATGTTATACGTATCATGTATGTACCCAAAAACACACAGACGATTAAGCACCGGTAAGTGAACTAAGAGCATGAGCAGTTAGTACTTTCTGGATTCCAAATGTTGGTAGACCAAAAGCAAGCTAATAACATTAGATACCTCATACAGAACAAGAACTTCTTCAGCACTGATAAGCTCTAATTGTCCACAATTATGAGGAGTAAGAATTTGAATGGCTTTCCCAAGCCAATGTATTCCGTCTATCAACTTGCCCCACAGAGCACAGGACTTGAAGGTTGCAGGAAGTTTTACAGCAGCCTCTAATATAGTCTCAACTTCCTAAAACGATAACAAATGATATGATACATGATCCTCGAATTATAGGAAGACAAAGTCATAAACCAAAATGCAAAACTAATAGCACATCCATTTACTCCAATAAATTCAATCAGAAGAAATGGTCAGCAATTCATAATGAAATGAGTCAAAAAGGTATGCTGAAATAATCAACTTAATTTGTCTTGAATCATGAAGAGAAGAATAAACACGTGTTGTAAAATAACAAATGATCGACTTTGATTGGATTAGATTAGAACTAATAAGACTTCATATTCTACAATTCACAGTATTCACGTAAAGGCTATATAAAATTACAATGACCATGGCCTTTCCTCATCTTTCCCATTCGAGGGGGCTATTCTAGCACCGTAAGTTTGTGTACATGTCCGCTCAGGTACAAAAGGCCCCAAAGTGGATTTACTTCTATTCCCTAGCAATTCTAGTGTATATGTAAGATACTGGCTGTGAAGCTCCGACACGGCATTTTTGCCGGAGTACCTGTGTCGACACGACGTGGGTACGGATATGAGATCCGAACCGGATCCTTCATTTTCAAATCGGACACGGCAGCCAAATGAAGAAGACAAGGTGAGGAAGAATATGACTTAAAAGAAGATAAGCATCGGAGAAGGACCTATGTCGTAGAAGAAGCGGCGTCGGAGAAGGAAATCGATCATTCTTCCATTCTTAGTTGACGGCAATGGAGTTTCTTGTATTCTCTGTGTCTGTCTCTATACTATATGTTTGTCCGATGGGCTTAGGGTTAGAGGGTAGGGGGTTAGGCGGGTCGGGTGGGTGAATGGGCTTGGACTGGGCTCTTGCGTTTTTATTATTCAAAGTCAAAATTCAATATAAATAATGGATTGACAACTGTAATTTGTATATGTAATTCATTCTCCAATTCTCCAATTTCAGTTTTTTAACTCAAAATACGTAATAAAAAAATAAAAGAAAGCTCAATTATCTTTTAACATTAATGAATGTTTATTGGTTTTAATTTTAAGTAATTTTTTTTAAATTTAAAAATAAAAAATCAATGCCGTACCCAGGTACCCGTGTCCAAAATTTGGACATTTTTTGGCCATGTCCCCATACCCTATATTTTTCAAAAAAATAATAAAAAAAAATCCGACACTCGGATCCGCACCCGCACCCGATACTCATACCCGTGTCCGAGCAACATAGGATACCGATACACGTAATAGCATCTGTGCAAACAGGAAAGATGGGGGGAAGTCTATGGTCATTACAAAAAAGGCACGTTTTTTGAGAAGTTTTAATGAAGATTGAAAAGAAAGTCAAATCCAGACATATTGTACACATTTTGAACAAGGCAACAGAGAACCAACTAGTTCAACTAGTAACCTACAAATTCCTGGATGGACTTGAAACAAAAACTAACAGTCCCAGGACATCAAAACCAAACCTAACTTTTACAACCAAAGAAAATAGAAAAGCTTCTTCTTGGTATGCATTTAGTGAGGAAATGATTGACAGATTGTGTTTTGAAGATAAAGACAGCCAAGCAAATTTGAACTTAAGTTTCAGCAAAAACAAGTTAAAAAAATGTGCTCTTTAAGAGCCAACAAGAATTTCAATCATCCTCACTTGTAAAAGCTTCTTCTTCTCCACATTATTAGCAGATTAAATTCAAGGAAATACACTTCAGCATGCTATTTCATGAAGACGGCTTATATAAAAGAACAGCAGTCCGTCACACTCAAATGGAGAACAAAAATTTCATTGAAAATAACTATAAAATAAAGTGTAAAAAAAGTTACACGAGATTAACATGATGCAAATTTGTCCAAAAAAGTGTATTGTACTTTCGAAGTAAATTAGAAACCACAAAATCAGCAATTCCTTTAAAAAGAAAAAAGAGAGACTAATATTGAGAAAACCAAAGGGAGGCATTATTGCTTTTACTGCTTACTAAGCCCTTCTTCACCTCTTTTTCATAATCAGTCAAACCACTTTTCATCCACAAATTTCATGGAATCCACAAGTACTACCCACTTATCCACCACTCACTTTTATCTTTTTATAACTTAAACGGATTACAACCACTTCCAAACATACTTTTATTGTAGTGAAAAAATTTGCTGGAAGTGAAAGACACTTCAACATAACCTCATTAGATAAATATGAGCTCCATACACCAAGAAAGAAGGGAGATGAGAAAGAAAAAATCGTGTTAAATTTAACAATGTACTATCATAATTTTGTAACCCAATAAGACAAAACTCACCTCACAGGTAGGAACAACAGAAGAGAATGAGAGGGCCTTGATGCACCACTGCAGAGTGAAACAAGCATCTTGAAGTTTTGGGATCATGTTAAGCTCAAGACCAAGAGAAAAACCAGCATCCAAGGTGGGCTCTAGTGAAAGAAGACAATTTTGATATCTGGGAATAAGACAGCTGGTATTCCCATCACCAATACTATCAATCTTCCATAAATTCTCTGCATCCTGCAGTAAAGAGCTGGCATCCTGCTCCCACTCAATGCATTTCTTTAAAACATTTTCAGCAACTGAACATTCATCCAAATATACCTTCAGCAAATTTGACTCGGCCACCAACTTCTGCAGTATCAAAAAAATTGTCATGGCACATTCTTTAACCTGACAAATAAATCATCACAGAACGCCGTGACAACCTTCAAGGCCTCAACACTAAGGCGAGAATTTAAGGCTGAAATGATGGGTAAATCATGAGACAGAAATGGCTTCGACTTTTCTAACCAAGCCTTAGCCATTGACACTGCATCCTTGACTTGGATAAGCGTAGGTAGAACAATACATATATCCTCAGAAGCCCTACAAGTTTTTGATTCAGATATAAGAATCAGCGCAACACTCAAGTTTTGGTGAGAAAAATATGGATTCAAAACCTTAAAATATCCTCAAATTCAGACATCTGTGCTTTACTAGAGAGAACATGCTTCGCTTTCTCCTCCCACCGCACGGAAACTGCGTATCTTCTAGAGATATCAACAAATAGCTTCTCCTTCTCAATCTGCAGTCTATGTGGCATGCGAAGTTTGAAACTTAATAGTAGTAATGTATTGCATTTTTACAAGATACAAAAAAGTAAAATGAAACAAACAAAAGTGATCATACTCATTTGCCTCCATTATCAGTTGCTGGATGAAGTCCATGGACATTCCACAGTCAAGTGCCTGCAAGAATAATTCATTAATAAATATATACCTACTTAACATTACATATATGATATACAGATATAAATGTGAATTGCAACTCAGAGCAAATAAGTGAATGTAGTAGTTAGGTTGCTAATATTTGAAGAGATAGCAAATCAAAAATAAAAGGCCCAAACAAAAGTTACAATATAACAGTCATTGTAACAGGTTAATGTTCAACAGCAATACTTGCATTTAGTTACCTTCAAAGCTTTAACCCGGCAATAAGCTTTCTTAAGCTCAATCTCAACACAAGGCAACTCATCAACTACAATTAAATGGAAAAGGACAAACAAATGACATCAATAGATAAATTCCCATTATTATATAATGCAAGTTGAAAAAACCTTTATAATAAGAAAAGAACAAAGAGAATGAATACGCTTACCCTGAATTTTCATTGATAAACCATCCTTATGAATGTGGGTTAACTCATCAATGACATTTTCTTGATCCTCTCGTTCATGAACATTCACAAGAAGAATATTAACACGGGATACCCATGATATGGCATCAGTATAGTATTGTTTTAGAAGGTTTAGCTCTGGAATATTAACAGTAAAACCATCCCATTCATTGAGAAACAGTTCAACTTTCTGCACAAAACAAATATGTAGTTCTTAAAAAAAGTTTCATGTCCAATGTCCCTAACTGAAAGATATTTATGTCTGCTACACACAACCTTTAGGCTAATGGAATCTTTCAACATCTCGTTGCAACGAGACCGGCAAGATTTAACTTGCCTTGTTAAATCACAAAGCAATTCAGCTTCAGGGAACTGAAGTTGTAGTTCTAAAATCTGGAAAATATAACCAAGAAAGAATTGAATTAAATTTTCTAACAGAAAAATACTATAACAATTCGAGCAGTTGTGTGGGTGTGGGTGACAGAGACGGAGACGGAGACAGAGAATCAATTGCTTGGACAGAAAAAGATTGTGCATGCCATCATAAGGTTCTGCTAAATGGTTGGAATATGTCTTTGAAACCTCGGGAGAAAGAAGGTTCTAAATTACCTCAGACTCCAGCTTGTAAAGTACATCTACCTCAATAGCACCAGGAGATTTCTCAGAGATGCAATTTCTCACACTGTCCACCCAGACCTGTGCAACCTCAGCGATAGTATACCATTAGGACATGCATCAAAAAGCCAGAAGAGAAGAAACATAGTGCACTCACTAAAATGCAGAAGGAATAAAACACTCCATTTTCATATCTAGAAATATATAGAAGATACATCCATAAAATGGGTATTGTAAATATGTTGCACAAAGAACGAGGAGTGGAGGATTGAAAGATGGAAGCACGGGGCAATTTGAAGCTTGGATGTAGGTTCGGGATGAAGTAGGATCAAAATGTGCACAAAAAGCAAGATTGGGTACAAACAAGAAGATACAAATAATCTGACGGCTACCAAACTGTGGAAGAATCAAGAGAATATGTCAATTAGTTAAACTTGGTAATATTATAAATTAGTTCCCTGATTTTTAGGTTAGGAATCTTCCTATTTTAGATTATGGTTTCAGCCTATAAAGCTGTTGTAATTCACACTATTTTTTGCACGGAAATATACAGATTTTCTGGTAAATTCTATATGGTATCAGAGACAAATCAGCTCTAAACCCTAACCCGAGCCTTCGATTACCCTTTTGCTTCCACCATGTCTGACTCCACATCAGAATCTACCCCTTTCTCAATCGCCAACCTTCTTTGAACCAAAAACTACCCATACAAACTCACACTCCATACAAATTACCACAGTCAGGTTGAATGGATCAAATTTCCTGCGATGGCCTCAATTGTACACATGTATATCCGTGGAAGAGGAAAGATGGGATACTTGACAGGTGAAGCAAAGGAACCAGCACATAATGATCGGCTGTATGCAACCTGGGATGCTGAGAATTCCATGGTCATGACATGGCTTGTGAACTCCATGGAAGAAGAGATCAGCTCCAACTACATGTGCTACAACACGGCTAAAGAATTATGGGATAACGTTAACCAGATGTACTCTGATATGGGAAACCAATCTCAGATTTATGAGTTGACTATTAAACTTGGTGAGATTCGACAAGGAGAGGACAATGTCACTAAGTATTTCAACTCACTAAAAAGAATCTGGCAGGATATGGACTCGTTCAACGACTATGAGTGGAAATCCACAGAGGACTGCAAACAATACAAGAAATTTCTTGCAGGACTCAAATCGGATCTTGATGAATTCAGGGGCCAAATCATTGGAAGTCAACCCCTTCCCCCAATTGGTGAGGTATTTTCTGAAGTTAGAAGAGAGGAAACTAGCAAAAATGTCATGCTTGGAAGTAGAACAACTGTTGTTCCCATGGCAGGTTCCCTCGAACAATCAGCATTAATTGTCTTAGAGGCTAATGCAAGCAGAACAAACTTCAAGCAACGACTTACAGATGATCGACCCCATGATTGGTGTGATCGCTACAACATGCCGTATCATACAAGGGATACATGCTGGAAGATCCATGGTAAACCAACAAACTGGAAAAGCAACAAACAAGGGGGCAGATCCACCAAGGCATACCTTTCAGCACAAGAGGCAGAGATGAACCCATTCAACAAAGAGCAACTCGATCAGTTACTCAAACTACTTACAACCAATTCAACTTCTAATACTCCTAATGTCTCTGTAGCTCAAACAGGTAGCAATCCTAGCACTCAATCTCATTCTTTAACCTCAGTACCTTGAATTATAGATACAGGTGCTTCAGACCATATGACCAGTTTCTCCCACCTATTTCATACATATTCACCTTGTCCTGGTAATGAAAAAGTTAGAATAGCACATGGCAGTTTCTCACCAATTGTTGGAAAAGGCCTTATAAAACTTTCAGAAATTATTAACCTAAAATCTGTCCTCCATGTTCCCAAACTTACCAGCAATTTCTTATCCTTGAGTAAATTATCTATTGATTCTAATTTCCGTGTGACCTTTTTTGATTCTCGTTGCAAATTTTAGGGCCGAAGCTCGGGAATGACGATTGGCAGTGCTAGAATGGTGGATGGTCTTTACTATTTCTATGATAATCTCTCTAGGAATAAAATAACTCATGGACTAAGTGGTATAAGTTCGACATCTGTTCGTGATCAAATCATGATTTGGCACCTTAGACTAGGACATTATAGTTTTCCTTATCTTAGACATTTATTTCCTACTTTATTCAAAAATGTAGATTGTTCATCATTTCAATGCAAAAGTTGTTTGTCGGCAAAAAGTCATCGTTCTACACACATACCAAAACCTTACCGTGCATCAAAACCATTTTATCTAATTCATAGTGATGTTTGGAGTCCCTCTAAAATCACTACTGTATCCGAAAAAAATTGTTTGTAACTTTTATTGACAATCACACAAGTTTATGTTGGGTATATCTGATGCATGAAAAATCTAATGTAGTAAAATTGTTCAAAGATTTCTATACGCTACTTGAAAATCAATTTCAAACAAAGCCTAGTATTCTTCAGACAGATAATGGAACAGAATATTTTAATGAATGTTTGGGAACATTTTTACATGAAGAAGGTATTTTACATCAGTCCACATGTTGTGATACTCCTAAACAAAACGGAATTGCTAAACAAAAAAATTAACATTTGCTTGAAGTTGCACGTGCAATCATGTTTTCCATGCATATGCCAAAATATCTATGGGGTGATGCCGTTTTGACAACATCCTATTTGCAGTGAGTTTGGTTAGCCAGTTCTTGCACTCATCGGGTCAGAACACTTTGAAGTTGTTCACGATATCTTAAGGTATCTGAAAGGGACTCCTAGAAAGGGAATACTATACCAAGGACGTGGACATCAACGGGTGGAAATCTATATCGACACAAATTGGGCTGGGAGTACAACTGACATAAGAACTACTTTAGGTTACTGTACATTTATCGATAGGAATCTTGTCACATGGCGTAGCAAAAAACAAAATGTAGTTGCTAGAAGCAGTGCAGAAGTTGAATACAGGTCAGCGGCACAGGGCATTTGTGAAGTTATGTGGATTAGAAAACTACTAGAGGAATTGAATGTCCCCGACTCTTTACCAATATGAAGGTCTATTGTGACAACAAAGCAGCCATTGCAATTGCTCACAATCATGTTCTTCATGATAGGACAAAACACGTGAAAGTTGACAAACACTTCATCAAGGAAAAGATTGAAAGTGGTCTAATTTGCATGCCCTACATTCCAGATTGCAGATATACTTACAAAAGGACTACCTAAGAAGAGATTCGACATCCTAGTTGGCAAGCTGACTATGGAAGATATCTTCAAGCCAGCTTGAGGGTGAGTGTGGAAGAATCAAGAACCTTTTTTTGAATAAGGCTACAAAATCTTTGTTGTAAATAGAATAAGTCAATTAGTTAAACTTGGTAATATTATAAATTAGTTCCCTGATTTTTAGATAAAGAAGATTATGATTTTAGCCTATAAAGCTGTTGTAATTCACACTATTCTTTGCACAGAAATATACAGATTTTCTGGTCAATTCTATACAAATTTTTGGACGCCGCCAGAAGGAACCAAAAATTAAGGCACCTTTTGACCTCATTCTGGCACCAGCAAGAATTTTGGCAACCTCCAAAATGGCATCGCTGGAACTTTTCGAAAATAGGGACAATCCAATATTTGGTTTGCCCACGAATGTCAGGGGAACTAAATGGCATTTATGGCACATTTTTCTAGGCAACATGAGGGAAAGTACGGAAGCAACTTTTTGGAGAATCGAAGTGAGAAATTCATGAACATTTATTAGAGGGTTGAAAAGTTATGATGTGTTGATATACAGACAAGAGTCCAGCACGATGACACGTGATTTTAATAAAAACGTAGGACGCTTCAAGTATAAGTTGAATTTAACAATAAAAGCTTTTATATAGTTTTTTATTTACTTTTTTTTTTTTTTTTCAATTATTGTTTCATATAGTTTATTATTAATAGTGTAAATATAAGTAATAACTTATCAAACTTGATAGTAGTTGTGGGCTTCATTTTTCATTGGAATTTGTAATTGTTTAATCTAACTTCTATGGTATTGGGTCTCATAAAAATTGAGAATTATACCCTCTAGTACTATTACTTGCTCTTTGAAGTTTAAACTTAGTGGTGGACCCTCCACATTTATGGAGACACAATTGCAAAACATGATCTCCACTCCTATGATACTCCAACTTGCACCAACTACAATTAAACACTAGATTGACACCACCGACTTGCAAAACAACAGTTTTTGTACTTTACCCTTTAGTTATCCTATGTTTTATTTTTTGTCATGTTTGAACACTCTGGCATGTCTAAGATGTCGCCATGGCATGTCAGTAGCGTGTTCGAGATTTACCTAACATAGAGAAAAATGGGCATAGCATGTTGAGTTTGATATGCGCCCAACATCGACTCGCTAACGTCGAGAAGCTCAGAAGAGAGGGAGAACAAGAAGGAAAAATACAAGAGAAACTTTAAAGAATTTGAGATTGAATGGGAAGGAAGAATATTAAATCTCAATCACTCTAGAACCCTTTCTCATAAACGAGTTTCAAGTATTTTCTTTAATTTTATGGGTTTTGATAAGTGCATTTTATGTACTTATTTCATACCTTTAAAATAGTCTTTTTCGAGTAACTTGAGCAAATATCTACTCATTTGTGCATATTTTGTGTCTACATAGGTTAATCACTCAAATTTCGTGGTGAAGATCACAAGAGAAAGCAAAAAGGTAGCTTGATGATTTTGGACGAAAGAAGGTCAATCAAGCTGGGAATTTTAGGGTCCAAGTTGACCTTTCAAAAGTCAAGGATCGGCCATTCAATTACAAAGGTGCAAGTTGCACATATCAAAAGTTGAAGGACCTTGATTGCATTTTGTTAAGGGACTAAAACCGAAAGAAATCTGAAAAATTAGGGACCAAATAGAGTATCCCAGAAAGGTGGAGGACCTGGCTGCAATTAAAAGAGGTCCAGGTTGCAAAAACCCAGTCAAGGTTGGACCATGCGATCACATGAGCCAAATGCCATGCGACCGCAATGGGTCCAACTTTGCAAGCAGAATTGAAAGTCTCATTGCCTTGTGATCGCAAGGTGTTAAAGATTAAAAACATGTTGGGCATTTTCGGGTCAACTCCGTTTGACCCGATTAGGCCCAAAACGCTATATCTTGACATTTTTAGATTTTCTCCCACTTCTAAGGGTGATTTGGGTAGTTTTGGGTAGTTTCCTTTTTAGACTTGGTTAGGGTTTTTGTTGAGTTATTTTTGTATTTTTCTCTCCAAAAACCTCTAGATTTCATTTAGCTTTTACTGTATTTTGTTTGGGTAATTGGAGATATTGATTGAATAGAGAGAAACTCAAAGCAAAGTGAAGTAATATTGAATTATTGAAGTCAAATATGAAATATCTACTTAACGGGAATATTTCTTCATTTTTAGCTTATAATCTTTGTATTGAACCCATTGTTAAAGGGTATTGGACCCATTAGCTTATAATCTTTTCATTATGGACTAAGTTATATTTTGTTGGGATGATTAATTCTAGCTTATCTTCACTTAATTAATTTAAATGTTTGTTTATTGATTTTGGGTTACTTATTATTGGGTATTTGAATTTGTGATCATTGTCTTGCATTTGTTAAGCTACCAAATGTTTGTGTTGTGACTGAGAAATACTATACATTTTAGATCAAAATTCTAATACCCTAGGTTTCATAATTTAGGAAATAGAGATATTCATATTCTTAGGTGGTTCATTTTTATTACGCTCAAAATAAATTAATGCAATTAATTGATTTCAATCAACATAAAGATAGTGGGTTATTCAATTAAGTAGGTCTAATTGACATTCGAAAGAGACTATTGGCTATGTTTGGAGAGTAGAACCTAACATATATTTTGAGTGATTCATTTCATTTACAAAGTAAATTCTATTAAGTTTGTGTTGGATTGGCATTAATTTGTCTTGGAAGTTGGGAAGTATTTTCTTTTTCCACATTTTTTTTTGTGTGATTGTATTTTTTTGCCATGGAAAACATTTTCCATGGACCCATGTAAAACATGGGATTTTCCATGCAAACAGAGCAAACATTTTCCCATCTTACATGGAAAACACTTTTCATCTCGTTTGATCCAAATTGTTGTTAATTAACTTATTTTTTTCAAAAATTAACATTATTATTATGTACAAATGTGTGAAAACGATTTTTTATTATTACAATAGTAAAATTTTGCTTTGTTTGCCATGAAAAATAATGTCAATCAAACAACAAAACTTGAAAAATTCTTTACTTTTCCACCTAGAAAATTAATCCAATTAAACAATTCGAATTGATATTTTCCACGATAATTCCAGGCAATTCAATTCCTGGAAATTATTTTCATTCCGCCTATTTTTCATATGTTCAATCAAATAAAACTGAAGCCTCTGTTTGAGCCCCAGTTTTTGAAAACCAAGTTTTTAAAACATTCAATCTCAACCATTCATTATTAGTCAAGCCTACAATATTTGACATTTCAAATAATTTTAAACCACACATTTTTCAAAAAAAACAAAAACTGGGAGCCAAACATACGCTAAGTGATAGTTAAGTGAAAATCAAGCATCCCAACATTTTCCAAATTCTATATCTTCTAAATCATCTATATTTCCTAGCTTTTAATTGTTATTTCTCTCACTTAGGTTAATTGGCTGAGGAACCTAATATCAAACCAAACTCTTTTCATTACTTGACTTTTCAACCAAATTGGAAAAAGTTTAAATACAAATTGATCGATCATCGTGGGTACGACAACTCCTCATCTCTTTACTACTTGAACGCGAACCGTGTACTTGCGGTGCACATTAGTTTAGCGACCAGGTTTGGTGATGTATTTCTTGAAACCTTGTATTCTCTCATATTTTCACATAATGGACTAAGTGCTAGGATTATGATGTAAACTTATTTTGAAGCTTAAATTTCTATGATCTTATTTTAGATGATAAATATTTGTCACTCGGTCTCAATATGATTCTCACGCTTATCTGACAGTTGGTCAAATAATAGAAAAACAATTAACATAACAATTTAGATCTCTTAACAAGTAATATAGATTTCAACATTGACTAAAAATATATAGTTGTGGTCTATGTAATCATTGAATGGTGCTTGGTTGTGCTTAATGAATTATTTTGTTTTTGCAAATTCTCATAGAGATAGAGAGAATGCATATATATTATAATAGGTTTGACTCTATTCGAGAGTGGTTGTCGAAAAATGAAGGGGCACCAATCATCTACACAAGCAAATACAGTCTATAACTTGATTATAGTATTTAAAGTAAATAATAACTAGGTGGAGTCAAAATCCTATTACTTTTTCAGACTCACATTTCCTCGTAAGTTAATTTAGCCATAATCTTAATTGCTAAAATTTTATTTGTTGCTTGTCAATTAATTAGTTTGTTAAAGGACCAAATCAATTTTTGTATGTGATCTTAACAATATTCAATTGACTAGTCAAGTAGAACTAGACCAATCCTCTGGATTCAATCACCCTATTATTTGATCATCATGACCCATGCACTTGCAGTATTGTGTCATTGAACAGGCCTCAATTATTTACATTTGCTAAAAGACCATGAAATCATGGTAGATTCACACGCGTATTCCTGGCTAAATTAACTCTTTTAGTTTAAGCAGCACAACAAATTCCTTTACCTCAGAAACAGTTCTTATTAATTCAAATCCAATTTCAATCAGAAATACTACTGCTTATAATGACCCGAAAAACAATTAAAAAAATGCTACTAAGTAATCCAAATCGATCAGAAGCAGAAACACATAGAGAATAAGGGGTCGTTCTCTTTGTGTTTCGATTTTGGATTTTGAGTTTTGGATTTTGTTTTGAATTTTGGATTTTGGTTGTTTGTTTTGAGATTGCTGAAAACATATTCTCTTTGTAATTTTGGAAAACTGTTTTCAAAATAGAAAACTGAAAAATGCGTTACTTTGTAATTTTTTGATATATTTATTTTGTGATATTTTATATCTAAAAAATGGTTGATTTGTTGAATTATATTAATGTTAATGTTAATAAATCAGTTAGTTCTCTATGTCAATAAATTCATCATTAATATTGATTCAGCTAAATAAAAATTTAATCTCATGCCAACAAAATCTTAACATGGATCTATATATAATGGCAAAATAACATAAGAATTTCAAGTGAAGGAAATGTCTTACTTTTACAAAAAAAATAATAATAATAATAAATAAATAATTTACAAAAAAAAAAAAAAAAAAATCTTAAAATGGATCTATATATAATGGCAAAATAACATAAGAATTTCAAGTGAATGAAGTGTCTCACTTTTACAAAAAAATAAAATAATAATAATAATAAATAAAATAATAAAAATAAAAAAAATTTACAAAAAAAAAAACTTAGCATGGATCTATATATATAATGACAAAAAAACATAAGAACTTCAAGTGAAAGAAGTGCTCACTTTTACGGAAAAAAAAAAAAAAAAAAAACTTAACATGGATATATATATAATAACAAAATAATATAAGAATTTCAAGTGAAGGAAGTGTTTCACATTTACAAAAAAAAAAAAAAAATTCCAAAACTCGCGTTTTGGTCGTTTTGGACTTTTTAATACAAAATATCCAAAACGCAATAAACTCGTTTTGAGTTTCCTTTATATTTTTTTTGGTGTTTTGGAAAACGCGTTTCTGAAAATTGACAAAGTGAATGCGTTTTCGATATTTTCAAAAATCGAAAACTCAAAACGGGCTCAAAACAGCAAAGAGAACGGGGCCTAAATTTCCTAAAGATTGTCAGCATATAACACCAAATATAGATAAAATATACCTTCACAGCTGACAGCTTGCACCCTAGTTTCTCACTTTCATCCACGTAGATTGGTGAGTCAAGAGCCTTAGAATATAAAACCTCCCAATCTGCTATCTGAATTGCAATTAACAAAGGTAAAGATTAATCAAATAAATAAAATATATTTCTTAGAAAATTAAGGTAGTTCTGTTTACATGTGTACATTAAGAGAGAGATGTGTGCTTACACTAAGAGAGAGTGACGGAGAAAAATGTTGTGCATCATGTGGGTGTGTGAAGATGAAAACAGAAAAAGGGAGTCACAAACCAGAGAATCATACATATGTGACCCAGAACATTAGGCCCCTGTATGATAAGAGATTCTTCAAGACTCATTTTTCCCCCAAACTCATTTCCAACCCCAATAAAATAATATTGCACATGAACCAATAACTTTTTAATACTTTAAACTACACATTCTCTCACCGGGGAAAAAAAAAAGGCTTTTAGGTAATCTTTTCTTGGACATCTACATCAAATGGGCACTAGGTTTTCCCAAACGTTCTTGTCATATCATAAATAAATATAATTGAGGCACTGAATGAATGATCTAGCTTACAGATATCTCTGAGCACACTGATAGAGCAGAATTAATTTCCTCAATCAGCTTACTAGCCTCTTGGTGATATTCCTGCATATGCATACCCAAACAGCAATAAGAGATCCAGAGTACAAAACATAAAAAAGAAAACCACATTGTCAGTGAAATGAGTTCGACCTTCAACTGAAGATGGCTGGGTTCACTGCAAGGAGCATCGCCTAAACTGAGCAACTCTTTTACATGATTCATCCGCACTCTCTCTGTGTCATGGTTCCGATTGCACAACCACAATTTCACCTTAGAAAGGCAATCTCTTACAGCTTCTACCCGATTTTGAACTTCAATCATGTTCTTTACCATGTCCCGCACCTACAGGCCATGTAAAGTAAAAGAACTTCAATTGCCAGAATTTTCACTCTTCATGGACCAAAGATCACAAAAATTAGAGCTTACAAGATCCATCTCAGAACCAGCCCAAAGAAATTGTTCAGCGTCCTTCAGTGCACTTGCATAAGCATCCCGAGAGTAAGAATGCTTAAAAATCTCATGTGACTTTAGAAGCCATTCTTCGGCAAGCTGCAGATGCGTAACATGAACACCTTTTACCTAAACATGGAGAAAGTCAAAGGGCATGCTTTGAAATAATACTGTACCGATAAATGTCTAAATACATTGTTAGGGAAAAGGTAAAGACTTTTACCATCACAGTAGGTTTTAGTAATTTTTTCCAGAAGCATACAATATGTGTCATAAATTAATATAAGTATGAATGGTTTAAGACCAAGGGAAAACAATCACATTTCGATCTCTATAATAGTGGTTCGGTGATTAAACATTTTAAATCAACTGATCTAAATGAAAACCTACCCCAAATGCAGAAGATTAAACATCTAAACAAAGTTTGAGATTAAAATACATTTCTTCATTATAATGAGATGATAGTTCTTCTCCTCCTGGCCTAATAGGGTGTGCCCTTGATTCTATTCTTTCTTGTTTATGATGCCTGTACTTAGATACAAGGTGATCTCTTTCCATCACATGATCCCAAGTTTACCTGTTATTACTTGTATCCAATATCTAGTGTCAAAAACTGAAATGTAATACTCATTTACTATCTGTCTTTTCAAATCTCTATCACTTGTTAATTATCAGTTTTGCATGAGTAGAGAAATTCAGTAGAAGTGCAGACTAATTACAAGATTTTAATATTTACTGTGAGCTTAATTGACGTAAAAACTTATTTCATGATTTTCAGAACAATTCCATCCGTGATAGAAATATGTTCATGTCAAAAATAGGAAGTAGGAGAGTATAAGAATTGTTAGAACAATAGAGGGGCAAAATTAACAAACTATAAATATAAAAAAATCAATTTGTATTAATAAGAGGCAGTTCTTCTTTCACTAACCACAATGGAATAGAGCAACAAATTTTTTTTACATGCTAGCCATGAAGCAGCAGAAATAAGCGTAGTGGAGTCAACAAAACAATTAAAGAGTTTGCAAGAGGAATAACTAGGTTCATCACGCAAGACAGTAAGCCCAACCTTTTTCGCCAAAGTTACTGCTTTTTCCGAGCACATATCTCTTCGTGAATCTCCACTCGTCTCTTTAGAATTAGTTTTATCACTTCTAAGTACCAAATCATTCAATTCTTTCAGCGTATGACGATAAAATAGGCAAAGTTTGTTAGGCTTGCATTCACAAAGGCGATCCCAATGCTGCATGAATTAAGGAACATGAGTAACATTGCTTGATGTTCAAATGCATACTTATTATTCCTCAATTTCATATTGTAAATAGACCAGCGCCAATATGAAATTAAATAAAATTATCAAACTGCATAAAGCAGAAGGTTAACAATCACTTGTTCAATACTAAACAGAGACTAAATTGCTTAAATCTGAAAATTGAAGGAAGCTGAAGGCATGGAACTCATTCTAAGATTTTAAAAAAAAAATCAGGACCAGAAATCGCCCTCCTTCATCACCTATCACGCCCCGACTGAAACAAATATTTTGCTTTTGACTTACTTCTTTCTTTATTGAGGGAGGGGGGGGGGGGGGGTGTTGATGCAAAACTTCTATATTACACATATGCACATGCATACATACACATTTATGTGAAGGGAGGGGGATATATTTCAAGTGTACCATGCCTACGTTTATGGGGGCAAGTTAACCAAAGACGTCTCCCTTTGGAAACTATATCCGGCAACACCCTCTGCAAACTCACTTGTCAATACAAAGTGTTTGGAGCAGGTACCTGCTAAACCCACTAAAACTGCCATCCCCTACTTGAAATATCTGAATATATCATAAAGAAATTCATCCACATTATCAACTCACTCACCTCCAGACAAACAGATGCCGATGGTCTACAGTTGCAAGCAATAGCAGAAAGATATAATGATTGTTGGCAGATGACGCATGTAGGATCCTGCACGAGACATAAGGTGATATTTCTCAACAGTGCACAGAACTCTTTTGGTACCAGAAGACTGCAAAATAAGAAAATCAACTAAATTACCTCTTCAGTACCCAAATATTCAGGCTGCTCTCGAGGTGACAGTGGAGAATATCTAATGATGCCATTTCTCCAAAGCTTCTCTCTCCAAGTTTTCTCTTTATTGTGAATCCTAACCAATTCCTTTTTCAAGTAAGTTGATACTCTGCTATCAAATTCACTCTGCAAAGAAGTATCGCAATAACTCCAAAGCATCAATAGATTCATACAACATCCAGCAGGATTTTGAATAAACAAAGGTTAACGGTGGATAATGGCAAGTGATGATGACCCAGGAAAGAAATGGAAGACCATGAGCAGAATTTCACAACCATACAGCTATTTAATAACTTCCTGAGAAGAGTATACAACTAAAGAGAACAGGTGGAATAAATGCTCAATAACTGATTGTGGATCCATGAAGTGGATGAAGAAAATAAGCTACTTCAGAACATAAAAAATATAGTTTAGGAGGAAATAAAGCTAGAGGCTGAATATGATACAAATTTTAGACACGAATCGGCATTTCACTATCAAAATAAAGAAAATATTTCTTGCTGTCTCAATCAGGCATCAGTGCTACATTTACATCTCACCATTCTGTATATCAAATTACATAGTCACGCAATTTAATATAAATAATCATAGTGTAATCCCATACATTACTCAAGGAAATAAATAATAAACTATATTCGTACATTCAACCAGGAGCAACAACATTGAAGCTCTATCATAATCGTTCTAGTTGCTTTATATCATCAATGATTGAGGGGTGATAGCTTTCAATACTCTCATTTTATCATCATGAAGCTAAAATTGGTAAAAAAAAAACATTAAATATATAGGCTGAGTGAGAAACTGGACCTTTCCTAATACACACAGAAGCTCATCGTGAGAGAGAACAGCAGCTTTATTATAACGTCGATAAAGCTCTGATCCAAAACCACCATGAGGTAGCCAATCAGCAGGAGCAAAATTTACTGCTTCAGCACAATTCAAGCCTGTCATTGCAAAGAGTAATCAAATTCCCAAATAATTATGCATTACATGTGATCACCACAACACTGAGATTATGCATTACAATGCTGTGAGACTGATACACCACACCCTTTCAAAGGATGAAAAGAATATAAGCAATTTTTGCGCACCAAAGTTGAAGCCTCCGTGATAAGATCGGGGAAAAGTGATGACAAAGTTCCCGGGCTCCTGCCAAGTTAAACACTCAGAAGGATTATAGAGATATGGGGGCAAGATTTACAGCTCAAAAGTATGAAAGACCAAGCCGCTGATAGTAAAATATTTGATACTGCTATAGGTGGGAGATAATTAAATACTATAGTCAAAAAAGAGGAAAGAAATGAAGATGCCAAAATATCAAAAACAATAAGAAATAAATAAATTCAACATAGCCATAGCATTAAAAGAGTGTAGGATATTTTATAAGATAAAGCAAGGATCAACCTGTTAAGGTTCATTATATTGTATAATAAAAGACAAAAAGCTTGAAAAGTTTTCACCTATTGCCTAAGATTATATGAGTCAAACATGCAGCTGATCAGGGTGGGTATGAAACAATTAACATCCAAACAATATGAACATTTAAGCTACCTAAGCACAGATTGGTTCTAGCCAGGCAGAGCTACAGGTTGGAAGGATTAGCTTAATCAGAACTGCATGAGAAATTAACAGAGCAATTAATACATGCTAAAACAAATATTTAACAACAGCAAAGTTTCCAGTGAACTTAGCATTATACATGACTCCATTGTGTTTCAAGTTCTCCAATATTTGATGTGTATTATGGAAACGGCAATAGGGAACCAATATGCTTAGCTATTCAGAATGAATTAAATAATATCGAGCAATAAGCACTTAATAAATTTGTAAAGCTCACACAAGACAAAAATGCAAGTATTTCAAAGTATGCAAGATTATTTCATACCTGTATAATGCTGTAAACTGGGACCCCTTTAGCTAGAAGGACAGAAGGATTCAGCATTGTGACAAGCTGAAACAATAGATCTGGCTGTGCATCAAACAAATCAGGAAGACTATCTTGCATTACCTGCATAAAGAAAAGAAGGTTGACATTCGCTCGAGTCTTGACCGAAGAACCAGAACAGCAAGACCTCAACTTTGAAGTCAAACCAATATAGTGATCATACTTTTTTATGTTACTTACAAACAAAATGAAAGAAAAACTCATTTTCTAACTAAAATGAATGCAGCTCTTTAAATTACAAATGAAAGGATAAAAGGACAAGGATAGTTCCAAACAGGCAGTGAAGAACAACACTACGCAAGGACATAGTCGCAGAAGAAATATTGTCACCAAAGACATTAAAAAAAGGAATTATAATCAGAGCACTCCAAGCGGGATTTAAATTCCCATAAAGAATAAGAATAAGCAATTGAATCCATCCCAGTGAAAACCAAGGTATGATTTTCTTAAGCATCTCCACTAAACAGAAAAGCTAGCATAAAATATGACAAGTACTGACTACCAAAACCTCATCCAGTATCATATTTTACGTGTGCAAGCAAAGAGAAAGGGATGAATGTGGTTGTATACGCTTTATATATGTTGAGCCCATAGGAAACTCCGGCCTGCTCTGACCTCATTCTAATAAAATTAATTAGCCGAAGCACCATCAGAAATTCTAAAGAATAAGAATTGAACCCATCCTGCTGGAAAAAAATTGTTTTTCTAAAAAGCGGAGGCTTAGGCCATGAGAAAAAAGTCCTGCATATGAGGAAGATGTGGAAATCGGCGGTCGACCTCATTTTTACAACCTAATATGGGACTTCCAATGTTCTTTTTTTTAGGTTAAAAAACTAATTTAATAAAAGTAGGAGTCATTATATAGAAAGTAGAAACCGCTTTAATTAAAAAAAAAAAAAAAAAAAAGTTATAATTTAAAGTATAAATCAATTATGATCAGTTGTGTACTAACTTTAATTGCATGGTACGGTGATATAGACTTGCATAGATTTAAACTTTCAAGGTATGCAAAATTTTATTTATTTAATGGTCTTAGAATAATTAAAATATCATCAAAAACAGGAAACGCATTATTATGCCTGGGAACACCTAGACTCATAAGGCTTGAAGCTTGATCTTGCCACTTTGCCAAGCCTCGTGCCTTTTAGAACCTTGTAAAAATCAAAGGCATGAATTTCTTAGAGTTACCACTAAACAGAAAATCTATCAGAAAATATACGAAGGTATTTCATATCTAAACCTCATCCGGGTCATCTTTTCCACACTAAACAGAAAATCTAGTAGAATAATATGATTCCTATAAATCAAGACAGTAGTAAATTCTGGCCATGTACTTCATTCTACAGTCAATTGACTAGCTGAGCACTACCATAAGTCTGCCCTAATATAATCTCTCTAAATATACTTTTCAGTTTGATTATATTATGCATTGTTTTTAAATTTGACTAAAACACCAGTGCTTTGGGTTCAACCAGTCACAACTCACAAAAAGAAATGCAACCTTTTGACACCAAATCAAATAATACTCAAGCAAAAGAAATGAGTGGAATAAATTGTTACAACATTTATTTCACATGCTAACAATTTACTCCAATATAGTTATATAGCTATTTAAAATTTATAAATTTCGAAGAACGATGAGATAAGCCAAATTATTAAATAAGCCGTAATACCTTTTCAAAAGCACAGGCAGCATTACCAGGGACACTGTACCAGCACTTTGGCTCTCCCCTGAAAGGATGTACAAAAGATTTTCAAGAAATAATATGTACCCACATATTAAACTAACACATCCAGAGCAGACTAACAGAATAAGTGTAGAAGAGATATATCTGCACGTGTATTTGTGCACTTGAGAGAAAGAGATTGACCTCATTATATTGCTGTTCACTTATGTAAAACATTTTTTTTTTTTTTTTTATAAGAAACAAGACTTTTATTAAAGAGAACACTTATGTAAAACATTATATATATATATATATAATTTTGCTCAGTATAATATTTATATTTTTGCTCAATAGTTCTCACAAACATGTAGGGTGTGTGAGATTCGGGGGTGGAAAAGGAAAAGGAAAATATTTTTCATTCTCATTTCCACCTTTAGTATTTGATTGCAAAGTATTCTATGGAACTTTTTTTTCCAGCCAAGTAAAAAAAGTGGAGGTTTTCCTTGAAAAATTCCCATGGGGGTGGGTGGGAAAATGTTTTCCATGGAATTTCTTTTCCTTCTCCATTTCCACCACCCAATCATAGAGTTGAAATTTTGGAGATATCAATAATGCAAACCATGATCTTTTGACTGATATAGCTTTAATGGGTTCTAGAAAAATCTCTGATGCATTACAAGATGATTTTACCTCTTCTAAGGTAATCCTATATCATTCAGAATACGAGGAAAAGCAAAGAGAGCATCTTTAATGACATGTTACCAGTAAAGTTCCACTAAAACTGAAGACAATTTCAGTTGCCAAAATTCACATTTCAAGCGTGAAGCATGCCAAAACTGATATTAGAATTCGCTGGTGCAATTGAATCAATACTCTAATAATTCTGTAAAGCAAAGACCTCCAAAACCCCACTTTGAGATAACACTAGATAATAATAGTACTGGAAGAAGTACCCCTTTTATAACTATATAAATATAAATATAATTCCAAGCAACCAAGCGATTACATTTACTCATACAGTCATACTCATTAAAAAAGGTCACAATTTACTAAAATGCCACTTGATGAATGAAAAATTCACTAGCATAGAAGAAAGAAATAACAGTCTCATGTACCCAGAAGTGAACAAGCCTTAAAACTAATAAAAGAATCATAGTTGGGTGGGATTTGATGTTGAAGATAAAGATGAAGAACTGTTAATTAAGATCCAAAAAACACTTTATTAGGAGACATACTTATTTCTATTTTGAAATACAGTCTATTCATGTAATAACTGCTTAATTTGTGAGAGCCAGTGAAATTGAACCCGTGAAGGCAAACTCAGTTTAAGCGAATGCAAGCCCTTAGCTTGCTGATATGCATTGCCTTACCTCTCCGCAAAGTCTTACGTTTTACCGTGTGTTAATGAAATTGAGTCGATTGTGAAAGGAATAAGCCGCAGCAACATGAAAAATTGGACATTATTGTCATATTTAAGTTTTTTTGGTTGAAGTTTAGCTAAAAGACACATCAAAAGTCTCCGAAGAATTTTGAAAAAGAATAACTATTACTTTATGAATGCACGTGCAAATTACTCTCTGTTCATGATATAGGGAAAAAAAACTAGGTTTTAAGCATGCATACCATTCCTGAAAATATTTTAGATGGTCGAATATGTTACGGAAGACGTGTGGTTTTAAGTGTCTGAGATCAAAATAAGAAGAAAAAACACTAAAATGTCATCTTGAGGTTCCAATTTTGCATCATGGCAGAAAATGTATGACTTGCAACAGCACATTCTTCCAGTCATTCGGTTGGCATTTCTTTCCTCGCCTTCAGTTTTTTAAGCAATAGGATACTTCTTACCATTAGATTCAAATTGAATTCCATATACACTATATGAGTACAAAAATTTATAGATGTTTACATCTCCTTATTTCCATTCCAGCAGACATGATATCACATCAGAAGCTAAATGACTAAGATCATACTTAATATGGCATGAAATTTGCTAAATTAATAGGTTCAGTAGACTGCATACCAGTGAAGATAATTCATAGAATAAAAGCAGTGGTCCTCAAAGTGCCAGCAAAATGAAGAGAACAGCATCCCAATGTAAAGCCAGGGCACCATAACACCAGCAATGTTATGATGCACAGCTCGAAGCATTGAACCTCGTAACCTGGGCAAGTTATTGAGATTCCATGGGCTAGAGCAATACTCATCCCAGGTATCATCTTCGACTGATGAAGGTCTCTGATCAGTTACGCGAGGAAATCCACTACCATAAACTGAAGTATCCAAGTCACTGCCATACATTACTTCCACCTCACCGACTGATCCTTCCACAATTTCCCAAAACTTCTTTTCTAGTTGAACCCGTGATATACTTGCTGCTCCAAACCATTTCTTCTTGACCCGATCAGCCACACGCTTGAAAGCTTCCAATGAAAATTGCTTACCAGGCACGAAACCAAAAGTGTCCTTCTCTGAATTCAAGCACTCAAAACAGTACCAGTTTCCAGGAGGAACCCTCTTCAAAGGTGGTGACAAACAATAAATATGCCAACCCTTATTACATCTATCACACAACAACATCACTTCTTCATGCAACCCACTTCTGCATTGTTCACATATCTGAGTGGGCTCTCCTTCCTCTAGTTTATGTTGTTCGTCAAACCTGTCACCTGCTTTATTCTTTCTCCTCCTCTTACAGACCTCAACCTCAGGTTCCGATTTCTTGCAACCACTAATCCCCCTCTTGCAACACTTCTTTTTCTCTCTGTTCAGTCGACAAAGATACTCTTCATAATCATACAAATGCTCCAAATACAACTGACACAACACATGCTTCGCACACTCTGTTATCTTCTTTCGTGGCCGCACAAACCTAAAAACCTCACCCCATTTCTTCCCTTTAACAACCCCATCATACCCTCCAAATCTCTTAACTGCATTAAACAACTTACACAAGTCTAGCTCCTCCCCCTCAAACACAAACCTCTTCTTTGCCTTTTTCCCACAGTGCTGCTCCAAGAACCTGTTATACTCTATTACAAAAGTCTTCGAATCACAAGAAGCAGAGCGAGCTTGCAATTGGTGAATCGCCTGTGTTTTCGTTGGAAATGTGAACGAATCCAAGTCCAATGCAAAAGGAGGTTTCCAACACTTTGGGGGCACAATTTTACATATCCCGTATGGCTCAGCCCCAGGCCTGATCTTGTCTATATACTCTAAAGGGTCCTTAAATTCCTCCTCACTTGGATAGAACACAGGCCCTGCTGGTATGTTCACTGACCCACATCCACTCGATAAACCCCCGTTTGAATTACCTCCTACAACTCCTTTTTCTACTTTTCTAGGCCTCCCTTTCCCCATCAATATATTCTCAGTATCTCATCTTACACAATAAAACATCAAACTACATCACAACATTAAACAACAAATTAAACCCAACAAAAATGTATGAATAAATATCCAAAAAAGAACTATCTTGATTATTACTGAAAAGCAAAAGTTTCTAATGATATCAAGAAAATGAATTCTAGGGTTTTGAGTGTACCTTGGTGCAAAGTCTTCTTGTCAACTTCCCTCTCTCTCTCTCTCTCTCTCTCTATCTACACGTGTATCTATATGAATTTATAGAGTATGGGTACGATGGAAACTGGATTGGATTTTAGGTTAGAAAATGGTAAATATTACGAAAGTCGTGAAGTGAATCTAATCTAAAATAGTAAAATTGCATTTGAAGGTAATTTTGCTGTTGAAATCTCTAAACTCGTTGTTCATTAGTACAACGGCGATTTGATTGTAAAATGCACAAGGGTTGGTTGCAGAGTATACACACGACGCGTGGAATAATGTGACCTCTTCCTCGTAATTTACGTCAAAACTTCCGATTAGTTTGCACGAGTTATCCTACCGCGTGAGATTGACTAGGGTGGGTGCTTCTTAGGCTCTGTTCGGCAGCTTGCGGAGAGAATTAAAATTATTTGATTGATTTATTTATATTTTCTAGGTAAGATGTGGGGTTAAAATTTAATTTGGAAAATTGTGTAATTGGAAAGAGAAAATATGGATGATTAAAAAGTAATTTGAAAAATTGTGTAAATTAAATTTGTTGTCTTTTTTGTCTTTTAGTGTATTAATTTGCCAAATTAAATTACTACCGAGCGGTCCCTTTACTTGCAATCATTATATTTATTTATCTCTATTTGGTAAACCATAAATAAACATGTTTTTTATGTTTTTCGAGATAACAATATGTGATTAAAAAATGAAAAAAAAAATATGTGGGATTAAAAAATAATTTAAAGAATTTTGTTGTAAAAAATTTGTTTTTAAACAAGTTTACCAAATCGAGGCTTAATTGCACATATTTTCTTTCTCTATTTTTCAATCACATATTTACTTCAAAAATATAAAAAAAAATGTGTTTTTAAACACAAAGCTTAATAAACAGAGACTTTGAGGTAAACTGTGTAGTTGAAAAGTAGATAGAGAAAATGTTGTATTTAAAAAGTAGTTTCAAAAATTGTGTGGTTTATAAATTGATTTATAAACAGTTTACCAAACGGAACACAATTTTTTAAATTATTTTTAACCACACACATTTTTTCATAATCATTTTTCAAACACACATTTTACCTCAAAACATAAATAAGTCTTTGTTTGGAAAAAAATATTATATTTCTGAAGTAATATGTATAGTTGAAAAGTGATTCTGAAAAATGTGTGTAGTTAAAAATGATTTGAGAAATGTATTATTTATAAATGTGTTTATGAACAATTAAACAAACGAAGGCTAAATCAATTTATAATTACCATATAGTGTTATCAAATAGAACATTATTTATTTCCAAATTTATAAAAAACATATTCTTTCAAAACACTTTTACTACCCACGTTTTTTCAAATCACTATTGTTCGGACGAAATTAAAATAAGATTTTAACTTAAGTCAGAGTCAATAATTAATTTTAATCACACATTTCATCGAGCCCAAAACTTTTTAACCGCTTTTTTATTAATTTTTATCAAAATTTATTAAAAATCTGATTTCAGTGACTATATAAATTTAAACTAAAATTTAAGTTTTGATTTCTTTTTCTTTTTCAAAGAGTTTTGAAATTATTTATTTTGTATTCTTTAATTAGAAAAATAATTTTAATTTTTTTATATATAAATTATTGGATGGTTTAAAATATAATTGGTTTAATTAAAAATACCAAAAAAAAAAAAATCTATTAAAGGCATAAACATACTATTTGAATTGTTCAATGAAATTAAGCAAGTGTTTGGTAAATTGTTTATAAATTGATTTATAAACCACACAATTTTACAAACCACTTTTTAAGTACACACATTTTCTCTCTCCAATTTTTAACCACATATTTTTTCCTCAAAGTCATGATTAAACTAGTTTATAAACCGCTACAGTGTTACCAAAATGATCAAAATTTGATGTGACAACATTCTAAAACTAAATAAAAATTAATCGTGCTAAATTAATATTAATTAAATAATCAATCTCGATTTAGTCAACATGGATATATAAATTAATATTTTTGAAATAAGAATTAAAATAAGTGTAAAAATAAGTTTTAATAAATGAGCCAAGGGTACTATTGAGAAAAAGAACGCGAGATTCTTGTAGCGGGAATTGGGAGGTATGTTTTGAAGATTGATCCTACCAAAGTTGGGAGAGGCAGGTGTTGTCTTCAGCAGAACCCATAGTATCCCATTGACAAGTTAATTAAAGGGGTCCAACTTGTACGTAGCCATGATGGGGAGGTAACTGACTCGTCGATATGCCAGTAGCTGACCACCAGTTTGGTGTTTGCTTCAGTTGATGGCCCGGTTCGTCACAACTTTATCCCTTGGCCTGCTTTAAAGCCTCTTTTATATATGTCTAGAGCTTCTCACGCCCTTGAATGAGCCAATTATACAATAGTTTGCCTTGTTTTTACTAGCAACAGTTTTTCCCCTGGATGTAGATGTTGTCCATGTGGTTGTATCCTCCTACAATAAAAGAGGCTTGGAGGAGTTACTATTCATTTATGTAACCATTATTGACACGTGTAATCCCTGAAAAATATCCTATCTTCTGCCACATGATGAAAGATCTAATTTTATGTTTTCAAACATCAAACATTCCCTTAAAATATCTCAAATAAATTTTTTCATTTATGTAACCATTATTGACACGTGTAAAAGTTGAGAAATATCCTATATATTCTGCCACATGATGAAAGATCTAATTTTATGTTTTAAAAAACATCAAACATTCCCTTAAAATATCTCAAATAAATTTTCAAACTGCGCTGGGCCATGAAAATTTTTATTTAACATCCGCCGCTTATCCTATGCTGTTATCAAACTGCGCTGGGCCATGAAAATTTTTATTTAACATCCGCCGCTTATCCTATGCTGTTATCTATACTCATCGCAACACCGTCCTGTGAATCTTCATCCACCACACGTCGAATAAATCTAAACCGACTTTTCTCCTACATGTTCTCCCTACTGAATTGAAAGAATTATCAGTTTTCATGCCTTCAACCCGCTTTGTAAACACTCGCCGCGTTTTATTGTCGCTCGATTGTGGATTTCTTTCTTGTTGTTTTGATGTTAATTATTTTTTTTATTCCATTTGTTTACTCAATTTTGAAGCAAATATAGTATTTCAGATATGTATTTTTAATATATTATTTGATTTGATTTCCATACGATTAATTAGTGGTTTTGTTCATGTTTAATGTTATTTCCTGAATTTCTCCTTTCCTTTTCTGGTTCTGCTCGAAGCCTACCGAATCAAACTTCGTTGAAGAATTCTGCGCCGTCGCTTAAGGTTTGTTTTTTTATGTAATTTTTTTCGCTTCTCCTTTTCTTCTCTGTTCTTTCAGGTAATTTGAAGGATTTGTAAATGTTTTAAACATTTTTTTGCCTTATATATTTCAACATCGTAGAATTCACTTGGACCCAAAGTCAATAGTTATCATCTCCTTTCCGTCTATAAATCTAGACCGACTATATATATATAAATCTATAAATCTAAACTGACTTCTCCCATGCACACACATACATGTCCTCCGTAATGAATTGACTTCTCCCATACACATAAATGTTCTGAACTATAAATGTGGATTATAAATCTAAACCGACTTCTCCCATACACATACATGTCCTCCGTAATGAATTGAAATCTATCTTATGTACCCGTTTCCATTCGTTAAACATTCGAGCAGGATATGTCATTAAATTGGTAATAATTATTTAATTCATATTTAGTTTATTATTATTTATTACATATAATTGCTCATGTTACTCATGTATTTTATTATTATTCTTGTATAGAAACTGCCAACAAAATTCTCCTTACAATATGGGCAAGAACTGGAGAATCCAATATCTGTTTCTACACAAGACAAAGATACTGTATTGATAAATTTGGAATCAAGTGACAAGAAACAATATTTGACAACAGGTTTAAACCGATTGTTAGCAAGGAACTGCATTCGCCATAAATATTATCTCGTTTTCAATTATACACGGCAGTCAAATTTCAGTATTAAAATATTTAATACATCGGGCTATGAAGTAATAGAATTCCCTCGAATAACACGCCACAATTACCCAATTTCCTTTCTATATTAAATAGAAAATAAATAAATACAATCTTATTGTCATAAATAAATAAAAAAATAGATAAAGAGACATAAAAATACATTTTTAATTTATTTATTATTATTTATATTCCATAACATAATTTTTATTTTAAATTGAGGTAGGTCCATACATGGTATACCTACGTTTGCATTACGGGTTTCTAACATTAAGAAATTACAATATCGTATTGTAAGTAATGTATTTCAATTTTTCCTAAGTCGTTTATGATATAAAATACCGTTTATGATATGATATGAGATATGAAAGTAATAAATTATTTAATTTTTTTTATTGTTATCATCAATCGATTTACTATTGTTGTATCTTTATTTGCAGTGGGTGCCATATCGTTTCTCAAAAAAATTTCTTCCACATAAACCATCGGTTGCATATATTCAATATAGAAGATATCAAATATGGGAATGCAAAACATGGAAAAACAAATACACTGGTCAAATACAGGCTATAACAACTGGATGGTCAAACTACTACAACGCCAAAAAAATAAAGACGTTTTAATGTTTGAATTAATAACCAATTCACCTACAACTTTTGTTGTGTATAAATATTTGTATCCTACTGGAAAATTAAGTACAACTTAATATTTTATTTATCTACCTTTATATTTAGTTTCTTTAGAATAGAGATAGAAATTTCCTTTCGTTTGTTGTTTGATAAATTTCAATAGGTGTGAAATACAAATTTTTTATGTAATAATAATAATAATAATAATCATCATCGATTTAACAAAATCTATGATTTATTTATTATTGCAAATAATTTATGCATATATACGATGCTTACATCACACTCCTACCCCTATTAAATCATTATTTTTTAAAACATATATTTAGCTTCTATAAATCAAATAAAATGTTAAAATATAAACATAAAACAAATAATATAAGTACCTAGAAAAAATAAAATTTCAAACATATAGATAAATGACATGGAATAGATAAATTGCTATCGATATTCTCAATTTTTTTTACTAATAATAATGGTTAAATACACGATTTTATTATTTTTACTCACTACATGTTAAGATTAGATTATATTTGAAATTTTTTTTTCTATTTTTTATAATTTTTATAAATAAATAAATAAATAAATCAGTAGTTAAATTTTTTAAATAATCAATATTTGATTGATAAGTTAAATATTATATGTTTAATTTCTATTAATCCTTTGATAGAAGTGATTAAAAATTAGGTAATCCGTTTTGATTCGAAAATATTTATGCACAATTTAACAAAATGTTTAAATTACAAAAGTTGTTTTCTTTACGATTTAAAAAAAAAATTAATTATTGAAAATCAGATATAGAAAATTTTTATTATTAAAAAGTAATTTTAGAAATGATATTTTTTATAAATTAATTTATAAATAAAAAATTTGACATTTACCATACAGTAGCTTAATCGTATTGTAAATAATGTATTTCAATTTGTCCGAAGCCGTTTATGAAAAAAAAAATACCGTTTATGATATGAGATATGAGATATGAAAGTAATAAATTATTTAATTTTTTTTATTTTTATCATCAATCGACTTACTATTGTTGTATCTTTATTTGCAGTGGGTGCCATATTGTTGTATCTTTATATTTAGCCTATGTTCAGAGACGATTCTGCGGGAAAAATTATATTTTTATTTATTTTCACGTATGTTAAGGTATTTGAAAATTTAAAAATTTAAGAAAAAATATGTGTTTTTAAAAAATTATATTACACATTTTTAAATTTATATAAAAAAAAATTTCCAAAAAAATCCCTGTGAATCCGAACACATCGTCATTTATTTGGAAAAAAATATACGATATCTCATTTATCCAAATAAAAAATAGTTAATTATACTGTATAGATTCTCTTTATTTTGAACTTTATTTACGGATTTGAAAACTTTTTTCACTTTGATTTACGTATTTCAAAAAAATTTGACTTTTGTTTTATTTCTTGAAATTAGAAACTGGCGTCTTTATCTTAGCCTAATAGGATGTAATTATTTTATAGTCTATATATGTATGTAGATTCAATGTATCATCATCAATTTATATATATATATATATATATATATTTAAAACTCAGAAACCTTTTCCGGATATGAAACAAATTTTAACTTTGATTTATTTTTTATTTTACCTTACACACACACACACACACACACACACACACACACATACATATAGATTCATACATATCTTGAATTTTTTTAATGTTTTAATTTTTTTGATGAATGTGTATATTAAAAATTTTGAAAAGTAAAAAATTATATGTTTAATTAATAATAGATTTTTGAGATTAAATTGAAAAATTTGTATCGAAAGTTTTACCTTCACAAAATTTTTTTTTTTAAACTTTTGATAGTCAAAATATTATTAATAAAATATTTGTCTTAAACACTTCATTAATATATGACATACATATCATACTGTCACTAAAAAAATGTCTCCATTTAGTAAAATTATTTTATTTAGAAACTATTTTATTTATGATTTTAAAATAATTTTTTTTTTCAAAATTTGATAGAAAAAAATATGTGATTAAAAAGTTATTTTTAAAATATATATTTTTTATATATAAATTTATTTATAAACAAATAAAATTACATTTACCAAACACGACATAATGGAATAACTTTTATATATATATACATTTACCAAACACGGGCATTATCCAAATCAGAAGATATTTTTGAGATCATACATATCTTCTGTCCAATATATATATATATATATATATATATATATATATATATATATATATATATATATATATATATATATATATATATTTGGCATATATATACATACATAAATATACATATATATACATACACAAAAAAGGTAAAAACTTATTTCAACCCCGCACCCGCAGGAAAGAAAAAAAAAATTCTGATGGCTTCCAGTTCTTCTACTGCGTCTTCTTCTCTGTTAAAACCAATTCCCATTCCTGGCTCCGATGGAACATTACTATTTGTAAGTCCTGTTGGGAAATTTATTTCACAGATAATTATTTATCTATGATCCAAAATAAATCATCATGCTGAATTATCAAGAATTAAATAACTGAAGCGGAAGCGTACCTTAATCAAACGTGATTCACGATAAACGATTCGACGGTTGGATCTTCTAAATCGATACGTAGTCCTTATTTTCTCTCTGATGGGATGTCAAAAAGAATGAACAGTACGTAGGATTCAGGGACCATAACCGACTTTATATACTGAATTGCCAGTTAACCTAATCCGGCCCATCATGAATTAGGTAATGGCCTGGTATCTACACATAAAAGCCCATACATTAATTAGATGCATTAAAGCCCAATATACTAAATCCTTATTAGATCACTTTAAATGGGCTTAACCAAAATCGATAGCCTTTTATTCAATACACAATAATTCACATATAAGCACACACGATTGATTAAAATCCTTACAAGTCCGGCTCCTAATTTTTTTAAGGTTATTATTCGTTTTAACATGGTGTTACCAAGATGTGATGACAATTCATATCCAAAAATCATCGTCGAGAGTGGAAAAACCAAACAAATATTAGTTTATATTGAGAATCCAAATTGTAGTGTTGAGAATAGTTTTATCTCAATCGATGAGACGTTGATGAAGGCTTTCTTCGAAAGAAACAAACTGGACGAAAGATCTGATAATTTCAGTCAGATCATTTATAGGCAAGCGTTAATGGATATTATCAGTGAACCTTTTTATTATATAAAATTTTGTGGTCTCACAGACGCTCAGTTGGAAAAGGAGGTGGAACTTTTATTTGGCTGCGATCTATTCCAAATGCCGCATATTCGTCATATTCCTTCAAAGGACATTGTGCGTTTAGCTTCTGAATTCAAGAATAGAATGCAGGTCAATTCGAAAGAAGACCCAAAACAACTTCGCCGAGAACTAATGAAAGAATATATTGCAACTATGCCGGTGAGTGCTATGTTAAAGTTGGTTGCTGATATGATGGATTATGTTTCATGCCGAAGTGAAGATGAATGACTAGCGTCAACATTTCTTGTTGAGTTCTAAGTGTTTTTATTATGTGCTGATGTTAAAATGTCTATGGAATTATTGTTATGTTGTAGTTAAGAAAATCTATGTTCGGTCTATGAAATTATGTGTAATGTTCCAACCCAGTAAGACTTTGTATTATTATATATTATTGTCGTATGTGTTTTTTTAAGTTTCAATTAAATTATATTTTCTACAGCTTATTATCTGAAGAAGAAAAGAATTCTTAATTACTATCTGTGAATTTTTTTTTTTATATAAGAAGTAAGAACGTATTTATTATATAATAAACAAAACAAAATAATTTGTATTAAACAATTCAATTTGATTAAAAATTATGGCTTTCACAGTTCTACGTCAATCATATAAAATTTTTAAACTTCTTAAGAAATTTTTATTAGTTTGTTTACATTTTATATTTTTAGATTTCGAATACACACCTATAATATATTTTGTACTTTTAAATTTTATTATTTATAATACAAATATTTAAGAAGTTAAAATGAAATAAAAAATATGCATCACTAAATGAATTTATAAAAAATTAAACTAATTTTAAATAAATAAATTTAAGCTGCTTTTAATGACAAAAAAAAAAAAAACGACGGAATTTAGATGGGAAATAATGATTTCCAATAAATTAAATTTTTCTCTTACCGAAAAAAATCTAGGGTTGAAATATATATATATATATATATATATATATATATATATATATATATATATATATATATATATATATATATATATATATATATATATATATATATATATATCTTTGTGTGTTAAAAGCCTCTAATTGGCAAAAGCAAAATAATTTTTTTTTTTAAAAACAGAATTTTTAAATTTAATTTTTTTAAAAAACAGAAATTTTAAAATAACTTACAAATAACCGAACACAATCAAATTATATGTTTCTTAAAATTTCATTTAACTAATATACTTTAAAAAATGTTTACTACCACTCATACTTAATTTTTTTTTTTTAACATTTCATTTAACTAATACTTTAGACAACGTTTATTACCACTCACATTTAATTTTTTTGTTTTATAAGTATTTGATAACGGGAAAAATTCGTTAAATTTGATGTTTAAAAAGCTCCTTCTGTTTGTTAATAAAAGTTTGTTTTTAAAAAATATTTTTCTTTTATGTTTTCTTGTAATACCATTAAAAAAGACATTTTAAAGATCTACAATTACGAGAAAAATAAGATAATACAATTGTTTGAGAACAACAAAAGTGGAATTTATATTACCACTGACTTGTGAACTTCTAATAAAAAAAGAATTTTCATGATTATCATTGCAGATTTTATAGATAGCTCTTGGAGAATGAAAAATCGAGTAATTAGGTATTTGTTAAAAATGTAGAAAAAATTCGTTATAGTGTTGATTTTTGAAATGCAACAGCAAAAAGAGTTTAAACTTTTGAAGTTTGTGCACGCAATTTAATCACTTTAACGATAACATGTTGGATAAATTCAATAATGTGGGGCCAAACATGTATAAAATAAAATGTGTGGTACTATCTTAAGGATTTAGTCAATAAAGTGATCCACTAAAGATTATTCGGGACTAATGAGTATTAAGTGTCGTGAGGTTAAAGTGTAGAGACGGATTCAATATTTTAAATTGATGAGGGGCCAATTTAATAACATTGAAACATGATAGTTTCCCTACAACTATTTATACAGGTCATGGTCCCCAATTGAGCGTGGCTTTTCATAATTCTCTGCATCCCCATCAACAGAGGACAAAATCAGGAGAAAACCACGAATCAGTTGGAAGGCCATAACCCTGTTCGATCAAACGCAACAATGGATTCAGGTACGCTTCCGCTTCAGTTTGGATCTTGATAATTACAGCATGATGTTTGCGGATTTTAGATGAACATTCATCTATATCTAATTTAATTTTAACAAGTGGTATCAGAGCCAACATCGTGTTGAATTATCAGATCAATTTTTGTACGAATGTATGTGAAAATTGATTCAGGCCGTATGCAGTATATTTCAAGATTCAGGTTTTGATTATATATACATACACTGCATATTGATAAAATTTGGAAAAATTACACACAGCAAATTCGAAATTATTCATAAACTTTGGAAACAATGAATTCAGCCGATTGTTTCCTCTCTGTATATGCATACATGCGAAAGGCTCTGTTTTTTCGAATAATTGAGAAATTGGGTTTGAAATTCACCGCCTTCTTCATATTTGTATCTGTAAATTCAGTATTTGAGCATGGATATATGTTGATTTTGAAATCTTGATTTCCAAATTGGGTTTTGAATCTGATTTGTATAATATATAAGTTTTTTTTTTCGAATTTAGATTTCAATTTTCGCAACCTGTGGTCCTGTTTATTTCGAATTGGGTTATTGAGCATGAATTGTGGTTGTGTTTCTTGTTGATGGAATCGATCCGGTTGGGAAGGAGAAGCCGCGCGAAGCGCGCGGCGGAACGCAGCGTTTCCGCGCGCGATGGGGTTGCAGTGGTTTAGCGCGCAACGCAATTTTTGGCTGCAGCGCCGGTGATGGCGCTGCAGGTGGTGTGCGGCGCCGGTGATGGCGCCGCGTTCTTAGGCTGGTGCACGACGGGGCTAGGGTTTGTTCCAAACCCTAGTTCTTTTGAATTTTGGCCCAGGGACCTCAACTGGAAATTTGAAAGGCCTGGTTGCAAATTCACGAAAATTAATTTTATTTCACATCAGGTCCTCCTTATATGTTTTAATAATTGATAAAACCCTAAGTTTATAAAACTTTTAAGTTGGCCCTTCAAACTTCTGAATTTACAAAAATAAGTCCCTAAAGTTAAGAAATCATTTAAGTTGGGTTTTAAAAATTCTGAATTTTACGATTCAGTCCCTAAAGTTTCTGATTTTAATTAATTGGCCGCTAAAGTTTGGAAAAATTTCAATTTGCTCCTTCAAGTTTAAAAATATTTCATAATTAGCCAATCAAGTTTAATTAAATTGCAATTTAACCATCCAACTTAATGATTACTTTATCCTAAAGTATTGAATTTCATAATTCAAATCCTAAAGCCTTAAATATATGCAAAACAATCAATTCAAGTTCAAATTTTGGTATGACGGACTCTTTTGAGAAATATAATATTTCGAAGTGAATTAATTGAAGCAACATGTTGCCAAAGCAACCTCTCTTGTGGAAATTAATTAACTTAGAATATTAGAAGGTTTCGTGTGTGTGTTGTTCATGCGGATATTGATCGGCCCAAAGGAAGGTCAAATTTTGGCTGGAATTTTACATGCACCTGTGGTGATAAACACGTGACGATTATTTGGTTTAACGTGTGATCAATAAATCGGTCCAAAGAAAGGTTTATTGGTTGACATGTTTTATTGTCAGTGTTTGATTACTACATCGAGGTACCACTTACAAGTTAATATTTCTGTCCAAAGACTAAATATTGATGTTGTACTGGGTATCTTGTGATGGACCTTACCATTATTTGAAATTATTATTTGCATAATAAAGTACTAATGTAAGTTATTTCCATCTTCTTCTCTATACAGTTAATTCATCTGCTACCACAATATCTGCAAATCTTAATTCAATTCCCATGCTTGATGGGTCAAACTTCAAGGATTGGAAAGAGAACGCACTAATTGTTCTCGGCTGCATGGATCTTGACCTTGCTCTCAGGGTTGAGCAACCGGCTTCTCTTATGGATGCAAGTTCACCTGATGACAGGAGGAACTTTGAGAAGTGGGAACGCTCAAATCGCATGAGTCTAATGATCATTAAGCGCGGCATTCCGGAAGCCTTTAGGGGCGCAGTATCTGAAGAGGTAACTAATGCCAAGCAATTCCTTGTCGAACTTGAAAAACGTTTTGCTAAAAACGATAAGGCTGAAACAAGCACGCTTCTGCAAAGTTTGATTTCAATGAAGTATAGAGGCAAGGGGAACATAAGGGAGTACATCATGAAGATGTCTCATACTGCTTCAAAACTTAAGGCACTAAAGCTCGACTTGTCTGATGACTTGCTCGTGCATTTAGTATTAATATCGCTTCCTGCACATTTTAGTCAGTTTAAGGTCAGTTACAACTGTCAAAGGGAGAAATGGACTCTAAATGAGCTCATTTCATATTGTGTGCAAGAGGAAGAAAGGCTGAAGCAAGATAGAACTAAAATTGCTAACTTGGCAAGTACCTCTAAGGATAAGGGCAAGAAAAGAAAAACAGAATATGAAGATGCTAAGGGTCCAGATCAAAAGAAGCCACATAAGGACAAAGAGGGTTGTTTCTTTTGCCTGAAACCTGGACATTTAAAGAAGGATTGTACCAAATACAACGCTTGGAGTGCAAAGAAAGGTACATTTCTTAATTTGGTCTGTTCTGAGGTTAATTTAGCTTCAGTACCTAGAAACACTTGGTGGTTAGATTCTGGTGCTACTACTCACATAAGTGTTTCTATGCAGGGTTGCCTGTTCTACCGAAAGCCAAATGATGCTGAAAGATTCATCTTTGTGGGCGATGGAAAATCGGTGGAAGTTGAAGCAATAGGCACTTTTAGGTTATTATTGGGAACTGGTTTTTATTTGGATTTTAAAGACACTTTTGTTGTGCCGTCATTTAGACGGAATTTGGTTTCTATTTCCTTATTGGACAAATCAGGATATTATTGTTCTTTTGGAAATTATCAGTTTAGTCTTTCTTTAAATTCAAATATTGTTGGTACTGGTTCATTATGTTCGTACGATAACCTATATTTTCTTGATACTATTGCATCATATAATGAAACCTTGTATGTGGAATCACGTGGTACTAAGCGAAAATTAAATAAAGAAAATTCGGCAAAACTATGGCACAAGCGCTTAGGTCACATCTCAAAAACTAGAGTTAAACGACTTGTGTCAGATGGTGTTTTGGATTCCCTCGACTTTACGGACTTTGATGTTTGTATTGATTGTATCAAGGGAAAACAGATCAAAACAAAAAAGTTAGGTGCTAATAGAACTTCGGACGTCTTAGAATTGATACACACGGATATTTGTGGACCATTCCCTACGGCTTCCTGGAATGGTCAACAATACTTTATATCATTCATAGACGATTACTCACGTTATGGGCATCTATATCTTATTCATGAAAATTCTGAGTCACTGGACATGTTCAAAGCTTTCAAAGCTGAAGTTGAGAATCAACTCAACAAGAAAATTAAAAGCGTTAGATCTGATCGTGGTGGTGAGTACTACGGCAGATATGACGGTTCAGGTGAACAACGTCCAGGACCATTTGCTAAATTTCTAGAGGAATGTGGAATCGTCCCACAGTACACCATGCCAGGTTCTCCTAGCATGAATGGTGTAGCTGAAAGATGAAATAGGACTCTTAAGGATATGGTAAGGAGTATGATTAGTCATTCTACTTTACCAAAATCACTATGGGGAGAAGCATTAAAGACTGCAGCTTATATTCTGAATAGAGTACCAACTAAAGCTGCTGCTAAAACACCTTATGAGCTTTGGACAGGAAGAAAGCCCAATCTAAAGCATTTCCACATTTGGGGATGTCCAGCTGAGGCAAGGCCTTATAGGCCGCATGAGGATAAATTGGACTCGAAAACAGTTAGCAGCTACTTTATTGGTTATTCTGAGCGATCAAGGGGCTACAAATTTTATAATCCCACTCTTAAGTCAATTTTTGAAACGGGAACTGCAACATTTTTTGAGGATGTTGAGTTTGGGGGGAGAAATAAGGTTAAAGACATTATCTTTGAGGAAGAAGCTGAGGAAGGATCGATTTCGATTCCTACTGTTACTTTTGACAATGTGCAGGTTTCTATACCTGTCATTGATCAAGAAGTACATCCGGAAACTCAGCATGATAATGTTGAAGAAACTCCCATCCAAAATCCAGAAACACAAACTCAACAACCTCAACAAACAATACCATTAAGGCGATCCACTCGAGAAAGGAAAAATGCTATTTCGGATGACTATATAGTATTTCTCCAAGAATATGAGGAAAATAATGGAATGATGGAAAATGATCCAATCAATTTTCATCAGGCCATGAAGGGTTCTGACTCTCAAAAGTGGATTGATGCCATGAATGAGGAGTATAAGTCTATGCAAGACAATAAAGTTTGGGATTTTGTCCCATTACCAGAAGGTGCGAAACCCATTGGTTGTAAATGGATTTTTAAAACCAAAAGGGATTCGAAAGGTAATGTGGAAAGATATAAGGCTCGTCTTGTAGCTAAATTCTTTACACAAAAGGAAGGTATTGACTTCAAAGAGACTTTCTCTCCGGTTTCAACGAAAGACTCTTTCAGGACAGTTAAGGCACTTGTTGCACATTTTGACCTTGAGTTACATCAGATGGATGTAAAGACGGCGTTTTTCAATGGAGACATTGATGAGACGATTTATATGGTGCAACCAGAAAACTTCGTGTCAGGAGACTCGAAGAATATGGTTTGCAAATTAAAGAAATCATCTATGGACTCAAGCAAGCTTCCTGTCAGTGGTACTACAAATTTCATCAAGTGATCATCTCGTTTGGTTTTGAGATAAATGTTGTTGATGATTGTGTGTATCACAAGTTCAGTGGGAGTAAGCATATTTTCCTGGTTTTGTATGTCGATGACATACTGCTTGCCACTAATGATATAGGCATGTTGCACAAAACCAAGAGCTTTTTGTCAAAGAATTTCGAGATGAAAGATCTTGGGGACGCCTCTTTCGTATTAGGAATTCAGATACACCGGGATCGCTCTCGGGGTATTCTTGGATTATCACAAAAGAGCTATATCGATAAAGTTCTTGTAAGGTTTGGCATGCAGGATAGTAAACCAGGGGACACCCCTGTTGCTAAGGGAGATAAATTTAGTCTCAATCAGTGCCCGAAAAATAATCTTGAAGTTAAGGAAATGCAAAAGATTCCCTATGCATTAGTTGTTGGGAGTCTGATGTATGCTCAAGTTTGTACACGTCCAGACATAGCGTTCATTATTGGAATGCTAGGCAGATATTTAAGTAACACTGGGATGGATCATTGGAAAGCAGCAAAGAGGGTTATGAGGTACTTGAAGAGAACAAGAGATTGTATGCTTACATACAGCAGATCGGATAAGTTAGAGATCGTAGGATACTCCGATTCTGATTTTGCGGGATGCCAAGACAGTAGAAGATCCACATCAGGCTACATATACCTGCTAGCTGGAGGAGCCGTTTCCTGGAGGAGACACTCGTAGCTTCTTCCACTATGGCAGCAGAATTTGTAGCTTGTTATGAGGCATCTAATCATGGGATATGGCTGCGAAATTTTGTCACCGGGCTGCGCATTCTGAATGGAATTGAAAGACCATTAAAGTTATATTGTGACAATAACTCTGCAGTGCTATATTCCAATAACAACAGGAGTTCAACTAAGTCAAAGCACATTGACATTAAGTTCCTGGTTGTGAAGGAAAGGGTACAGAGTAGACAGATTTCCATAGAGCATATTGGGACAAACTCCATGATTGCGGATCCGCTTACTAAGGGATTAGCACCCAAGGTCTTTCACGAGCACACTGCTCGTATGGGTGTAATATTTCTTGAGGATATCATGATTTAGTGAGAGTTTGTATTTTGGTTGCTTTATGTTTTGGTTTTGGACACATTTGTGTATTTGGATAATTTTCTGTACAGAAATAAAGTATTCAGTTCATTCTACTATGTTACATTATATTTGGTATTGATCTCACCTAAGGAATAAAGTTGGACCAATTGAAAATAGGCATGTTTGGATCACATAACATGTAATTTTCATACTACACTCTCATGATTGATCTATGTCATTTGGTTGTATTGGTATACGTGACCATTGATGGATTTAGTTACGATTAATGTAACGAAAGTCGCTTTGATCCTATATTGATATGATTGATGGACGAGATTGTTTGAAAATACCCTTAATAATGATAGCACATTTTGAGCTCATAAGGTTGTACACATTTGTAAGGATACATGTATGGCCCAGTGGGAGATTGTTGGATAAATTCAATAATGTGGGGCCAAACATGTATAAAATAAAATGTGTGGTGCTATCTTAAGGATTTAGTCAATAAAGTGATCCACTAAAGATTATTCGGGACTAATGGGTATTAAGTGTCGTGAGGTTAAAGTGTAGAGACGGATTCAATGTTTTAAATTGATGATGGGCCAATTTAATAACATTGAAACATGATAGTTGCCCTACAACTATTTATACAGGTCATGGTCCTCAATTGAGCGTGGTTTTTCATAATTCTCTGCATCCCCATCAATAGAGGACAAAATCAGGAGAAAACCACGAATCAGTTGGAAGGCCATAACCCTGTTCGATCAAACGCAACAATGGATTCAGGTACGCTTCCGCTTCAGTTTGGATCTTGATAATTACAGCATGATGTTTGCGGATTTTAGATGAACATTCATCTATATCTAATTTAATTTTAACATAACAAACTAACAGTTGATTGCAAAACTCGATAGAATTCAACATACTTAATGCTTCGGACTGCTTTAGTGTAAAAAAATATTTTTCCTTGCTTTAGTCAAAGAGTGTCAAACTATAGGTGTATGCCTAATGAAGAGTAGTGAGTTATGTCAAAGAAGATATGTGAGAGGTTAAAGGTATTTTATGATTTGACTGATATATTTTCTAAAACTAAATACTCTAAAACCAATTTTTTTTTTTCTTTCCAAATGGTCCGTTTTAATACTTATAACAACACCACTAATGTTTTAAATTTTTATATATAAATAAAAAATTATTTTACTTAATTAGATAGATTTACCGATTGATTTATCAATTTTTTTATTTTTGTAATTATGTTTGTTATTTTTCAAAATTATATAATTTATAAAATGATTAATATTTATCAAGTATATTGTAGGTAATTCATCAGTCGATAAATAAATCTAACAACTAACATTGTTCATTTCATATATATATATATATATATATATATATATATATATATAAACAAAAGAAGCCTTCAAAATCTTCTTCCAAACCCAAATCCTCTTCGAAACCCAAATCCATTCAAGCTTCATCTTCAAAAGAAAAAACTTGGAAAACTTCTTCCAATCAAACTTTCAAATCGGAATATCCTCCTCTTGAAGAGATCGTTATTCCTCATGGGAATGCAGAAGTTACTGCGTCTCCTTTCAAACAAATTCCTGAAGATAGAACTGATAATGCAGCAGCCAAAACTGTTGATGTCAGAAATCTTCAAATTCAGAACAATTACACAAACATTGTTCTTCAAACTATCGGTAATCAGTTAACCAGAATTGAAGCCAATTCTGAAACTGAAGCCAAATTCAAAATTCCCTCTAATGCTTTTTCTTCCATTAGAGATTCTTCTTCTTCCTCATCTTCCTCGAGTAATCAAAGGTTGCTTTTCAAACCAACCAATCTTACTCCTGATCTTGGTAAGAAATCTTTAGACACTGATTCTGCAGTGATTAAAGAGCTTGCCTCTCAATTTTCAAAAATGTCCGCATCTTCAAAAAATATCAACACAATTGACATTTCAGATGTCGAAAACCAATTTGTTGAAGAAGCACCGCTTCAAGTAAACAAATTGAAATTTCAATCTTCAAAACTTCCAACATTCTATTCTCGTCCTACTCAACCAGATTTACTTTTAGAAGAATCATCTTTTAGAAGGAAAGTCACTGAGACATACTCAGGCGACGAAATCGTTGAATGGAATATTGATGGAATGACGGAATTCCAGATTATTCAAACTATCAATAAAATGTATGTTTGCTTCAATGCTTACAGATGTCAAAAGATTGATGAAGTGAATGCTTGTAATAATCTTATTATTGGCTTCACTGGACAATTAAAGGGATGGTGGTCTAACTACCTTAACGATGCAAGTCGTTTTGAGGTTATTAATGCCACAAAAACCGAAAATGATCAGATTGTTTCTGATACATTGACGACCCTTGTTTTTGCCATTATCAAACATTTTATTGGATCCCCTGAATTCCTCCAGGATAGATCGTCAGAAATTCTGATGAATTTGTCTTGTCCAAAATTGCACGACTTCAGATGGTATAAGGATATCTTCCTTACCAGAGTCATGCTTCGCGACGACTGCAATCAAGAGTTCTGGAAAGAAAGATTTCTATCTGGACTTCCTAAACTTTTTGCAGAGAAAGTTCGCAATTCAATCAAACTTCAATTTAACAATTCAATTCCTTTTGGTGACTTAACTTATGGCGAACTTGTTAGTTACGTCAATAAGGAAGGGTTATCCCTCTGTAATGATATCAAACTCAAAGCCAAACTCAAATCTGAAAGTTTTGGGTCTAAGCATGAGTTGGGTTCATTCTGTGAACAATATGGTTTTGAAAAAATTCTTCCTCCCTCTTCAAAAAACAAGAAGAAGTTTCCTTCATTTCTGAGGAAACGAAATTTTCAAAATTCCAAAAGATTTTCTTCAAAATCTCATCCTCAATTTCAAAAATCTTTTCAAAAGAATTCTTTTCAAAAATTTCAATCAAAACCAAAACATTTTCAAAAAACTGGTGATTCAGCCAAGGTCACTTGTTTCAAGTGTCATCAAACTGGTCATTATTCAAACGAATGTCCCATGAAGAACAAAATTAATAATCTTCAAATTGCTGAAGATATTAAGATTGATCTTCTCAATCTTCTTCATTCATCATCCGATGATGATTCTGAATTAGAGAAAATTTATCAGCATCAAGAAGATTCTGATAATGAATCTAATTCTTCCTCCTCTTCTCATCCTTGCGAAGGTAAAGGTATTTGTGGTTGCAGAACCATTAATGTCCTTACAAAAGAAGAAGAACTTATTCAAGAAATAATTGAGCAGATTGACAATCCTCAATTAAAGAAGAAGTTCTCTTCGCTCCTTCCTTCTTCTTCAAAAACCCATGAATCGTTTAGTATGAAAGAAATACTAAAAAGATTTAATCAAGAATCTACTTCTAAATCTTCATCATCTGATTTGAAATCAGAAGTGAGGGAAATGAAGTCTCAAATTTCCTTTTTGGAACGTCAGGTTAAAGAAATTAAACTTGATGTAACCATTATCAAAAATTCCTCTTCAAATATTCAAAATCAAAATGATTCTGATTCTTCTTCTTCTTCCTCAGAAGAATCCTCTGATTCTCGTATTAATGATTTTAGTCCTCTTCAAACTGATGAAGAACGGATTAATGTTATTAATCGAATTCAACTTCAAAAATGGTACTGTCAAATGACAATCGTCGTTGACAAGTCTTTTCAAATTACCACTAGAGTATTAATTGATTCTGGAGCAGATCAAAACTGCATCAGAGAAGGATTAATACCTTCAAAATACTTTGAGCAAACTACCGAACGTCTCTACGGAGCAGGAGGCAAAAAGCTCAACATTCAAAATAAACTTTCAAAAGCTCATGTTTTCAAATCAAACATTTGTTTCAAAAATGAGTTTCTTTTGGTGAAAGATTTGGATCAAGAAGCAATTCTTGGAATTCCTTTCATCGTTCAAATTACCCCTTTTCAAGCTAACGAAAATGGTCTTCAGACCAATGTTTTCGGTCAAAATTTGATTTTCAAATTCATGCATCATACATCTCCAGCAGATGTTCATGATTTCAAAAGAACATCGATTTCTCAAATTAAGAATATTAATTTAAGAAATTTCAAAAAGAAAGAATCTTCAATTTTCAAAAAAGACAAATTGACAGATCACTTTCCTCAAAATTTCCTTGGATCCATTAGTAAAGAATCATTCTTTATTAATTCCTTTTCAAAAGACAATCACGAGTGTCTCCCACTCATCAAAATAAACCAAAATTGTCAAAAGTCGTGGGTCCCAGAAAACACCTTTGTCACCTTTGTCAAAAGTGTCATTATTGGTATCCTTTTCATTATTGCTTCAAAGACTTTTTCCCATGTCCAAACAGCTGTGTCAGACATAGGATTAGGTGGGATCGGTAAGGGAAACCTACAGTCGATTCCTTTTGAATCAATTCAAAAACAACAGTATTTTTACTATTGCAGTAACAAAAACTGTTTTCAAAATTACTTTTCAAAAAACAAGATTTTTCAAAATAATTTTTGGGATAACTATTTCACGGAGAAATTCCTCTATAAATTTGAGAGATTTCGAGTGACTGAAAGGCCACCCCAAAAGAGTGTTCAAACAAAAGGTATCAAGATTGATTGGTACAACAAAGTTCTTGAAGACATGGCTTCCTCCATGGCCAATTCCTCAAAAAACAAAAATAAGGGCAAAAAGGTTGCTCTTACTCCTCTTCCTTCAATCGAAGATTTTGTTCAAACTTCCAGCAGAAGTGTTTCTGCTTCAAACATTCCTCAAATTTCCACTTCAAACAACTTTTCTGTTCTTGGCAAAATTCCTCAAACCCCAGAAAAGCCAAGACCTTCAAACTACAAAAAGGCCGTTCTTACTGGTTCAGGAAAACTTCCTGAAATCAATAAAAGCCCTTTTCAATATATCATCAAAAATCCATTTCTTTCTGTTCTTTCATTGGAACCTTCTTGGATTGAAAAATATTCTGATTACAATGATTGTTTATCAAATATTTTTCCTTCAGGTTTCCATTTCATGCCAACATCAATTCAAAAGAACCGTGAGTTTTATGAAAAGATCCTTCTCAAAACAGGATCAGCCATTATTACTCATACTCAAAATAAAGAAAATCCTCAAAATATTGATTTTTCAAAATGTTCAATTGTCAAGGTTTTGTCATATGATGACTGGGGACAGCAACCTTGGATTGAGAAAAAGATGAACCTTGCAAAAGGTGAAACTTTCTCTTCAAAATTCAATTACTTGGATTATCAAGATGCCTGGTTTAATGCCTTTTTGTTTAGACCAGTGAATCATTCTTGGTTCATCCTTTTTCATCAAAATTGCCAAAATAATTTTCCCCAATGGTTTCAAAATTGGTTTAATTATTTTGGACTTGAAGAAAGTATTCTACCCAGTCTCTCTCTTCAAGGATTCAAACATTTCAAAAATGAGGCTAAAGATTTGCTTAAGTCTCAGGAGAATCTTCTCCTTCAATTTTCCTTCAATTTCAAAGTCTCATGGATTCTTTGTTGGGACTTTTTTCTTCTTCAAAATACTGATTCTTTCAGTCCTCAAAGGATTGTTAGGAGATTCAAAATAAAATGGTGGGCAAAATTTCATGAAACAAATTGTTGTCCCAAGGCAGTTCAATCATGGATTAATCAAAAATCAAATGAAGGACTTCCATCAAAAAAGCTTCAAGATAAACATGCTGATTTTCTTGCCGAAAAGGGTAGATTATTAGCACTTCTTGCAAAATGCACCAGCCCTGAAGAAATGTCAATTTTAGCAGAGAAAATTGCTGCTCTTGCTGAAAATGCTTCTTCAGTTCAAGATTCCTCAGAAACCAGTTCAGAGGCGGATTTCAACGTCGAAGACAGTTTCTATCAAAATGAAGATGATTTTCTCGCAAATGATTACGATGAAAATCTTTCAAATATTCAAACTACCAAATGACTACATGGACGCAGTTTCCTTGATGACCTCAGAGAATTTCGCGTTCAAAAATCAAAAGAATTTTCACACAAAATAATCAAAGTTAAAAATCAATGTCCACTTTATCCAGAGAATCATTTCTTTTCATAAAAGGACAAATGAGATTTTTGCTTTTTCAAACTTTCGGTGGAGTTGGTGGAGTGGTTGGCTAGCTTTTTGGAAAAGCTGCAGACAAGTCACTGTTCAATCAACGACTTTCAATCTACAATCACTATTCAAGATTCCTACTTTTTGGAAAGTAGTCGACAGAGCACTGTTCAATCACTGTTCAATCAAGACTTTTCCAGCTGTAGTTCAATTATTCAATATTCTGATGTAACTTTTTCATTTTTAGTCTTCTATAAATGTAAGAGTTCATTTCAATTGTTAGGCAGAGTTAATTGAGTCTGTAAGTCCAAGAGTTAATTGGGTTTATAACAATTAACATCTCCTTCAAGATAGAACACTCTCCAAGGATAACTTGAACCTAAATGGCTCTGATACCAAATAGAACCCAGGTTAGATAGAACAAGGATAGTGCGGAATATATTGAAGAAACAATAATCAAAATGCAGAAAAAAGATTCAACTGTAATGAAACAATCAAATACTAGAACAGCAATTTGAAATATTGAAAGTATATTGAAATTATAACGCTGAACGTTACAATGATTTTTTGAAATAGAAGAGAATGATCGGATAACGTATTCTTAAAAAGAATTATTATCGCTCCGCTCACAAGCTCACAAACTCTCTTGAAGGAGATGTTAATTGTTATAAACCCAATTAACTCTTGGACTTACAGACTCAATTAACTCTGCCTAACAATTGAAATGAACTCTTACATTTATAGAAGACTAAAAATGAAAAAGTTACATCAGAATATTGAATAATTGAACTACAGCTGGAAAAGTCTTGATTGAACAGTGATTGAACAGTGCTCTGTCGACTACTTTCCAAAAAGTAGGAATCTTGAATAGTGATTGTAGATTGAAAGTCGTTGATTGAACAGTGACTTATCTGCAGCTTTTCCAAAAAGCTAGCCAACCACTCCACCAACTCCACCGAAAGTTTGAAAAAGCAAAAATCTCATTTGTCCTTTTATGAAAAGAAATGATTCTCTGGATAAAGTGGACATTGATTTTTAACTTTGATTATTTTGAGTGAAAATTCTTTTGATTTTTGAACGCGAAATTCTCTGAGGTCATCAAGGAAACTGCGTCCATGTAGTCATTTGGTAGTTTGAATATTTGAAAGATTTTCATCGTAATCATTTGCGAGAAAATCATCTTCATTTTGATAGAAACTGTCTTCGACGTTGAAATCCGCCTCTGAACTGGTTTCTGAGGAATCTTGAACTGAAGAAGCATTTTCAGCAAGAGCAGCAATTTTCTCTGCTAAAATTGACATTTCTTCAGGGCTGGTGCATTTTGCAAGAAGTGCTAATAATCTACCCTTTTCGGCAAGAAAATCAGCATGTTTATCTTGAAGCTTTTTTGATGGAAGTCCTTCATTTGATTTTTGATTAATCCATGATTGAACTGCCTTGGGACAACAATTTGTTTCATGAAATTTTGCCCACCATTTTATTTTGAATCTCCTAACAATCCTTTGAGGACTGAAAGAATCAGTATTTTGAAGAAGAAAAAAGTCCCAACAAAGAATCCATGAGACTTTGAAATTGAAGGAAAATTGAAGGAGAAGATTCTCCTGAGACTTAAGCAAATCTTTAGCCTCATTTTTGAAATGTTTGAATCCTTGAAGAGAGAGACTGGGTAGAATACTTTCTTCAAGTCCAAAATAATTAAACCAATTTTGAAACCATTGGGGAAAATTATTTTGGCAATTTTGATGAAAAAGGATGAACCAAGAATGATTCACTGGTCTAAACAAAAAGGCATTAAACCAGGCATCTTGATAATCCAAGTAATTGAATTTTGAAGAGAAAGTTTCCCCTTTTGCAAGGTTCATCTTTTTCTCAATCCAAGGTTGCTGTCCCCAGTCATCATATGACAAAACCTTGACAATTGAACATTTTGAAAAATCAATATTTTGAGGATTTTCTTTATTTTGAGTATGAGTAATAATGGCTGATCCTGTTTTGAGAAGGATCTTTTCATAAAACTCACGGTTCTTTTGAATTGATGTTGGCATGAAATGGAAACCTGAAGGAAAAATATTTGATAAACAATCATTGTAATCAGAATATTTTTCAATCCAAGAAGGTTCCAATGTAAGAACAGAAAGAAATGGATTTTTGATGATATATTGAAAAGGGCTTTTATTGATTTCAGGAAGTTTTCCTGAACCAGTAAGAACGGCCTTTTTGTAGTTTGAAGGTCTTGGCTTTTCTGGGGTTTGAGGAATTTTGCCAAGAACAGAAAAGTTGCTTGAAGTGGAAATTTGAGGAATGTTTGAAGCAGAATCACTTCTGCTGGAAGTTTGAACAAAATCTTCGATTGAAGGAAGAGGAGTAAGAGCAACCTTTTTGCCCTTATTTTTGTTTTTTGAGGAATTGGCCATGGAGGAAGCCATGTCTTCAAGAACTTTGTTGTACCAATCAATCTTGATACCTTTTGTTTGAACACTCTTTTGGGGTGGCCTTTCAGTCACTCGAAATCTCTCAAATTTATAGAGGAATTTCTCCGTGAAATAGTTATCCCAAAAATTATTTTGAAAAATCTTGTTTTTTGAAAAGTAATTTTGAAAACAGTTTTTGTTACTGCAATAGTAAAAATACTGTAGTTTTTGAATTGATTCAAAAGGAATCGACTGTAGGTTTCCCTTACCGATCCCACCTAATCCTATGTCTGACACAGCTGTTTGGACATGGGAAAAAGTCTTTGAAGCAATAATGAAAAGGATACCAATAATGACACTTTTGACAAAGGTGACAAAGGTGTTTTCTGGGACCCACGACTTTTGACAATTTTGGTTTATTTTGATGAGTGGGAGACACTCGTGATTGTCTTTTGAAAAGGAATTAATAAAGAATGATTCTTTACTAATGGATCCAAGGAAATTTTGAGGAAAGTGATCTGTCAATTTGTCTTTTTTGAAAATTGAAGATTCTTTCTTTTTGAAATTTCTTAAATTAATATTCTTAATTTGAGAAATCGATGTTCTTTTGAAATCATGAACATCTGCTGGAGATGTATGATGCATGAATTTGAAAATCAAATTTTGACCGAAAACATTGGTCTGAAGACCATTTTCGTTAGCTTGAAAAGGGGTAATTTGAACGATGAAAGGAATTCCAAGAATTGCTTCTTGATCCAAATCTTTCACCAAAAGAAACTCATTTTTGAAACAAATGTTTGATTTGAAAACATGAGCTTTTGAAAGTTTATTTTGAATGTTGAGCTTTTTGCCTCCTGCTCCGTAGAGACGTTTGGTAGTTTGCTCAAAGTATTTTGAAGGTATTAATCCTTCTCTGATGCAGTTTTGATCTGCTCCAGAATCAATTAATACTCTAGTGGTAATTTGAAAAGACTTGTCAACGACGATTGTTATTTGACAGTACCATTTTTGAAGTTGAATTCGATTAATAACATTAATCCGTTTTCCATCAGTTTGAAGAGGACTAAAATCATTAATACGAGAATCAGAGGATTCTTCTGAGGAAGAAGAAGAAGAATCAGAATCATTTTGATTTTGAATAGAGGAATTTTTGATAATGGTTACATCAAGTTTAATTTCTTTAACCTGACGTTCCAAAAAGGAAATTTGAGACTTCATTTCCCTCACTTCTGATTTCAAATCAGATGATGAAGATTTAGAAGTAGATTCTTGATTAAATCTTTTTAGTATTTCTTTCATACTAAACGATTCATGGGTTTTTGAAGAAGAAGGAAGGAGCGAAGAGAACTTCTTCTTTAATTGAGGATTGTCAATCTGCTCAATTATTTCTTGAATAAGTTCTTCTTCTTTTGTAAGGACATTAATGGTTCTGCAACCACAAATACCTTTACCTTCGCAAGGATGAGAAGAGGAGGAAGAATTAGATTCATTATCAGAATCTTCTTGATGCTGATAAATTTTCTCTAATTCAGAATCATCATCGGATGATGAATGAAGAAGATTGAGAAGATCAATCTTAATATCTTCAGCAATTTGAAGATTATTAATTTTGTTCTTCATGGGACATTCGTTTGAATAATGACCAGTTTGATGACACTTGAAACAAGTGACCTTGGCTGAATCACCAGTTTTTTGAAAATGTTTTGGTTTTGATTGAAATTTTTGAAAAGAATTCTTTTGAAAAGATTTTTGAAATTGAGGATGAGATTTTGAAGAAAATCTTTTGGAATTTTGAAAATTTCGTTTCCTCAGAAATGAAGGAAACTTCTTCTTGTTTTTTGAAGAGGGAGGAAGAATTTTTTCAAAACCATATTGTTCACAGAATGAACCCAACTCATGCTTAGACCCAAAACTTTCAGATTTGAGTTTGGCTTTGAGTTTGATATCATTACAGAGGGATAACCCTTCCTTATTGACGTAACTAACAAGTTCGCCATAAGTTAAGTCACCAAAAGGAATTGAATTGTTAAATTGAAGTTTGATTGAATTGCGAACTTTCTCTGCAAAAAGTTTAGGAAGTCCAGATAGAAATCTTTCTTTCCAGAACTCTTGATTGCAGTCGTCGCGAAGCATGACTCTGGTAAGGAAGATATCCTTATACCATCTGAAGTCGTGCAATTTTGGACAAGACAAATTCATCAGAATTTCTGACGATCTATCCTGGAGGAATTCAGGGGATCCAATAAAATGTTTGATAATGGCAAAAACAAGGGTCGTCAATGTATCAGAAACAATCTGATCATTTTCGGTTTTTGTGGCATTAATAACCTCAAAACGACTTGCATCGTTAAGGTAGTTAGACCACCATCCCTTTAATTGTCCAGTGAAGCCAATAATAAGATTATTACAAGCATTCACTTCATCAATCTTTTGACATCTGTAAGCATTGAAGCAAACATACATTTTATTGATAGTTTGAATAATCTGGAATTCCGTCATTCCATCAATATTCCATTCAACGATTTCGTCGCCTGAGTATGTCTCAGTGACTTTCCTTCTAAAAGATGATTCTTCTAAAAGTAAATCTGGTTGAGTAGGACGAGAATAGAATGTTGGAAGTTTTGAAGATTGAAATTTCAATTTGTTTACTTGAAGCGGTGCTTCTTCAACAAATTGGTTTTCGACATCTGAAATGTCAATTGTGTTGATATTTTTTGAAGATGCGGACATTTTTGAAAATTGAGAGGCAAGCTCTTTAATCACTGCAGAATCAGTGTCTAAAGATTTCTTACCAAGATCAGGAGTAAGATTGGTTGGTTTGAAAAGCAACCTTTGATTACTCGAGGAAGATGAGGAAGAAGGAGAATCTCTAATGGAAGAAAAAGCATTAGAGGGAATTTTGAATTTGGCTTCAGTTTCAGAATTGGCTTCAATTCTGGTTAACTGATTACCGATAGTTTGAAGAACAATGTTTGTGTAATTGTTCTGAATTTGAAGATTTCTGACATCAACAGTTTTGGCTGCTGCATTATCAGTTCTATCTTCAGGAATTTGTTTGAAAGGAGACGCAGTAACTTCTGCATTCCCATGAGGAATAACGATCTCTTCAAGAGGAGGATATTCCGATTTGAAAGTTTGATTGGAAGAAGTTTTCCAAGTTTTTTCTTTTGAAGATGAAGCTTGAATGGATTTGGGTTTCGAAGAGGATTTGGGTTTGGAAGAAGATTTTGAAGGCTTCTTTTGTTTACCAAAAACTTTGAAATTAATCCATTTGAAAAATGAAATATCTTCTGGTTGAGCGAAGTACTCTTCCCAGTAAGATTCAATTTCTTCTTTTGAAAAACTTTGACGAAAAAGTTTCCTTAGGTTTTTGACCTTAGGAGACTGATCTTTTTTGAATTCAGATCTTCTATCAATGCTAGAAGAAATGACGTTGAGTTGAGAAGATAAACTTCTTCTGTGATGTTTCTTTCTCAGAAGAGGAATGTCTTCAGAAGGAGGCTGCATGTCAGATGCAGTAGGTGAATCTTGTTCAGATTCAGTATATTGAGTTTTTGGGATAACAGATTCAAAGTTGACATCTTTGAGTCTGCTGGATGAAGTTGAGAATCTTGAAGGAAAAACATTTGAATTTTGAAAATTTTGAAAAGATTTAGATGAACTAGATCTTGAAATGTTTGAAGAGTTGTTTGATGATTCTCCAAAGATCATCCTAACACTTCCATCAGGAAATGAAAGAATCTGATTAGGAGTATCAGATGAAGGAGGAGGCTCCGGTTTGGAGGCTCTTAGAATTTCCCATTCTAAGCTCCTAGCTTGAAGATTCCATGGAATTCTCTTAGGAATCATGGTGTTAGTATGAAGATCATTCACCTCCATAAGAAGCGATTCGTTTCTTGGAGACGAACGAAGAGCACGAATGTTGAGATTCGTACCCAAGAGTTTGTAATATACTCTGTATATTACAGCGAATGAATTTGATTCATCCAAACTAAGATTCTTAGTTTGAACATGAAGTTTGAGAGTCTTTAAGATATGTTTGTCAAAAAGACTGACTGTGAAGTTTGGATAGCAGTTTGAAAAGATTGGACCAGATTCTAGATTTGATTCTAGAACTGTCAAGAGCGAATGCTCGAAGTTTGAATGTCTTTGATCACGAAGAGTAACCAAGACAGGAATGTCAAGTCCAAGTCTGAACAAGGGCTTGAGGGCAATTTGAACAAGACCAATATGTAAGAATTGAAATTTCTTACGATGTTCTTGTATGGAGTTTTTTGAAAGAAGAGCAAGCTCAGTATTTTGACCCAAAACATGCATGGTTTGCTCATGTGTTTTGATGATGTAATTTTGAGAAAAATCAAACCGACCAATTTCATAGATAGATCCTTTGTCTACCTTAGGAATTGTCCAATTATGCAATAATTGTTCAATTTGATGAATTTGAAGTTCATTTGTATTTTGAAAAGTTTCAGAATCATTTTGAAGTGATTCTTCAGTATTTTGAAAATTGTTTGACAAAATATTAGCTCTATTTCTAGAACTACCAGATCCTTTGAACCAACTGGAAAAAGAAGACATTGTCGGAACAAGGTAAGCTTGAAAGGTATTACTACCTGCAAATTGTTTGAGAAACGAGGCTAAGTTAAAGGTCGGACTTTTACCTACTCCCTCCACGTGGTCTTACCCGGGTCTTACACTCTTCTGCCCTGCCTCCGAGGTTTCGAACCATCCACTTACAGAACTTAACCTGTAAAACAAACTCAGAACAGATAACAACACTCTCCAAGGATAACTTGAACCTAAATGGCTCTGATACCAAATAGAACCCAGGTTAGATAGAACAAGGATAGTGCGGAATATATTGAAGAAACAATAATCAAAATGCAGAAAAAAGATTCAACTGTAATGAAACAATCAAATACTAGAACAGCAATTTGAAATATTGAAAGTATATTGAAATTATAACGCTGAACGTTACAATGATTTTTTGAAAAAGAAGAGAATGATCGGATAACGTATTCTTAAAAAGAATTATTATCGCTCCGCTCACAAGCTCACAAACTCTCTTGAAGGAGATGTTAATTGTTATAAACCCAATTAACTCTTGGACTTACAGACTCAATTAACTCTGCCTAACAATTGAAATGAACTCTTACATTTATAGAAGACTAAAAATGAAAAAGTTACATCAGAATATTGAATAATTGAACTACAGCTGGAAAAGTCTTGATTGAACAGTGATTGAACAGTGCTCTGTCGACTACTTTCCAAAAAGTAGGAATCTTGAATAGTGATTGTAGATTGAAAGTCGTTGATTGAACAGTGACTTGTCTGCAGCTTTTCCAAAAAGCTAGCCAACCACTCCACCAACTCCACCGAAAGTTTGAAAAAGCAAAAATCTCATTTGTCCTTTTATGAAAAGAAATGATTCTCTGGATAAAGTGGACATTGATTTTTAACTTTGATTATTTTGAGTGAAAATTCTTTTGATTTTTGAACGCGAAATTCTCTGAGGTCATCAAGGAAACTGCGTCCATGTAGTCATTTGGTAGTTTGAATATTTGAAAGATTTTCATCGTAATCATTTGCGAGAAAATCATCTTCATTTTGATAGAAACTGTCTTCGACGTTGAAATCCGCCTCTGAACTGGTTTCTGAGGAATCTTGAACTGAATAAGCATTTTCAGCAAGAGCAGCAATTTTCTCTGCTAAAATTGACATTTCTTCAGGGCTGGTGCATTTTGCAAGAAGTGCTAATAATCTACCCTTTTCGGCAAGAAAATCAGCATGTTTATCTTGAAGCTTTTTTGATGGAAGTCCTTCATTTGATTTTTGATTAATCCATGATTGAACTGCCTTGGGACAACAATTTGTTTCATGAAATTTTGCCCACCATTTTATTTTGAATCTCCTAACAATCCTTTGAGGACTGAAAGAATCAGTAATTTGAAGAAGAAAAAAGTCCCAACAAAGAATCCATGAGACTTTGAAATTGAAGGAAAATTGAAGGAGAAGATTCTCCTGAGACTTAAGCAAATCTTTAGCCTCATTTTTGAAATGTTTGAATCCTTGAAGAGAGAGACTGGGTAGAATACTTTCTTCAAGTCCAAAATAATTAAACCAATTTTGAAACCATTGGGGAAAATTATTTTGGCAATTTTGATGAAAAAGGATGAACCAAGAATGATTCACTGGTCTAAACAAAAAGGCATTAAACCAGGCATCTTGATAATCCAAGTAATTGAATTTTGAAGAGAAAGTTTCACCTTTTGCAAGGTTCATCTTTTTCTCAATCCAAGGTTGCTGTCCCCAGTCATCATATGACAAAACCTTGACAATTGAACATTTTGAAAAATCAATATTTTGAGGATTTTCTTTATTTTGAGTATGAGTAATAATGGCTGATCCTGTTTTGAGAAGGATCTTTTCATAAAACTCACGGTTCTTTTGAATTGATGTTGGCATGAAATGGAAACCTGAAGGAAAAATATTTGATAAACAATCATTGTAATCAGAATATTTTTCAATCCAAGAAGGTTCCAATGTAAGAACAGAAAGAAATGGATTTTTGATGATATATTGAAAAGGGCTTTTATTGATTTCAGGAAGTTTTCCTGAACCAGTAAGAACGGCCTTTTTGTAGTTTGAAGGTCTTGGCTTTTCTGGGGTTTGAGGAATTTTGCCAAGAACAGAAAAGTTGTTTGAAGTGGAAATTTGAGGAATGTTTGAAGCAGAAACACTTCTGCTGGAAGTTTGAACAAAATCTTCGATTGAAGGAAGAGGAGTAAGAGCAACCTTTTTGCCCTTATTTTTGTTTTTTGAGGAATTGGCCATGGAGGAAGCCATGTCTTCAAGAACTTTGTTGTACCAATCAATCTTGATACCTTTTGTTTGAACACTCTTTTGGGGTGGCCTTTCAGTCACTCGAAATCTCTCAAATTTATAGAGGAATTTCTCCGTGAAATAGTTATCCCAAAAATTATTTTGAAAAATCTTGTTTTTTGAAAAGTAATTTTGAAAACAGTTTTTGTTACTGCAATAGTAAAAATACTGTTGTTTTTGAATTGATTCAAAAGGAATCGACTGTAGGTTTCCCTTACCGATCCCACCTAATCCTATGTCTGACACAGCTGTTTGGACATGGGAAAAAGTCTTTGAAGCAATAATGAAAAGGATACCAATAATGACACTTTTGACAAAGGTGACAAAGGTGTTTTCTGGGACCCACGACTTTTGACAATTTTGGTTTATTTTGATGAGTGGGGGACACTCGTGATTGTCTTTTGAAAAGGAATTAATAAAGAATGATTCTTTACTAATGGATCCAAGGAAATTTTGAGGAAAGTGATCTGTCAATTTGTCTTTTTTGAAAATTGAAGATTCTTTCTTTTTGAAATTTCTTAAATTAATATTCTTAATTTGAGAAATCGATGTTCTTTTGAAATCATGAACATCTGCTGGAGATGTATGATGCATGAATTTGAAAATCAAATTTTGACCGAAAACATTGGTCTGAAGACCATTTTCGTTAGCTTGAAAAGGGGTAATTTGAACGATGAAAGGAATTCCAAGAATTGCTTCTTGATCCAAATCTTTCACCAAAAGAAACTCATTTTTGAAACAAATGTTTGATTTGAAAACATGAGCTTTTGAAAGTTTATTTTGAATGTTGAGCTTTTTGCCTCCTGCTCCGTAGAGACGTTCGGTAGTTTGCTCAAAGTATTTTGAAGGTATTAATCCTTCTCTGATGCAGTTTTGATCTGCTCCAGAATCAATTAATACTCTAGTGATAATTTGAAAAGACTTGTCAACGACGATTGTCATTTGACAGTACCATTTTTGAAGTTGAATTCGATTAATAACATTAATCCGTTCTCCATCAGTTTGAAGAGGACTAAAATCATTAATACGAGAATCAGAGGATTCTTCTGAGGAAGAAGAAGAAGAATCAGAATCATTTTGATTTTGAATAGAGGAATTTTTGATAATGGTTACATCAAGTTTAATTTCTTTAACCTGACGTTCCAAAAAGGAAATTTGAGACTTCATTTCCCTCACTTCTGATTTCAAATCAGATGATGAAGATTTAGAAGTAGATTCTTGATTAAATCTTTTTAGTATTTCTTTCATACTAAACGATTCATGGGTTTTTGAAGAAGAAGGAAGGAGCGAAGAGAACTTCTTCTTTAATTGAGGATTGTCAATCTGCTCAATTATTTCTTGAATAAGTTCTTCTTCTTTTGTAAGGACATTAATGGTTCTGCAACCACAAATACCTTTACCTTCGCAAGGATGAGAAGATGAGGAAGAATTAGATTCATTATCAGAATCTTCTTGATGCTGATAAATTTTCTCTAATTCAGAATCATCATCGGATGATGAATGAAGAAGATTGAGAAGATCAATCTTAATATCTTCAGCAATTTGAAGATTATTAATTTTGTTCTTCATGGGACATTCGTTTGAATAATGACCAGTTTGATGACACTTGAAACAAGTGACCTTGGCTGAATCACCAGTTTTTTGAAAATGTTTTGGTTTTGATTGAAATTTTTGAAAAGAATTCTTTTGAAAAGATTTTTGAAATTGAGGATGAGATTTTGAAGAAAATCTTTTGGAATTTTGAAAATTTCGTTTCCTCAGAAATGAAGGAAACTTCTTCTTGTTTTTTGAAGAGGGAGGAAGAATTTTTTCAAAACCATATTGTTCACAGAATGAACCCAACTCATGCTTAGACCCAAAACTTTCAGATTTGAGTTTGGCTTTGAGTTTGATATCATTACAGAGGGATAACCCTTCCTTATTGACGTAACTAACAAGTTCGCCATAAGTTAAGTCACCAAAAGGAATTGAATTGTTAAATTGAAGTTTGATTGAATTGCGAACTTTCTCTGCAAAAAGTTTAGGAAGTCCAGATAGAAATCTTTCTTTCCAGAACTCTTGATTGCAGTCGTCGCGAAGCATGACTCTGGTAAGGAAGATATCCTTATACCATCTGAAGTCGTGCAATTTTGGACAAGACAAATTCATCAGAATTTCTGACGATCTATCCTGGAGGAATTCAGGGGATCCAATAAAATGTTTGATAATGGCAAAAACAAGGGTCGTCAATGTATCAGAAACAATCTGATCATTTTCGGTTTTTGTGGCATTAATAACCTCAAAACGACTTGCATCGTTAAGGTAGTTAGACCACCATCCCTTTAATTGTCCAGTGAAGCCAATAATAAGATTATTACAAGCATTCACTTCATCAATCTTTTGACATCTGTAAGCATTGAAGCAAACATACATTTTATTGATAGTTTGAATAATCTGGAATTCCGTCATTCCATCAATATTCCATTCAACGATTTCGTCGCCTGAGTATGTCTCAGTGACTTTCCTTCTAAAAGATGATTCTTCTAAAAGTAAATCTGGTTGAGTAGGACGAGAATAGAATGTTGGAAGTTTTGAAGATTGAAATTTCAATTTGTTTACTTGAAGCGGTGCTTCTTCAACAAATTGGTTTTCGACATCTGAAATGTCAATTGTGTTGATATTTTTTGAAGATGCGGACATTTTTGAAAATTGAGAGGCAAGCTCTTTAATCACTGCAGAATCAGTGTCTAAAGATTTCTTACCAAGATCAGGAGTAAGATTGGTTGGTTTGAAAAGCAACCTTTGATTACTCGAGGAAGATGAGGAAGAAGGAGAATCTCTAATGGAAGAAAAAGCATTAGAGGGAATTTTGAATTTGGCTTCAGTTTCAGAATTGGCTTCAATTCTGGTTAACTGATTACCGATAGTTTGAAGAACAATGTTTGTGTAATTGTTCTGAATTTGAAGATTTCTGACATCAACAGTTTTGGCTGCTGCATTATCAGTTCTATCTTCAGGAATTTGTTTGAAAGGAGACGCAGTAACTTCTGCATTCCCATGAGGAATAACGATCTCTTCAAGAGGAGGATATTCCGATTTGAAAGTTTGATTGGAAGAAGTTTTCCAAGTTTTTTCTTTTGAAGATGAAGCTTGAATGGATTTGGGTTTCGAAGAGGATTTGGGTTTGGAAGAAGATTTTGAAGGCTTCTTTTGTTTACCAAAAACTTTGAAATTAATCCATTTGAAAAATGAAATATCTTCTGGTTGAGCGAAGTACTCTTCCCAGTAAGATTCAATTTCTTCTTTTGAAAAACTTTGACGAAAAAGTTTCCTTAGGTTTTTGACCTTAGGAGACTGATCTTTTTTGAATTCAGATCTTCTATCAATGCTAGAAGAAATGACGTTGAGTTGAGAAGATAAACTTCTTCTGTGATGTTTCTTTCTCAGAAGAGGAATGTCTTCAGAAGGAGGCTGCATGTCAGATGCAGTAGGTGAATCTTGTTCAGATTCAGTATATTGAGTTTTTGGGATAACAGATTCAAAGTTGACATCTTTGAGTCTGCTGGATGAAGTTGAGAATCTTGAAGGAAAAACATTTGAATTTTGAAAATTTTGAAAAGATTTAGATGAACTAGATCTTGAAATGTTTGAAGAGTTGTTTGATGATTCTCCAAAGATCATCCTAACACTTCCATCAGGAAATGAAAGAATCTGATTAGGAGTATCAGATGAAGGAGGAGGCTCCGGTTTGGAGGCTCTTAGAATTTCCCATTCTAAGCTCCTAGCTTGAAGATTCCATGGAATTCTCTTAGGAATCATGGTGTTAGTATGAAGATCATTCACCTCCATAAGAAGCGATTCGTTTCTTGGAGACGAACGAAGAGCACGAATGTTGAGATTCGTACCCAAGAGTTTGTAATATACTCTGTATATTACAGCGAATGAATTTGATTCATCCAAACTAAGATTCTTAGTTTGAACATGAAGTTTGAGAGTCTTTAAGATATGTTTGTCAAAAAGACTGACTGTGAAGTTTGGATAGCAGTTTGAAAAGATTGGACCAGATTCTAGATTTGATTCTAGAACTGTCAAGAGCGAATGCTCGAAGTTTGAATGTCTTTGATCACGAAGAGTAACCAAGACAGGAATGTCAAGTCCAAGTCTGAACAAGGGCTTGAGGGCAATTTGAACAAGACCAATATGTAAGAATTGAAATTTCTTACGATGTTCTTGTATGGAGTTTTTTGAAAGAAGAGCAAGCTCAGTATTTTGACCCAAAACATGCATGGTTTGCTCATGTGTTTTGATGATGTAATTTTGAGAAAAATCAAATCGACCAATTTCATAGATAGATCCTTTGTCTACCTTAGGAATTGTCCAATTATGCAATAATTGTTCAATTTGATGAATTTGAAGTTCATTTGTATTTTGAAAAGTTTCAGAATCATTTTGAAGTGATTCTTCAGTATTTTGAAAATTGTTTGACAAAATATTAGCTCTATTTCTAGAACTACCAGATCCTTTGAACCAACTGGAAAAAGAAGACATTGTCGGAACAAGGTAAGCTTGAAAGGTATTACTACCTGCAAATTGTTTGAGAAACGAGGCTAAGTTAAAGGTCGGACTTTTACCTACTCCCTCCACGTGGTCTTACCCGGGTCTTACACTCTTCTGCCCTGCCTCCGAGGTTTCGAACCATCCACTTACAGAACTTAACCTGTAAAACAAACTCAGAACAGATAACAACACTCTCCAAGGATAACTTGAACCTAAATGGCTCTGATACCAAATAGAACCCAGGTTAGATAGAACAAGGATAGTGCGGAATATATTGAAGAAACAATAATCAAAATGCAGAAAAAAGATTCAACTGTAATGAAACAATCAAATACTAGAACAGCAATTTGAAATATTGAAAGTATATTGAAATTATAACGCTGAACGTTACAATGATTTTTTGAAAAAGAAGAGAATGATCGGATAACGTATTCTTAAAAAGAATTATTATCGCTCCGCTCACAAGCTCACAAACTCTCTTGAAGGAGATGTTAATTGTTATAAACCCAATTAACTCTTGGACTTACAGACTCAATTAACTCTGCCTAACATTTGAAATGAACTCTTACATTTATAGAAGACTAAAAATGAAAAAGTTACATCAGAATATTGAATAATTGAACTACAGCTGGAAAAGTCTTGATTGAACAGTGATTGAACAGTGCTCTGTCGACTACTTTCCAAAAAGTAGGAATCTTGAATAGTGATTGAATTTTGAAAGTCGTTGATTGAACAGTGACTTGTCTGCAGCTTTTCCAAAAAGCTAGCCAACCACTCCACCAACTCCACCGAAAGTTTGAAAAAGCAAAAATCTCATTTGTCCTTTTATGAAAAGAAATGATTCTCTGGATAAAGTGGACATTGATTTTTAACTTTGATTATTTTGAGTGAAAATTCTTTTGATTTTTGAACGCGAAATTCTCTGAGGTCATCAAGGAAACTGCGTCCATGTAGTCATTTGGTAGTTTGAATATTTGAAAGATTTTCATCGTAATCATTTGCGAGAAAATCATCTTCATTTTGATAGAAACTGTCTTCGACGTTGAAATCCGCCTCTGAACTGGTTTCTGAGGAATCTTGAACTGAAGAAGCATTTTCAGCAAGAGCAGCAATTTTCTCTGCTAAAATTGACATTTCTTCAGGGCTGGTGCATTTTGCAAGAAGTGCTAATAATCTACCCTTTTCGGCAAGAAAATCAGCATGTTTATCTTGAAGCTTTTTTGATGGAAGTCCTTCATTTGATTTTTGATTAATCCATGATTGAACTGCCTTGGGACAACAATTTGTTTCATGAAATTTTGCCCACCATTTTATTTTGAATCTCCTAACAATCCTTTGAGGACTGAAAGAATCAGTATTTTGAAGAAGAAAAAAGTCCCAACAAAGAATCCATGAGACTTTGAAATTGAAGGAAAATTGAAGGAGAAGATTCTCCTGAGACTTAAGCAAATCTTTAGCCTCATTTTTGAAATGTTTGAATCCTTGAAGAGAGAGACTGGGTAGAATACTTTCTTCAAGTCCAAAATAATTAAACCAATTTTGAAACCATTGGGGAAAATTATTTTGGCAATTTTGATGAAAAAGGATGAACCAAGAATGATTCACTGGTCTAAACAAAAAGGCATTAAACCAGGCATCTTGATAATCCAAGTAATTGAATTTTGAAGAGAAAGTTTCACCTTTTGCAAGGTTCATCTTTTTCTCAATCCAAGGTTGCTGTCCCCAGTCATCATATGACAAAACCTTGACAATTGAACATTTTGAAAAATCAATATTTTGAGGATTTTCTTTATTTTGAGTATGAGTAATAATGGCTGATCCTGTTTTGAGAAGGATCTTTTCATAAAACTCACGGTTCTTTTGAATTGATGTTGGCATGAAATGGAAACCTGAAGGAAAAATATTTGATAAACAATCATTGTAATCAGAATACTTTTCAATCCAAGAAGGTTCCAATGTAAGAACAGAAAGAAATGGATTTTTGATGATATATTGAAAAGGGCTTTTATTGATTTCAGGAAGTTTTCCTGAACCAGTAAGAACGGCCTTTTTGTAGTTTGAAGGTCTTGGCTTTTCTGGGGTTTGAGGAATTTTGCCAAGAACAGAAAAGTTGCTTGAAGTGGAAATTTGAGGAATGTTTGAAGCAGAAACACTTCTGCTGGAAGTTTGAACAAAATCTTCGATTGAAGGAAGAGGAGTAAGAGCAACCTTTTTGCCCTTATTTTTGTTTTTTGAGGAATTGGCCATGGAGGAAGCCATGTCTTCAAGAACTTTGTTGTACCAATCAATCTTGATACCTTTTGTTTGAACACTCTTTTGGGGTGGCCTTTCAGTCACTCGAAATCTCTCAAATTTATAGAGGAATTTCTCCGTGAAATAGTTATCCCAAAAATTATTTTGAAAAATCTTGTTTTTTGAAAAGTAATTTTGAAAACAGTTTTTGTTACTGCAATAGTAAAAATACTGTTGTTTTTGAATTGATTCAAAAGGAATCGACTGTAGGTTTCCCTTACCGATCCCACCTAATCCTATGTCTGACACAGCTGTTTGGACATGGGAAAAAGTCTTTGAAGCAATAATGAAAAGGATACCAATAATGACACTTTTGACAAAGGTGACAAAGGTGTTTTCTGGGACCCACGACTTTTGACAATTTTGGTTTATTTTGATGAGTGGGAGACACTCGTGATTGTCTTTTGAAAAGGAATTAATAAAGAATGATTCTTTACTAATGGATCCAAGGAAATTTTGAGGAAAGTGATCTGTCAATTTGTCTTTTTTGAAAATTGAAGATTCTTTCTTTTTGAAATTTCTTAAATTAATATTCTTAATTTGAGAAATCGATGTTCTTTTGAAATCATGAACATCTGCTGGAGATGTATGATGCATGAATTTGAAAATCAAATTTTGACCGAAAACATTGGTCTGAAGACCATTTTCGTTAGCTTGAAAAGGGGTAATTTGAACGATGAAAGGAATTCCAAGAATTGCTTCTTGATCCAAATCTTTCACCAAAAGAAACTCATTTTTGAAACAAATGTTTGATTTGAAAACATGAGCTTTTGAAAGTTTATTTTGAATGTTGAGCTTTTTGCCTCCTGCTCCGTAGAGACGTTCGGTAGTTTGCTCAAAGTATTTTGAAGGTATTAATCCTTCTCTGATGCAGTTTTGATCTGCTCCAGAATCAATTAATACTCTAGTGATAATTTGAAAAGACTTGTCAACGACGATTGTCATTTGACAGTACCATTTTTGAAGTTGAATTCGATTAATAACATTAATCCGTTCTCCATCAGTTTGAAGAGGACTAAAATCATTAATACGAGAATCAGAGGATTCTTCTGAGGAAGAAGAAGAAGAATCAGAATCATTTTGATTTTGAATAGAGGAATTTTTGATAATGGTTACATCAAGTTTAATTTCTTTAACCTGACGTTCCAAAAAGGAAATTTGAGACTTCATTTCCCTCACTTCTGATTTCAAATCAGATGATGAAGATTTAGAAGTAGATTCTTGATTAAATCTTTTTAGTATTTCTTTCATACTAAACGATTCATGGGTTTTTGAAGAAGAAGGAAGGAGCGAAGAGAACTTCTTCTTTAATTGAGGATTGTCAATCTGCTCAATTATTTCTTGAATAAGTTCTTCTTCTTTTGTAAGGACATTAATGGTTCTGCAACCACAAATACCTTTACCTTCGCAAGGATGAGAAGAGGAGGAAGAATTAGATTCATTATCAGAATCTTCTTGATGCTGATAAATTTTCTCTAATTCAGAATCATCATCGGATGATGAATGAAGAAGATTGAGAAGATCAATCTTAATATCTTCAGCAATTTGAAGATTATTAATTTTGTTCTTCATGGGACATTCGTTTGAATAATGACCAGTTTGATGACACTTGAAACAAGTGACCTTGGCTGAATCACCAGTTTTTTGAAAATGTTTTGGTTTTGATTGAAATTTTTGAAAAGAATTCTTTTGAAAAGATTTTTGAAATTGAGGATGAGATTTTGAAGAAAATCTTTTGGAATTTTGAAAATTTCGTTTCCTCAGAAATGAAGGAAACTTCTTCTTGTTTTTTGAAGAGGGAGGAAGAATTTTTTCAAAACCATATTGTTCACAGAATGAACCCAACTCATGCTTAGACCCAAAACTTTCAGATTTGAGTTTGGCTTTGAGTTTGATATCATTACAGAGGGATAACCCTTCCTTATTGACGTAACTAACAAGTTCGCCATAAGTTAAGTCACCAAAAGGAATTGAATTGTTAAATTGAAGTTTGATTGAATTGCGAACTTTCTCTGCAAAAAGTTTAGGAAGTCCAGATAGAAATCTTTCTTTCCAGAACTCTTGATTGCAGTCGTCGCGAAGCATGACTCTGGTAAGGAAGATATCCTTATACCATCTGAAGTCGTGCAATTTTGGACAAGACAAATTCATCAGAATTTCTGACGATCTATCCTGGAGGAATTCAGGGGATCCAATAAAATGTTTGATAATGGCAAAAACAAGGGTCGTCAATGTATCAGAAACAATCTGATCATTTTCGGTTTTTGTGGCATTAATAACCTCAAAACGACTTGCATCGTTAAGGTAGTTAGACCACCATCCCTTTAATTGTCCAGTGAAGCCAATAATAAGATTATTACAAGCATTCACTTCATCAATCTTTTGACATCTGTAAGCATTGAAGCAAACATACATTTTATTGATAGTTTGAATAATCTGGAATTCCGTCATTCCATCAATATTCCATTCAACGATTTCGTCGCCTGAGTATGTCTCAGTGACTTTCCTTCTAAAAGATGATTCTTCTAAAAGTAAATCTGGTTGAGTAGGACGAGAATAGAATGTTGGAAGTTTTGAAGATTGAAATTTCAATTTGTTTACTTGAAGCGGTGCTTCTTCAACAAATTGGTTTTCGACATCTGAAATGTCAATTGTGTTGATATTTTTTGAAGATGCGGACATTTTTGAAAATTGAGAGGCAAGCTCTTTAATCACTGCAGAATCAGTGTCTAAAGATTTCTTACCAAGATCAGGAGTAAGATTGGTTGGTTTGAAAAGCAACCTTTGATTACTCGAGGAAGATGAGGAAGAAGGAGAATCTCTAATGGAAGAAAAAGCATTAGAGGGAATTTTGAATTTGGCTTCAGTTTCAGAATTGGCTTCAATTCTGGTTAACTGATTACCGATAGTTTGAAGAACAATGTTTGTGTAATTGTTCTGAATTTGAAGATTTCTGACATCAACAGTTTTGGCTGCTGCATTATCAGTTCTATCTTCAGGAATTTGTTTGAAAGGAGACGCAGTAACTTCTGCATTCCCATGAGGAATAACGATCTCTTCAAGAGGAGGATATTCCGATTTGAAAGTTTGATTGGAAGAAGTTTTCCAAGTTTTTTCTTTTGAAGATGAAGCTTGAATGGATTTGGGTTTCGAAGAGGATTTGGGTTTGGAAGAAGATTTTGAAGGCTTCTTTTGTTTACCAAAAACTTTGAAATTAATCCATTTGAAAAATGAAATATCTTCTGGTTGAGCGAAGTACTCTTCCCAGTAAGATTCAATTTCTTCTTTTGAAAAACTTTGACGAAAAAGTTTCCTTAGGTTTTTGACCTTAGGAGACTGATCTTTTTTGAATTCAGATCTTCTATCAATGCTAGAAGAAATGACGTTGAGTTGAGAAGATAAACTTCTTCTGTGATGTTTCTTTCTCAGAAGAGGAATGTCTTCAGAAGGAGGCTGCATGTCAGATGCAGTAGGTGAATCTTGTTCAGATTCAGTATATTGAGTTTTTGGGATAACAGATTCAAAGTTGACATCTTTGAGTCTGCTGGATGAAGTTGAGAATCTTGAAGGAAAAACATTTGAATTTTGAAAATTTTGAAAAGATTTAGATGAACTAGATCTTGAAATGTTTGAAGAGTTGTTTGATAAGATTGGACCAGATTCTAGATTTGATTCTAGAACTGTCAAGAGCGAATGCTCGAAGTTTGAATGTCTTTGATCACGAAGAGTAACCAAGACAGGAATGTCAAGTCCAAGTCTGAACAAGGGCTTGAGGGCAATTTGAACAAGACCAATATGTAAGAATTGAAATTTCTTACGATGTTCTTGTATGGAGTTTTTTGAAAGAAGAGCAAGCTCAGTATTTTGACCCAAAACATGCATGGTTTGCTCATGTGTTTTGATGATGTAATTTTGAGAAAAATCAAATCGACCAATTTCATAGATAGATCCTTTGTCTACCTTAGGAATTGTCCAATTATGCAATAATTGTTCAATTTGATGAATTTGAAGTTCATTTGTATTTTGAAAAGTTTCAGAATCATTTTGAAGTGATTCTTCAGTATTTTGAAAATTGTTTGACAAAATACTAGCTCTATTTCTAGAACTACCAGATCCTTTGAACCAACTGGAAAAAGAAGACATTGTCGGAACAAGGTAAGCTTGAAAGGTATTACTACCTGCAAATTGTTTGAGAAACGAGGCTAAGTTAAAGGTCGGACTTTTACCTACTCCCTCCACGTGGTCTTACCCGGGTCTTACACTCTTCTGCCCTGCCTCCGAGGTTTCGAACCATCCACTTACAGAACTTAACCTGTAAAACAAACTCAGAACAGATAACAACACTCTCCAAGGATGAATACGTTATCCGATCATTCTCTTCTATTTCAAAAAATCATTGTAACGTTCAGCGTTAGATAGAACAAGGATAGTGCGGAATATATTGAAGAAACAATAATCAAAATGCAGAAAAAAGATTCAACTGTAATGAAACAATCAAATACTAGAACAGCAATTTGAAATATTGAAAGTATATTGAAATTATAACGCTGAACGTTACAATGATTTTTTGAAAAAGAAGAGAATGATCGGATAACGTATTCTTAAAAAGAATTATTATCGCTCCGCTCACAAGCTCACAAACTCTCTTGAAGGAGATGTTAATTGTTATAAACCCAATTAACTCTTGGACTTACAGACTCAATTAACTCTGCCTAACATTTGAAATGAACTCTTACATTTATAGAAGACTAAAAATGAAAAAGTTACATCAGAATATTGAATAATTGAACTACAGCTGGAAAAGTCTTGATTGAACAGTGATTGAACAGTGCTCTGTCGACTACTTTCCAAAAAGTAGGAATCTTGAATAGTGATTGAATTTTGAAAGTCGTTGATTGAACAGTGACTTGTCTGCAGCTTTTCCAAAAAGCTAGCCAACCACTCCACCAACTCCACCGAAAGTTTGAAAAAGCAAAAATCTCATTTGTCCTTTTATGAAAAGAAATGATTCTCTGGATAAAGTGGACATTGATTTTTAACTTTGATTATTTTGAGTGAAAATTCTTTTGATTTTTGAACGCGAAATTCTCTGAGGTCATCAAGGAAACTGCGTCCATGTAGTCATTTGGTAGTTTGAATATTTGAAAGATTTTCATCGTAATCATTTGCGAGAAAATCATCTTCATTTTGATAGAAACTGTCTTCGACGTTGAAATCCGCCTCTGAACTGGTTTCTGAGGAATCTTGAACTGAAGAAGCATTTTCAGCAAGAGCAGCAATTTTCTCTGCTAAAATTGACATTTCTTCAGGGCTGGTGCATTTTGCAAGAAGTGCTAATAATCTACCCTTTTCGGCAAGAAAATCAGCATGTTTATCTTGAAGCTTTTTTGATGGAAGTCCTTCATTTGATTTTTGATTAATCCATGATTGAACTGCCTTGGGACAACAATTTGTTTCATGAAATTTTGCCCACCATTTTATTTTGAATCTCCTAACAATCCTTTGAGGACTGAAAGAATCAGTATTTTGAAGAAGAAAAAAGTCCCAACAAAGAATCCATGAGACTTTGAAATTGAAGGAAAATTGAAGGAGAAGATTCTCCTGAGACTTAAGCAAATCTTTAGCCTCATTTTTGAAATGTTTGAATCCTTGAAGAGAGAGACTGGGTAGAATACTTTCTTCAAGTCCAAAATAATTAAACCAATTTTGAAACCATTGGGGAAAATTATTTTGGCAATTTTGATGAAAAAGGATGAACCAAGAATGATTCACTGGTCTAAACAAAAAGGCATTAAACCAGGCATCTTGATAATCCAAGTAATTGAATTTTGAAGAGAAAGTTTCACCTTTTGCAAGGTTCATCTTTTTCTCAATCCAAGGTTGCTGTCCCCAGTCATCATATGACAAAACCTTGACAATTGAACATTTTGAAAAATCAATATTTTGAGGATTTTCTTTATTTTGAGTATGAGTAATAATGGCTGATCCTGTTTTGAGAAGGATCTTTTCATAAAACTCACGGTTCTTTTGAATTGATGTTGGCATGAAATGGAAACCTGAAGGAAAAATATTTGATAAACAATCATTGTAATCAGAATATTTTTCAATCCAAGAAGGTTCCAATGTAAGAACAGAAAGAAATGGATTTTTGATGATATATTGAAAAGGGCTTTTATTGATTTCAGGAAGTTTTCCTGAACCAGTAAGAACGGCCTTTTTGTAGTTTGAAGGTCTTGGCTTTTCTGGGGTTTGAGGAATTTTGCCAAGAACAGAAAAGTTGTTTGAAGTGGAAATTTGAGGAATGTTTGAAGCAGAAACACTTCTGCTGGAAGTTTGAACAAAATCTTCGATTGAAGGAAGAGGAGTAAGAGCAACCTTTTTGCCCTTATTTTTGTTTTTTGAGGAATTGGCCATGGAGGAAGCCATGTCTTCAAGAACTTTGTTGTACCAATCAATCTTGATACCTTTTGTTTGAACACTCTTTTGGGGTGGCCTTTCAGTCACTCGAAATCTCTCAAATTTATAGAGGAATTTCTCCGTGAAATAGTTATCCCAAAAATTATTTTGAAAAATCTTGTTTTTTGAAAAGTAATTTTGAAAACAGTTTTTGTTACTGCAATAGTAAAAATACTGTTGTTTTTGAATTGATTCAAAAGGAATCGACTGTAGGTTTCCCTTACCGATCCCACCTAATCCTATGTCTGACACAGCTGTTTGGACATGGGAAAAAGTCTTTGAAGCAATAATGAAAAGGATACCAATAATGACACTTTTGACAAAGGTGACAAAGGTGTTTTCTGGGACCCACGACTTTTGACAATTTTGGTTTATTTTGATGAGTGGGAGACACTCGTGATTGTCTTTTGAAAAGGAATTAATAAAGAATGATTCTTTACTAATGGATCCAAGGAAATTTTGAGGAAAGTGATCTGTCAATTTGTCTTTTTTGAAAATTGAAGATTCTTTCTTTTTGAAATTTCTTAAATTAATATTCTTAATTTGAGAAATCGATGTTCTTTTGAAATCATGAACATCTGCTGGAGATGTATGATGCATGAATTTGAAAATCAAATTTTGACCGAAAACATTGGTCTGAAGACCATTTTCGTTAGCTTGAAAAGGGGTAATTTGAACGATGAAAGGAATTCCAAGAATTGCTTCTTGATCCAAATCTTTCACCAAAAGAAACTCATTTTTGAAACAAATGTTTGATTTGAAAACATGAGCTTTTGAAAGTTTATTTTGAATGTTGAGCTTTTTGCCTCCTGCTCCGTAGAGACGTTCGGTAGTTTGCTCAAAGTATTTTGAAGGTATTAATCCTTCTCTGATGCAGTTTTGATCTGCTCCAGAATCAATTAATACTCTAGTGATAATTTGAAAAGACTTGTCAACGAAGATTGTCATTTGACAGTACCATTTTTGAAGTTGAATTCGATTAATAACATTAATCCGTTCTCCATCAGTTTGAAGAGGACTAAAATCATTAATACGAGAATCAGAGGATTCTTCTGAGGAAGAAGAATCAGAATCAGAATCATTTTGATTTTGAATAGAGGAATTTTTGATAATGGTTACATCAAGTTTAATTTCTTTAACCTGACGTTCCAAAAAGGAAATTTGAGACTTCATTTCCCTCACTTCTGATTTCAAATCAGATGATGAAGATTTAGAAGTAGATTCTTGATTAAATCTTTTTAGTATTTCTTTCATACTAAACGATTCATGGGTTTTTGAAGAAGAAGGAAGGAGCGAAGAGAACTTCTTCTTTAATTGAGGATTGTCAATCTGCTCAATTATTTCTTGAATAAGTTCTTCTTCTTTTGTAAGGACATTAATGGTTCTGCAACCACAAATACCTTTACCTTCGCAAGGATGAGAAGAGGAGGAAGAATTAGATTCATTATCAGAATCTTCTTGATGCTGATAAATTTTCTCTAATTCAGAATCATCATCGGATGATGAATGAAGAAGATTGAGAAGATCAATCTTAATATCTTCAGCAATTTGAAGATTATTAATTTTGTTCTTCATGGGACATTCGTTTGAATAATGACCAGTTTGATGACACTTGAAACAAGTGACCTTGGCTGAATCACCAGTTTTTTGAAAATGTTTTGGTTTTGATTGAATTTTTTGAAAAGAATTCTTTTGAAAAGATTTTTGAAATTGAGGATGAGATTTTGAAGAAAATCTTTTGGAATTTTGAAAATTTCGTTTCCTCAGAAATGAAGGAAACTTCTTCTTGTTTTTTGAAGAGGGAGGAAGAATTTTTTCAAAACCATATTGTTCACAGAATGAACCCAACTCATGCTTAGACCCAAAACTTTCAGATTTGAGTTTGGCTTTGAGTTTGATATCATTACAGAGGGATAACCCTTCCTTATTGACGTAACTAACAAGTTCGCCATAAGTTAAGTCACCAAAAGGAATTGAATTGTTAAATTGAAGTTTGATTGAATTGCGAACTTTCTCTGCAAAAAGTTTAGGAAGTCCAGATAGAAATCTTTCTTTCCAGAACTCTTGATTGCAGTCGTCGCGAAGCATGACTCTGGTAAGGAAGATATCCTTATACCATCTGAAGTCGTGCAATTTTGGACAAGACAAATTCATCAGAATTTCTGACGATCTATCCTGGAGGAATTCAGGGGATCCAATAAAATGTTTGATAATGGCAAAAACAAGGGTCGTCAATGTATCAGAAACAATCTGATCATTTTCGGTTTTTGTGGCATTAATAACCTCAAAACGACTTGCATCGTTAAGGTAGTTAGACCACCATCCCTTTAATTGTCCAGTGAAGCCAATAATAAGATTATTACAAGCATTCACTTCATCAATCTTTTGACATCTGTAAGCATTGAAGCAAACATACATTTTATTGATAGTTTGAATAATCTGGAATTCCGTCATTCCATCAATATTCCATTCAACGATTTCGTCGCCTGAGTATGTCTCAGTGACTTTCCTTCTAAAAGATGATTCTTCTAAAAGTAAATCTGGTTGAGTAGGACGAGAATAGAATGTTGGAAGTTTTGAAGATTGAAATTTCAATTTGTTTACTTGAAGCGGTGCTTCTTCAACAAATTGGTTTTCGACATCTGAAATGTCAATTGTGTTGATATTTTTTGAAGATGCGGACATTTTTGAAAATTGAGAGGCAAGCTCTTTAATCACTGCAGAATCAGTGTCTAAAGATTTCTTACCAAGATCAGGAGTAAGATTGGTTGGTTTGAAAAGCAACCTTTGATTACTCGAGGAAGATGAGGAAGAAGGAGAATCTCTAATGGAAGAAAAAGCATTAGAGGGAATTTTGAATTTGGCTTCAGTTTCAGAATTGGCTTCAATTCTGGTTAACTGATTACCGATAGTTTGAAGAACAATGTTTGTGTAATTGTTCTGAATTTGAAGATTTCTGACATCAACAGTTTTGGCTGCTGCATTATCAGTTCTATCTTCAGGAATTTGTTTGAAAGGAGACGCAGTAACTTCTGCATTCCCATGAGGAATAACGATCTCTTCAAGAGGAGGATATTCCGATTTGAAAGTTTGATTGGAAGAAGTTTTCCAAGTTTTTTCTTTTGAAGATGAAGCTTGAATGGATTTGGGTTTCGAAGAGGATTTGGGTTTGGAAGAAGATTTTGAAGGCTTCTTTTGTTTACCAAAAACTTTGAAATTAATCCATTTGAAAAATGAAATATCTTCTGGTTGAGCGAAGTACTCTTCCCAGTAAGATTCAATTTCTTCTTTTGAAAAACTTTGACGAAAAAGTTTCCTTAGGTTTTTGACCTTAGGAGACTGATCTTTTTTGAATTCAGATCTTCTATCAATGCTAGAAGAAATGACGTTGAGTTGAGAAGATAAACTTCTTCTGTGATGTTTCTTTCTCAGAAGAGGAATGTCTTCAGAAGGAGGCTGCATGTCAGATGCAGTAGGTGAATCTTGTTCAGATTCAGTATATTGAGTTTTTGGGATAACAGATTCAAAGTTGACATCTTTGAGTCTGCTGGATGAAGTTGAGAATCTTGAAGGAAAAACATTTGAATTTTGAAAATTTTGAAAAGATTTAGATGAACTAGATCTTGAAATGTTTGAAGAGTTGTTTGATGATTCTCCAAAGATCATCCTAACACTTCCATCAGGAAATGAAAGAATCTGATTAGGAGTATCAGATGAAGGAGGAGGCTCCGGTTTGGAGGCTCTTAGAATTTCCCATTCTAAGCTCCTAGCTTGAAGATTCCATGGAATTCTCTTAGGAATCATGGTGTTAGTATGAAGATCATTCACCTCCATAAGAAGCGATTCGTTTCTTGGAGACGAACGAAGAGCACGAATGTTGAGATTCGTACCCAAGAGTTTGTAATATACTCTGTATATTACAGCGAATGAATTTGATTCATCCAAACTAAGATTCTTAGTTTGAACATGAAGTTTGAGAGTCTTTAAGATATGTTTGTCAAAAAGACTGACTGTGAAGTTTGGATAGCAGTTTGAAAAGATTGGACCAGATTCTAGATTTGATTCTAGAACTGTCAAGAGCGAATGCTCGAAGTTTGAATGTCTTTGATCACGAAGAGTAACCAAGACAGGAATGTCAAGTCCAAGTCTGAACAAGGGCTTGAGGGCAATTTGAACAAGACCAATATGTAAGAATTGAAATTTCTTACGATGTTCTTGTATGGAGTTTTTTGAAAGAAGAGCAAGCTCAGTATTTTGACCCAAAACATGCATGGTTTGCTCATGTGTTTTGATGATGTAATTTTGAGAAAAATCAAATCGACCAATTTCATAGATAGATCCTTTGTCTACCTTAGGAATTGTCCAATTATGCAATAATTGTTCAATTTGATGAATTTGAAGTTCATTTGTATTTTGAAAAGTTTCAGAATCATTTTGAAGTGATTCTTCAGTATTTTGAAAATTGTTTGACAAAATATTAGCTCTATTTCTAGAACTACCAGATCCTTTGAACCAACTGGAAAAAGAAGACATTGTCGGAACAAGGTAAGCTTGAAAGGTATTACTACCTGCAAATTGTTTGAGAAACGAGGCTAAGTTAAAGGTCGGACTTTTACCTACTCCCTCCACGTGGTCTTACCCGGGTCTTACACTCTTCTGCCCTGCCTCCGAGGTTTCGAACCATCCACTTACAGAACTTAACCTGTAAAACAAACTCAGAAGATTGAATAGTGACTTGTCTGCAGCTTTTCCAAAAGCTAGCCAGCAATTCCACCAATTCCACCAAAAGTTTGAAAAAGGACCATTTTGATTTTAATAAAGAAAATTCTTTATTAAAGTAATTTTGAAAGAAGAGAAACTCTTCATCTGAACTTTTGGCAAGTTCATAGCCATCAACGGATTTGAGAATTCTTTACCAGTTACCGTTTGAACTGGAATAGCTACTGACTTCTGAGGCACAGTAGTACCAAATTTTGAAAACATTAAAATTCATTTGCAAATTCACCAAAAGCATGATGAAAGATTGCAAAGTGAAGAACGAATCTGTTAATATTTTCATTGAAATCATTAACAGTTTCAAAGTATTTTTGCCAAATATTGATTCTACAAAATGGAGAACCCCAGTATCTTTGAGACATGATACAGTTTTCATACCATCTTGCAGCTTGATATTGAAAAGTGAAGAGACGGTGTAATACATGGCAAGTATTACAATTGTAATTTGAAGAAGATTCTTGAGAAAAGAGAATTGCTTCATTATTGACTTTTGAGAGACAATAAGAAGAATTTTGAGAAGATTTTTTGAATTTTGAAGATTTTGGGATCTCCAAAACTGATTCTTGAGGAAAATCTTCCAAACATGAAAATTGATTTGAAAGAGAAAGAGCAAAAGAATTTTGAACTGCCGAAGGGGCAGGATGCTTGCAAATCTTGAAGTTTCTTGAAGAAGCCATACTAATGAAAATTAGTATTTTTAGTTTGATCACTCTTTTGATTTGGACTCACTTTTTCTCTCTTTTGTGTGAGGAATTCTCTTGTGAGGAAATCTGCAAGAATGTTATCCTTTCCTTGAATATATTGAATTTTGAAATCAAAACACGACAAAATGGCTTGCCATCTTGCAAAGATATGTTTTGAAACAAGATTTTTGACGTCCTTTTGCAAAACTTCTTTAGATGCCTTGCAATCAGTTTTCAAAACAAAAGATTTATTGATTAAATCATCTTGAAATTTGGAAACACAAAGGACAATAGAAAGGACTTCTTTTTTGATAGTTGAATAGTTATTTTGAGGACCAGTCCAAACACCAGAATAGTATCTGACCAGCTGTTCTTGATTTGACCCTTTTGGAATCTGTTTGAGGACTCCACCATACCCTAAGTCTGACGCATCAGTCTCAACAATAAGATTGGCACAAGGATCAATAATTGAAAGACATGGGATACTCTTAATGGCACTTTTGACCTTTTGAATGGCTAAGGTACACTCAGGGCCCCATGGTTTTGGATTATCTTGAAGTCTTTTGAAGAGTGGGGAACAAAGAATCCTGATATCTTTGACAAAATCAGAAACGTAATTCACGCACCCAAGAAATCTTTGAAGAGAAGTTTTATCAAGGATCTGATCTGGAAATTTATCAGTAAAATCCAAACTTCTTTGAATTGGTGTAATAGTTCCTTGAAAAATTGTATGTCCAAGAAAACGAATACTTTCTTGACATAAAACAATTTTCTTTGCAGAAACTGCTAAACCATTAATTTTGACAATATTGAAAAAAGTATGCAGATGTTTGAAATGTTGTTCTAAACTTTCAGAATAGAGTAGGACATCATCAATGTAAACAATGAGAAAATTTTGAAAAGGATTAAAAATGTCATTCATAATTTTTTGAAATTCAGAAGGAGCATTTTTAAGTCCAAATGGCATAACATTCCATTCGTATTGTCCAAATGGAACATTGAATGCAGTTTTGTAGCGATCTTCTTCTTTAATTTGAATCTGCCAAAATCCTGACTTCATATCAAATTTTGAAAAGACAACTGCTTTTTGAAGACGATTGAGAAGATCTTTCTTTTGAGGCATTGGATATCTTATCCATTGCAAGGCAGTATTAAGAGGCTTGTAATTGATTACAAGTCTGGGCGCACCCCTCTCAATTTCTGCTTGATTGAGAACATAGAACGCAGAACAACTCCAAGGAGACTTACTAGGACGAATAAGTCCTTTTGCAAGTAGGTCCTTGATTTCCTTAGTACAAAACTCAAGGAGTTCTTTGTTCATTTGAATAGGACGAGATTTTGTTGGAATAGCTGATTCATGAAAATCAACTGAATATGGAAGAGAAACAATATGTTTCTTTCTATCCCAAAAAGCATTAGGAATAGTAGAACATACTTCTGTTTCGAATTTTTTGAGAAATAAAGAAATTCTTTCTTTATTAGCTGAATTTTGAAGCTGATCAGAGATCCGCTGAAATTTGATTTCTTCTTTGAGAAAAGAAATGTGTTGTTTTTTGAAATTGATGTTGTTGATGATTTGAGAAATTGACGCCTGCTTGAGAGCATTAACGTCCTTGAAAGATGGAGGATTGGTAAATTTGAAAAACAAATTTTGACCGAAAATATTGGTTTGAAGACCATTTTCGTTAGCTTGAAAAGGGTAAATTTGAATAATGAAAGGAGTACCAAGAATGACTTCTTGATCCAAATCTTTCACCAAGTAGAAAATATTTTTGAAACAAATGTTTGAATTGCAAACATGAGCTTTTGAAAGCTTATATTGAATGTTGAGTTTTTTACCACTAGCACCGTAAAGACGCTCAGTAGTTTTCTCAAAGTATTTTGTAGGTATTAATCCTTCTCTGATGCAGTTTTGATCTGCTCCAGAATCAATTAATACTCTAGTGGTAATTTGAAAAGACTTGTCAACGACGATTGTCATTTGACAGTACCATTTTTGAAGTTGAATTCGATTAATAACATTAATCCGTTCTTCATCAGTTTGAAGAGGACTAAAATCATTAATACGAGAATCAGAGGATTCTTCTGAGGAAGAAGAAGAAGAATCAGAATCATTTTGATTTTGAATATTTGAAGAGGAATTTTTGATAATGGTTACATCAAGTTTAATTTCTTTAACCTGACGTTCCAAAAAGGAAATTTGAGACTTCATTTCCCTCACTTCTGATTTCAAATCAGATGATGAAGATTTAGAAGTAGATTCTTGATTAAATCTTTTTAGTATTTCTTTCATACTAAACGATTCATGGGTTTTTGAAGAAGAAGGAAGGAGCGAAGAGAACTTCTTCTTTAATTGAGGATTGTCAATCTGCTCAATTATTTCTTGAATAAGTTCTTCTTCTTTTGTAAGGACATTAATGGTTCTGCAACCACAAATACCTTTACCTTCGCAAGGATGAGAAGAGGAGGAAGAATTAGATTCATTATCAGAATCTTCTTGATGCTGATAAATTTTCTCTAATTCAGAATCATCATCGGATGATGAATGAAGAAGATTGAGAAGATCAATCTTAATATCTTCAGCAATTTGAAGATTATTAATTTTGTTCTTCATGGGACATTCGTTTGAATAATGACCAGTTTGATGACACTTGAAACAAGTGACCTTGGCTGAATCACCAGTTTTTTGAAAATGTTTTGGTTTTGATTGAAATTTTTGAAAAGAATTCTTTTGAAAAGATTTTTGAAATTGAGGATGAGATTTTGAAGAAAATCTTTTGGAATTTTGAAAATTTCGTTTCCTCAGAAATGAAGGAAACTTCTTCTTGTTTTTTGAAGAGGGAGGAAGAATTTTTTCAAAACCATATTGTTCACAGAATGAACCCAACTCATGCTTAGACCCAAAACTTTCAGATTTGAGTTTGGCTTTGAGTTTGATATCATTACAGAGGGATAACCCTTCCTTATTGACGTAACTAACAAGTTCGCCATAAGTTAAGTCACCAAAAGGAATTGAATTGTTAAATTGAAGTTTGATTGAATTGCGAACTTTCTCTGCAAAAAGTTTAGGAAGTCCAGATAGAAATCTTTCTTTCCAGAACTCTTGATTGCAGTCGTCGCGAAGCATGACTCTGGTAAGGAAGATATCCTTATACCATCTGAAGTCGTGCAATTTTGGACAAGACAAATTCATCAGAATTTCTGACGATCTATCCTGGAGGAATTCAGGGGATCCAATAAAATGTTTGATAATGGCAAAAACAAGGGTCGTCAATGTATCAGAAACAATCTGATCATTTTCGGTTTTTGTGGTTGCAGAACCATTAATGTCCTTACAAAAGAAGAAGAACTTATTCAAGAAATAATTGAGCAGATTGACAATCCTCAATTAAAGAAGAAGTTCTCTTCGCTCCTTCCTTCTTCTTCAAAAACCCATGAATCGTTTAGTATGAAAGAAATACTAAAAAGATTTAATCAAGAATCTACTTCTAAATCTTCATCATCTGATTTGAAATCAGAAGTGAGGGAAATGAAGTCTCAAATTTCCTTTTTGGAACGTCAGGTTAAAGAAATTAAACTTGATGTAACCATTATCAAAAATTCCTCTTCAAATATTCAAAATCAAAATGATTCTGATTCTTCTTCTTCTTCCTCAGAAGAATCCTCTGATTCTCGTATTAATGATTTTAGTCCTCTTCAAACTGATGAAGAACGGATTAATGTTATTAATCGAATTCAACTTCAAAAATGGTACTGTCAAATGACAATCGTCGTTGACAAGTCTTTTCAAATTACCACTAGAGTATTAATTGATTCTGGAGCAGATCAAAACTGCATCAGAGAAGGATTAATACCTTCAAAATACTTTGAGCAAACTACCGAACGTCTCTACGGAGCAGGAGGCAAAAAGCTCAACATTCAAAATAAACTTTCAAAAGCTCATGTTTTCAAATCAAACATTTGTTTCAAAAATGAGTTTCTTTTGGTGAAAGATTTGGATCAAGAAGCAATTCTTGGAATTCCTTTCATCGTTCAAATTACCCCTTTTCAAGCTAACGAAAATGGTCTTCAGACCAATTTTTTCGGTCAAAATTTGATTTTCAAATTCATGCATCATACATCTCCAGCAGATGTTCATGATTTCAAAAGAACATCGATTTCTCAAATTAAGAATATTAATTTAAGAAATTTCAAAAAGAAAGAATCTTCAATTTTCAAAAAAGACAAATTGACAGATCACTTTCCTCAAAATTTCCTTGGATCCATTAGTAAAGAATCATTCTTTATTAATTCCTTTTCAAAAGACAATCACGAGTGTCTCCCACTCATCAAAATAAACCAAAATTGTCAAAAGTCGTGGGTCCCAGAAAACACCTTTGTCACCTTTGTCAAAAGTGTCATTATTGGTATCCTTTTCATTATTGCTTCAAAGACTTTTTCCCATGTCCAAACAGCTGTGTCAGACATAGGATTAGGTGGGATCGGTAAGGGAAACCTACAGTCGATTCCTTTTGAATCAATTCAAAAACAACAGTATTTTTACTATTGCAGTAACAAAAACTGTTTTCAAAATTACTTTTCAAAAAACAAGATTTTTCAAAATAATTTTTGGGATAACTATTTCACGGAGAAATTCCTCTATAAATTTGAGAGATTTCGAGTGACTGAAAGGCCACCCCAAAAGAGTGTTCAAACAAAAGGTATCAAGATTGATTGGTACAACAAAGTTCTTGAAGACATGGCTTCCTCCATGGCCAATTCCTCAAAAAACAAAAATAAGGGCAAAAAGGTTGCTCTTACTCCTCTTCCTTCAATCGAAGATTTTGTTCAAACTTCCAGCAGAAGTGTTTCTGCTTCAAACATTCCTCAAATTTCCACTTCAAACAACTTTTCTGTTCTTGGCAAAATTCCTCAAACCCCAGAAAAGCCAAGACCTTCAAACTACAAAACGGCCGTTCTTACTGGTTCAGGAAAACTTCCTGAAATCAATAAAAGCCCTTTTCAATATATCATCAAAAATCCATTTCTTTCTGTTCTTACATTGGAACCTTCTTGGATTGAAAAATATTCTGATTACAATGATTGTTTATCAAATATTTTTCCTTCAGGTTTCCATTTCATGCCAACATCAATTCAAAAGAACCGTGAGTTTTATGAAAAGATCCTTCTCAAAACAGGATCAGCCATTATTACTCATACTCAAAATAAAGAAAATCCTCAAAATATTGATTTTTCAAAATGTTCAATTGTCAAGGTTTTGTCATATGATGACTGGGGACAGCAACCTCCTTGCGAAGGTAAAGGTATTTGTGGTTGCAGAACCATTAATGTCCTTACAAAAGAAGAAGAACTTATTCAAGAAATAATTGAGCAGATTGACAATCCTCAATTAAAGAAGAAGTTCTCTTCGCTCCTTCCTTCTTCTTCAAAAACCCATGAATCGTTTAGTATGAAAGAAATACTAAAAAGATTTAATCAAGAATCTACTTCTAAATCTTCATCATCTGATTTGAAATCAGAAGTGAGGGAAATGAAGTCTCAAATTTCCTTTTTGGAACGTCAGGTTAAAGAAATTAAACTTGATGTAACCATTATCAAAAATTCCTCTTCAAATATTCAAAATCAAAATGATTCTGATTCTTCTTCTTCTTCCTCAGAAGAATCCTCTGATTCTCGTATTAATGATTTTAGTCCTCTTCAAACTGATGAAGAACGGATTAATGTTATTAATCGAATTCAACTTCAAAAATGGTACTGTCAAATGACAATCGTCGTTGACAAGTCTTTTCAAATTACCACTAGAGTATTAATTGATTCTGGAGCAGATCAAAACTGCATCAGAGAAGGATTAATACCTTCAAAATACTTTGAGCAAACTACCGAACGTCTCTACGGAGCAGGAGGCAAAAAGCTCAACATTCAAAATAAACTTTCAAAAGCTCATGTTTTCAAATCAAACATTTGTTTCAAAAATGAGTTTCTTTTGGTGAAAGATTTGGATCAAGAAGCAATTCTTGGAATTCCTTTCATCGTTCAAATTACCCCTTTTCAAGCTAACGAAAATGGTCTTCAGACCAATGTTTTCGGTCAAAATTTGATTTTCAAATTCATGCATCATACATCTCCAGCAGATGTTCATGATTTCAAAAGAACATCGATTTCTCAAATTAAGAATATTAATTTAAGAAATTTCAAAAAGAAAGAATCTTCAATTTTCAAAAAAGACAAATTGACAGATCACTTTCCTCAAAATTTCCTTGGATCCATTAGTAAAGAATCATTCTTTATTAATTCCTTTTCAAAAGACAATCACGAGTGTCTCCCACTCATCAAAATAAACCAAAATTGTCAAAAGTCGTGGGTCCCAGAAAACACCTTTGTCACCTTTGTCAAAAGTGTCATTATTGGTATCCTTTTCATTATTGCTTCAAAGACTTTTTCCCATGTCCAAACAGCTGTGTCAGACATAGGATTAGGTGGGATCGGTAAGGGAAACCTACAGTCGATTCCTTTTGAATCAATTCAAAAACAACAGTATTTTTACTATTGCAGTAACAAAAACTGTTTTCAAAATTACTTTTCAAAAAACAAGATTTTTCAAAATAATTTTTGGGATAACTATTTCACGGAGAAATTCCTCTATAAATTTGAGAGATTTCGAGTGACTGAAAGGCCACCCCAAAAGAGTGTTCAAACAAAAGGTATCAAGATTGATTGGTACAACAAAGTTCTTGAAGACATGGCTTCCTCCATGGCCAATTCCTCAAAAAACAAAAATAAGGGCAAAAAGGTTGCTCTTACTCCTCTTCCTTCAATCGAAGATTTTGTTCAAACTTCCAGCAGAAGTGTTTCTGCTTCAAACAACTTTTCTGTTCTTGGCAAAATTCCTCAAACCCCAGAAAAGCCAAGACCTTCAAACTACAAAAAGGCCGTTCTTACTGGTTCAGGAAAACTTCCTGAAATCAATAAAAGCCCTTTTCAATATATCATCAAAAATCCATTTCTTTCTGTTCTTACATTGGAACCTTCTTGGATTGAAAAATATTCTGATTACAATGATTGTTTATCAAATATTTTTCCTTCAGGTTTCCATTTCATGCCAACATCAATTCAAAAGAACCGTGAGTTTTATGAAAAGATCCTTCTCAAAACAGGATCAGCCATTATTACTCATACTCAAAATAAAGAAAATCCTCAAAATATTGATTTTTCAAAATGTTCAATTGTCAAGGTTTTGTCATATGATGACTGGGGACAGCAACCTTGGATTGAGAAAAAGATGAACCTTGCAAAAGGTGAAACTTTCTCTTCAAAATTCAATTACTTGGATTATCAAGATGCCTGGTTTAATGCCTTTTTGTTTAGACCAGTGAATCATTCTTGGTTCATCCTTTTTCATCAAAATTGCCAAAATAATTTTCCCCAATGGTTTCAAAATTGGTTTAATTATTTTGGACTTGAAGAAAGTATTCTACCCAGTCTCTCTCTTCAAGGATTCAAACATTTCAAAAATGAGGCTAAAGATTTGCTTAAGTCTCAGGAGAATCTTCTCCTTCAATTTTCCTTCAATTTCAAAGTCTCATGGATTCTTTGTTGGGACTTTTTTCTTCTTCAAAATACTGATTCTTTCAGTCCTCAAAGGATTGTTAGGAGATTCAAAATAAAATGGTGGGCAAAATTTCATGAAACAAATTGTTGTCCCAAGGCAGTTCAATCATGGATTAATCAAAAATCAAATGAAGGACTTCCATCAAAAAAGCTTCAAGATAAACATGCTGATTTTCTTGCCGAAAAGGGTAGATTATTAGCACTTCTTGCAAAATGCACCAGCCCTGAAGAAATGTCAATTTTAGCAGAGAAAATTGCTGCTCTTGCTGAAAATGCTTCTTCAGTTCAAGATTCCTCAGAAACCATTTCAGAGGCGGATTTCAACGTCGAAGACAGTTTCTATCAAAATGAAGATGATTTTCTCGCAAATGATTACGATGAAAATCTTTCAAATATTCAAACTACCAAATGACTACATGGACGCAGTTTCCTTGATGACCTCAGAGAATTTCGCGTTCAAAAATCAAAAGAATTTTCACTCAAAATAATCAAAGTTAAAAATCAATGTCCACTTTATCCAGAGAATCATTTCTTTTCATAAAAGGACAAATGAGATTTTTGCTTTTTCAAACTTTCGGTGGAGTTGGTGGAGTGGTTGGCTAGCTTTTTGGAAAAGCTGCAGACAAGTCACTGTTCAATCAACGACTTTCAATCTACAATCACTATTCAAGATTCCTACTTTTTGGAAAGTAGTCGACAGAGCACTGTTCAATCACTGTTCAATCAAGACTTTTCCAGCTGTAGTTCAATTATTCAATATTCTGATGTAACTTTTTCATTTTTAGTCTTCTATAAATGTAAGAGTTCATTTCAATTGTTTGGCAGAGTTAATTGAGTCTGTAAGTCCAAGAGTTAATTGGGTTTATAACAATTAACATCTCCTTCAAGAGAGTTTGTGAGCTTGTGAGCGGAGCGATAATAATTCTTTTTAAGAATACGTTATCCGATCATTCTCTTCTATTTCAAAAAATCATTGTAACGTTCAGCGTTATAATTTCAATATACTTTCAATATTTCAAATTGCTGTTCTAGTATTTGATTGTTTCATTACAGTTGAATCTTTTTTCTGCATTTTGATTATTGTTTCTTCAATATATTATAGAACCCAGGTTAGATAGAACAAGGATTCAAACATTTCAAAAATGAGGCTAAAGATTTGCTTAAGTCTCAGGAGAATCTTCTCCTTCAATTTTCCTTCAATTTCAAAGTCTCATGGATTCTTTGTTGGGACTTTTTTCTTCTTCAAAATACTGATTCTTTCAGTCCTCAAAGGATTGTTAGGAGATTCAAAATAAAATGGTGGGCAAAATTTCATGAAACAAATTGTTGTCCCAAGGCAGTTCAATCATGGATTAATCAAAAATCAAATGAAGGACTTCCATCAAAAAAGCTTCAAGATAAACATGCTGATTTTCTTGCCGAAAAGGGTAGATTATTAGCACTTCTTGCAAAATGCACCAGCCCTGAAGAAATGTCAATTTTAGCAGAGAAAATTGCTGCTCTTGCTGAAAATGCTTCTTCAGTTCAAGATTCCTCAGAAACCAGTTCAGAGGCGGATTTCAACGTCGAAGACAGTTTCTATCAAAATGAAGATGATTTTCTCGCAAATGATTACGATGAAAATCTTTCAAATATTCAAACTACCAAATGACTACATGGACGCAGTTTCCTTGATGACCTCAGAGAATTTCGCGTTCAAAAATCAAAAGAATTTTTACTCAAAATAATCAAAGTTAAAAATCAATGTCCACTTTATCCAGAGAATCATTTCTTTTCATAAAAGGACAAATGAGATTTTTGCTTTTTCAAACTTTCGGTGGAGTTGATGGAGTGGTTGGCTAGCTTTTGGAAAAGCTGCAGACAAGTCACTGTTCAATCAACGACTTTCAAAATTCAATCACTATTCAAGATTCCTACTTTTTGGAAAGTAGTCGACAGAGCACTGTTCAATCACTGTTCAATCAAGACTTTTCCAGCTGTAGTTCAATTATTCAATATTCTGATGTAACTTTTTCATTTTTAGTCTTCTATAAATGTAAGAGTTCATTTCAAATGTTAGGCAGAGTTAATTGAGTCTGTAAGTCCAAGAGTTAATTGGGTTTATAACAATTAACATCTCCTTCAAGAGAGTTTGTGAGCTTGTGAGCGGAGCGATAATAATTCTTTTTAAGAATACGTTATCCGATCATTCTCTTCTTTTTCAAAAAATCATTGTAACGTTCAGCGTTATAATTTCAATATACTTTCAATATTTCAAATTGCTGTTCTAGTATTTGATTGTTTCATTACAGTTGAATCTTTTTTCTGCATTTTGATTATTGTTTCTTCAATATATTCCGCACTATCCTTGTTCTATCTAACGCTGAACGTTACAATGATTTTTTGAAATAGAAGAGAATGATCGGATAACGTATTCATCCTTGGAGAGTGTTGTTATCTGTTCTGAGTTTGTTTTACAGGTTAAGTTCTGTAAGTGGATGGTTCGAAACCTCGGAGGCAGGGCAGAAGAGTGTAAGACCCGGGTAAGACCACGTGGAGGGAGTAGGTAAAAGTCCGACCTTTAACTTAGCCTCGTTTCTCAAACAATTTGCAGGTAGTAATACCTTTCAAGCTTACCTTGTTCCGACAATGTCTTCTTTTTCCAGTTGGTTCAAAGGATCTGGTAGTTCTAGAAATAGAGCTAGTATTTTGTCAAACAATTTTCAAAATACTGAAGAATCACTTCAAAATGATTCTGAAACTTTTCAAAATACAAATGAACTTCAAATTCATCAAATTGAACAATTATTGCATAATTGGACAATTCCTAAGGTAGACAAAGGATCTATCTATGAAATTGGTCGATTTGATTTTTCTCAAAATTACATCATCAAAACACATGAGCAAACCATGCATGTTTTGGGTCAAAATACTGAGCTTGCTCTTCTTTCAAAAAACTCCATACAAGAACATCGTAAGAAATTTCAATTCTTACATATTGGTCTTGTTCAAATTGCCCTCAAGCCCTTGTTCAGACTTGGACTTGACATTCCTGTCTTGGTTACTCTTCGTGATCAAAGACATTCAAACTTCGAGCATTCGCTCTTGACAGTTCTAGAATCAAATCTAGAATCTGGTCCAATCTTATCAAACAACTCTTCAAACATTTCAAGATCTAGTTCATCTAAATCTTTTCAAAATTTTCAAAATTCAAATGTTTTTCCTTCAAGATTCTCAACTTCATCCAGCAGACTCAAAGATGTCAACTTTGAATCTGTTATCCCAAAAACTCAATATACTGAATCTGAACAAGATTCACCTACTGCATCTGACATGCAGCCTCCTTCTGAAGACATTCCTCTTCTGAGAAAGAAACATCACAGAAGAAGTTTATCTTCTCAACTCAACGTCATTTCTTCTAGCATTGATAGAAGATCTGAATTCAAAAAAGATCAGTCTCCTAAGGTCAAAAACCTAAGGAAACTTTTTCGTCAAAGTTTTTCAAAAGAAGAAATTGAATCTTACTGGGAAGAGTACTTCGCTCAACCAGAAGATATTTCATTTTTCAAATGGATTAATTTCAAAGTTTTTGGTAAACAAAAGAAGCCTTCAAAATCTTCTTCCAAACCCAAATCCTCTTCGAAACCCAAATCCATTCAAGCTTCATCTTCAAAAGAAAAAACTTGGAAAACTTCTTCCAATCAAACTTTCAAATCGGAATATCCTCCTCTTGAAGAGATCGTTATTCCTCATGGGAATGCAGAAGTTACTGCGTCTCCTTTCAAACAAATTCCTGAAGATAGAACTGATAATGCAGCAGCCAAAACTGTTGATGTCAGAAATCTTCAAATTCAGAACAATTACACAAACATTGTTCTTCAAACTATCGGTAATCAGTTAACCAGAATTGAAGCCAATTCTGAAACTGAAGCCAAATTCAAAATTCCCTCTAATGCTTTTTCTTCCATTAGAGATTCTCCTTCTTCCTCATCTTCCTCGAGTAATCAAAGGTTGCTTTTCAAACCAACCAATCTTACTCCTGATCTTGGTAAGAAATCTTTAGACACTGATTCTGCAGTGATTAAAGAGCTTGCCTCTCAATTTTCAAAAATGTCCGCATCTTCAAAAAATATCAACACAATTGACATTTCAGATGTCGAAAACCAATTTGTTGAAGAAGCACCACTTCAAGTAAACAAATTGAAATTTCAATCTTCAAAACTTCCAACATTCTATTCTCGTCCTACTCAACCAGATTTACTTTTAGAAGAATCATCTTTTAGAAGGAAAGTCACTGAGACATACTCAGGCGACGAAATCGTTGAATGGAATATTGATGGAATGACGGAATTCCAGATTATTCAAACTATCAATAAAATGTATGTTTGCTTCAATGCTTACAGATGTCAAAAGATTGATGAAGTGAATGCTTGTAATAATCTTATTATTGGCTTCACTGGACAATTAAAGGGATGGTGGTCTAACTACCTTAACGATGCAAGTCGTTTTGAGGTTATTAATGCCACAAAAACCGAAAATGATCAGATTGTTTCTGATACATTGACGACCCTTGTTTTTGCCATTATCAAACATTTTATTGGATCCCCTGAATTCCTCCAGGATAGATCGTCAGAAATTCTGATGAATTTGTCTTGTCCAAAATTGCACGACTTCAGATGGTATAAGGATATCTTCCTTACCAGAGTCATGCTTCGCGACGACTGCAATCAAGAGTTCTGGAAAGAAAGATTTCTATCTGGACTTCCTAAACTTTTTGCAGAGAAAGTTCGCAATTCAATCAAACTTCAATTTAACAATTCAATTCCTTTTGGTGACTTAACTTATGGCGAACTTGTTAGTTACGTCAATAAGGAAGGGTTATCCCTCTGTAATGATATCAAACTCAAAGCCAAACTCAAATCTGAAAGTTTTGGGTCTAAGCATGAGTTGGGTTCATTCTGTGAACAATATGGTTTTGAAAAAATTCTTCCTCCCTCTTCAAAAAACAAGAAGAAGTTTCCTTCATTTCTGAGGAAACGAAATTTTCAAAATTCCAAAAGATTTTCTTCAAAATCTCATCCTCAATTTCAAAAATCTTTTCAAAAGAATTCTTTTCAAAAAATTCAATCAAAACCAAAACATTTTCAAAAAACTGGTGATTCAGCCAAGGTCACTTGTTTCAAGTGTCATCAAACTGGTCATTATTCAAACGAATGTCCCATGAAGAACAAAATTAATAATCTTCAAATTGCTGAAGATATTAAGATTGATCTTCTCAATCTTCTTCATTCATCATCCGATGATGATTCTGAATTAGAGAAAATTTATCAGCATCAAGAAGATTCTGATAATGAATCTAATTCTTCCTCCTCTTCTCATCCTTGCGAAGGTAAAGGTATTTGTGGTTGCAGAACCATTAATGTCCTTACAAAAGAAGAAGAACTTATTCAAGAAATAATTGAGCAGATTGACAATCCTCAATTAAAGAAGAAGTTCTCTTCGCTCCTTCCTTCTTCTTCAAAAACCCATGAATCGTTTGGTATGAAAGAAATACTAAAAAGATTTAATCAAGAATCTACTTCTAAATCTTCATCATCTGATTTGAAATCAGAAGTGAGGGAAATGAAGTCTCAAATTTCCTTTTTGGAACGTCAGGTTAAAGAAATTAAACTTGATGTAACCATTATCAAAAATTCCTCTTCAAATATTCAAAATCAAAATGATTCTGATTCTTCTTCTTCTTCCTCAGAAGAATCCTCTGATTCTCGTATTAATGATTTTAGTCCTCTTCAAACTGATGGAGAACGGATTAATGTTATTAATCGAATTCAACTTCAAAAATGGTACTGTCAAATGACAATCGTCGTTGACAAGTCTTTTCAAATTACCACTAGAGTATTAATTGATTCTGGAGCAGATCAAAACTGCATCAGAGAAGGATTAATACCTTCAAAATACTTTGAGCAAACTACCGAACGTCTCTACGGAGCAGGAGGCAAAAAGCTCAACATTCAAAATAAACTTTCAAAAGCTCATGTTTTCAAATCAAACATTTGTTTCAAAAATGAGTTTCTTTTGGTGAAAGATTTGGATCAAGAAGCAATTCTTGGAATTCCTTTCATCGTTCAAATTACCCCTTTTCAAGCTAACGAAAATGGTCTTCAGACCAATGTTTTCGGTCAAAATTTGATTTTCAAATTCATGCATCATACATCTCCAGCAGATGTTCATGATTTCAAAAGAACATCGATTTCTCAAATTAAGAATATTAATTTAAGAAATTTCAAAAAGAAAGAATCTTCAATTTTCAAAAAAGACAAATTGACAGATCACTTTCCTCAAAATTTCCTTGGATCCATTAGTAAAGAATCATTCTTTATTAATTCCTTTTTAAAAGACAATCACGAGTGTCTCCCACTCATCAAAATAAACCAAAATTGTCAAAAGTCGTGGGTCCCAGAAAACACCTTTGTCAAAAGTGTCATTATTGGTATCCTTTTCATTATTGCTTCAAAGACTTTTTCCCATGTCCAAACAGCTGTGTCAGACATAGGATTAGGTGGGATCGGTAAGGGAAACCTACAGTCGATTCCTTTTGAATCAATTCAAAAACTACAGTATTTTTACTATTGCAGTAACAAAAACTGTTTTCAAAATTACTTTTCAAAAAACAAGATTTTTCAAAATAATTTTTGGGATAACTATTTCACGGAGAAATTCCTCTATAAATTTGAGAGATTTCGAGTGACTGAAAGGCCACCCCAAAAGAGTGTTCAAACAAAAGGTATCAAGATTGATTGGTACAACAAAGTTCTTGAAGACATGGCTTCCTCCATGGCCAATTCCTCAAAAAACAAAAATAAGGGCAAAAAGGTTGCTCTTACTCCTCTTCCTTCAATCGAAGATTTTGTTCAAACTTCCAGCAGAAGTGTTTCTGCTTCAAACATTCCTCAAATTTCCACTTCAAGCAACTTTTCTGTTCTTGGCAAAATTCCTCAAACCCCAGAAAAGCCAAGACCTTCAAACTACAAAAAGGCCGTTCTTACTGGTTCAGGAAAACTTCCTGAAATCAATAAAAGCCCTTTTCAATATATCATCAAAAATCCATTTCTTTCTGTTCTTACATTGGAACCTTCTTGGATTGAAAAATATTCTGATTACAATGATTGTTTATCAAATATTTTTCCTTCAGGTTTCCATTTCATGCCAACATCAATTCAAAAGAACCGTGAGTTTTATGAAAAGATCCTTCTCAAAACAGGATCAGCCATTATTACTCATACTCAAAATAAAGAAAATCCTCAAAATATTGATTTTTCAAAATGTTCAATTGTCAAGGTTTTGTCATATGATGACTGGGGACAGCAACCTTGGATTGAGAAAAAGATGAACCTTGCAAAAGGGGAAACTTTCTCTTCAAAATTCAATTACTTGGATTATCAAGATGCCTGGTTTAATGCCTTTTTGTTTAGACCAGTGAATCATTCTTGGTTCATCCTTTTTCATCAAAATTGCCAAAATAATTTTCCCCAATGGTTTCAAAATTGGTTTAATTATTTTGGACTTGAAGAAAGTATTCTACCCAGTCTCTCTCTTCAAGGATTCAAACATTTCAAGATCTAGTTCATCTAAATCTTTTTCATTTTTAGTCTTCTATAACTTGTTCTATCTAACCTGGGTTCTATTTGGTATCAGAGCCATTTAGGTTCAAGTTATCCTTGGAGAGTGTTGTTATCTGTTCTGAGTTTGTTTTACAGGTTAAGTTCTGTAAGTGGATGGTTCGAAACCTCGGAGGCAGGGCAGAAGAGTGTAAGACCCGGGTAAGACCACGTGGAGGGAGTAGGTAAAAGTCCGACCTTTAACTTAGCCTCGTTTCTCAAACAATTTGCAGGTAGTAATACCTTTCAAGCTTACCTTGTTCCGACAATGTCTTCTTTTTCCAGTTGGTTCAAAGGATCTGGTAGTTCTAGAAATAGAGCTAATATTTTGTCAAACAATTTTCAAAATACTGAAGAATCACTTCAAAATGATTCTGAAACTTTTCAAAATACAAATGAACTTCAAATTCATCAAATTGAACAATTATTGCATAATTGGACAATTCCTAAGGTAGACAAAGGATCTATCTATGAAATTGGTCGATTTGATTTTTCTCAAAATTACATCATCAAAACACATGAGCAAACCATGCATGTTTTGGGTCAAAATACTGAGCTTGCTCTTCTTTCAAAAAACTCCATACAAGAACATAGTAAGAAATTTCAATTCTTACATATTGGTCTTGTTCAAATTGCCCTCAAGCCCTTGTTCAGACTTGGACTTGACATTCCTGTCTTGGTTACTCTTCGTGATCAAAGACATTCAAACTTCGAGCATTCGCTCTTGACAGTTCTAGAATCAAATCTAGAATCTGGTCCAATCTTTTCAAACTGCTATCCAAACTTCACAGTCAGTCTTTTTGACAAACATATCTTAAAGACTCTCAAACTTCATGTTCAAACTAAGAATCTTAGTTTGGATGAATCAAATTCATTCGCTGTAATATACAGAGTATATTACAAACTCTTGGGTACGAATCTCAACATTCGTGCTCTTCGTTCGTCTCCAAGAAACGAATCGCTTCTTATGGAGGTGAATGATCTTCATACTAACACCATGATTCCTAAGAGAATTCCATGGAATCTTCAAGCTAGGAGCTTAGAATGGGAAATTCTAAGAGCCTCCAAACCGGAGCCTCCTCCTTCATCTGATACTCCTAATCAGATTCTTTCATTTCCTGATGGAAGTGTTAGGATGATCTTTGGAGAATCATCAAACAACTCTTCAAACATTTCAAGATCTAGTTCATCTAAATCTTTTCAAAATTTTCAAAATTCAAATGTTTTTCCTTCAAGATTCTCAACTTCATCCAGCAGACTCAAAGATGTCAACTTTGAATCTGTTATCCCAAAAACTCAATATACTGAATCTGAACAAGATTCACCTACTGCATCTGACATGCAGCCTCCTTCTGAAGACATTCCTCTTCTGAGAAAGAAACATCACAGAAGAAGTTTATCTTCTCAACTCAACGTCATTTCTTCTAGCATTGATAGAAGATCTGAATTCAAAAAAGATCAGTCTCCTAAGGTCAAAAACCTAAGGAAACTTTTTCGTCAAAGTTTTTCAAAAGAAGAAATTGAATCTTACTGGGAAGAGTACTTCGCTCAACCAGAAGATATTTCATTTTTCAAATGGATTAATTTCAAAGTTTTTGGTAAACAAAAGAAGCCTTCAAAATCTTCTTCCAAACCCAAATCCTCTTCGAAACCCAAATCCATTCAAGCTTCATCTTCAAAAGAAAAAACTTGGAAAACTTCTTCCAATCAAACTTTCAAATCGGAATATCCTCCTCTTGAAGAGATCGTTATTCCTCATGGGAATGCAGAAGTTACTGCGTCTCCTTTCAAACAAATTCCTGAAGATAGAACTGATAATGCAGCAGCCAAAACTGTTGATATCAGAAATCTTCAAATTCAGAACAATTACACAAACATTGTTCTTCAAACTTTCGGTAATCAGTTAACCAGAATTGAAGCCAATTCTGAAACTGAAGCCAAATTCAAAATTCCCTCTAATGCTTTTTCTTCCATTAGAGATTCTCCTTCTTCCTCATCTTCCTCGAGTAATCAAAGGTTGCTTTTCAAACCAACCAATCTTACTCCTGATCTTGGTAAGAAATCTTTAGACACTGATTCTGCAGTGATTAAAGAGCTTGCCTCTCAATTTTCAAAAATGTCCGCATCTTCAAAAAATATCAACACAATTGACATTTCAGATGTCGAAAACCAATTTGTTGAAGAAGCACCGCTTCAAGTAAACAGATTGAAATTTCAATCTTCAATTCCTTTTGGTGACTTAACTTATGGCGAACTTGTTAGCTACGTCAATAAGGAAGGGTTATCCCTCTGTAATGATATCAAACTCAAAGCCAAACTCAAATCTGAAAGTTTTGGGTCTAAGCATGAGTTGGGTTCATTCTGTGAACAATATGGTTTTGAAAAAATTCTTCCTCCCTCTTCAAAAAACAAGAAGAAGTTTCCTTCATTTCTGAGGAAACGAAATTTTCAAAATTCCAAAAGATTTTCTTCAAAATCTCATCCTCAATTTCAAAAATCTTTTCAAAAGAATTCTTTTCAAAAATTTCAATCAAAACCAAAACATTTTCAAAAAACTGGTGATTCAGCCAAGGTCACTTGTTTCAAGTGTCATCAAACTGGTCATTATTCAAACGAATGTCCCATGAAGAACAAAATTAATAATCTTCAAATTGCTGAAGATATTAAGATTGATCTTCTCAATCTTCTTCATTCATCATCCGATGATGATTCTGAATTAGAGAAAATTTATCAGCATCAAGAAGATTCTGATAATGAATCTAATTCTTCCTCCTCTTCTCATCCTTGCGAAGGTAAAGGTATTTGTGGTTGCAGAACCATTAATGTCCTTACAAAAGAAGAAGAACTTATTCAAGAAATAATTGAGCAGATTGACAATCCTCAATTAAAGAAGAAGTTCTCTTCGCTCCTTCCTTCTTCTTCAAAAACCCATGAATCGTTTAGTATGAAAGAAATACTAAAAAGATTTAATCAAGAATCTACTTCTAAATCTTCATCATCTGATTTGAAATCAGAAGTGAGGGAAATGAAGTCTCAAATTTCCTTTTTGGAACGTCAGGTTAAAGAAATTAAACTTGATGTAACCATTATCAAAAATTCCTCTTCAAATATTCAAAATCAAAATGATTCTGATTCTTCTTCTTCTTCCTCAGAAGAATCCTCTGATTCTCGTATTAATGATTTTAGTCCTCTTCAAACTGATGAAGAACGGATTAATGTTATTAATCGAATTCAACTTCAAAAATGGTACTGTCAAATGACAATCGTCGTTGACAAGTCTTTTCAAATTACCACTAGAGTATTAATTGATTCTGGAGCAGATCAAAACTGCATCAGAGAAGGATTAATACCTTCAAAATACTTTGAGCAAACTACCGAACGTCTCTACGGAGCAGGAGGCAAAAAGCTCAACATTCAAAATAAACTTTCAAAAGCTCATGTTTTCAAATCAAACATTTGTTTCAAAAATGAGTTTCTTTTGGTGAAAGATTTGGATCAAGAAGCAATTCTTGGAATTCCTTTCATCGTTCAAATTACCCCTTTTCAAGCTAACGAAAATGGTCTTCAGACCAATGTTTTCGGTCAAAATTTGATTTTCAAATTCATGCATCATACATCTCCAGCAGATGTTCATGATTTCAAAAGAACATCGATTTCTCAAATTAAGAATATTAATTTAAGAAATTTCAAAAAGAAAGAATCTTCAATTTTCAAAAAAGACAAATTGACAGATCACTTTCCTCAAAATTTCCTTGGATCCATTAGTAAAGAATCATTCTTTATTAATTCCTTTTCAAAAGACAATCACGAGTGTCTCCCACTCATCAAAATAAACCAAAATTGTCAAAAGTCGTGGGTCCCAGAAAACACCTTTGTCACCTTTGTCAAAAGTGTCATTATTGGTATCCTTTTCATTATTGCTTCAAAGACTTTTTCCCATGTCCAAACAGCTGTGTCAGACATAGGATTAGGTGGGATCGGTAAGGGAAACCTACAGTCGATTCCTTTTGAATCAATTCAAAAACTACAGTATTTTTACTATTGCAGTAACAAAAACTGTTTTCAAAATTACTTTTCAAAAAACAAGATTTTTCAAAATAATTTTTGGGATAACTATTTCACGGAGAAATTCCTCTATAAATTTGAGAGATTTCGAGTGACTGAAAGGCCACCCCAAAAGAGTGTTCAAACAAAAGGTATCAAGATTGATTGGTACAACAAAGTTCTTGAAGACATGGCTTCCTCCATGGCCAATTCCTCAAAAAACAAAAATAAGGGCAAAAAGGTTGCTCTTACTCCTCTTCCTTCAATCGAAGATTTTGTTCAAACTTCCAGCAGAAGTGTTTCTGCTTCAAACATTCCTCAAATTTCCACTTCAAGCAACTTTTCTGTTCTTGGCAAAATTCCTCAAACCCCAGAAAAGCCAAGACCTTCAAACTACAAAAAGGCCGTTCTTACTGGTTCAGGAAAACTTCCTGAAATCAATAAAAGCCCTTTTCAATATATCATCAAAAATCCATTTCTTTCTGTTCTTACATTGGAACCTTCTTGGATTGAAAAATATTCTGATTACAATGATTGTTTATCAAATATTTTTCCTTCAGGTTTCCATTTCATGCCAACATCAATTCAAAAGAACCGTGAGTTTTATGAAAAGATCCTTCTCAAAACAGGATCAGCCATTATTACTCATACTCAAAATAAAGAAAATCCTCAAAATATTGATTTTTCAAAATGTTCAATTGTCAAGGTTTTGTCATATGATGACTGGGGACAGCAACCTTGGATTGAGAAAAAGATGAACCTTGCAAAAGGGGAAACTTTCTCTTCAAAATTCAATTACTTGGATTATCAAGATGCCTGGTTTAATGCCTTTTTGTTTAGACCAGTGAATCATTCTTGGTTCATCCTTTTTCATCAAAATTGCCAAAATAATTTTCCCCAATGGTTTCAAAATTGGTTTAATTATTTTGGACTTGAAGAAAGTATTCTACCCAGTCTCTCTCTTCAAGGATTCAAACATTTCAAGATCTAGTTCATCTAAATCTTTTTCATTTTTAGTCTTCTATAACTTGTTCTATCTAACCTGGGTTCTATTTGGTATCAGAGCCATTTAGGTTCAAGTTATCCTTGGAGAGTGTTGTTATCTGTTCTGAGTTTGTTTTACAGGTTAAGTTCTGTAAGTGGATGGTTCGAAACCTCGGAGGCAGGGCAGAAGAGTGTAAGACCCGGGTAAGACCACGTGGAGGGAGTAGGTAAAAGTCCGACCTTTAACTTAGCCTCGTTTCTCAAACAATTTGCAGGTAGTAATACCTTTCAAGCTTACCTTGTTCCGACAATGTCTTCTTTTTCCAGTTGGTTCAAAGGATCTGGTAGTTCTAGAAATAGAGCTAATATTTTGTCAAACAATTTTCAAAATACTGAAGAATCACTTCAAAATGATTCTGAAACTTTTCAAAATACAAATGAACTTCAAATTCATCAAATTGAACAATTATTGCATAATTGGACAATTCCTAAGGTAGACAAAGGATCTATCTATGAAATTGGTCGATTTGATTTTTCTCAAAATTACATCATCAAAACACATGAGCAAACCATGCATGTTTTGGGTCAAAATACTGAGCTTGCTCTTCTTTCAAAAAACTCCATACAAGAACATAGTAAGAAATTTCAATTCTTACATATTGGTCTTGTTCAAATTGCCCTCAAGCCCTTGTTCAGACTTGGACTTGACATTCCTGTCTTGGTTACTCTTCGTGATCAAAGACATTCAAACTTCGAGCATTCGCTCTTGACAGTTCTAGAATCAAATCTAGAATCTGGTCCAATCTTTTCAAACTGCTATCCAAACTTCACAGTCAGTCTTTTTGACAAACATATCTTAAAGACTCTCAAACTTCATGTTCAAACTAAGAATCTTAGTTTGGATGAATCAAATTCATTCGCTGTAATATACAGAGTATATTACAAACTCTTGGGTACGAATCTCAACATTCGTGCTCTTCGTTCGTCTCCAAGAAACGAATCGCTTCTTATGGAGGTGAATGATCTTCATACTAACACCATGATTCCTAAGAGAATTCCATGGAATCTTCAAGCTAGGAGCTTAGAATGGGAAATTCTAAGAGCCTCCAAACCGGAGCCTCCTCCTTCATCTGATACTCCTAATCAGATTCTTTCATTTCCTGATGGAAGTGTTAGGATGATCTTTGGAGAATCATCAAACAACTCTTCAAACATTTCAAGATCTAGTTCATCTAAATCTTTTCAAAATTTTCAAAATTCAAATGTTTTTCCTTCAAGATTCTCAACTTCATCCAGCAGACTCAAAGATGTCAACTTTGAATCTGTTATCCCAAAAACTCAATATACTGAATCTGAACAAGATTCACCTACTGCATCTGACATGCAGCCTCCTTCTGAAGACATTCCTCTTCTGAGAAAGAAACATCACAGAAGAAGTTTATCTTCTCAACTCAACGTCATTTCTTCTAGCATTGATAGAAGATCTGAATTCAAAAAAGATCAGTCTCCTAAGGTCAAAAACCTAAGGAAACTTTTTCGTCAAAGTTTTTCAAAAGAAGAAATTGAATCTTACTGGGAAGAGTACTTCGCTCAACCAGAAGATATTTCATTTTTCAAATGGATTAATTTCAAAGTTTTTGGTAAACAAAAGAAGCCTTCAAAATCTTCTTCCAAACCCAAATCCTCTTCGAAACCCAAATCCATTCAAGCTTCATCTTCAAAAGAAAAAACTTGGAAAACTTCTTCCAATCAAACTTTCAAATCGGAATATCCTCCTCTTGAAGAGATCGTTATTCCTCATGGGAATGCAGAAGTTACTGCGTCTCCTTTCAAACAAATTCCTGAAGATAGAACTGATAATGCAGCAGCCAAAACTGTTGATATCAGAAATCTTCAAATTCAGAACAATTACACAAACATTGTTCTTCAAACTTTCGGTAATCAGTTAACCAGAATTGAAGCCAATTCTGAAACTGAAGCCAAATTCAAAATTCCCTCTAATGCTTTTTCTTCCATTAGAGATTCTCCTTCTTCCTCATCTTCCTCGAGTAATCAAAGGTTGCTTTTCAAACCAACCAATCTTACTCCTGATCTTGGTAAGAAATCTTTAGACACTGATTCTGCAGTGATTAAAGAGCTTGCCTCTCAATTTTCAAAAATGTCCGCATCTTCAAAAAATATCAACACAATTGACATTTCAGATGTCGAAAACCAATTTGTTGAAGAAGCACCGCTTCAAGTAAACAGATTGAAATTTCAATCTTCAATTCCTTTTGGTGACTTAACTTATGGCGAACTTGTTAGCTACGTCAATAAGGAAGGGTTATCCCTCTGTAATGATATCAAACTCAAAGCCAAACTCAAATCTGAAAGTTTTGGGTCTAAGCATGAGTTGGGTTCATTCTGTGAACAATATGGTTTTGAAAAAATTCTTCCTCCCTCTTCAAAAAACAAGAAGAAGTTTCCTTCATTTCTGAGGAAACGAAATTTTCAAAATTCCAAAAGATTTTCTTCAAAATCTCATCCTCAATTTCAAAAATCTTTTCAAAAGAATTCTTTTCAAAAATTTCAATCAAAACCAAAACATTTTCAAAAAACTGGTGATTCAGCCAAGGTCACTTGTTTCAAGTGTCATCAAACTGGTCATTATTCAAACGAATGTCCCATGAAGAACAAAATTAATAATCTTCAAATTGCTGAAGATATTAAGATTGATCTTCTCAATCTTCTTCATTCATCATCCGATGATGATTCTGAATTAGAGAAAATTTATCAGCATCAAGAAGATTCTGATAATGAATCTAATTCTTCCTCCTCTTCTCATCCTTGCGAAGGTAAAGGTATTTGTGGTTGCAGAACCATTAATGTCCTTACAAAAGAAGAAGAACTTATTCAAGAAATAATTGAGCAGATTGACAATCCTCAATTAAAGAAGAAGTTCTCTTCGCTCCTTCCTTCTTCTTCAAAAACCCATGAATCGTTTAGTATGAAAGAAATACTAAAAAGATTTAATCAAGAATCTACTTCTAAATCTTCATCATCTGATTTGAAATCAGAAGTGAGGGAAATGAAGTCTCAAATTTCCTTTTTGGAACGTCAGGTTAAAGAAATTAAACTTGATGTAACCATTATCAAAAATTCCTCTTCAAATATTCAAAATCAAAATGATTCTGATTCTTCTTCTTCTTCCTCAGAAGAATCCTCTGATTCTCGTATTAATGATTTTAGTCCTCTTCAAACTGATGAAGAACGGATTAATGTTATTAATCGAATTCAACTTCAAAAATGGTACTGTCAAATGACAATCGTCGTTGACAAGTCTTTTCAAATTACCACTAGAGTATTAATTGATTCTGGAGCAGATCAAAACTGCATCAGAGAAGGATTAATACCTTCAAAATACTTTGAGCAAACTACCGAACGTCTCTACGGAGCAGGAGGCAAAAAGCTCAACATTCAAAATAAACTTTCAAAAGCTCATGTTTTCAAATCAAACATTTGTTTCAAAAATGAGTTTCTTTTGGTGAAAGATTTGGATCAAGAAGCAATTCTTGGAATTCCTTTCATCGTTCAAATTACCCCTTTTCAAGCTAACGAAAATGGTCTTCAGACCAATGTTTTCGGTCAAAATTTGATTTTCAAATTCATGCATCATACATCTCCAGCAGATGTTCATGATTTCAAAAGAACATCGATTTCTCAAATTAAGAATATTAATTTAAGAAATTTCAAAAAGAAAGAATCTTCAATTTTCAAAAAAGACAAATTGACAGATCACTTTCCTCAAAATTTCCTTGGATCCATTAGTAAAGAATCATTCTTTATTAATTCCTTTTCAAAAGACAATCACGAGTGTCTCCCACTCATCAAAATAAACCAAAATTGTCAAAAGTCGTGGGTCCCAGAAAACACCTTTGTCACCTTTGTCAAAAGTGTCATTATTGGTATCCTTTTCATTATTGCTTCAAAGACTTTTTCCCATGTCCAAACAGCTGTGTCAGACATAGGATTAGGTGGGATCGGTAAGGGAAACCTACAGTCGATTCCTTTTGAATCAATTCAAAAACAACAGTATTTTTACTATTGCAGTAACAAAAACTGTTTTCAAAATTACTTTTCAAAAAACAAGATTTTTCAAAATAATTTTTGGGATAACTATTTCACGGAGAAATTCCTCTATAAATTTGAGAGATTTCGAGTGACTGAAAGGCCACCCCAAAAGAGTGTTCAAACAAAAGGTATCAAGATTGATTGGTACAACAAAGTTCTTGAAGACATGGCTTCCTCCATGGCCAATTCCTCAAAAAACAAAAATAAGGGCAAAAAGGTTGCTCTTACTCCTCTTCCTTCAATCGAAGATTTTGTTCAAACTTCCAGCAGAAGTGTTTCTGCTTCAAACATTCCTCAAATTTCCACTTCAAACAACTTTTCTGTTCTTGGCAAAATTCCTCAAACCCCAGAAAAGCCAAGACCTTCAAACTACAAAAAGGCCGTTCTTACTGGTTCAGGAAAACTTCCTGAAATCAATAAAAGCCCTTTTCAATATATCATCAAAAATCCATTTCTTTCTGTTCTTACATTGGAACCTTCTTGGATTGAAAAATATTCTGATTACAATGATTGTTTATCAAATATTTTTCCTTCAGGTTTCCATTTCATGCCAACATCAATTCAAAAGAACCGTGAGTTTTATGAAAAGATCCTTCTCAAAACAGGATCAGCCATTATTACTCATACTCAAAATAAAGAAAATCCTCAAAATATTGATTTTTCAAAATGTTCAATTGTCAAGGTTTTGTCATATGATGACTGGGGACAGCAACCTTGGATTGAGAAAAAGATGAACCTTGCAAAAGGTGAAACTTTCTCTTCAAAATTCAATTACTTGGATTATCAAGATGCCTGGTTTAATGCCTTTTTGTTTAGACCAGTGAATCATTCTTGGTTCATCCTTTTTCATCAAAATTGCCAAAATAATTTTCCCCAATGGTTTCAAAATTGGTTTAATTATTTTGGACTTGAAGAAAGTATTCTACCCAGTCTCTCTCTTCAAGGATTCAAACATTTCAAAAATGAGGCTAAAGATTTGCTTAAGTCTCAGGAGAATCTTCTCCTTCAATTTTCCTTCAATTTCAAAGTCTCATGGATTCTTTGTTGGGACTTTTTTCTTCTTCAAAATACTGATTCTTTCAGTCCTCAAAGGATTGTTAGGAGATTCAAAATAAAATGGTGGGCAAAATTTCATGAAACAAATTGTTGTCCCAAGGCAGTTCAATCATGGATTAATCAAAAATCAAATGAAGGACTTCCATCAAAAAAGCTTCAAGATAAACATGCTGATTTTCTTGCCGAAAAGGGTAGATTATTAGCACTTCTTGCAAAATGCACCAGCCCTGAAGAAATGTCAATTTTAGCAGAGAAAATTGCTGCTCTTGCTGAAAATGCTTCTTCAGTTCAAGATTCCTCAGAAACCAGTTCAGAGGCGGATTTCAACGTCGAAGACAGTTTCTATCAAAATGAAGATGATTTTCTCGCAAATGATTACGATGAAAATCTTTCAAATATTCAAACTACCAAATGACTACATGGACGCAGTTTCCTTGATGACCTCAGAGAATTTCGCGTTCAAAAATCAAAAGAATTTTCACTCAAAATAATCAAAGTTAAAAATCAATGTCCACTTTATCCAGAGAATCATTTCTTTTCATAAAAGGACAAATGAGATTTTTGCTTTTTCAAACTTTCGGTGGAGTTGGTGGAGTGGTTGGCTAGCTTTTTGGAAAAGATGCAGACAAGTCACTGTTCAATCAACGACTTTCAATCTACAATCACTATTCAAGATTCCTACTTTTTGGAAAGTAGTCGACAGAGCACTGTTCAATCACTGTTCAATCAAGACTTTTCCAGCTGTAGTTCAATTATTCAATATTCTGATGTAACTTTTTCATTTTTAGTCTTCTATAAATGTAAGAGTTCATTTCAATTGTTAGGCAGAGTTAATTGAGTCTGTAAGTCCAAGAGTTAATTGGGTTTATAACAATTAACATCTCCTTCAAGAGAGTTTGTGAGCTTGTGAGCGGAGCGATAATAATTCTTTTTAAGAATACGTTATCCGATCATTCTCTTCTTTTTCAAAAAATCATTGTAACGTTCAGCGTTATAATTTCAATATACTTTCAATATTTCAAATTGCTGTTCTAGTATTTGATTGTTTCATTACAGTTGAATCTTTTTTCTGCATTTTGATTATTGTTTCTTCAATATATTCCGCACTATCCTTGTTCTATCTAACCTGGGTTCTATTTGGTATCAGAGCCATTTAGGTTCAAGTTATCCTTGGAGAGTGTTGTTATCTGTTCTGAGTTTGTTTTACAGGTTAAGTTCTGTAAGTGGATGGTTCGAAATATATTATCGCTCCGCTCACAAGCTCACAAGCTCACAAGCTCACAAACTCTCTTGAAATAGAAGAGAATGATCGGAATATTTAGAAAATTTATCAGCATCAAGAAGATTCTGATAATGAATCTAATTCTTCCTCCTCTTCTCATCCTTGCGAAGGTAAAGGTATTTGTGGTTGCAGAACCATTAATGTCCTTACAAAAGAAGAAGAACTTATTCAAGAAATAATTGAGCAGATTGACAATCCTCAATTAAAGAAGAAGTTCTCTTCGCTCCTTCCTTCTTCTTCAAAAACCCATGAATCGTTTAGTATGAAAGAAATACTAAAAAGATTTAATCAAGAATCTACTTCTAAATCTTCATCATCTGATTTGAAATCAGAAGTGAGGGAAATGAAGTCTCAAATTTCCTTTTTGGAACGTCAGGTTAAAGAAATTAAACTTGATGTAACCATTATCAAAAATTCCTCTTCAAATATTCAAAATCAAAATGATTCTGATTCTTCTTCTTCTTCCTCAGAAGAATCCTCTGATTCTCGTATTAATGATTTTAGTCCTCTTCAAACTGATGAAGAACGGATTAATGTTATTAATCGAATTCAACTTCAAAAATGGTACTGTCAAATGACAATCGTCGTTGACAAGTCTTTTCAAATTACCACTAGAGTATTAATTGATTCTGGAGCAGATCAAAACTGCATCAGAGAAGGATTAATACCTTCAAAATACTTTGAGCAAACTACCGAACGTCTCTACGGAGCAGGAGGCAAAAAGCTCAACATTCAAAATAAACTTTCAAAAGCTCATGTTTTCAAATCAAACATTTGTTTCAAAAATGAGTTTCTTTTGGTGAAAGATTTGGATCAAGAAGCAATTCTTGGAATTCCTTTCATCGTTCAAATTACCCCTTTTCAAGCTAACGAAAATGGTCTTCAGACCAATGTTTTCGGTCAAAATTTGATTTTCAAATTCATGCATCATACATCTCCAGCAGATGTTCATGATTTCAAAAGAACATCGATTTCTCAAATTAAGAATATTAATTTAAGAAATTTCAAAAAGAAAGAATCTTCAATTTTCAAAAAAGACAAATTGACAGATCACTTTCCTCAAAATTTCCTTGGATCCATTAGTAAAGAATCATTCTTTATTAATTCCTTTTCAAAAGACAATCACGAGTGTCTCCCACTCATCAAAATAAACCAAAATTGTCAAAAGTCGTGGGTCCCAGAAAACACCTTTGTCACCTTTGTCAAAAGTGTCATTATTGGTATCCTTTTCATTATTGCTTCAAAGACTTTTTCCCATGTCCAAACAGCTGTGTCAGACATAGGATTAGGTGGGATCGGTAAGGGAAACCTACAGTCGATTCCTTTTGAATCAATTCAAAAACAACAGTATTTTTACTATTGCAGTAACAAAAACTGTTTTCAAAATTACTTTTCAAAAAACAAGATTTTTCAAAATAATTTTTGGGATAACTATTTCACGGAGAAATTCCTCTATAAATTTGAGAGATTTCGAGTGACTGAAAGGCCACCCCAAAAGAGTGTTCAAACAAAAGGTATCAAGATTGATTGGTACAACAAAGTTCTTGAAGACATGGCTTCCTCCATGGCCAATTCCTCAAAAAACAAAAATAAGGGCAAAAAGGTTGCTCTTACTCCTCTTCCTTCAATCGAAGATTTTGTTCAAACTTCCAGCAGAAGTGTTTCTGCTTCAAACATTCCTCAAATTTCCACTTCAAACAACTTTTCTGTTCTTGGCAAAATTCCTCAAACCCCAGAAAAGCCAAGACCTTCAAACTACAAAAAGGCCGTTCTTACTGGTTCAGGAAAACTTCCTGAAATCAATAAAAGCCCTTTTCAATATATCATCAAAAATCCATTTCTTTCTGTTCTTTCATTGGAACCTTCTTGGATTGAAAAATATTCTGATTACAATGATTGTTTATCAAATATTTTTCCTTCAGGTTTCCATTTCATGCCAACATCAATTCAAAAGAACCGTGAGTTTTATGAAAAGATCATTCTCAAAACAGGATCAGCCATTATTACTCATACTCAAAATAAAGAAAATCCTCAAAATATTGATTTTTCAAAATGTTCAATTGTCAAGGTTTTGTCATATGATGACTGGGGACAGCAACCTTGGATTGAGAAAAAGATGAACCTTGCAAAAGGTGAAACTTTCTCTTCAAAATTCAATTACTTGGATTATCAAGATGCCTGGTTTAATGCCTTTTTATTAATATATACATGTGAATATACACACAACAAAGCACGCACAAAAGAGTTCTTCTCTGTTCTCTCTTCTGTATGTATAATAAATATATATGTATGTATATATATATATATATATATATATATATATATATATATATATATATATATAAGTGGTAGATTATCCAATTACCATTTTCTTCCTCCAAAAAAATCAATTCATCCGTAGTTACTTTGTTGGGAAAAAAAAATCTACAATATATACTGTTAAAAAAAAAAAACGAAGAAGTCTGTATACATGGAAAATTTTTCCAGCTCTGATCAAACAACGACACAATTGGATATAACAGGTGGAACCGGCATTTTGAAGCTCTTCACAGTGGCTCCGGAACTGTTCACCGTCATTTTGCGTCTTCAAGATGATTTCTCTAGCAGCGACGGAAGGCCCACAATCACAATTAAAAGTGGGAAAGACAACAATTTCTTTCTATTTCTCCAAAATCCAAACCGCAAAATCCAAGATTGTGAATGTGTGGTGGAATCAAAGCTGCTCAATGTGTTTTTAACAAAAAATAGTGTAGATTTTGTATGTACAAAAGACGTCATCTTTGATATTCTGAATGATCCATATTACTACGCCAATTTCTGTGGACTAACCGATAAGGAAAAGAAAGAAGAGCTTGAAAAAGTTTTTGGTTGTGACCTCTTTACAAGCTTAGATGTCCATAAAATTCCACGTGAAGATATGTTTATTTTAGCAGCTGAATTTAAGAACAGGTTGAAAGAAGATCCTGATGCAGATCCGAAAGCTCATCAAAATTTCTTTACTCAATCAGTACATGGAAATTCCACCGGTTGACAATACAGTCGGCGACAACGAATCATGTTCATAGAATGGTATTAGAAGGTATTAGAAGTTATACTTTTGACTGCAACTTAAAGAGAAAGATAGTATTTTGGAATCTGTAAAAGCTGTTGTGAAATAGGGGGAAAAATATATATATATGTATATATGTGAAAAAGATATGTGGACTTCTAAGGAAATTTTATGTTTTCTAACTGAATTCATGGTTATTAGTCTCTTTCTCTTATATAGATATAGAAGTTGTATGTAATAGTTATATACAAGTTATATATATATATATATATATATATATATATATATATATATATATATAAATTTCATTTGTTTTATGTATTTATATTTACAGTTTTTATTCTCTCTCTCTCTCTCTCTCTCTCTCTCTCTCTCTCTCTCTCTCTATATATATATATATATATATATATATATATATATATATATATATATATATATTGCACTGAAATTATGTCATTATTTTTGCTATACCACCTTTGATACTGTGGACGAAAATTTATGCTTATTGTGTTAGGTAGATGATATGAACTGTAGGCTTTATATCTGCTACATATATTTTCTGCATACCTTTTTTTAGATTATTAATTGGTAATCAATTATTCAATTAAATATGAAAATATTTTTACGAAAATTTCTTCAATTTTCTCCTCGCCTTAATTATTTCAGTTTTAGCGATATATAATAGTCCTTTTGCTTACTACTATGCTTTTCATGGACTGCAATTTTCCATATAATATATTTTTTTTTATGTAAAATTGACTAAAATTTTAGCTTTTTTTCCGTTAGTTATTTAAAGTTAGAAGATAGAAGATTCATTTAAATTCTTTCTTTTCCTCAATTTTGTAATTGCTATCCGTATGGTCTGCTTCAAATTGATGATGGATTAGAATTGCTTATGAGTGTTACATAAATTCATTCAAGTAGTTGCTTGTTCATAGTTTGTACTTAGGATTTTATCAAATATATTATAGAAAAAAATTTAATGAGATTCTTCAATATGTTCTTATTGTCTTCTTCCTATCTAACTAGGTTCTCAGTTATGCTGACATTCATTTGATATTTTTTTACAGAGTTTAGATATTTTTTTACATAGTTTAGATATTTTCCTTTTGCATTTTTTCAGCGAAAACTGATGTGTAAATTTGCTAAATGGTTGAATAATTTTAAACGGCTCTACTACCAGTTAATATTTATAGTTAATATTCACATATTTAATTACCTCTCCACATGGCAAAGAGGATATTAGCAGCACAACATTTTCACTCGGATAAAACACAGGATCCTCCTAAACATGAAGCCAACGAGCTTCTTGTAAATACCAATTTGTAGTTACCTATTCCGGATTGATATCTTAAACATATCAAATGGTTAACCAATAATCATCTCCTAATCTGAACCACTAACCATCTTGATTCCCCCTATTTGGCCTCTCATCTTGATCGTATAGAATGACAGATGATTCTCCGTATCGTCACCACTAATCCTTGAAATTTTTTTATGTTGAGCATGCTGTTTTATGGTTACGAGTGAATAAAAATTATAAATACACTTCTTTCATCAACATGTTTCCTGTCTATTTTTTTAAATTTCATTGATATTATCTGCTATGATTCACGAGGAAAAACTAACATCAGTTTTATTCTTCAATTTTAATGAATATTCCCTTATTACTTTCTGATGAGAAACTATTATTTGGACTGTGTTTTGTTAACTATCTTAATATCTTCAACTAATAGGTTGTGATTTTTAATGCCCTTACATCTTCAGTATATAACTCTCTAATTTTCATTCTCATTCACAAACAAGTTTCTAAGTTATGCACGTCTGAATGACAGCCAATTCCCAAATTCAATTTTGTATGCATCCACTTCTCAATTTCAAGAGAGAAGATACAATTTACATCTTTGATGAATAAATCAAGTTGTGTGTATATATATGTGTGTCTTTATGTATATTTTTCTTATTAATTTTTTTTATCAGTAATTGTCTAATCAAATTAATTTTTTTTTATTTATTTGTTTTTCTATGTGACAGAAAACGACATAAAAATAAAGTTGATAATTTCAAAAATTATATATATATATATACACACACAGAAAAATTTACAAATCTATAAAACAATAAATATGCGTTTTATAGCGGGGTGAAATTTTGTTGAAAATAAAAAAAAAAATTTAGGGAATAAAATTCTAATCAATTGAATTATTGAAAATTAAAAATTTAATGTAGTTAATTAGTTAAATTTTTTTTTTTTGGCAAAATGAGGGGAATTTTCGAACTTATGTATTTTTTATTGATGATTGATAATAATTTTTAAATAAAATAAATAAAAATTTATGTATTTAAATAAAAAAAATATATTTTTTTATTTTTCCATAAATTTTTATTTCATAAAATAATAATGTTCATTTTTTAAATAAAAATAAAATATATTAATTAAGAAAAACAAATTCCTCCAAATCAAGAAAAATAAAAAATTTCGAAACAAGTTAAAAAACGAAATTCATAAAAGACTTAAACAACAAAACAACATAAAAATTGAAAAATCATCTACAAAATATATTTTTCATGAAATAATTAACGAATAAAACACAACCTAAAATCTCATATTAACATACAATAAATCGATTTAACACTTTTATTTATATATATATATATATATATATATATATATATATATATATATATATATATATATATAGGGATATATATTTATTATTAATTAAATTTTTTTTTTTTTTATAAGATAAGAGGCAAAACATACCAAAATTAAATTAAACAATTTCATTTTTTTCATATATATATATATATATATATATATATATATATATATATATATATTTTTATATCTATCATAAAATAATATATAATATATGATAAATTCTAAAAAATACACCTGTCCCTTACAATTTTGACTTATTCCCCTATATATATAAGTACCTGCATATGTCTTATGCTATCTTGTGCTATCAAAAAAAAAAAAAAAAAACCTTTGCATTTCTATTTTATGCACTATATATATACACAGCATGACAACACAATACAGTTTCATTTTAGAAATTACTCCTACCATGGCAAAATGGATAGTTAAAGTTATTGTGTGAGGAAAACACTCTCCAAAACAGGCTCGAAACAATTCAGGTCGTTATCAATATGTAGACTTCATGGACTTTCAGGTATGTAAAATTCTTACAACAAAAATATATATAAATAAAAAATATATATATGTATTATATTATTTCTTAGATTTCTATTTTTTTTTATTATTATATAAATATATATAATATAAATAAAATAAAAATGACACTAAATTGCAAATTTTTTTATGTTACCATATGGCACATGAAATAGGGAGAACTGGTCTCTGCAAGTATATACGGAGGCAATATAACTGCACTTGGAGATCAATTGGTTCTTGGGAAAACATATTCTATTTCAGATGCAACTATGAAACTCAATAATCCAGACTATAAGGTTTCTAAAGGCACCATGCATTGGACATTGACTGGAAAAACAAAAATAAAATAACTTGATGAAGACATGATAGAATTTCTTTATTCCAGACACATGATCACTCCTTTTCATGAGTTTTAGAACCACATGGATACAAACAACAGTATCAGTAAGTTACACATATTTCATTGTCTATATACAAAATTAATATATATATATATATATATATATATATATATATATATATATATATATATATATATATTTTTTTTTTTTTTACATTTTTTTTTCTTATAGATATAGCAGCAGTCGTTTTAAACATACGTCCAAAAAAAAATGTACATGGATACAATGGAAATCAAACAGTTGTTCAAGAGATCGTGCTAATTAATAAAGATTTTAAAACCATCATTTTAACATTGTGGGATACATTTGTGGAACGAGAAGGTATTGCTCTTGCCCAAACCATCGATGAGAAACCTGTTTTGTGGGCAACAAACATCAAAGTAACTTCATACAATGGTATGTTTAAATATATATATTCCTTTCTTATTTACTTTTTTTCTTTATTTATATATATATATATATATATATATATATATATATATATATATATATTATTTTTATTCTCATTTTGTATAAATAAAATAAAAATTACTATTTGTGCAGGTCTAAATCTTTCAACAAAATCTGATTCCAGTTTTTTCATCGATATTCCTATTGCAGAACTCCTTCAGTATAAAGAATGGTAATTCCTAATACATATGTAAATATATATTTACTACCATTCATAAATTCATAATATACATATTATTATCTAACAAAAAATATTTACAATATCTACTGTATTTTGAATATAGGATCAATCAAAATGTGCAAGCAATAAATTCCATGAATCATGAAAAATATACATCATCACGAATATCACCAGAATTTAATGAAAATGATGGGAAACAATTATCGTCAGTTTATTCAATATTAAATGGTATTCCTACAGTGAATAAAATGTTCTATTGGTTAAAAGCTCGCACAAAGATAACTTCACCAAACCAATCATATTGGTACATAGGTTGCAATTACTGCAACATAATAGCAAGTGCAAATCTTGATGAAATGTATCATTGTTATAAAATAAATAAATATATATATATATATATATATAAAATAAATATATAATAATTAAAAAATATTAATGTGTGTGTGTGGGGAAAAATATATTAATGTATTACTTTTAATCTCTAGAATTCGAGTAACACTTTAATTAGAAGATGATACTGGTGTCATGGAAGCAAATGCTATAGGTCCGATAGCTGAAGAATTGCTACATTGTACTGCAGAATCTATTACAAAACATTTCATCTCGATATTATTATATTATATTTTCTATATATATATATATATATACACACACACACACACACACACACACATAAATTACTAATTGTTTTCTATCAAATTTTTTCTATTTTTGCAGGAATCAAATGAGCCATTAGAATCAATTATACAACTTTCTTCAAAAAAGGAATTGCATTTCTACATAAAGGCAATTATGTCAAAGGAAGATCAGAACGAGTGCCAATATGAGATTCTTTTTGTTGTAGATCCGTCACAAATAAAGACTCCCATTTTGGCAATACAAGAAAATCAAAACAACATTGAAGTCGTTCCCTCCAATGTGCTTGCAAATTCTACAGAAATACCTTCCAACAAGAAGACGGTTCCACAGTCAATATTAACAAAAAGAAAGTTGAAAGAAGCATCTATTCCAATCGTAGATGAAAAATTACCCAACAAGAAAATTTCTGAAACTCAACATGACTTTGTTGGACCTACTCAACCGACAACCATGAAACTCAAAATAGAAAAACCATAGATCAATTAGAGTATCTATATGACAAAAAGATGGTGACCTTCACTTTTACATGTATAATATATATTTCCAAATTATGTTCTTAGTTTTATCTTCATAAGAAATATTTCGTATGTTTTTCCGATTGTTTGTTTTTTATTATATATAAATCACATCTTTTGTTATTGTATGTATATGTATGTATGTATAAATCACATATACATGTGATTTTTTACCATGTCTAAATATCTTTATGATAAATAAAACTTCACCATCCTTATTTAAAATTAATTATATACAAGTTGTATTCTTTAGTTTATCTTCATAAGAATTTTTTTTTTTTTTTAGATTTTTCCAGTTGTCTATTTATCATAAAAATCACATCTTATATGTTATTTTTTAAGCCACATATACATTTAGTTTTTTACTATGTCTAAATATTTTTATATAAATAAAAATAAAACTTCAACATCTTATTTATAAAATACTTTTAAATCACATAAATTTTCTAAACATTATATGTATTATTTTTTAAACACACATATCTTACATTCATATAAACATTATAAAATACTTCATTAATAATAAAACAAAATTATCCAAATTTACTTTTAATTTTTTTGATTTTTTTCACCATAACGTTAGCTGATTCCAAAATTTACTATATCTTTTATTTATAAAAATAAATAAATCACATGATGAATTGTTAAATAAACTCATTTGTTTTAACATAATATAATATAATACCAGTTTTGATGTCAACTTCTATTTATTAAGCAAACAGACAAATACATATATTTTCTCTTATTCACGCAAGAAAAAAAATTGAAAATCGGTACTCGTACAACATACAAATGTCCACTATTGCTATAAATAATAGGCCCTTTGAAGAGGGAGATACTTGCTTTTAAAAAAAATATATATATATATAATAAATAAATCATCGTCTTTTCTATCTTTTTACTATCAGATCTGACTCCTAAATCGATAACGAACTGAATTCCTCTTAAACAATATATCATCTTCAGTTCGTCAACAGCTTTCTCAAACTTCATCAATTTTTAAGTTTGCCACTTCTGGAAATTACACACACAAGTGTGTGTGAGCGCATGTCGAGAACAGTGATCTTTACTGCACAAGTGATCGTTAATGGAGCTCAACAAGAAGTAAGTACAAAGCAGTTTACTTGTATTAATTCAATTGTTTCGAATGCAAACAGTTATTTAACTAATTTAATTGCTACAATTGACGACACCCTATTTCTCTGAGTATTCTACTGACCCACACGTTAATGAATAGATTTAGAGGTCAATTAAAATTTGAAACATTTTTATTATTTGGGAGTCCGTTAAAAATTGGCCATTGTTTATAATCTGTTGATTGTTGAGGAAATCCATTTTTTCCTCCCAAAAATGCCATGACATTTAGGGAATTAATGACAATGGTTCTGTTTTAATCGGTACTCTCTCTTGTCATTTTGTCAAGTCAATTTATCATCGTTTAAACACAACCAGCAATCCCCTCTTGATATATATTTTTTTAATGTTAGTTTGTCACCGCCAATTATAGCTCAGTTATTAAAACGATTATCTAGATGTTTGAACATCGTTTAAACACAACCAGCAATCCCCTCTTGATATTTTTTTTTAATGTTAGTTTGTCACCGCCAATTATAGCTCAGTTATTAAAACGATTATCTAGATGTTTGAACAGTGCAAAATTGCCATTCATGACAGCTGAAACAATAATTTTCATTATTCTTACTTTGTTGTGCTACATGTTTTTGAATACTGTGGTCTATGCAACTGCAGAAACAGAGATAATTTTACGAGGACAGCAACCGCTCAGGGATTGGGAATCACTCAGTTCAGCAAACAAGGTGTTCAAATTGAAGTACTTCAGCCCAAGAAACTCAAAAGGCCGATATTTAGGCATATGTTACAACACGCCACCTGATTATGGGGAAGCCAATCTTCCGCTTTATGATCGGACTGTGTGGGTGGCCAACTGTGACAATCCAATTGCTGATGCATCAGGGAGTCTAATGATTGACATTGATGGAAAGTTGAAAATTACTTCACTCTTTAATTACAACTAAAATCCTATATTGATTATAAACAAACCCAACTGACATATTTCATATATCTTCATCCACGTTTTTACAAATTAAATCTTACATATTATCTATTTCAACAGTCACATATTTCCTGTACCTATAATCTCTCTCTTTTCTCAATTGTAATATAATTTCATAAAACTTTTTGGGTTCAATTCTTTATCAAACAGTCTACACAAGGAATTCAATTAAACATATGTTATCTTCTTCTTCTATCTATATATATATATAAATTTAAAAAATAAACGAAAAAATAAACGACTTGTATATAAGTATATATATATATATATATATATAAAATATTCATTTAATAAACTTACAAAGATATATAATTAATGGATAGCTCACACAAGATATTTGTTTATTTAATTTTTAATTTTTATAATTTTTTTTTTATAATATAAAATAAATAAATACCTGATAAGACTTCAAGCAAGTTGACAAAAAAATATCCAACTTGCTCAAATACATGTATCTAAATTCATTTTCTCTTCTTATTCACCGTTCTCTATTTTCAATTCAACCTTATATATAATCCAATCCAACTTCTCCATATCTTTTTATTTTGCATCTTTATATACCCCATGTGCAGTATATATTTTCAATCTTTTTTTAACAAAGTTCTTAATCTTTTTATATATATATATATATATATATATATATATATATATATATATATATATAGAGAGAGAGAGAGAGAGAGAGAGAGAGAGAGAGAGATATATATATATATATATAGATAGATATAGATAGATATATAATATATATATAGATTATATACCTTCTTGTCGTTCACCTATTTTCATCTAAACGATTAGACACAAAAATCACTCACAAGTACACATTTCTACACCTGTATATCTGTTCTACATCGAAGCTTGGAGTTCCTTAGGTCTGTACTTCTCAAACTCTTCATTTTTTTTTTTATTTCAGTATTTCATATTCAAGATCATCATTTTTCAATTTACTGAATCACGGTATTAAAAATATTGAGAACTAATACATTTATACCATATCATGTATAAAACTCTCAATTCCTATTTCATTCCTATATATTTCCATTAATTTGTAACACATGTCTTCAGTTCTATTGTAGTCTTCCTCCAATAAATAAAAATACAACATCACACTGATATATGGAAGGTACTTCTACATCAAGAAATCAACCCATTGATGATACAATACATAAAACAACTGGAAAACATGTTAACCGCTCCGGTACAAATAGAGTAAAAAACTATCGAGCTCGAAAGAAAGCATTAAATTTATCACATGTTGATAAACGTCGACGGAACAACACATCCACAGGTATAATTACATTCATTCTATGTATATATAATATAAATTAATTAATAAATTTCTTTATATATCTCTTATTAAAAATATATATATTTACTATAATTTATTTTCTATTTTATAGTACACAATACTACTGCTGCTACATTTTTTTTCACTCTTTTTTTGCAGACAACCGTCATAGCAGTCCAATTCCGTACCAATTTGACACTCAATTGACGTTTGAAACAACTTCTTTTACTACAAATACTGAAACAACTGTCATCTCACAATCTCATCATTCACAAAATAATATATCAACGTTGTCTTCTATACCTACAAGTCCTTATCAATTACCTCCTTCAAATTATTGTAGTCATTGTAATGCTAAAAAATTTCACACAGAAAGTAAAGGATTTTGTTGTTCTTCTGGAAAAATACAATTACATTCACAATCTCCACCAAATAATTTATTTCAATTGTTCACATCTAATTCTACAAACTCGTCACATTTTAGGACTTTTGTTAGAACCTATAACAATCATTTTGCTTTCACATCTTTCGGAGTGAAATACGATAAGGAATTATGTAAAGCAAATAAAGGGATATATACATTTAGAGTTCAAGGACAAGTGTATCATTATATAAACCAACTTTTACCTCAATTTGAAAAAATCCCTTCTTACTTACAATTATATTTTTATGATACTGAACATGAACTAAATAACCGTCTTCAAAGCTCAGAGAAATTTATTGAACCAGTGCTTTTACAAATTATTGAAATACTTAGACATAATCCTTATTCAACTTTTTTTCGTTCATTAAATAATGATATAAATTTGCGCACACAACGCCTTCAAATTAGATGTCATCCTGATCTTGATCAACGAATTTACAATGCACCTTCGACTTCTCAAGTTGCTGGAATATGGGTCGAAGATGACCCATCTGCAGATATTAGATCACGAGATATTTCCATTTATGGCCACTCTGGTCAATGTCATAAAGTTCACTATTATTATGGATGTTATGATCCTTTACAGTACCTATTATTATTTTCATATGGTGAACCTGGATGGCATGAAGGCATTCAAAGAAATAAGTCTACATTACATCAATCAAATTATAGCATCAACGAACTGTTACACCCAATCAACATGGCAGATCCTGAAGAACTTATTCATAAAGAATCTCAAGGTAAATTTAAATATACAATTTCATATCAATTATATACTTTTTTTCTTGTTATTTTTCTTATTAAATAAAAAATATATATACTAACACTACCATTCGTTCACAGCATTGAAATACGGTAAGAAAAGATTCCAGGTCTTCTGTAGAGAATATTATTGCTATAAATTACAGATTCGCTCTCCAGGTAATTCTATTTTACTACATTCTGGTAGACTTTTACAACAATATTTTGTTGACATGTACATTAAAATTGAAACTTCTAGACTTGACTACTTTCGTCAAAATCAAACGCAAATACGTGCTGAACTTTACCAAGGAATAGTCGATAGTATTCAAAATGGAGAAAATAAAGGACATATGATTGGAAAAAAAATTATACTACCTCAGTCATTCACATGTGGACCTAGGGACATGCAAAAAAGATATAGAGATGGAATGGCTCTTGTACAACGTTATGGAAAACCAGATATTTTTTTAACTATGACATGCAATCCTAATTGGCCAGAAATTAAACATGAATTACAATATTATGATGTCTCACAAAATCAACCTGATCTTATTTCTCGTGTTTTTAAAGCTAAACTTGAAGAATTAAAAAACGACATTTTAAATAAACATGTTCTAGGACCAGTAGCAGCTTATATTTATGTAATCGAAATTCAAAAGAGAGGTTTACCTCATGCACATTTCTTATTAATATTTCAAAATAATTATAATTTTTTTACACCATCTCAAGTAGACAAAATTGTAACTTGTGAATTACCTGATGAACATACATACCCATATTTACATTCTACTGTTGTTAAACATATGATTCATGGACCTTGTGGATCGTTAAATCAAAAAAATGTTTGTATGAAATCTGATCAAACATGTAAAAATAAATATCCACGAGATTACTCTGTATTTACTTCTTTAAGTCAAAATTCATACCCTATCTACAAACGCTCAAACAATGGACATTCTGTTAAAGTTAAAGGTCATTATCTCGACAATCGATGGGTTGTTCCTCATAATCGTTATTTAATTGCAAAATTTGACTGTCATATAAACGTAGAAATCTGCTCTTCTGTTAAAGCTATTAAATATTTATATAAATACGTTTATAAAGGACATGATCGTGTCAATTTCTCCATGTGTACAAATGAAGAACATAATAATATTGATGAAATTTCGGATTTTCAAAATGGTAGATGGATTTCTCCTCCAGAAGCATCATGGAGAATTTATTCTTTCCCTTTATCTGATATTTCTCCAACTGTTATATCCTTACAATTACATCTGGAAAATCAACATTTAATAACATATCATGATGAAGATGTTTTGACAAATGTAATCAACAAAAATAACGCAAAGAAAACAATGTTAACAGAATATTTTACAACCAATTTATCAAATTCATTTGCCCGAACAATATTATATAAAGATTTCCCAACATATTTTGTATGGAACACATCTAATAAAATTTGGACTGTACGAAAAAGACAACTTGTTCTTGGAAGAATTGTCTGTGCAAACCCAATTGAAGGAGAGCGTTATTTCTTAAGAGTACTCTTAAATCATGTGAAAGGTGCATTGTCATTTCAAAATTTGAAAACAGTTAATGGTATTTCAGTTGATACTTTTCGAGAATCAGCTTTACTACATGGACTACTAAGTGGAGATAATCATTGTGAACAATGCATGTCAGAGGGAATAATTTATCAAATGCCCGATTCTCTTCGAAAATTATTTTCAACTTTATTAACGTTATGCAATCCAAACGACCCAAAACTATTATGGGACAAATTCAAATATAATATGTCTGAGGATTATATATATAACGGGATATCACAGGAATTAGCCGAACTTAAAACTCTACATGAAATAGGATCCATACTAGAGACATCTGGAAAAAATTTAAATGATTATGGAATTGTACCACATACTATTAATATAGACGACAATGAAAGATTTGATAGAATGTTTGCACAAGAAATACTAAATACAGACAATGAATCTATAACGTTCTATGAACATAATTTAAACAAGGAACAACGATATGCATATGACAAAATTATGGATTCAGTCATAAATTCCTCTTCTAATGTTTACTTCATCAATTGCCCTGGAGGAACTGGTAAAACTTTTTTATATAAAACACTTTTACGAAATGTTAGATCTAAAAACCAAGTTGCAATAGCGACTGCATCATCAGGAGTAGCTGCGTCTTTGTTACCAAATGGACGTACTGTTCATTCGACATTTAAAATCCCTTTAGACACAATTGGAACTATAAATTGTTCAATTACAAAACAATCAGTAATAGGTAGAATATTGAAATTATGTAAATTAATTATTTGGGATGAAGCTCCGATGATACATCGTTACGCAATAGAAGCAGTAGACAGATTATTAAAAGATATTATGGATTCCACACTTCCATTTGGTGGAAAAGTTATTGTTTTAGGAGGAGATTTTAGACAAGTTTTACCGGTAGTACAACGAGGAAAACGTGAAGATATAATGAAAGCTTGTTTAGTATCTTCACCTCTATGGCATTACTTTATAAAATTCTCACTTGTGCAAAACATGCGGGCTTTTATGGATCCTCAATTTTGTAAATATTTACTACAAATTGGCAATGGAACCGAAAAACTACATCTATGTGACTCTATTACACTTCCTGACAATATTACACTCCAATTCGACGATGAACTAACATCTCTAAAACATATTGAGATTGTTTTTCCGCATATGGAATCCTATTTAGATAATTTTACTGAAGTCATAAATAGAGTTATTTTAACACCAAAAAATGAATCCGTAGATCAAATAAATAATCTGCTATTACATCAATTATACGGCCAAATGTATACATATTATAGTTTTGATGAAACAATTGATAAATATGAACAAACATTCCAAGAAGATTTCTTAAATAGTTTATCCCCAAATGGCATTCCGCCACATGAACTAAACCTAAAACTTAATTGTCCGGTCATGTTGTTGCGAAATATTAATCCATCTGAAGGACTTTGTAATGGAACAAGATTGGTTTGCAAAAAATTTGAAAAAAACCTAATAGCTGCTGAAATTATATCTGGAGAATATGTTGGCAAACCGATATTTTTACCAAGAATTCCATTCATACCGTTAGAGAGCGACAAGACTTCAATTCCATTTAAAAGAACTCAATTTCCAATAAGACCATGTTTTGCAATGACTATCAACAAAGCACAAGGACAAACATTAGATTTTGTTGGTTTATATCTTCCTCTACCTGTTTTTTCTCATGGACAATTATATGTTGCATTATCGAGAGCAAGAACATCAAAAGATGTTAAGGTCTTAATAAAACCTTTCGATTGTAATTCAACGCATAAATTTTGCACAAAAAATGTTGTTTTCCATGAAAATTTTCAATTAATCACCCTTTAAATTTTATTTTCTTTATTTTATATACACACACCCACACACACATACAATTTTCCACTACAACACTAGAACTTAGGCTCATTCACACCTGTGATGCCACCTCCTTGTAAGTAAAAAAATTATATTGCTTTTTATTTTTATTCTTAACCAAGTAAATTCACTTTCGACATTGTTCATACTTCGGAATTTCTTCATTCAATTCAAAATTTATTACTTGATGTTCTATGTCCTCAACATTTTGATTTCTCAATTAATTTAATTCATTATTTTTACTTAATTATATTTCAAAATATTGATTTACAACTTCATTGTTTCAAAAAATAAATTTTTTATTCCATGTTAACCATTTTTATTTATTCAATTGATTAGACCATGCTGCACTTTGCATTTCCAAATATCTGCTTTTCTTGGTGTTGAAGGGTTTAATTTTCTGTAGATTGCAATGAGTTTCTATTTGTACCTAAATCATCATCATAACATTATTCTCTACGAATTTAATTTATCATTTGATTTGCAAAATGAGCATTTTTAATTTGCTACAAATATGTGATCACCACAGTTTGGTGTTATGGATTATTTACATGTATCAATCGGGATTCACTGCAATGTTGTTACAGGATAATAGATGTAGAACTTAGAACATTTTCATCTCCTGATTGCTTTAATATATTATCATCTAAAAGACAAGTTAAGAGAAATATAATACAATCATACCATGTATGTAAACGATTTACATATATCTTCCCTGGATGTTTGTAGTATTAAGTATTGGGAATCAAATGGTTTGTATAATTTGCTGCTATGAGGAGCGATCATCCGACTCCCAGTCATTGGCTAAATAATTGTGAACCAAACGTAATCCCAAATGGAGACCTCCCTCCCTCCCTAAAAAATACACACATTTTACGTCGAGAAAAACATGATTCATTATTGTGTCCATTTCATTTTGTTTCATCAAATTACTGAGTAAAGTAATGTCAAAACTTAAGGCTGGTTGAAATTTTACCTTTTTTTTCTTTTGGTTGATTGTTGCTTCTATTTCAGGTTGATTCATCTTTTTTCTGAAATTAATTAAACATATAGACATTAAAAGCCAATTTGTTAAAATAATCGAAGCATATGGATAATCCATGGTAAGAGCACGCCATCAATCCTCTAGAATTTGTAGAAATTGATCGAAATGTATATTTTATTTTTTAATCCACGCTTTTTGCCATTGAAACTAGAGCATATATGATATACCTTGCCTCATACTTCGGTGATTACAACTCCGAATCCGACTCTAGCAAAATTTTTTCTCTTTTCCATTTATTAAACTGATTTGATTGAAGAAAGGTGGCTGCTGAACCAACTACATACAATTTTCCACTAGAACACTGGATCATAGGCTCTTTCCCACCTGTGATGCCACCTCCTTGTAAGTAAAATTCAATTCCTTTTTAATTTCATTATTCTTCAGCCACTAGGCTTGTTAAAAAGGAACTAAAGCTTCATACTAAATGTGCTATGAATTGTACATTAACGTTTGTTTGAATTTAATTGCCATTTGTTGATATAAGCTTTGCCGGTGCTTTCAGTTTCTAATCCATGCTTTGACATTTCAACTACTAAATGTGTGTATTGATTTGATTATTTAACTAACTTCCTTTTTTATTCAGTCAAAAAATCATGAAATAGCCAAGAGAATGGTCAAATAATTATAAAACACGAACATATAAACTTTTTTACACATAAAGGGAAAATGATAGAAACAAGACAAAATTACTCATTTAACTTAGTATAGAAAATGAGATTAAAAAAGTCAAACATGCCAACAATAAGATTGCTTTTGATATAATACTTTTAGCTAATGTTTTTATTCTGCTTATTTTGTTCATGCTTACAATTTCTCCATCCATGGTCGAGAATAAGGTTTTTGTTTTTCAAATTTTTGTTCTACATCATCTTTGTGATATTACTATAAGATATGTATGTGTATATGCATGTGTATATGTATATTAGAATTGATAAATTATCGTATAGTGGATTGTTTACAAATTCTAAGTGGACATTTGACGGCTACAACATGCTTATTAGAATATATAAATAAATACTACTTATGATTGATCGATTTAAAATTTAGTTTCTTGAAATATTTTATCTTATTTTTTATATATATATATATAGGGGATTTATGAAGCCAAATTAATTGTTTTTAATTATATATATATATAGATGTTTTAAATTTTAAGCTTTCCTTTGAAAATTAAGGCTGGCAGGTTGTTAGAATAATAATATTTTATGTGTAACTGAAGATTGAAATGTGAGAATTTTAAAAGGTTTGGGTTAGTTTTATTTCAAACTATTGGTGATTGGTTTGGGAAAAATTGCTTTTGGGATATATAAAAATTTATCTCTTGATTTTTTTAAAAATTCCATAAATTCTTTATCACAATTTTTTTTTTTGCTTTCCCATTTTTTTTATCTTTAATGACATAACCATTTTTTAAATTGTGCACGAATGCCATACACATCGATTTAATCTACTACTCGGAAGTCAAGTTAAATTCTATTCCACATCAGACAATAATTTTTAATCAATATCTTCCTCTCCTCAATTTTGAATGTACAACCATTATAAATCACATTATTATTATTATTATTAGCACAGCTCAGTAGAAAATAGTGGAAGCTTACACATCTTCAAGGTGCATTTTAAAACTTATTCATATGATTGCATTTAAATTAAAGGTTAAATGATGCATAGCATCCTCCTTATCTTTTCCCTAAACGTAAAAGCTCATTTCCCCTTTTTAATTATTTTATGAACTACTTTTTTAATCCTCACCTTCAAAGAAAAATATCAATTATATGTCTATAAACTATAATAATTTTTTTCCCTTTTATTTATAATCTAACAACTACAGGTACAAAACATGAATTCTTGCAGATTCCTTCAATTCTTAGGTACAAGATAAATTTAAAGTCTTAAGAACATAAGTCTATATTAACATGACTTAATCAAATAATACAGACTTAAATAAGTGGATGAATAAAAAACCTACTAAATTTTTTTCACAATATCAATAAGGTATATCCATTGCGTAAACATGAGTTTTTTTTTCTTATCCTTTTCTTCTTTTCTAACATGTTAAATTTAGTCTTAATCAATGCATCGAACAAGCACATCATAAAACTTGGATTTAACAATTGATTACAGTAAAGATCTTCAGATACAATTGAAGGTAGTCTTCCATTACAATTTTATCCAACTTTTATATCTTTCTCGATTCTTTACACTCTTTTTTTTTTCCTTTTCTTTTAACTTTTCATATGCTTTCAGATTATCAAACAAAATTTACTTGCTCGACCTAGCAAAACGCAAATATCAAAACACCCCAAAGGTTAGACATGTTTCTCAACAATTATTAATACGCTTTTTCGTCAAATCATTTTATCATTTTTTTTACACATCAAGACATGTTATTATTTTATGCTTAACAAATATTTCATGTTTCGTAAATCTTCATTACTATAACATAAATATTCACATTCCCACGCAGGAAAATAGACTACAAATTTTTTTTCGTACAGCGTACGATCTGCACTAGTTTGTTTAGAATTATCTAAATAAATAGATGAGTATATTCAAGGTGGTCACTTTCTCTGTATTTGCGCCTAGCTTCGAGTATTGAGGGGATTTGATTTTCAACTGCTTGAAGCTTTATTAAGGTTGTCCATGAGATGAGGATTTAAGGTCCATCCAGCGCAAAGAGATTGGTTATCAGGATGTACTTTTCTTCCTAAAATTGATCAGTTTGGGGATGTGCCAATGGTAACTTTAAATGGCAATTCAAGAAATGCACCTGGCAATGTGTTTGTTAGTGAGTGATAAAGAAGATATGGTGATAAGTTGAGCCGTCAATTGATGTATTGTGACCATTATGAATATCAGAAAAGTGGTAATAATTCAAGATCTTGGCCATAAAGTGCAGTTGTCTTGCAATCTATTCCGTAATCTCAACACTTCATATCTTGGTATACAAGTATCAATTTTAACCATCTAACACAAGTTCCTTTCCATTCGCTAATTAATAAATTGGTCGGTCAATTTTTCATAGAACCCTATAATAGCATCTTTAAGGGTGTATGTAATGTCAAGGTCCATTGAATGGGAGAGAAAGAGAGAGATATTATTTTAAGATTAAATTGTGTAGAGGAGGTGGATATTAAAAGTAGAAAAAAGAGAGGAAAAAATGAAAAAAGAAGAGATTGACACAAATTCAAATAAATTAATAAAAAAATAGTGAAAGAGGTCAAGTACAATGTCCAATTTTCGACCTTGTGAAGGACTTTTCTAGAGAAAAATAGGGAGAAAGTGAAAGAGAGAGAAGAAAAAAGAGATATTAGAGTGGGACCCACTAATTTTTTGCGTCTTTCTCTCTCACCTAGTTGACAGTCACCATTAAAGATGCACTAAATCTAATGTGTATTGACTTGTGGAATCTTGATGAGCATGTGTTGAATCGATTGACATTGATATGGAGCAGTAAAAAGTGACAGTGAGATGCAATGTCCAGCCGGGGGCAATTCTGTAGTCTGAGATTCCTGAGCTTGAATTTCCACCATTGCTGAAAATTGTTGGGATTTTGACCTGAAATAAGTTTTGGACCTTAGTTGGTGATAAGCCCATTAATCTTTAGTCATGTACGTGTCTGAAGAATGAGTCAAAAAGGTGCACTGAATGATTAAAGGAATTAATTGGTTTCCCTTTTTTTATTTAGCTATGACGTGTTAATTGGAAGGAAAAATTCGATTTAAAAGAGGAGATAGTCAATTACTTGAAGAAAAAGTCTGCAGCGGTTGTGAATTTGGGAGTAGTAATTGCACAGGATTTATTTCTTATCTTTTGGGATTCCAATTATCAATTCAACAAGGAAATCTTCTTGCACACAACTTTTACATATTTTAGAGCTGTTAAGTTTACCTATAAATATGTGTGTTAGAGAGCCATAATGTGTGCATCTTATGTGAGACTAGTTAGAGAGAAAATTAGAGAGCTTTATCTTTGTAATTTCTTGTGAACTCTTTGTGGAATAATTCAAATGGTAGAAACTTGGGTTAAATAGAAGTTCATTATTAGTATTTTCTCTATAGTCTGTGGGATTGGGTTGGTGAGTGAAATTCTATATATTTGTAACAATTTAATATATAGTCAAAGGCTTTGGCGATCTGAAAATTTTGCGTTATTTTTATTTATTTTCTTGTTCGCTCAATTAATTCTTAAACGTCAAAAGATCCTATGAATTAAAGAAGGGAGAATCTGCGTTTAATTCCCACCATAAATCCCAACTTCGCCAAACCCCGAGTTGCCAAAATTGTCGATACTAGAGTTTCTAGACTTGCCAATTTAAGATTTTACTCGATAAATATTCACATTTACTCCAATTTCATCCTTGGGAAGCAGAACGAATTTGATTGTAGCTATAGAAATTCCCGTAGTACATAAGGTAGATGCTGTGAGACTAATGGCAAACTGAACTTTTACCTTTATGGTTGCTTTAGTTTGTTGTAGGATAATATTTTATTGAAAACATTACCAAGGAAAAGCCTATTTAAAATAAATATATTTTGAGTTTGACTGTCTAGCTGTATCCCACACCCTGAGGGCCCGAACCGACCACGCCCAAGGTCATTGGTTCGAGACTGCAAATCCAAGTTATGCCTCCTAGGGACCATGGTGGAGGGGATTGTGTAAGTATGAGCATCCCTCAATAACTCCCGATTGCAATAAAGTCAATTCCACATTGCGGGGAATCGAACTCTGCATACTGCCGCGCTGAGCACTTACCACCCCTCCCTTTTGCCATTGGGAGATTTGCCCTGGGGCAAGTTTGACTGTCTAGCAATTACCAGACTCATGTTTATTTCCTTACATACATGTTCAAGTACAACAAAAATGTTTTTATTAAGAATTAGGTTCAAAACAACTCTTGATTTATGTATAGATCATTTGCATTGCACGTGTAAATCAGGAAAGTTAAGGAGAATACTAAGAATATAGATTACTGAAAGCAATATTATCGTTAATTTGAACTAAGACAGACTTGTTCTTACAAATCGAAAATCCTATGTTCCTTCTCATCTGATGTTTATACTTTATACAAAACACATAATATACTACTTACTAATATATATTAATTAGTTTCACGAGTATAGACGGACTCATTCGCGTCGATTGTAGAGGTGATGTATTTGACAGAGACGCTTAAAATGTGGACTTTACGCGTCGATTGTAAAACAACGACTAAAGTCCTACTTTAGGCATCAGACTTTAGGTGGCGGTTCTTATATTACAACCGACACCTATAATAATTTTTTTTATAACACCAAATTCTTGATCTGCAGTGACCTGAGTCATTGCAGGGAACTGCACTTGAATGTTCTCTACATTCACATCACCAAATCTATCGCCATCCAAATATATATAATCGAAAAATACTAAATAAAATGAAATAAAACAACAATTATATTTACAAGATTATTAATTTATTATACAGATATGTACATGTAAGTTTGAATGAAAAAAATTTACATACACTCGTCAACGAAGTATTTTGCCCATAAGTTTTGAATCTCTACCTTTCCTCCGTTGAGTAGTATTCTTTAAATGCCTACAAACAATTAAAATGATTTAATAGGTATTTGTTAATAAATATAAATTAAAAATGTTCTGTGACTATCTCATACATGTTTCTCATAACGTAATAGTCACATTTGGAACCTTCAGGTTGCTGAGGATACTGAAGTTTTCACATTGAAAACTAACATTAATAATCAAACTAAATAGAATATGAAAATAATTGAAAGATTTGTAATAAATTTTAAATTTGTGTTTTCGTACCTTTACATTTTGCCACGTTGTATTGCTTTTCATCCTATTATCTCCACGTGCCCAATACATTTTTAAAGCCCTAAAGTTTCAATAAATTAAATGAACAAGTTCCAAAATAATAATAAAACTCAAATTTCCTACAGAAATTTTGTCATAGTCTCCCCTATAAATTGAACTTATCCAACCTATAGAGAGACCTGCTATTGAAAACTATCACAACTTCTCTACAATCATAACATAAATGCACGAGTTTCACCACAATTTTCCATAATTATTCCATGCAAATTATCCTAACTTATCTACCATGCACTTAAAAACAAAAAAGCATGACCAAGGAAATAATTACTTACATGTTCAATAACGGCTTGATATCTATGTCACGCTTACATGCAGCAATTGAATCCAAGAAGTGCACAATATTGGTTTGAGGAGAAATCACAGCAACATCTAGTGATTTCGACGTATTATGAACTTTTAAATACAACTTTAAACATAATATGATTCAAATTACGAAAAAAATTAGAGAGAATATCAATGGTCTTACTCCTGAAAATACAGTACTAGAATGAGTTTTTTTCTTTTGTATTACCTTCATGGTTTCGGCCATATAAGTTACAATACCATCTGCATTTGTTTTTACCGTAATCGACGTAATATGTGTCGGAGACATGAATCAAATCTATTCAATACCTCTGACACAACTCATGGAGGTACCTAAAAATAATTAAACCAATAAATAAATATAAAATCATGATTTAAATTGAAGTTATAATTCATTTTTAAAAGTTTATATTGAAAATACTTGTAGAATAGATGTATCCAACCATTGCATCGTAAGCAAATCGGTGATATCTCCAACCGTAACAAAAATACCATCGTCGTACGTATAATTAAACACAAAGGCATCTATGGGCACCTGAAAGAAGTCAGTACCAATAGGGAATCGAAGGACCAGAGTGTGCAACATTTTGCATTTATCACCCAGACATTGTAACATTTCATCATCAACAATCGTAGGTCATCGAGTAGATGACATTTTGAAACGCTGAAGTTTTTTTCCTTCGTTAAGAAATTTTGCATGTTTAGTGCATCTTCCTGCAATCAGACATTTTTCATCATCATAACACGTCTAATACAAATTTAAAAGAAATTAATTGAAAGAAACTTTTATATAACTACATGTTATTACCACTCAAAAAATCACCAACTCTTTAGGTCATTGAAAGAAGCTTCCAAGAGCTTTCCCCATAGTGGTGTGGTATTGAGATGATACTGGAAGAAAGAACGTTTCTGCACCATGTATAACATCATCAACGAACACCTTAACATGATCGGTCTAGAGTGGTTGATGATTCACCACAGACTCGGGTCTGATGGATGAACCATCCCGCTCAACACTATTTGTTTCTCACCATCAAGACTTATGACGAGACTATAAAGAACCGGCTTCTACTGTTCAACATGATTTAAAATATACGTCAGCCTTTCCAGTTGAAATAAAATAAGTAATGTTGAAAAACTAAATAATTTAAGTGTGTGTTTGATTTTAGTTAAAATGAGTTTTTTTTTTTAAATGAATAGTGATTTTTAGAAGAATGGAGGGTTGAAATTTGGTTGAAAAGTCAAATATTGTGGGCTTGACTTTCAATGAATGGTTGAGATTGAGTACTGTAGAAAAATGAGAAAATTTTGATGAAAAACAAACAAGCTCTAACATTAAATACATGTAGCCCATCAAATGGATCTGGATTAATGGAGTGGCAACTGCTGCGAGTTGGTGGTCGGCGCTGTGGAGTTATGTCCACCTCGGCATCAATATTTACACCCAAGCGCTAGAGGATAGTATCGTATTTATTCTGCATACTATCGAACCTACTTTGCTTCTCCTGCATGGTTTGATGCCTAACCCACTCGGCAATACTATCCTCCATCTCTTTCTTGATCATCTCTTTAATATTGTCTACTGACACGACCCCACACGATTGTCTAATATAATCATTGGTTCTGCCACTAAAATATCCCTCACGGTGACATAAACACCATATCCTCCCACCCTACCAAGATGTTCCTCCTTACCAAAGGCGTCAGATAAGACACCACGGTGTCTACTTGGAAAAAAAAAATCCCTTGAGTGGGTTGCTCAGCTTTTTCAACCCGCTCCAAAAAAATGAAAACTAAATATAAGTATTTAAGTGAATTTTAATTGACAATATGAAAAACTGGGAGGATATACTTACAATTTTTTTTAAACTCTCCTCGTTTTTTTCATTGGAGATGTAGTAAGTTCCATCTTTTTTTTTTATCTAGCTTGAACCCAATAAGTAAGAATATGTAAATGAACTCACATAATTAATAAACACAGACGATGGTCAATCCATAATACTTCTTCATGATCCCAAAGCATGTAATTTGATTCAATGTTATCTTCCCCTAAAGTTGCACTCGATTGTATACCAATAGGAAATGGAGGGGTTTAGTATTGGAAACGGGGCAGATCGGAGCCGGATTCACCCCGCGATCCGCCATTTTTGGGTCGGGTTGGGTCGGGGTGAATCGGTCCACTGATCCGCCAGGATTTTTTTTGTTTTTTAAATATATTTCAAAATAAATCTTTTAAAAAATTAAAAAAATTAATTTTATTGAAACAGTCAATCCGCCCCGCCGATCCGCGGATCGGGGTGGATCGGATCAATGGGTCGATGGAGCTAATCGAGTTTGTTTGCCATCAATAGAGGGGCTTCATCAAAGTGATCATAATGATCTTCATCTAACTCGTCACAAATGCCAAAAATGCGTCTCTTGTCTTGAAGGACGACTGACCACTTAGTATCGGTAGGATCAAGAACATAAAATACATGTTTCGCTTGTGATGCAAGTATGAATTGCTCATCAAGATAACTCAGGCGTCCAAAATCCACCAAAGTGAAACCTAATTCATCTACCCGAACACTCCGTCGGTTATCAACACATTTACATTGGAAGAGGGGAAACTTGAACTCCCTGTAATCAAGTTCCCAAATATCTTCAATGACACCATAATAAGACATTGAAGCATCTATTGACATGGTATCTTGCACTGGAAAAATCTCTTGATAGTGCTACTTGTGTCACTCCACTATTTTGCACCTTGCTCTTATAATCTTGACGTTTAGTATAAACTGTATATCCATTAATGTCATATACTTCATAAGACCTTACAATCATGCTAGGGTCGTATGCTAATCACTTTATCATTTCAACAATAGTATTCGGCGTTTGTAACAACTCTTTCATCACTTTATCTTTGAATCATTTTGAAAATGAACGATTATGTTGATTAATTACCCACCTTTCAACTTTTGAATGATTCTACAGCCTTAAGATGGACATGTGCTCGTCCAAATATGAATGAACTTCAGTAAAGTGTTATAATACAAGGAGGTGTGCTTTATCTCGCAAATCAACATTGGGGACGATTGATTTGCATTCAATCGTACCTTTAACTTCGAGTCTTCCCTCGCGATGATATTTAGGAATACCAATAGTCTCAACGTCATCTAGGTAATCAGTATAAAACACAATAGCCTCCTCAATAGTATAACCTTCAACGATACTGCCTTCAGGTCGAAATCGATTTCTAACATATCCTTTTAATATACTCATATATATCTCAAATGGATGCATATAACTCAAGAACACCAGACCACGGATCTTAATTTCTCTTACCAAGTGAACAAGTAAGTGCACCGTAACGTCAAAAAATGATGACAAAAAATACATTTCAAATTGACATAGAGTGATAACAATATTGGCCTGCAAATCATCCAACGCCTTCGGATCAAAAACTTTACTGCAGATTGCGTTGAAGAAAAAAAAAGTTTTATAATGATTTGTCTAACACGTTTTAGGAGTATGCCTTAAATTGCAACTAGTAACAAGTGTTGCATTAAGACATGACAATCATGAGATTTCACACCAACCAATTTCAAGTCCTTCATCGACAAAAGAATTTTGATGTTTGATGAGTATCCAGATGGAACCTTAACAACATGTAGAGTCTCACAAAACTTGTTTTCTTTTTTCTACACAAAGTATAGCAAGCTGGGGGTAAATAAGTACTTTTTTTCGACTCTTGCGATGCTAACTTATCTCGTATCCCCATTTCTACCTTGTCATTTCTGACTTTGATGCCATCTTTTGTCTTTCCTTGAATGTTCAATAATGTTCCAATGATACTATCACATACATTTTTCTCTACGTACATTATATCAAGACAATATCTTACCGATAAATGTTGCCAATAGGGTAGATCCCAAAATATGGACATCTTCTTCCAAAGACTCTTTTGAGGAGGCTTAAAAGGTTTTCCAAATAAAATATCAATATTTCTAACTTGTTCATATGCCTCACTTCCTGTTAACGGAAAGCGAACTGCTCATGTCTCGATTTTTCCATTGAAGGGTTGTTTCTTCTTTCGATAGGGGTGGTCAGTAGGAGGAAATCTTCTTTAACTCATAAATATATCTTTCTTACAATTTTTTAACCAAAGATCAATCGCGTCTTCTTCACAAACGGGACATCTTTAGGTCCTTTGTTAGTATAACCCGGCAAGTTACCATAAGCTGAAAAATAATTTATGGTGCAAAATATCATAGCACGTAAGGTGAAATTCATTTGGCTATGTGCATCGAACACTGACATACCTACATCCCACAACAGTCTTAAATCATCAATTAGTGGCGCTAGGTAACATCCCCGATTGTTTAAGCCTTGATATTAGCAAAGACAACATGATGTACTCGCGCTTCATACATAACCAATGAGTAAAATTGTAAATTGTCAAAAGAACCGGCCAAGTGCTATATCAACTACTAATGTTACCCAGCCGGTTCATCTCATTTGTATATGGTCCAAGCCTAAGATTCCTATATGCGCCCCCATATTCAAGAAACAGCCTATTAATGTTCATTCATTAAGAAAAATGGACCAGGTGTCTTAGTTTTCTATCTTCTTTCCTCCCTTCAGCATGCCACCACATGTTCTTCACATCCTTTGCATTGACAAACAAACATTTGAATCTTGGTATTGTGGGTAAGTACCATAACACCTTTGAGGCTTTTCTTATCCTCACAATTATCATTGACGTTCTTTCGCTTATACCGTCACCCCTCACACTTTGAACACAAACGCAAGTCCTAATTCTCATTCAATACTATATACAATCATTTGGACATGCATGTATCCTTTCGATCTCCATGCTCATCGGGCATAACAATCTCTTTGCCTCGTAGATTGAACTAGGAAGCTCATTATCCTCCTGAAGCATTTCTCATAAAAGTTCCAATAATGCGGTGAAACTCTTATCACTGCACCTATTTTCTGCTTTCAAATTATACAATTTCAACACACTAGACAATTTTGTGAATTTGTTACAACCAGAAAACAAAGGTTTTTTAGAATCATTGAACAATCTATCGAATATACGAGGCTTTTCAATGAAATTCCCTTTGTATATCATGCATCATTTTGTCTATCATATCATTTTCATCATTTTCCACATCATTCTCACCAATATTTCTCAAATAATTCTCCTGCTGATCACCATTATCGTTACCAGTGCTCGTCCTCGGAAGCACACTCTCACACCATGCCATATACATCATGTATAACCTTTTTTAAACCAACAACGAATCAAATGGTTCTTCACTTCTCAAAACTACGAAACTTTCTTAGTTTTTTACAATCACATCAAGGACACAAAATCATTGCGTCACCTTTCTTTCTTCTGTGTTCCTCTGCACATTTCATAAACACTTCAACTCCTTTTACATATTCATGTGTATTACGTCTGCCATACATCCAATCCTGATCCATATCTAATGACCTATATGTGAAGATATAATTAAAAAAAATTATTAGTTTTGAGTTAAAATTTTTCAAGATAGAACTTTAAACCAACATTAATCACCTTAAACTATAATTTTATTTATAAAATCCTACAGTAATTTCGGCAGAATCTTCCCTATAATTTGGACCTAGCCAACCTGCAGGAAGAATAAAAATGCCATAATAAAATCAAAATGTTCAACCTCGACATTTTCAAAACTCAAACATAACTCCAGTCAAACTTCAACATCATTAACTACTCCAAAATTAATCCAATATCAATCCCCAACTCCTAAAAACTCAAACTAAGATTTCATAACTTAACATCATATATAGATACAAACACATGTGTATAAAGAGGGAGGTGAGTCTTTTACGGGGTGGGAGGGAGGCGGGCGGGTCTCTCACGGGGACGAGGGCGGCGGTGGCGGTGGGGGAGGCGTGCAGTGGCGATGGAGGGGTGCAAGGTTCGATTTTTTGGTGAGATAATTAGATAAAGAGAGAGGAAAGGTGTTCGCTAAAATAGTGTGTACCATAAGCGCACGGGTCACGTACAAGTAATAAAGTGGACTTCTTGAGTCCACGAGAATGTATACTCAATTATACTCTACTTAATTTAATCTTAACAAATCAAACACGCAATTAAAGAGATGGGTTTTGGAAAATAACTAAAAATCTAAAAAATAAGGAAATATAAAAATACTCGAAAATCTCGGAGGAAAACGTGGTTGGGATTCATGGTTTCATTTAACCGTAGCCTAATTAATTTCTCAGCATGCAAATTAATAAATTACTCATTCACAATGTTAGACCGGATTTTTCAAAGTTTAGCTAATTACCTCTCTAGAGTGAAATTAACCTTAATCAATTGGTTTAACCAACTATATCTTTATGTCAATTAAAACTCAATTAATTGCATTAACTCTTTGTGAAAATAACTCAATGGATCACCTAGGGATATGAGTATATCTCTATCTCCTAAATTAATACCTAGCGCATTTGTTATTTGGTCACTTCAGAAATCACATATTTGGTGATCAAACAAACATATGGAATAATTTCAATAACAAAGACACATGAATATAAGCATTTAATCATCAAATAGCAAATATTTAAATTAATCCAAAGTTAGGTAAAACTAGTACCATAAATTCCAACAAATAAATTTGCCCATGTCACTATTATATCACTATCACTATTATATATAAGATTCACTTTCAACATCACTATTCATAAGGCACAAACGCGACTTTAGTTGAAAGCAGAAATGCATTTCCAGATTTAAGGACGGAAAATCTTTTATATTTGAGGATACGCGTTTTTTTACGCTTTTCACTGTATATTGGACTAGACTAAAAGCTTTTTTTCATTTCCGCTCTCTCATTCCCATTCTCTTCCATCTCCGACATCTCTTCAACGGCGTCATCTCCTTCTCAACAAAAAATAAAGGCAACGCTTCCTCTTAGCAACAGTTTTTTGATTTCTTTTCTTTGAGTACGTTGAACATGGCGACAGGGATGAGCCATCTCCTGTGGAGTATTTCAAGTTCAATCTCAATAGATTCACCACCGCAATTTACAAAACTGAACATTATCGAAGAAGATAGTAAGCAAAAATAACCACCTATTGGACTCTCTGTGTAATTTATGTGTGTTTTAAATTTATTTATTTCTAGTTTATGGATCTAGGGTTTTGTGTTGATTCATGGTGTTTTGAAATTCAATGGAGCTAGGGATAGTATTATGCATGTGGGTTGCTGTAAATTTGCCCAGAAAGTTCATATTTTTCGATAAGATAAGAATCGGTATACCAAATTTTTGTTCGATTTTTTATTTCTTCATTTTACTTTTATTTTATTTACAAGAGAAATAGACATGTATAGTATGATGATTTTTTTGAGAATATTCAATCCCAGTTGAGTATAACATGTTTGAATTAATGGTAGTTAGAATAAATGCTCAGAGAATTCTTTTATGAGTTTCTGTAGCATTTTGTTTAATGGGTATTAGTAGAACCGTTTTCTTGAATTGGGTGTAGATTTGGTAGAGTCAAGGCGACAAAGAAGTGTTCAGATGAGAGATCAACTTGATGAACTAAGAGAGTCAGGCAAGTAATAAGGTCAGAAGCAGTGGTTGGAAGAAGGATAAAGAGCACAGGGGAGTAGAGACTGTGAAATGTAAAAGGGTTAGATTTTTATTTTTATTTTTTTGAAAGGAAAAAAAGAAAGAGAGTAAAGATTTAGAGAGAGAGAGAGAGAGAGAGAGAGAGAGAGAGAGAGAGAGAGAGAGAGAGTATGGATAGGAAGGAGGATAAGGATGAGCAGGGAAAGGACAAGACATGGGACAAGATACGGGTGAGAAGGATGCTGATCGAAATATGCACATTGAAAAATAGAGAGATAGAGAATATAAGGATAGGGAAATGAGAGGGAGAGGTATAAAGTATTGTAGAAGGAAATTGAGAGAGGATGATCAGATAAAATGATAAAGATAGGAGGAGGACAAAAGAGTTGGAGCGGGAAAAGGAGAGAAACAAAGCACAAAGATAGGGAGAGGAAAAATGACAAGGACATGGGTAAAGAATCTATTTGGAGATAAAAAAAGGGAAGGAAAGAATTAGTAGAAGGAAAAGTAGGCAGGCCAAGACAAGGAAAAGGCAAGGGACAGAGATAGAAGTAGTCGTAAACATAAGGAGGAGAGTCATGATTGGAGTAAGGATTTGGAGAAGGACGATAACTCAAGATTAGAAACTAATCATTCTCGTGAGAAGCATATCACTGAGGAGGGAATGTATTATTTTTTATTTCTTTATTTCTTTATTGGTACAAGGGAATGTATTATTTTGATGATGACAATTCCAAAGTTCTCATGACAAAAAAATAATAAAATGTTGAGGCTGATACTGATGGATCTTCCAACCAGCATTTAATGTCTGTTGCTTCATTCTTAGTTTCTTAAAATGTAAATCCCATCCCTCATTAATGGTAGTATTATTTATTTATTTAATATTATATGAATCATCAACATTTCTATGACAATTCTATAAATTTCTAATTTGTTAAAAGTAACATGTATAATCTGTATTTTTACTACTTTCTGATGTAGAACAATGATTCTTTTGTCAAAATTAGTAATTGTTAGAATTAATGTACAAGCCCAATTGTTGGGCCGGACTTTACAATTAGATTAATTAATATGATTAATTAATCAAGGCCCATTAATGGCCCTATTATCACTAGGGTTAGGGTATTATGTGCACTATTGTAGAGAATAGTAAGGGAATCTTGACAGAGTCGCTTTTATGTAATATTCTAGCGCAGAGTTTTTCTCTTGCTAGCACAAAGAGAAAAATAAATTATCTCAAATCCATTCCAATAGTTGGAGAGTGATGGAGTTTCAGATTCAACTCGCTGTGTGGGTTTCTATTAGAGGCTGGACAATTGGACAGTTGGTGGTGACAATATTGTACCTCCCGTTTCAGATTTCAGATTCACGGTGTTCATCAAAGGTATCATTCTAATCACAAATTCTATCTAAGTGCAAGGTTGATCCGGGCTATGGTTTCGAGTTTGTTTAATTTTCGCTGTGTATATATGTATAGAAACCTTACTGTGGTATCAGAGCCTACCTTGTTACTTGTTAAAATTTGTTAAATTCTTTGATGAATTCAATATGATTGAATTAATTTGTGTAGTTTTCTAGCTTTTGAGAAAATTGATTTTCTTGTTTCAAATTTGATTTTGAAAAGAAAATTAATTTTTGGTTGAAAAAAAATTGGATCCAAAATGGATTGGAAATCCGAATTTTTAAAAAAAAAAAAAACGACAGAAACAAACCCGTCGCAGCCGTCGGAAAGAGCGCTCACAGCGCAGCTATTGACATAGTCAAGCAGCGTTGGATGTTCATTGCCGCTGATATCATCGGCAGAGGCACACGGCACTACCTGGACTGGAAGCTCCGAGCGTTGCTGTAAGCAGCATCACGCGATGCTACTGCGTCGCGTAAAAGCGCTACTGAGAGAGCAGTGCCTTCCGGCTGCTAATGGCGGCAGGATACCACCGCTGTTGGTAGAAGAGGCGTGGAGGAGGAGAGCTCTAAGGTTTTCAGAAGTGTTGGAGGATTTTAGGGGCGGGGGCCTCTCCTACAATTTACGAAATTTCAGGCCCTGAGTTGCAATTTACAGATTAGGGTTTTGAAATTGAAGGAGGGACCCTTCTTGTTATTTTCGAAATATCAGGACCTTGCTTGCAACTTCGTTCTAAGGGTCAAAGTTTGATTTTATAAGGATAATGGGCCATTCTGCAATTTTCGAAATTGAAGGGTCTATTTGTAATTTCTTGAATGGGTCAAAATGCAAATTTTCAAAATGGCTTTGAATGCACCTTAGAAAGATGTTTTAATGTTTTAAATTATTTCAAATGGGTTTGACCATATTTAACACTTTGATCAGAAATTTAATTTTGACCAAATTCAAAATTTTATTTTAAAATTCACGACTTTTAAATTATTGTTAAAATTGGATTTTAACAAAATATATAACTTTGACCCTAAATTAAATTTTATTTTATTTAGGTATTTTATCCTAAATTAAAATGTTAATTTAATTTGCCCTAATTTCAGAATTAGAGTTTGGACTCTTATTTGGTGTTTAATTAAAATTTAATTTTAATTAAATTCGATTTAATAATTAGTTAATTCGATTAATTCATTATTAAGTAAATATTATTTAGGATTTGATCCTAAATTCAATTAGCCCTAGAATCTTGAAATTGGAGTTGGACTCTAATTTGGTATTTAATTAAAATTTGATTTTAATTAAATAAACAAGTCAATTAAAGTAATTGATTAATTTGATCAATTAATTACTAAATTGAATTTTATTTTATTTTAGGAGTTTTATCCTAAATTAATATGTTAATTCCATTTGTCTGTTTTGCAATTAGAGTTGGACTCTAATTTGGTATTTGATTAAAATATAATTTTAATTAAATAAGACCCGCTAACTAAAGCTAGTTAATTAATTTGATTAATTAATTATTGTTCCGATCCATTTTATCTAAATTAGATTAGACGACCTAAATTGCTAGAAACTTGAAATTTGCTTATATAATATTAGATATTATATTATAATTGTTCTCTAAAATCATATACCGCAAGTGCACGGTTTGCGTTCAAGTAGTAAAGTGAACTAGAGAAGTCCGGGTTATCGTACCCACGAGAATTGATTGATATGTAACTAAAATTATTGATTTCATTTTAAAAGAAAAGTCAAGTAACATAAAAATATGGTTTGTGGTGAATTACTAACTAAGTGACACAAATAAGAAACATGGCAATATGTAAACTAGTTAACTAAAGAAACTAGATAACAACATGAAACTTAGAATAGAACTAATTAATCTAAACACTTTAATGAAAACATAAACTTGATAATTGAAACAAGTTACATAACATAAAATAAAGTGAATTTAGTTTTCATAACTACACTAATTTCTTCTTTTCACATCAATTAGTGGTAGTTAATTAATCAACCAAATTACATGGGAAATTTTTAACATTACCTAACTCGTGTAATAAATTCCAATTACAACTTAAAATAATAACAAACATTTAAAAGTTATAAAAACCTAAAACAACATTCATAATCATAAACATGTAAACATAAATATCCAAAATCTAGAAACTACTTAAAATACTTAAATAAAAATAAACTAGTCAAAAATTCCAACACAATAACATTAACCCATCATAAACTAACAATAACATTTAACAAATAACATAAACATATGAGTAATACTTAAAACAAAGATTAAAAACAAGATAATAAAGAAAACTCCCATTTTTGTAAAGTTCTTGAAGTGAAAACCCAAGAATCCTTCACTTTGAACAAAGTTTCTTCACCACCCATTAATATCTTCAACAACCCAAGTATAAACATTAAATGCACAAGAAATAAATGACATTCTTGATGAAAATATGAGAAAATAACAATATTCAAAAGTTTAAACAACAACAAAATACTTAAATATAAGAAAACATTACTAAATCATAAAAACATTACTTGTAGATTGCATTAAATGAGTAAAATGTTAAGAAAAAAAATACAAGAGAAATGAAAAAGATGCAAGACTTACATGGGTCTCTCAAAAAAATCAAAATTTTCTATTTATAATACCCCAAAATCATTCAAAAACCCTAAAAAGTTGCTTAGATCCGCGAATTTCAGCTTCTGGGCCGAACCGGGTCGGCCGAGTTGACCCGGTCCGGCCCGGAAAATATATATATATTTTTTTTTTGTTTTTCAACCGCGCGATCGCGCGGTTTAAAATTCGGGGCCAGCTTGGCCTCGGGTCTGTTTCGATGTCCAAGTCGCGTTCGCGACTTGGTTCGAGCCACGCGATCGCGTGGCTTAGCTAGAGGGTGTTTTTGCGGCTAAGTCCCTTCCGTAATTGCCATCAAGTCCTCCATCTTTTAATCTCAAGCAATTTAGTCCCCAAAATTTCAGATTTCTTTCAAATATGTCCTTCTAAAATTGCACTTTTGGCCCTTCAACTTTTGAAATCTTTCAATTTGGTCCCTTGGTTAATTGCGTGGCTTGTCCAAAACTTCCCGGAGGTGACAAAATGGTCCCCATACTTCCAATTTCAGCGTAATTTGCACTTCTTTTGTGGTTTTTCGCCTCAAACTTGGATATTAACCTATTTAAATACAAAATATGCATAAATTAGTATATATTTGCTCAAGATGTTCCAAAATATGCTAATTTAAAGGTATAAAAAGTGTATAAAAATGCACTTAACAAATACCCCCAAACTTAAACTCTTGCTCGTCTCGAGCAAGAATATCTACTATCACAAAACAATTGAATAAATGATCAGCAATGCTAGATAACTTGAAAATTCTTTCTTGAGTGTAAAATTGCATGATTAATTCACAATTGTGTTTTCAAAATAACACTACAAAACGAAGTTGAGTTTATCTCATGTTTGATCGGTGTGTGTGTGCATAGTCACTTCCAATTATCACTAAGGTTCAAAGAAACATTGTAGGAGGGATAAATTTCAAAATAATACTATCCACCCTTAGTGGTCAATTTCATTCCTTACCCTCTCGTGACATTCACCCCCCATATTATTTCTTTTCTCTCCCAAAATGCATCCTAGGGGTGACTCTCAATTCACACATTTCTTTTTCCACTAAAGCTTGGTTATGACTTACCAGCACTCTCAACAATCTAGATATGCAGTGACTCTCCACTAGATGAGTGTTTCAACATTAAAGTTTATACCAAGCAATTCAAACCCACTATTAATCTAAGCCCTTATGCAAATACAAATGCATGATTTCTACAAACTAATGTGATGATTGCTCGTGACTTCCTTACTCCCTTAAGCTTTCTAATTGACCCATGTAGCGAGATTTAGGTCGACAACTCCTCGATTTTTTAAAGATCAAAGGGTACCAGGCTTCAAAATACCCCTACGGACTTATTGACTCGAGTAAAAAAGGTTACGAAGTGAGGTAGACTTATTAAGCAAATGCAATGATGATGATGTGCTTTTTTTTTTTTTTTTCAAGTGTGTGTGTACCCTACTCATTAAGCTTTCTAATTGACCCATGTAGCGAGCTTTAGGCCGATGACTCCTAAGTTTCAAACTTAAGGCACCAAGTTTCTAGATACTCCTATGGGCTTAATTACTCGAGTCAAAAAGGCTACGAGATAGGGCAATGCAATAATTAAAATGGGCTTAGATATCTAGCATTTGGTCATCACTTAGCTTATACTAACATCAACAACACTCCACACAAATTTAGATCAAGCATGCATGGAATCACTACACATCTAGACCGTCTCCTTTACCGGCTCAACCACCCCCAAACTTGTCTCACAAAGGATTAAGAGATTAAAAGCATTGAGAGGGATTTGGATAGGTTGATAAAAATTGAAGATACAAGCTCACAACCTAATTTTTCTACTTCACAAATTTTTCCAACCTTCAATGAATTCCAAATCTCAACAACAATTAGTTATGACTATTGTGCTCAAGAGAACTCAGGATCACTCATAGATAAGCAGTTTATAAAAATAGGCACAAGTAGCATATTCGATCATGATTCATGAATTAATCAGCAATTTCAAACATCAAATCATTTGAGCCGACAAGGCTATCTAACATGATAAAATGCAAAATGAAGTCAACACCCCCAAACTTGAATTACACATTGTCCTCAATGTGAAAATAAAAACAATATGTAAAGAAGATAAGAGGTAGTGAAACTTCCCTGATTCAATGCTTGGTTGTGACGTTGAAATTGACCTAAGCTTTCGTCGAATGTAGTTCACCCCCAAACTTGTTGAGGACCATGTCACTTAGGATTTTCAAAAAATTGTTACCTACAAAAGTTTGACAATTAATTAAAAAGGAAGTAAAGAAGTATAGTAAATAAATACAAGTAACTCAAAAGAGAAGAAATTTGGGTTTCCTCCCAAAAAGTGCTTGGTTAAAGTCATAAGCTCTACTTTTGGATTGTTCATTCGGGAGCATTGAGGAGAAATAATGATTTTTCCTCCGGGGGTTCCCCTTCCAAGAATGGTTTCAACCTTTGCCCGTTGACCTTGAAATGTCCCTTGTCGGGATGATATAGCTCTATAGCTCCATGGGGAAAGATTTGAGAAATTGTGAACTGCCCCCACCAACGGGATTGAAGCTTTCCGGGGAATAGCCGAAGTCGGGAGTTGAATAGAAGAACTTGTTTCCCAACTTTGAAGTCTCTCTTCACAATGTGGTTATCATGTCATTTCTTGGTCCTCTCCTTATAGATGCGAGCATTTTCATACGAGTTGAGGCGAAATTCATCAAGCTCATTAAGTTGAAACAACCTCTTCTCACCAATTAATTTTGCATCAAAGTTTAATGCCCGTGTAGCCCAAAATGCTCGATGCTCAAGTTCAACGGGGAGATGACATGATTTTCCAAAAACAAGAAAAAATGGAGACATACCAATAGGAGTCTTGAATGCGGTGTGGTAAACCCATAATGCATCATCTAGCTTCCTCGACCAATCTTTCCTTGATGTATTCACCGTCATCTCAAGAATTCTTTTCAACTCTCGATTTGAGATCTCCACTTGGCCACTTGTTTGGGGATGGTAAGGTGTGGCTACTCGGTGCTTCACTCCATACTTTGACAAAAGTGCTTCAAGGAGGCGATTGCAAAAGTGTTTGCCTCCATCACTAATGATGAGTCGGGGGGTTCCAAAGCGTGTAAAAATGTTCTTCTTGAGAAAAATGACCACCACCCGAGCATCATTAGTAGGCAATGCCACCGCCTCTACCCATTTAGAAACATAATCCATCGCCACCAAAATATATTGATTTGAGAACGATGATGGAAATGGCCCCATGAAATCAATTCCCCAAACATCAAAGATTTCCACTTCCAAGATTGAAGTCAATGGAATTTCATTACGCCGAGAGATATTCCCACTCCTTTGGCATCTATCACATTTGGATACTAAGGTATAAGCATCCTTGAACAAAGTTGGCCAATAGAATCCCGATTGAAGAACTTTTTAGGCGGATTTGGAAGCTCCAAAGTGACCCCCATAAGGTGATGAATGACACCTATCAAGAATTGCTTCCATTTTTTCCTCGGGAACACATCTTCGAATAATTTGGTCCAACCCCCTTTTGAATAAATATGGCTCATCCCAAAAATAATGTTTCACATCGACAAAGAATTTCTTCTTTTGTTGATAAGAGAAATCCGGGGGAAGAATACCACTTACAAGGAAATTCACGAAGTTCGCATACCATGGTGCTTCGAACACTTGGAGAAGATGTTTGGCATACAATAGTTGTTCATCCGGAAAGGCTTCATTGATTTTCTCTACTCCCACTTCTTCAGGTTGATTCATCCTAGATAGATGATCAGCCACAAGATTATCCGCACCCTTTTTATCACGGATTTCCAAATAAAATTCTTGCAAGAGAAGGACCCATCTAATCAATCTTGGCTTCGCATCCTTCTTAGCAAGCAAGTATCTTAGAGCGGAGTGATCGGTATAGACAATTACCTTTGAGCCGATGAGATAAGATCGAAATTTTTCAAAGGCAAAGACCACGGCAAGCATCTCTTTCTTGGTTGTGGCATAATTCAATTGAGCATCACTCAATGTTTGGCTTGCATAGTAGATCACATGCAACAATTTACCTCTCCTTTGCCCCAAAACCGCTCCCATGGCATAATCACTAGCATCGCACATGAGCTCAAATGGTAAGCTCCAATCCGGGGTCACAATAATAGGAGCCGAGATAAGCCTCTCTTAAGAGTGTTGAAAGCCAATAGACACTCTTGAGAGAAATGGAAAGTGTTGTTCTTCTCAAGTAGAGAACAAAGAGGCTAAGTGATTTAAAGAAATCCTTGATGAATCTCCTATAGAAGCCCTCATGCCCCAAGAAACTCCTTATGCCTTTCACCGAAGTAGGAGGAGGAAATTTCTCAATAACTTGTATTTTGGCTTTATCAACCTCAATCCCCCCTTGTGAAATCCGGTGGCCAAGTACAATGCCCTCTCTCACCATAAAATGGCATTTCTCCCAATTAAGCACTAAATTGGTTTCTTCACATCTTTTCAACACTAGATCAAGATTACCCAAGCATTCATTGAAAGAAGAACCAAAAACTGAAAAATCATCCATAAATACCTCGATGAATTTTTCCACCATGTCGGAGAAAATGGCCATCATACAACGTTGAAAAGTAGCCGGTGCATTGCAAAGACCAAACGGCATCCTCCTATAAGAAAAAGTCCCATATGGACATGTAAAGGTGGTCTTCTCTTGATCTTCGGGGGCTATTAAAATTTGATTGTAGCCCGAGTATCCATCCAAGAAACAATAATGAGAATGCCCCACCAACCTCTCAAGCATTTGGTCAATTTTCGAGTGGCATTGTTCAATTTCCGGTAGTCAATGCACACTCACCATCCCGTCACGGGTCTTGTAGGAATAAGCTCGTTGTTCTCATTTTCAACCACCGTGACACCTCCTTTCTTTGGAACACATTGGACGGGACTCACCCATGCACTATCTGAGATTGGATAGATAATTCCCGCATCCAACCACTTCAATACCTCGGCTTTCACTACTTCTTTCATGTTTGGATTTAGACGGCATTGGTGCTCCACTGTTGGTTTGAAGTCATCCTCCATGAGGATTTTATGCATGCACAAGGTAGGGCTAATACCCTTGATATCCGCCATAGTCCACCCAATAGCCATTTTATGCATTTTCAACACATCAAGTAGTTTTTCTTCCTCCACTTCATCCAACAAATTCGAGATAATGACGGGAAGAGTAGAAGAATCACCCAAGTATGCATACCTCAAATGTGATGGAAGAGGTTTGAGCTCAAGAGTTGGGGCTTGTTGAATGGAGGGTAGTGAAGGAGAAGAGCTCTCTCCCAACTCTTCAAAATATGGCATCTTCTTGAAGGGATAAAATTTGGGAGCATCCAAGTGTTATGACATCCTTCCGATGTCCAAATCATCCTCTCCCTCGGTGGTTATGGAGTGAGCAATGCAAGTCTCAAGGGGATCCTTAGATGACCCATAGATGAATGATGTAGCCACCTCTTGATCAATGATGTCTACTCGAGAGTATAAATTTACCTCGACGGTGTACTTAATGGATTTCATAATATCGAATGTGATTTGCTCATCTTGAACCCTCAATATCAATTTGCCTCCTTGCACATCTATTAAAGCTCGACCGGTTGCTAGGAAGGGTCTTCCCAAGATGATTGGGATATCAAGGTCTTCCTCCATATCAAGAATAATAAAATCGGCAGGAAAGATGAATTTGTCCACCTTGATTAGCACATCCTCAACAATACCACGCGGATGCTTAATAGAGCGATCGGCCAATTGCAATGAAACTGTGGTTGGCTTCACCTCTCCCATGCCCAATCTCCTGAAAATAGACAAAGGCATTAAATTAATACTAGCACCAAGATCACATAATGCTTTTCCAAAAGTTAAATCACCAATAGTACAATGAATAGTAAAACTCCCTGGATCTTTGATTTTTGGAGGCAATTTGTTTTGTAGTATAGCACTACATCCTTCCGTGAGCATCACAGTTTCATGATCTTCTAGCCTCCTTTTGTTGGAAAGGATGTCTTTCATAAACTTTGCATAGCTAGGCATTTGTGCTAATGCATCGGAAAATGGTATGTTGATGTGAAGTTTCTTGAAAACTTCAAGAAATTTACTAAATTGTGCATCCACCTTGTGCTTTTGGAGTCTTTGAGGAAAAGGAATGGGAGACACATAAGCTTTCACTGGAGTAGGAACCTTTGTTGAGGTCTCCCCACTTTCCTTCAATGTTGCATTATTTTCATTCGCCTCCTCAACATGCTCATTACCTTTTTCTTTCACCCGGGTTGTGCCACATGTTGCTTTACCGTGATTTTCGGTAATTGAATTCCACTTCTTGTAGTGATGGCTTGCACATTTTCCCTTGGATTGATCTCAGTATTGCTTGGCAAGGCTCCTTGTTGTCTCTCCGTCATCATTTTTGCCAATTGCCCAACTTGAGTCTCAAGATTTTTGATAGAAGCCGCTTGGTTTTGGAGAATAGTATTGGTCTTGTTCATGAATTGCATGAGTATCTCCTCAATGGAAGGCTTCTTCTCTTGGGGTGGTGGAGGTTGAACAAAACCGGGAGGCTTTACTTGATTTTGATTGTTGGACCAAGAAAAATTCAGATGATTCCTCCAACCCGGATTGTATCTGTTGGAGTAAGGATTGCCTTGTGGTCGGTTGAAATTTTGAGCATAATTCACTTGCTCATTTGAAGTAGAAGCCATTTTGAGCATGGGACATTCCTCAACCTTGTGTGTTGCTCCACGTACATCACAAATAGAAATAGGAGGGTAGATTGCTTTTACCGTATGTTGAGAAGATAAATCATCACACTTCTTGAATAGAAGGTCCATTTTTGCCGATAAAGTCGCATATGCATCAACTTCATGAATTCCCGCGGCTCTCTTTGGTACCATGCAGTCGGTTGGCCAAGTAGAATTGTGACTAGCCATCCTCTCAAAGAGCTCAATTGCCTCATTAGGTGATTTTGTAGTGATAGCTCCATTGGAGGCCGAATCAACCGTCACTCGACTAGATGGATTCATCCCAAGATAGAAATATTGAACTTGCATTTGCTTGGTGAACCCATGATTTGGACATTTCCTCAACATCTCCTTGAATCTTTCCCATGACTCATAGAAACATTCGGTGTCGAGTTGTCGAAATGTGGAGATATCACTCTTCAATTTAACCACTTTTGATGGAGGAAAGTATTTTGTAGTGAACTTTTGAGCAAGATCATCCCATGTTGTAATACTTCCAACCGGGTTGGCATCTAACCATTCACGAGCTCCATCTCTAAGGGTATGTGGAAATAACCGCATGTTGATAGCCTCCTTGCTAATTCCCGGATAATCAAAGTTACGACACATCTCCAAAAATCGTGAGATGTGAGTAAATGGATTCTCCTCGGTCATTCCATAGAATTGTAGATGCCCCTTGAAGAGATTTATCACATCCGGCTTTAGATGAAAGTCCGGATGTCCAAATGGAGGATATGTGATGCTTCCTCGATTTTGAGTAATGAGAGGGACCATGAATTGCCCCATTGGTCTATCATCTTAATCAATAACGGGATCGGCACCGCCTTGGTTGTTGTCCTCCATATTGCCTTGTATTCTTTGTTGTTCAACTTGTTCTCTTCTTTCCCTAATCCTCCTCCTAAAAGTTCGTTCGGGTTCGGGATCAATTGGAAGAATGTCCCAAGTTGGACGTTGTTGCATAAACAAGGCAAGAGTACCTAGAAAATAAAAATAAAAAGAAGAACGAGGTGGGAATGAGAAGACAATTCAATTAACAAAAATCAATGCATTTAATACAAATAAAATCAATCCCCGGCAACAGCGCCAAAAACTTGTTCGCTAAAATCGTATACCGCAAGTGTATGGTTCGCGTTCAAGTAGTAAAGTGAACTAGAGAAGTCCGAGTTATGGTACCTTCGAGGATTGATTGATATGTAACTAAAATTATTGATTTCATTTTAAAAGAAAAGTCAAGTAACATAAAAATATGGTTTGTGGTGAATTACTAACTAAGTGACACAAATAAGAAACATGGCAATATGTAAACTAGTTAACTAAAGCAACTAGATAACAACATGAAACTTAGAATAGAACTAATTAATCTAAACACTTTAATGAAAACATAAACTTGATAATTGAAACAAGTTACATAACATAAAATAAAGTGAATTTAGTTTTCATAACTATACTAATTTCTTCTTTTCACATCAATTAGTGGTAGTTAATTAATCAACCAAATTACATGGAAAATTTTTAACATTACCTAACTCGTGTAATAAATTCCAATTACAACTTAAAATAATAACAAACATTTAAAAGTTACAAAAACCTAAAACAACATTCATAATCATAAACATGTAAACATAAATACCCAAAATCTAGAAACTACTTAAAATACTTAAATAAAAATAAACTAGTCAAAAATTTCAACACAATAACATTAACCCATAATAAACTAACAACAACATTTAACAAATAACATAAACATATGAATAATACTTAAAACAAAGATTAAAAACAAGATAATAAAGAAAACTCCCCTTTTTGTAAAGTTCTTGAAGTGAAAACCCAAGAATCCTTTACTTTGAACAAAGTTTCTTCACCACCCATTAATATCTTCAACAACCCAAGTATAAAACATTAAATGCACAAGAAATAAATGACATTCTTGATGAAAATGTGAGAAAATAACAATATTCAAAAGTTTAAACAACAACAAAATACTTAAATATAAGAAAACATTACTAAATCATAAAAACATTACTTGTAGATTGCATTAAATGAGTAAAATGTTAAGAAAAAAAATACAAGAGAAATGAAAAAGAGGCAAGACTTACATGAGTCTCTCAAAAAAATCAGATTTTTCTATTTATAATACCCCAAAATCATTCAAAAACCCTAAAAAGTTGCTTAGATCCGCGAATTTCAACTTCTGGGCCGGACCAGGTCGGCCGGGTTGACCATGTCTGGCCCGGAAAATATTTTTATTTTTTTTTTGTTTTTCAACCGCGCGATCGCGCGGTTTAAAATTCGGGGCCAGCTTGGCCTCGGGTCTGTTTCGATGTCCAAGTCGCGTTCGCGACTTGGTTCGAGCCACGCGATCGCGTGGCTCAGCTAGAGGGTGTTTTTGCGGCTAAGTCCCTTCCGTAATTGCCATCAAGTCCTCCATCTTTTAATCTCGAGCAATTTAGTCCCCAAAATTTCAGATTTCTTTCAAATATGTCCTTCTAAAATTGCACTTTTGGCCCTTCAACTTTTGAAATCTTTCAATTTGGTCCCTTGGTTAATTGCGTGGCTTGTCCAAAACTTCCCGAAGGTGACAAAATGGTCCCCATACTTCCAATTTCATCGTAATTTGCACTTCTTTTGTGGTTTTTCGCCTCAAACTTGGATATTAACCTATATGAATACAAAATATGCATAAATTAGTAGATATTTGCTCAAGATGTTCCAAAATATGCTAATTTAAAGGTATAAAAAGTGTATAAAAATGCACTTAACAATAATACATTTATATGATGAATGTGTATTTAGTGGATGGTTATGGACTTGACCCATGTGATTGGTTAGATGGTTAATTCCGTTTTTGTTGGTTAGGCCTGCGAGCCTATTATTATTTAATTGGGCATGCATGCCTATTATTTAATTTATTTATTTGGGCATGCGAGCTCTAGTTTGTAGATATGGGCCTGCGAGTCCTTTGATACAGGTCTGCGTGCTAACTAGTATAAGATACATGTTGGAGCTGGCCATAAGAAGACAACTAGTATAGGATACAGGTTGCAGCAGCAGATGGAGATTATTGCATTTAACATTCGATGATCGAATACAATGTCCCCTAGGAATTGACCAACTAGTCTTTTTCATGGCTCGAGATAGATATTGTCCATAATCATCCGCAGTAATATTGTATGTATGATTAATTGCATGGTAGATGTTAGTTAATATACATAGGAATGATGAGACAAACCCCTCACTTAATATAATATTAAGTCATACACTTTCCATTGTTATAATGAAAAATCAGAGTTTACTATCGATGTCAGATTGTTGAATCACTCAAGGCTACTCAATGGTAGATATGTTTCTCATTATGAAGTATCAGATACTGCTGAACAATGGGTCAGACTTAACCAAAATAACATCATGTTTTAGTCAATCAAAAGGAATATAATTTTGGAAGCAATATATTAAATTCGTATTAATTGGTTAATACAAAGTGTCTTCCGTTGTTATAGTGAAAAACCAGAATCCGCCCTCTATATGGTTTGTTGAGTCACTCAAGGCTGCAAGTGGGAAGGTGTGTTTATCACTATGAAACATAAGATGTTTCTAAACAATGGGTAGAATTTAACCGAAATCTATCTTTTGTTGAGTCATTCAAGGAGATGAGATTTTGGGGGCACAGTCAAGTAAATACATAAGATGTATGCGACAAAGAGTTGTCTACTTGATGATCTAGGAGTTACATGGAGATGTGATTGATAGGAGTATCTACCTGGATTTTTTATTAGAGCTTGTTGAGTCACTCAAGATTCTAATGGAATAAACGGGATCCTAGCCTACTGTGAATCTAACAGGATTCTACGAGATTAATGTTGAGGGTCATTAATTCAAGTAAAACAGTGGGAGCAATCGATTTAATAAAATACCTTATTAAATTGATTAATGCATGATAATACGTGATTCTATTTTAATTTATTATTGTTGTTGTATAAGTTTTAAATATGAGTTATTACGTGAACTTATAAAGTGCAATTGACACCGAGTAAGTTCATTAGACTGAAATTCTTGAATTGGCGTCGTCCTTTGAGAATAGATCTCAAACACGATATGATCGAGAATACTTTTCTCGAACATGCCAATAATAGGACACTACATTTATAATTGCAAGGCTTCCTTAATCGAACTGAAGAAGTGAGAAGTTTGGTGAATCTTCTACTTCAGTTTTCTATTTGATAGAGGTTAAATAATCTACTTAGTCAATCGAGTATTAGATATTGATAATATACAATGGCTAAAAGTATAATAATTACGAAAAATGGTGATGCACCCGTTTGTAGGTGATAAAACAAATGTTGTTTGAACAGCTTAAAAAGCTATCACCTATTTTTACCTTTTCATTCAGTTTAAAATTAGACAATTTTTAATTACAGTTCTTATGAAGAACGACACTTCCACTTCATGTTTGGACATGAAGTAATTATCCTCTTTAATTAAGAATAATAGTTATTCGTTAACTTAGATGGGATACTATGTAAGTGAGGTAAGTAACAAATGGTCTACATTCTGAATATTAATAAGGTATGGAAGAATTTACACTTAAATCTGACATTTGACTGATTCAATTAATAGAGATATATGTATATCTCACATTGGAGGTAAATTGACAAGTCAACTTTTCTTTGAAAAAGGAAAAGTGAGATGGTTGATCCACTGAGCCTTTTACATTCAGTTGTAAGTGGGCATATGTCAGAGTGATCTTTAATCATTAGATAACATTGATAGTCATTGTTATTTATAATTTAAATCTGAGAGTTTGAAATGCTCAAATAATACAGATATAAATTAGAAGGCCAAAATGAGAAAATATTCTAAGCACTTAGATTTGATCAAGGTGAAGAATATTTCAAAGTGATTGACTTCAAGATTGTGCTATGAGAACATAATTTTGGCATAGATAACTCTTTCACATACGCCTCGGTATAATGGCGAATCTGAAAGGACAAAGATTGCAATTGATGCAATCATTGATGAAGCCACGCAAAATCTCCAAAATAGTTTTTGGAGCGTTGCACTGAAAACTTTATATTACACACTTAGTCGTGTTCCATGATAATTGGTTGATGAAGGTCCATATAAGATGTGGATTTAAAAGGTCTAATCTTCCTCGCGTTAAGATTTAAGACCTCAATACTTATTAGAAGTATACCAAATTTGGATAAGCAATACCCTTAGTCCAATATGTATTTTGTGGGATATCCAAGAGGTGGTTGGATATTAATTCTACATTCCTATCGAGAAAGAAAGTCTATCTCAAATTTCGTCAACATCTTAGAGAAACAGTTCATCTAAGAGAGGACAGTGAGAGTAAAAGTAGAACATGAAAGAGTTCATGATTGCACATATATACTCAACTGATTAAATAAGCATGAATATTTGTTTGCATTGGATGAGACACAGATTGATGCTTGGGACGTGATCGTTACTCAGGACGTTGTGACGACTGAGAACGCACTAGCTCCATGTAAAGATATTAGGATCATGTAAACTCCCTTGAGTTACACATCCCTGATTGCTGATATTGTATTAGTCATTAAGGATAATGAGCCTATATTTACATAAAAGCTAAGTCAAGTGTTGACTAAACGAGATGGCAGGAAGCCATAAAATCCGAGATAAAATATGTTTTGGAACTTGTTTGATTCGCCTAAAATGGGTAAGACCCATAGGCTGTAAATGTGTTTACTCTAAATCAATTCGGATTCTGCTTGCGATAGTAACATGCTGTGATTATGGGATTTTTGAATCCTTAAACATAGTATACTAGTTACAGATATCTATTATAAATTAAAGCAAGCCTCACGGAGCGAAAATCTTAATTTTGATGAGATAAGCAAAATGTTTGATTTTATCAAAATTGCAGATTAATCATGTGTGTATATAAAAAGGTTAGTGGGAGTATTCAATATTTCTAATACCATATGTAGGTGACATATTATTGATCAGAAGTTGAATCTCTAACCTTGAAAGTGAAAATGCAATTGTTTAAAATTTCTCCATGATGGATTTGAGAAATAAAACATTCGCTTTGGGAACCAGAATCTATAGAGATAGATTTGGAAGGTTGTTTTGATTTCTCAATCCACGTACATAGATGTAATGCTAATGGGGTTAGCATGAGTGAATCCAATTTAGAATTCTATCCCAAAAGTTTTGGGGTTAATCTTTTCAAAATGGGGTTTAAAACACATATTGAGAAAGAATGATGTGGAGAAGATACTTGATTGTTTGACAATAAGATCTTAAACTCGACACTATGTATGATACATTTTATGTTATTGAGTACTTGAGAAGTACTAAGAATACAGTAAACATGAGGAGAAATGTAGACTTATAGTCTTTAGGTATAGAGATACCATCCTTTAGTCTGGGAAGAGATGAAGGAAATATTCAGTCTAATTGTTAATTAACTCATAGTAGTGGTGTGGTCAGTTTGAAATGGTTCAAACAAGAGAGACCGCTAACTATACAATCGAGACCAAATACATAAGTGCTTGTGAAGCAATAACGATCGTTAAGTTCATTAGTGAACGATAACTGTTCCTAGCATTGTAGCTCCAGTAATGAGTGCTGTGACGACAATGGAGCCATCGATGAAGTGAGGGAACTGGGTCTCATTGATGATCTGAGTATGTATTTAGGGGCTACTATATTATTCGAAGATTGTAGAAAAATAGAATTCATGCCCACTAACCTTGCAAAGGTTGAATATGTGAAGAGTCACATATCTAAGATCAACCTGTAAATCCACTATCCTAACGGGAATGTGATTGTCACATAAACTCATTATGTATAGGATACATGAGTTATTGGATCTAGTGGGAGAATATTAGTGTCATGCTCTAAATCCAATCGTTGAGATAGCATAACACATATTATCAACGTTACAATAAAGGCAGAACTATTATTAAATTGAGTTTAACTCATTATTTAGTTAATAGAGTCCGTAGAATAAGTTTAAGTAACTTGTAAGTCACAGGGTGTTGTGACCGTGAGATACAAGTCATTAATATCTTATTCTAAAATTTTCCCTAGTCGAAGTAATAACAAGATACGAATATTATTGTTGCAGTTAGACTAGCATGTGTTGCATTTCTTTCTTATAAAGAAAGTAGCTTATCTTACAAGCTAGAATGTAGATGGACATTCGAATGAACACGTGGATGCATTGTTAGATGAACAAAGCTTTGGATAACCCGCCTAGAGACTCCACATGGATAACTATCCAAGCGTCAGTGGTGAATCTCTAATGCATGGTTGTGGATTTGGTCCTTTGACTTGAGGACTTCATAGAATCTTATATGAGGATTACTATGCTTTGGCAAGCGTTGATATTGGCTCTTGAGAGGGAGTCATCAAGATGACGCCGTTCGGGTATAGTGAGAGTCATATGAAGGTTGTGTATGTCCAATATGAGGATTCGTCACTCCTGGGTAGTAGGAGATTATAACCTGTATTTTGCTCACTTAAGTTGATGTAAATTCCTCGATCAGGGTGAAGTTATGAGTTGAAAATGTGTTTTCAATCATAACAAGATCAACTAAGATAAGAAGTGAATAACATAATTGGTTGAAATGAAATTGACGTTATCCATATCTCTTAACCAATTGGATTATATTGATGAAGGGATTATATTTCCACGGTAACCGCACATGAACTGGTCTTGTCATGCCACATGAATTTTCCTTTCACATGGATTGCCTTGACACATTGATAGATGTCAATCTAGGAAGACGACGTGAATTAATCGATCTTGGTGAGTTGAGGATGAATTAGAAATAGAGATTTCAATTCATCTTATTCCAATCAGATTGGAATAATAATAACACGGCGTTTGTCATCGTGAATGGGAACCTAATGGGTCACACACAAAAGGAGAGAATTGAATATCTGGAATTGGATCTTGTCCAAGTGGGAGATTGTTAGAATTAATGTACAAGCCCAATTTTTGGGCCAGACTTTACAATTAGATTAATTAATATGATTAATTAATCAAGGCCCATTAATGGCCCTATTGTCACTAGGGTTAAGGTTTTATGTGCACATATTAATATGTGCACTATTGTAGAGAATAGTTAGGGAATCATGACAGAGTCGCTTTTATGTAATATTCTAGCGCAGAGTTTTTCTCTTGCTAGCACAAAGAGAAGAATTAATTCTCTCAAATCCATTCCAATAGTTGGAGAGTGATGGAGTTTCAAATTCAACTCGCTGTGTGGATTTCTGTTAGAGGTTGGACAATTGGACAGCTGGCGGTGACAAGATTGTACCTCCTGTTTCAGATTTCAGATTCACGGTGTTCATCAAAGGTATCATTCTAATCACAAATTCTATCTAAGTGCAAGGTTGATCCGGGCTATGATTTCGAGTTTGTTTAATTTCCGCTGTGCATATATGTATCGAAACCTTACAGTAATCACTCTATTGAATATTGCATTGGAGCGAACGTTGTTTCATTTCCACTTTAACAATTTGAATTTGGGAAGACAAGAGCAGAAAGCTAGAAGAGAAAAGAAATGCTGAAAAGGAGAAAGCCTTGAAGCTTCCAAAAATATTTGAGGAACAGGTTTTTCATCTTAAAATTAGTGTTTTGTTTTGTTTCTTAACTAAAAAATACCTAAAAAGGAGATAAACTTGTCCTTTGACTACCTGATGTAATTTGTGATGAATTTTGTTGAAATTTATGCTTTAATTTTCCTTAAATGCCACTAGATAATATCAATAAAGAAAGTGATGACGAGGCATCACCACAACATAACACTGGTGTGTTCCTTTTTAACTCATGTGCACACGCTAACAAAGTATATGGGAAACCATTTATAATAATGTTTTAAAGCAATGATTTACTTAGAACAAATCTGAATGTTTTAAGTATGTTTCTTTTTAAAAACTAAGGCACTATACTCTTTGCTATATTTCGATTTTTTGAAATATCGAAAACGCGTTCACTTTGCCCATTTTCAGAAATCTGTTTTCCAAAAAAAAAAAAAAAAAAAAAAAAAAAAAAAAAAAAAAAAATGGAAACTCAAAACGAATTTATTGCTTTTTGGATATTTTGTGTTAAAAAGTCCAAAGCGTGCGTTTTGGACTTTTTTTTTTAATAAATGTGAGATACTTCCTTCACTTGAAGTTCTTATGTTATTTTGCCATTATATATATATATATATATATATATATATATATATATATATATATATATATATATATATATATATATATCCATGTTAAGATTTTTTTTATTTTTTTGTAAATTTTATTTATTTATTTATTTTTGTAAATGTGAGACACTTCCTTCACTTGAAGTTCTTATATTATTTTGCCATTATATATAGATCCATGTTCAGATTTTTTTTTTAATGTGAGATAATTCCTTCACTTGAAGTTCTTATGTTATATTGCTTATATATAGATCCATGTTTAAGTGTTTTTTTTTTTTTGTAAATGTGAGACACTTCCTTCACTTGAATTCCTTATGTTATTTTACTATTATATATAGATTCATGTTAGGATTTTTTTGGTATGGGGTTGGATTTTTATTTAGCTGAACCAATATTAATGATGAATTTATTGACATAGATAACTAACTGATTTATTGACATTAAAATTAATATAATTCAACAAATCAACCATTTTTTACATATAAAATATCACAAAATAAATATATCAGAAAATTATAAAGTAAACGCATTTTCAGTTTTCTATTTTTGAAAACAGTTTTCCAAAATCACAAAGAGAACAGGTTTTCAACAATTCCAAAACAAACAACCAAAATCCAAAATTCAAAACTCATAATTCAAAATCGAAATACAAAAAGAACGACCCCTAATTGTTTGATAAATAGTTATAAAGATTATAGAATTGTCTCCTTTAATTTGAACTGATGTGACTTTTTAGAATGGGTACTTAACAAAATTTGAGCTCGGTCCTAAGTAGAGATCTTTGACATTTGACTGGTGTATCTAAGAAAAACTCAAAAAACTTGCTATCTTGCTTCCTTAATTTAGTTTCGTTTTGGGTGGATATAAAAAACATTCGCACAGTATAGCCAGTTTTGTTCTTGAATGCTAGGTATGATAACTTGAAGCGTTATTAAATGACACAGTTTGTTGTAATAAAATTGAATTCATCGTTCTTGAAAATTGCATCCTTGAATTATAATTCTTGCTTTAGAACTACAGGATATTGTGTCAAATACCAAATAATATTTTATTCTTTGATCCTTTATTTCTTGGTGACGTTAGTAGCCCTAAACCTCTTAGATTATCCTATCGTTTTGCGCTTCTGTACATTCATAATTTTATTTTCTCCTAGATTCTACAGGTATCTTTATGTGAACGCCAATAATTAATGCTAAGAAAGGCAGGTTCAAGTAGGAATGGAGGAGTAAGCATTTACACTTCCCCTTAATTTGTTCATTTTATCTTTTGCTATTTTATGACAAGTTATGCTTTTATTTCAATTTTATTCTGTTTTGGGTCCTTTATTTTATTCAATTTTGAAAATGAAAATAAAGTTAATATGCATAGATGTTACAATGAATCAAACTGTTGTGATACTTTTATACTTGAAAATGATTTTTACTTTAAAATTTGCCCCCAGCCCCACCCTCTGTTTTTTTTTTTTTAATTTCTCATTATCAGTCCACTTATATTTTTAATATTTACAGGGAAAACCACTGGATTGGCAAGACTTTATTGGGATTATTACTCTTCTGGTCATCAACTCGACCATTAGTTTCATAAAGGAGAACAATGCTGGTAATGTTAATGCTGCCGCTGCTCTGTAACTTTTGTTAAATGGTATTATATCTAATTCAGTCACTGTTCATATTCCTAGGACTTCACTGCATTACCTATCTTATTCAAGGTTTATGTATTCCTTTTAGTACTTTCAGTTACATTTTAATGACATGGTTTATGTTATTATTTTGATTCTTAAAATTACTTTAGTTTCTGAGGCTCTCATTATATCATCGTGTTGCATATATACAAAGTTCTTTTATTAAAATATAGAGCTCCATATAAGCAGGGGTGGAAGGGATCTCCCCTGGTCTCAAAAACAATTTTTTTACGATTTCAAATAATGTAACTTAAAATGCATTTCATTCATTCATTTTTACTTGCCTCAAAATCCTTGAACTTTACATTAATTGATTATTTGAAAATAATAGATTTTCTAAACACTACCACTCAAATGAACACAGAATTAGACGTCACGTGTTGTGCACGTGTCTATCTACTAGTAATATAAATAATACAAAGGAGAATAATTATAACAATGCATTACAAATATGACAAAATAATTGATAAAATACAAAGTTATAGATAAAACCCTTTTTGAAGCTTGGCTATGATTTCCCCAAATGTTTCTCTACTATAGATGTATTCTCCTTGTGTTCTTGATTAGTTTCCAAAAAATTATCAAGTAGTTGAAAAGGAAAACAAAATAAAATAAAAAGAAATGATAAAAGAAAGGAAGGAAGAGGAGAAGACCAGATTCGGCCAGGAAGTAAAGTGAAGAAAACGTCCAGCAGTTTAAATCCAAAATCGGGTTTTAACTTTAAAATAAGGAAAACTGCATGATGCGTGTCGCAATGCACCAAAATAATAAATGAATATCTTACTCGCAAATTATCAGATTTGTTTGTAATAGCGGAAGTAAGAGTCGATCCCACGAGGAACGGGAACTAAAGTAGTACTTTATCAATTAGAATAGATGGGGGGGTTTCGAATTCAAGTATTGTAAATAACGTGAAAATAAAATAAAAACGTAAATTAGATAAAATAAAAGTCAAGTATTTGCAAACCCTAGTTCTCAGGTTCAGTTGTATTTTATCACCATGTTATCACTTTTCAAGTAACACGTATTCAATTTCTTCTTTGATTTATCACCCGTAAATAGTTAATAAGCTCTAACTATTCCGATTCTTCCTTAAGTGCATTCAATTAGAACAAGCTCTCTAATCAAACATTAGCCATTGAATAACCTAAAATAAGTTCTTTAGATTTAAGACAACAACTATATAATAGGTGAGAAGAATTAGGGTGAATTAGGTTATCAATCACACAAGCTCGTGACAATTAACCTAAGTTGGAATTCTCTATGAAAATTATTAAATTTCCACTTGCTACTATGATTTGAACAACAAGACGATTACGGATCCAATCATTCGAATTAGCAAATATCAATACAACAAATTAAATGACAAGGCCTTAATCAAATAAAGAATTGCATTGATTTAATTAAAGAAAACGTATAAGAATCCAAAAAATCAAAATAAAGAAATTAGAACAACGTTACTAGTTTGGAAAAGCAATAACAAATTGATATGAAATACAACTTCCCCTTCGAACTAGGTATGGAAGCTTAGCCGAGCATAGTTATGAAGAATTCTAGGATTTTCTTTCTTGATTCACCTTCTCGAGTTGCTTAATTTAATTCCAATTCTTCAAGCAAGCCGCGCCTCTTTCAAAAAATAATAAAAGTCTCTTTTTCTTGTCATGAAATTCCCTTTTTATAGCCTCAATTTCGTGCTCTAGCTTTGGGACCAAGAAATCCCAAAATTATGGAAAGAATTGAATTATGGAAATTTTTGACTTGAATAGTTACGGCCGTGACTTTTACTTTACGGCCGTAACACGGTTTCTGCATATTTTCCTTAAATTGAGGTTACGGCCGTGACATGTCCCTTTACGGCCGTAACTGTGTTTCTGCACATTTTTCACCATTTGAAGGTTACGGCCGTAAATCCTCCTTTACGGCCGTAAACGTGTTTCTGCTTATTTTCTTCTTGATTCATCATACTTTTACGGCTGTGACTTTATTTCCTTACGGCTGTAACCTTATTTGCACCTAAGTCCCCAAACTTCAGTTTTTAGTGCAATTTAGTCCTTTTTTCTTCTTTTCTCTTCTTTTATGATCCTATACAATATAAAACATAAAATGCATTAATAATACTTAGATAGAATCACATTATGGCATATTCAAGGATATAAGTATATAAAATAAACGTTAATATAACACTTATCACTGCACATTTGGCCCCTAAAGTTTTGGAAGTTTGTGGAAAAGGCCTCTAACCCTTTTTTGAATTAAAGATGGCAGGTCTTCAACACCAATCTATCCAAAGTCACAAAAGTGTGGTTTTGATGCCATTTGCAACTAAGTCTTTAATAATTGCACTCCAAGTCCCTCAACTTTCTATACTTGTGCACTTCGGTCCGCAAATCACGTTTTTGTATGCTATTGGTCAATTTTCACTCCCTTTTGACGTATTCTCTTTCATTTATGATTTTGACCCTGAAATATTTTGCACGATAGGTCCTCCAACTTTTTGAGATGTTGTAGTTGAGTCTCAAACTTTTGATTTCTTTCAATCAGGTCATTGGACATCAAATTTGCTCCTCATTTAGTTCAATTTCTCTTCAATCTTGTCTATTTTCATTCCAATTGAGGTTGTACCTAATTGTACAAGATAAACACAATGTATAAGTAGAAATTCGCTTAAATTATCAATTAAAATGTCAATTTAAGACAAGAATAAGTGTGCAAAACACACTTATCAAGAGGAATGTGGTGGTGGCGGTGGGCGTTGCTGGAAAAAGGGAGGAATGGTGGCGGCGACAACGGTGGCGGCACGGTGTTATTTAGTTGAAAGAGAGAGGCCGGAAGAATGAGTAGTGAAAGAAAAATAGAGATGTTGCCGTGAATCATGTGTAAAATATAAGAATTATGGGCATCGGTTCTAAAGAGAAATGACGCCTATTGTACAAAAATCCGATTTAAACGTCGGTTCGCCTAAACTGGCACTTTGGGCATCAGTTCTTGTGCCGATTTTATGCTTCAAGAACCGACACCTAAACTGGTTCAATGCGCGTCGGTTCTTAGTATCTTGAAGAACCGACGGGTATTGTTTAACTTCAAACTATACTCATCGGTTGCGTAAATACAACCGAAGCGTATTTCTAGAATACATCTACAAAAAAGCCACCGTCCTTTTATAGGCGTCTTTTTTACTAAAAATCGATTTAAATTTCAAGTTTTATTATTATTTTTTCTTTGGGTGGGAGGTGAAATATTATTAGAGTAACAAAATATTAATTGAATATATGATTGAAATATTGAAATTAAAAAATATTATATTTCAACAAATCAACTATTTTTTTACATATAAATTATTACAGAATAACGATTCTCAAAATTTTAATGTAAACGCATTTTCCTATTTTTGTTTTGAAAAAACGGATTTCCAAAGTCACAAAGAGAACACATTTTCAGAAATCTCAAAACAAACACTGAAAACAAAAAACTCAAAATAAAATAAAAACTCAAAACTGAAAATCGAAATATAAAGAGAACGACCTCTTAATTTATTAACTTATTTAATTTAATAAATGAATTAGGAGAGTTCAATTAATACACCTTGTAATAAATGATTTATGTTTTGTGAAAAAGAACATTTATAAAAGTCAAATTATTGATTATTTTTATTTTTTTGATAATTATTGCATTATTTTGAAGTCGAAAAATATGCAATATGGGTATTAAATCCAATATCTCAACGAGAGTTTTAATACAAGCTAACAAATGAAAGCAAATTCTAAACATATCTTTCGTAAAATCTTCTCAAATACTAAAAGTAAAAATTTTAATTATACAATTACTTTTTCAATATTCAATCTTTTTAATTTATTTCATTTAAAATCCTAAAATGATACCTATCATTTCTTACATAGAGTCAGTTTGACCTAAATAATTAATTTTGAATTTTTTTCCTTATCAAATTGAAAGAAATAATAGATATCTAGTCTTTCGGAGTAAATTCAATTATCCTTTTAATTTCTACGAATTTAGGTTTCGATAAACTCATTGGTTCAATTTGTAAATATATATTACAGACTTTATAATTAGTTCATTGAAATATATCAAAAAAAAAAAAAAAAAAAGAAGGGGTTAGAAAACTCATTCTATTTAAAAATAAAATTGGGTCAACACATTTATTTAACATGTACAAAAATATTTTTTTGGTAACATGACCCTTTGACTACTCTGTGAAAAATAAAAGTCACGTTGCATTGGCAACTATTGAATAAGAGTATGTTTGATAGATAGTTTTAAATGCGTGGTTGGAAGTGAAGGAAAGTGAGATAAAAAAAATAAAATAATTATCAAATCAATCAATTGAGTGGTTGAACATGAAAATTGAAAATTGATTTTTATTTTTTAGAATGCGTGGTTAAAAGATAGTGTGAGCAATTGTGAAAAATGTGTTTTTAAAGAATGTATGGTTGATAACGAACATTAAAAAAAATATTTTTGAAGAATTAATTTTATATGAATAAGTGATATGGTCTTATGTTTTGTGTGTTAAGCTCTCGTTTATAAATTAAAATGTAGCGTGTGTCTGGAAAAAAAATAAGCTCAGTTTATAAACTATACAATTTCTCAAACTATTTTGTAGTCTCACACATTTTCTCTTTTCAATTTTCAACAACAACTTTTTACCTCGAAATTATAAATAAATCACTTTTAAACTAAACAGTGTTACCAAATAGAGGCATATAAGATGAAATTATTATATATAGAGTTAATTGTATTTGTAAATCTTGGTCCTATTGTATTTACTTTTTTACATGTAATGTAATTAAATGAAATATTTGTTTAATATATTTTAAATATCAATTATCAGATTAAGATAGTTAGTACAATTCTCATAGTACTATTCCAGAAGTCGATTAATTAATTATGTGAATATCTATTAACCTCTTTATTTCATTTTTATGATTTGAAAATTATAAACATTTAATCTTTTAGAAATTAATTAACTGTAAGCTCGACTTCATTCATCAAATCAAAATTGTAAAATATAGAATATGTCACGTGTCTAATATCTTACTTCGCCTAAAGAGACTAAGAAAATTAGAGAATAAATAATTAGTTGTTAAAATAAATATGGAAGTCGCAAATTATGTTTTACTTTTTCGATTATTTTTCATTATATGTGAATGCACATTTTATGCATGCAAGTTACTTGTCTCTTTTATTTAATTTTGGGCTAAAAAAATTTATACTATTCATACAAGGATATTAAACTAAGTAAAAAAATCTTATAGGGAGAAAAGAAAATTATAAATTATCCACAATTTATGTATGCAACTAATATTTTTTGTTATGAATTAACCATTCTATCTGGTACGTCAACAGTTACATTATCTAGTTAGAGTGTTGCATATCAAAAAAATAAAAAATAAAAACAAAAAATTGGTTGCCTGTTTGGCTTCCATTTGTTATCAAATTTATACATAAGTGAAAATGTGGACAAAGTTTCGACTTACAGAATGAACGAAATTAATCAGAATGAAATATGGTCAAGGCAAGAATTCGACTCTTCTTAAGACGAGATAATGATCTGGTGTTGACGATCTCCCAACATTAATCTCCCAATATAGAATGATCTCAACTCGTAACACTAGCATTCCAAATTACAAGTCCCAACGAACCTACTAATGTTTTGATCTCTATACACTGAAAAACTACTGAAGAATGCAAGAAAATAATATTTGGCGCAGAAATGGATATTTCGGAATACTGAAGAAGGCAAAGGAATGTTTCTTGCAAAGAGAAAATCTGAAATGATTTTGAAATGAATTAAAATCTGAATCTAAGGATCAATTTATATAAGTTGAAACGTTGTGTCCAAAAGACACATCAACTGTTGAGACATTGACTTTCAAGAAGACGAAGCCACATGTCTCGTCCAAGAATTTTTTATTTTTTAAAAAATAATAATTAAATATACAATTTAATTTAATTATGCCCATGTTTGGTTGCAATTAAAATCAAACTTTAATTTAAGTCAAAGTCGACAAATAATTTTAACCACACATTTTGTGGGACCCACTCATCCATAACTTATTAACAACACATTTCATCAACTTTTATTTTATCAAAATTTACTTGAAATCTGCTTTTAATCATCACCAAAATAGGGGCTAAAACAATATAATGAAATATTATTTTACACCAAAAAATAATACTAACTTGGGTCAATTAAAGTTCCCAAGCCCAAGCCTACAACCCACAACCAGTGCCCCTACCGTCTCGAGTCCATCGAACTGTCGCGGTAGCGTGCATGTGGGCTCTGGCTTAATCAACTTACAAGCATGTATACCATCTTCCCTTCAAAAGCCATTGGTACCCCTTGGGCCAAAACTCAAATGTCAAACCTTAGCTTTATAAAGTGGTTCATTTTCTTCTAGCTTTCCTAGGTGGGACGATACTTTACCAATTTTCCACCAATTTATTTAGTCCATTTATTCCAACTTGAAGTGACTACTTTTGGTCTTAATTTCTCATTCACCTGAAAACTGGTTTTGAGAAAATAAATATACTACATTAATATACTCATGGAATACGACACACTTGACCAAATAAATCCTTCGTCCGACCAACGAGACCTACTCAAATAATTGGTCAAAAGTTGGTGAAACAAACTTTATTAAAATAATTTTCCCAACAATCCCCATGTAAATGAAATTTAATCCAATAGACCAGCAGATGCTGATAGAGAGATCAGACGAAAAGTTATTGCATCAGACGAAAAGTTATTTCATCGGAATAAGTACCTCATGAGTTTGGAAAACTATTGATTTTACTCTGCTAATTGTGACATCTTAAACTATCAACCGTTAGTGTAAACCAAGATAATAGTAGCCACACAATAACCTCCATCACATTCCCGAGTTATCACTATTGTGTTTATTTTGGCCTTGAACAACTCTTCAAAATTTCATATTTGAAAATTTGAAACTTTATACTGATTTTTCGAGTTTCCATCAGCAGTTTAGTTTTTCCTTTAACAATATCAATTACATTAACTAATTTAAAAATTAGTATTAGTAGTTCAAAAATATTACACGTGTCATTCATTACATATACATAAAACGTGCAATATACATGCTTAGTATTAGTTAATCAAAAGTGCAACGCTCCCTTGATTTTAATTTTCTATAAGAAATTAGTAAAACAATTAAAGTCAAAATTGTCCTCCCCTACACATGTTCAACTTTGTTTGGTACAATTATAAATTTAGATTTTAATCCAGATCAATATCAATATTTAAATTTAATCACATTTTATGAGACTCGCAACTTTTTTACCACACATTTCATCAACTTTTATCATAATCTACTAAAAATCTGATTTTTATCTATATGAAACTGGGCTAAAGCATAAAAGATGTTATTTCGAGAATTTCTGACGCAATCCCACTCGGGAATCTCGACGAAAATGCGGAATAACAAATTGAAAAACGTATGAAAGATCTAGACTCAACAAAAAACACAAGAAACAAGAAAATAAATTAACTGGAAAAGATAAAATTGACGATAGGACCTTGACCCAACAATCAGACTCGAAGATTCGACGATGCGAATTGAAGATCCAAAGTTTTCGAAGCACCACAAGGTCTTGTCAATTTCCTTGATAAGTTTCTGAAGTGAACGCCACAAATATCTCACAATATTCGATAAGTTCAACCGGTTTTTCTTGAAGAACACAAAAGGAAATCTTCAACCTTTCAAAGAGAACACTCTCAATTTCATTCAATAACATCCAAAGTTAATGTTTAAATGGGAAAAAATGATAATATAAAGTAAAATTGACCTAAAACTAGGTTTAGCCGCTAATGGGGCCTAACACATGAAAATAATAAAATGAAAAGGAAAATAAGTCTAAATTCGCGAAAATCTGAAAAAATAAAGTTACGGCCGTAAGTGCCCTTCTGATTGTTATTTACAGCTGTATCCATGAAACTTACGGCCATAAGTAGGAATATCTTGGAATTCTTTGTTCAAACCTGTGGGCTCGTTACGGCTGTGACGTCCAGGACTTACGGCCGTAAATTTGCCTCTAGAACTCAAACTTCGACCCTTCGACTCGGCTTGCTCCGTCCGTCATCTCGGTTCGACTCCAACATGAAACTTGTGGCATTTCCCACATAGATCACTGTCACATTGCCGATAGATCGACTTATCCTTTGATCTCCTACTTCGGATAACATCACCCCCCTCTCTTGAAAATGATTCGACCTTGAATCTAGAACTGCCAGATCCCCTTGCAACTTCTGGTTTTGTTGGCTCTTAGTGCATGCTTATACTTGCTCATTCGAGATTGATTTCATGCTTGTGCTTTATGCTATCCTTCAAACTTTTGGGCTGCTCCTTACTCTCCTTCAACTTTCTTGGCATTTTGGGCTGTTCATTTGTGCGAATGAATTTCTTCCCTGTTTTAAGCTCATAGTTTGACTTAGGCACTTGTAAAACAGATTTAATAGAACTAGGGAGAGGTGTGTTAGCGTGAGTAAGTGAAAATAAACTTATTTTTATGGTGAACTCTCATTTCTTTTGCTTTCTGCACTCAATCTCTCATTTTTCTGAGGTTTGAACCTCAACACTCTTTTCTTTATTTTTCACTCTTTCTCTTTTTTCTGAGGTCGTGGCCTCAACTCTCTTTCCTTTAATTTCCACTCCCTCTCCTTTTTTTCAGGTCGTGGCCTCAACTCTCTTATTTTTTCCTCAAACTCACTTTTCACTTTCAATTGGTCTTCCGGGGCCTGCGCAGGAGATAGTGGAACTAGAGTAAAATTCTTCCCACCTTTCACAAAACTGTATCTATTCGTATACTCATCATGTAGTACTGCCCTTTCATGTTTCCATGGCCTCCCCAAAAGTATGTGGCCAACATGCATTGGCACCACATCACAAACTACCTCATCTACATATCTACCAAGAGAAAAAGTCACCAAAACCTGTTTATTTACCTTAATTTCCCCTGACTCAGTCAACCATTGCAACTTATATGACTTTGGATGTTTTAGTAAAAGTAATCCCAATTTTTCACCAACATTGTACTAACTACATTTAAACAACTCCCCACATCAATCATCATACTACAAACCTTATCATTCACCAAACATCTAGTGCAAAAAATATTATCCCTTTGCTCATTCACATTATCCACAACATCCACCTTACGTCTAATGCTAAGAGCACACCTATTAACAAGTGACTCGTCTATTGCAATATTTTTCAATTTATAACTATCAAATGCATTCTTTAACTAAGGCATTTTCTCAACCTTATCGCCAGAAACAACTTTCTCTTCACACCTAACCTTTTTATGTGGACATTCAAGTGCAATGTGACCCCAATCCAAACATTTAAAACACTTAACATTTCTATCCTTAAGAGGCTTGGACTCGAAAGTATAGTTACCTTCGGTTGTTGGTTCCTTCCTCTTTGGAATATGATCACTACTCTCCCGCTTTGGTGTCTCCTTCAATGGCCTTTCATCAACCCCATCTCCCCCTAGTATTGGATTCACATCTCTTATCCCTCCTAGCTCTAGAATCCACTTGAGATTTCTCCTTTCGCTATCGTGCTTCTCTTTCATCCATCCTATCCAAGAATTTATCCCATTGTTCCTCCATTGATTTAATCAATTTAATTTGTTGTTCGGCACTCATTGATGAATATTTTAAAGTATGAGAAATGTTTAATAATAAGAAAAAGAGATAAAATTAATCACAAATTTTATCACTCGTGTATCACTCAAAATCTCCTTTCCAATATCGCTCAAGAACCTATCAAAGATAAAAAAAAAATAAGGAATTTATGGAAGACACGAAGAAAACAAGAATTGAGAAATTCTCGGAATATTCGATTTTTTTTGTGATTTTTGGATTTTTTTTAAATCCGAAATTTGATTACGAACGCAGCAAAACAAATGGAACTGGATTTGGATACGAATTGACTAAAATAAACAAGTTTGATTTTTTTGTGGGATTTTTTTAATGGATCAAAATAAGGAAGAACTTGATGGCACGAAGAACAAGGAAAACAAGAAAAGTCAAGAAATACCAAGAACTGAATCTAGAACCTGGCTTTGATACTAAATGACGCAATCTCACTAGGGAATCTCGATAAAAACGCTGAATAACGAATTGAAAAATGTAGGAAAGATCTAGACTTAGCAACAAGCACAAGAAACAAGAAAATAAACTAACTGGAAAAGATAAAATTGACGATAGGACTTGACCCGACAATCACGACGCGAAGATTCGGCGATGCGGGTTGAAGATCCAAAGTTTTTGATGTGAACCCCTTTGGTGATTCAACCAAAAATTCCCACAACAAATTTTGTATCAACCCAAAAAAGCTAAAAATTGAGAATCTTGACCCAAGTTTAACCCAACCAAAATTTTAAGGAAAGTGAACCCTAACCCAATGGAAAGATTAAGACAAATACCAAGATTTTGCAGAATAAACAACAACCAACACACAAGATAAATTCTCAATATAAAAGTTGAAGAAAATTTCAAAGATAGTTACAAGTAAAGAAAGGATGTTACCTCTCTAAAATGCTCTCCAAGGAGTGTTCTTAATGCCAAAACTAAGTTAGGGTTTGAAGCCATTTACAATATGTATTACAAAAGTGAAAGGAAAAAGTTTGAAAAATTGCACAAAAAAACCTCGTTTTTTGAATCCGGGAACTTTCGGTCGACCGAAAATATTTTGGTCAAACACGTGGTCGATCGAAATGGTACTTTCAGTCGTACGAAGCTCAGCTGAACCCTACTGAGGCTACCTCAAAAATCTCTGCATACTTTCGGTCCATCGAACTTTCTTGGCTTCCAAAAATATGAAATTAACCTCAATCTTGCTCTCTTCCACGTGGACTTGATTTCGGAGCTTGAAAATGAGTCCCGCTGATAAGAATCGCGAAGGTCCAACTTCATCACATGAACATGTGGTCAACAATGTTTCAAGATCAACGGTCAAGGAATCTCACACTAGTGCAATCAAGCTAGATTCGAGGTCGAATCCTTTCGAAGAGGGAGGGGATGATGATAATCGAGATATTCAAACCTCGATACACGTGCCCGTGGGACCCATGACGAGATCCGACGTCGAAGAGGTTCAAGATTCGAGGCTAAACAAAGTGAATAAATCAAGAAAAGAAGGCAAGAATCAAGTAGAAACAAAAAATGAGAAGCTTGGAGTTTCAGCCAAGTTCGGTCGACCGAACTTTCTTCTGGTCGACCGATCTTCTGCAGAGAAATTTTTGATTCAGCCTCAGTCGCGTTCGGCTGAGTGACGGTCGACTGAAAGTCCCATTTCGGTCGACCCTGTGATCGACCGAAATAATTTCGGTCGACCGAAACACTCCGTTTTACAAAAACAGAGTTTTTCTTGCAAATTTCTAATTTGCACATTTTGCCCATTTTGTACATTATATACACATTCTTTTTCATTTGTAACACAACTTGGATGTTAATGATGATGCTCTTGAGAGAGTTCCTCTTGTGGGTGAGGTAAATCCCATTTCTTGATCTTGTATCTCTTAGGAAATTAATCAACTTTATCTTGAATATTATTATTCTTGTGTTGATTATTTCCGCCACCTTGAAATTTGTTTGGTCGATACCCATTGGGCTAGGGTTTGTTAATCCTTGAATTTTTGGTTAGATTTAAACTTGGGTTAAGATGTTTATCCTTTATTTTACCACTTTAGCTTTCTTGGGTTTTGTATTAAATTGTTGTGGGAATTTTCGGTCAATATATCGAAGGGGTTTGCATCATTTGGTATCAGAGCTTGGCTATAATTTGGTAAACCTATCTTTACTTTCTTGTTGTTATTCTTGTCATTGTGAAAAAAAAAGGAAAATTGAGAAAAATACTCCATCAGTGCTTTGTTGTTCAATGCCCATATATTGCTAATTACTTGGGGTTATCCAATTCCCATTATTGAGATTGAATTATCAACATCTTATTCCACATATCATTTGTTCCTTACATTGGGTATTGTTGATAATTCCTTCATTATCCAAATTTGAGTTGTTGGGGGGTTTTCATACATCCACATTATCCACATTCAAGGCCACTTCAATATTGAGTACAAAGTTTTTGCTAAATTGCCACATTGAAAAATTTACACTTTTGTGCTTATTTGCTCTACATCTATGCCTTGTCCAATATTTGTGGTTTGTCAATCCCATTGCTAAATTGTGTTCCTAGCATCTTATTCCACAAAACAATTGTTCCTTTTGATTATAGCAAGCACATAAATTCTACTTCCTATTGTATCTACTTGTTATAAATTCCTTCTTCCTTGTTTGTATTCCTTAACTTCACAAGAATTATACTTTGTGGTTTAGTTGATTACGTTCCTTGGAGAACTTGAGAAATGAGATTTTGAGTGAAAAAAAGGCAAGAGTGGTGAGCTCATTAGAGGGTAAAAACCTAAATTGAGTGAAACACGAGTGAAAAGTATTCTTGTGAGAACACTTTCACACTTGCACACCATGTCAAATTTCAATGCTCAAATTCAAGATTTGAAGTACTTGTTACAAAATCTTTCAACCACCATGGCTAGACAAATGGAGAAGATTGGGGGTGGGTTAGAAAATTTGGGAACAAGAGGGGAGAATACATCAACTAATAATGGAGTAGAGGGAAGAGATAATAGAAGAATGAGGAATAAATGTGGAGATGTTTTAGTGGATGATGGGAGAATGGGAAGTAAGAATAGGAAAGGACTTAGGGGTAAATGTGGGGATGTTTGGAGAAATGAGGAGGATGGTGAACAAAATGGGAGTTTGAATAGGAAAATTAGAAGGGATGTTTGGAGTAATGAAAGGGATAGTGAACAAAAGGGGAGTATGAATAGGAAAAGAAGAGAGTGGTTAGATGATAAGCGAAATGGAGTTGATAAAAATATTTATAATGTGAGAATGCAAAATTCATCACTCCATGGAATGGGTAAAAGTGGAGAAGTTGAAGGAGATTGGAGTATGAATAAGAGAAGAAGAGAATGGGTAGATAGGAATTGATATAAGATGGATGAGAAGGTTGATATTGAGAAAATGAAGACTCCATCATCCAATGAGAGGGGAGGTGATGTGATCCGGAAAAGAAGTTAAGAACAATGTTATGATTCGGGACGAATCATCTTAAAGGAAGAGGGGATGACGTGATCCGGAAAAGGCTTCAAAAATGAGAAATCAAGATACGGGCAATTCTACAATATTCTACATGGAAAAATGAACAAGTTTCGTGTTGGGCTCGAGTCAAGATTCGATTCACGTCAAAGGATCAGAAATCAAGGCAGAAGGGCTTTTACGACCGTAACTTTCATAATTACGGCCGTAACATTATCAGCGCACAATTTGGGCAGAACAGCGTTTACGGCCGTAACTTGGGTTCTCACGGCCGTAACTAATCCATGAAATTTCACGGTTGTAACATCAATCTTCACGGCCGTAACTAAAATTGAGACATTTGATCAGAGAAGGCCTTACGGCCGTAAGTCCGACTTTTACGGCCGTAAGCTGCACGAATCAGATTTTTCGGGATTTTAGTATTTCAGTTGATTTGTATTTCCTTTATTGATTTTTAATTCTTTTTTCAATTTTGGTAATTTTGGTAATTTTAGTTATTTTAGCCTAATTAGAATTCTATTCAAAGTCAGTTAGCGACTAGGGTTTATTTTGCCTATTTATATGCTTTTCCACTCAATGTAAAAACAGAAGATTTTGATGAATGAAAAATATATTGAGTGTTTTCTCAACATTGTTCTGAAATTGAACAAACTTCGAACTTATCAAAGACGTGGGCATCCTTTGTGGCGTTCAAACCATTGTGGTTCTTGTTTCCGCATCGTAACAGGTCTCGGGTTTAATATACCCATGGTTCTTATGTCTGAGGCTCGGGTCATAGTGTTCTCGTCCCTTCCAACCTGAATTCAGAACTTTCCAAGCGTTATTCCGCGAGCTACGACGCAGAGCCCCTCCCGGGTTCGCATCATATGATATCAGAGCTGGACTCTGAATTCAGGTTCTTGTGTTTTTCTATCCAGTTTCATTTTTCAAGAACAACACCATGATTCGGGACGAATCATCCTAAAAAAGGTGGGAATGGTACGAATCAGGGTGGGCTTGACGGGAAAATCTATAATTCAAGCCAAAACAAGAAGTCAAGCAGGTTCGGAGAACGTCAGATCAAATATTGCTTGTACGAAGAGGGTTCGAGGCTAAACCAAGTGAGCAAGCCAAGAGCAGCTTTATGATTCAGGACGAATCATCTTAAAGGAAGAGGGGATAATGTGATCCGGAAAAGAAGCTAAGAACAATGTTATGATTCGAGACGAATCATCTTAAAGGAAGAGGGGATGATGTGATCCGGAAAAGGCGTCAAAAATGAGAAATCAAGATACGGGCAATTCTACATGGAAAAATGAACAAGTTTCATGTTGGGCTCGAGTCAAGATTCATTCACGTCAAAGGATCATAAATCAAGGCAGAAGGGCTTTTACGGCCGTAACTTTCATAATTACGGCCGTAACATTATCAGTGTACAATTTGGACAGAACAGCGTTTACGACCATAACTTGGGTTCTCACGGCTGTAACTAATCCATGGAATTTCACGGCCGTAACATCAATCTTCACGGCCGTAACTAATATTGAAACATTTTGATCCGAGAAGGACTTACGACCGTAAGTCCGACTTTTACGGCCGTAAGCGGCGCAAATCAGATTTTTCGGGATTTTAGTAATTCAGTTTATTTGTATTTCCTTTATTGGTTTTTAATTCTTTTTCCAATTTTGGTAATTTTGGTAATTTTAGTTATTTTAGCTATTTTATCCTAATTAAAATTCTATCCAGAGTCAGTTAGCGACTTAGGTTTATTTTGTCTATTTATATGATTTTCCATTCAATGTAAAAACAGAAGATTTTGATGAATGAAAAATATATTGAGTGTTTTCTCAACATTATTCTGGAATTGAACAAATTTCGACTTATCAAAGGTGTGGGCATCCTTTGTGGCGTTCAAACCGTTACGGTTCTTGTTTCCGCATCGTAACGGGTCTCGGGTATAATATACCCATGGTTCTTACATCGTGAGGCTCGGGTCGTAGTGTTCTTGTCCGTTCCAACCTGAATTCGGAACTTTCCAAGCGTTATTCCGCGAGCTACGACTCGGACCCCCTCCCGGGTTCGCATAATATGGTATCAGAGCTGGACTCTGAATTCAAGTTCTTGTGTTTTTCTATCTGTTTGATTTTTATGTTTATCATCGAGTCCCGTAAAAATTATCCATATCCTAGTTTTGTTATTTGAGTCTTTGTTTTCAATTTTTCTTGTTCTTCTTGCCATAAATTTTTTTCATTATTTGATCCATACAAAAATCCATCAAAAATTCAATCTTGTTTATTTTATTCGATTTTTATCCAAATCCTGTCTCGTTTGTTTTGTTGCGTTCGTGTCAAATTTTAGGATTTTTTTTATTAATTCCGAAAATTCATCATAATTCAAAAAAAAAAAAAAAGTCACTCCGAATTTCAAGAACCACTTTCTTGAATTTCCTTAATTTCTTGATATTCCTTGCCTTCCAAGTCAAAATGAAAATTCTTTATTAGTCCTTGTGTCAAACTGTTATTCCATTCCATTCCACAATGTCCAAATTTCACGAAAATTCATCATCTAGGAAAGATAATCATCAATCTTCTCTGCTTGTCATGATGGAGAAACGGTTTGAGGAGTTAGCTGCGAACTTGGAAGCGAAATTTGATGCGAGATTAGATGTGAAGTTTGGGAAGGTTAAAAACTCGGTAGATATGCATAGTGCAGAACTTGCTCAGCGGCGTGAAAGAGAATATAGACGTAACCATAAACCTAGGATTGGGGTTAGAGTTGATTTGGATGAAGAGATTAATGCGAGGGCGCTTTTGAAGAGTCAAATAGAAATTTATGAGGAAATGATGATGTATGAACGGAAGGCTAGAAAAGAAGCGAAGTTAAAAAAAAAGGGAGAGTGAAAGGGGGGCTGAAGCTAAATTACAACATGGTGAAAGTGAGATTGGAGGGGATTTAAAATTGGAGTGTCAGGATATGAATGTTGAAAATAAGGAGGGAGACTTGAAACATGAATTAGAAGTAGTTGAAGAGACCCCGAATTTTGTGGTAGGAGATGAAAAGGTGGAGTTAGGTGATCAAAATCCAATATTTGATGAGGAAAAATTGGAAGTTGGGGGTAGAAGTTCAACATTTTGATGTTGAAATTGTCAATAAAAATATTGAAGAGGTGGTTGAATGTGAAAAATTAGAAGAAGTGGTTGAGAAAAAAGAAGAGAATGAGCAAGAAAGTATATTGGCTTTTGGAGGCAACGAGAAGGGCCTCGTGGTGGGAAAAAAAAGTTGTGGAAGTTTTGTATCATGAGTACGATGATCCATACCTTGTGCATGGAGACGCTAACATTTTCCTCCCCATTTTTTTAAATCTTTCTTTTAGGTTTATTGTGCATGGAAGTTTGATTTACATCAACCTTGGTCAATTCCCCTCGTGTTTCAATACCTTCTTGTCTACAAATTGGAGGAGCATCATTTATTGAGTGCATGTCAGGGAATCGACAATTTTCCATTTGATCCAGGGGGTACAGTTTGATTTTTCAAGAACAACACCATGATTCGGGACGAATTATCCTAAAGAAGGAGGGAATGGTACGAATCATCCTAAAGAAGGAGGGAATGGTACGAATCAGGGTGGGCTTGACGGGAAAATCTATAATTCAAGCCAAAACAAGAAGTCAAGCAGGTTCGGAGAACGTCAGATCAAACATTGCTTGTACGAAGAGGGTTCGAGGCTAAACCAAGTGAGCAAGCCAATAGCAGCTTTATGATTCATGACGAATCATCTTAAAGGAAGAGGGGATAATGTGATCCGGAAAAGAAGCTAAGAACAATGTTATGATTCGAGACGAATCATCTTAAAGGAAGAGGGGATGATGTGATCCGGAAAAGGCGTCAAAAATGAGAAATCAAGATACGGGCAATTCTACAATATTCTACATGGAAAAATGAACAAGTTTCATGTTGGGCTCGAGTCAAGATTCATTCACGTCAAAGGATCAGAAATCAAGGCAGAAGGGCTTTTACGGCCGTAACTTTCATAATTACGGCCGTAACATTATCAGCGCACAATTTGGGCAGAATAGCTTTTACAGCCGTAACTTGGGTTCTCATGGCCGTAACTAAAATTGAGACATTTGATCAGAGAAGGCCTTACGGCCGTAAGCTGCACGAATCAGATTTTTCGAGATTTTAGTATTTCAGTTGAATTGTATTTCCTTTATTGATTTTTAATTCTTTTTTCAATTGGTAATTTTGGTTATTTTAGTTATTTTAGCCTAATTAGAATTCTATTCAGAGTCAGTTAGCGACTAGGGTTTATTTTGCCTATTTATATGATTTTCCATTCAATGTAAAAACAAAAGATTTTGATGAATGAAAAATATATTGAGTGTTTTCTCAACATTGTTCTGGAATTGAACAAACTTCGAACTTATCAAATATTGTGGGATATTTGTGGCGTTCAACAAATCAAACTTATCAAAGGAGTGGGCATCCTTTGTGGCGTTCAAACCATTACGGTTCTTGTTTCTGCATCGTAACGAGTCTTGGGTTTAATATACCCATGGTTCTTACGTCATGAGGCTCGGGTTGTAGTGTTCTCGTCCGTTCCAACCTGAATTCGGAACTTTCCAGGCGTTATTTCGTGAGCTACAAGGCGGACCCCCTCCCGGGTTCGCATCAGGAGGTAGTGAAAGTAGAAGAGTAGTGAAGGAGATAAATGCTATGCCACCAAAATCTTTGACCCATCATAATGAGATGGAAAAACATGAAGAAGAGACTTTCTACACTAGATGCCTTTTGGGGGATAGGGCATGTAGTCTCATTATAGATGGGGAGAGTGACACGAATTTAGTCAGTGCTAGTAGGGTGGAAAAATTGGGATTACCGGCTATGAAACATCCTAATCCTTATGTGTTGCGAAGGTTTGGTGACGATGGGGGAGTGAGAGTGAGTGAACAAGTTCTTCTTACCTTCAACATTGGATCCTATTGTGACAAAGTGATATGTGATGGAGTTCCCATGCACACTACACACATAATTTTGGGGAGACCTTGGTAAAGTGATAGGAGTGTGACACATGACAAGAGGAAGAACCAGTGTAGCTTCCAAATGAATGAAAAAAAAGTTGTGATCCTATCTTTGAGTCCGGAAGAAGTATACAAGGACCGAATGAAGCTCAAGAAGGAATTTGAGGAAGAAAGAAAAGAAAGGGAAAATAGGAAATTAAAAGAAAAATCCCTTGAGAAAATTGATGTCAACACAAAAGTGAGGCCAAATGAAAAAGAGAGAGTTGGGGCCATGACTCTAGAAAAAGGTGAGGAATTGAGAGTTGGAGCCACGACTCTAGAAAAAAGGAGAGGCGAGAGAAGAACTGAGAGTTGAGGCTCCTATCTCAGAAAAAGGTGAGGGAGTGATGAGTACCACAAAGAAAATTGAGTGAAGAGATCCTACAAAAATTTTCTTTACTCTTGAATATTCTAATACTTCCCTCCCTAGGTTGGTTACTTCTTTGTTGCAGGGGATCGTTAAGCATACTTATCAAAGCAACAAGGAGCTCCAAAGACATGCCGTGTGGAAGAAATTCATGGAAACATTTTCCTACAACAACGAGTACAACCAAGGTAAAGAAAATGGGATAGCCAATGCAACTTCTAGGAGGTATGCTCCTAACATTTCTTTGAATGCAAGGTTATTGTGTTTTGAATACATAAGAGGGTTGTATGATCTTCATGTAGATTTGACAAGTGTGTTGTTGACTTGTGAAAATGTAACATGTGGTAAGGATCATTGTCATGATGAGTGCTTAATTTGTAAATGCAACTTTTTGCATGTGCCCAATTGCATAAGTACCAAATCCTTTTGTGAAAATGTTGCATATAGTACATTTCATGTGTTGACCCAAGAGTAAACTAACCAAGAGGGGGGTGAATTGGTTTATAAAACTTTTTCGATAATAATCTCAAACTTAAAAACCAATGGGTACAAATATGAGCACTTAGTGTTACAAGTAACTAATCTATCAATGTAGTGTGCTATATATGCGTAAACTTAATTGATAAGGCAAGTATAGCACTTAGATATAATGTTGCACAATATAAATTGATAGAATAGAGTAAGTGCAATGTAAGTAAGTAAAAGGGATAAGAGAATGCAAACGCGATTTATGGAGGTTCAATCAACCAACGTGATCTACGTCCCCCGTTACCGAGCTCTCCGTCACGAGTAAGGCCAAATTCACTATTTTGGTAACTTACAACAAGGAGTACCAAATCCTTAGACGACTTACAACAAGGAGCGCCTATCCTTTACAATCGAGTTTTCACACGGCTCTCGAAACCAACAATCGAGTTTTGACAAGGCTCTCGAAACCAACAATCGAGTTTTGACAAGGCTCTCGAAACCAACAATCGAGTTTTGACAAGGCTCTCGAAACCACAAAATATAATGAATTGAATGTACAATTGAAATAACTCTCTTGACAAATGATATACTCAATTTAAGTACCGAGAGAGTTAGGCTAACACTTCAATAGATAGCAATGAATTAAGCTCGAGTGTTAGAGAAAAACTTTGATGCAAATGATAATGAAAAGTTCGATGCAATCAAACAAAGTTTTTCAAATGATCTCTTGTTAAAAATATTGAATCGAATTAAGTACCAAGAGATGCCACACTTGAATAATTAACAATAAGTTAAGCTCAAAGTGTTTAGGCAATGGAACTTTGATGAATCAAATGATGATGAAAAATGTAGTACAAATAATCAAAGTTCCTTAATTGGAATTTCTCTCTTTTAAAATATTAAAACGAGTTTAGAACAAAGAGAGACTTACACTTCAATTCCAATATAGTGTGAAGATGTTGAAGAAGTTTAAACAATATAAAACCAAGAATCTTCACAAAACTTTCTTCCAAAAACTTTGATGAATTTGATAAAACAAAGTTTAGATCAATCAAAGTTTTATGAAAATAAAAGATGAATAAAAACCAAGTAAGAACAATGAATTTTCACAAGAAAGTTTGTATAAAATCTTATCTAAGTTGTTCAAATTGAATGTGAATGAAATGGCTATTTATAGATCAAAATATTCAAATTCAGCAACTTTCGGTTGACCAATTCTGGAGTTTCGGTCGACCGAATCATTAATATAGCCGTTACACATTCAACCGTTGAACTTTCGGTTGACCAATTGGTCGACCGAAACTTTCGGTTGACCAAAAGTTCGGTCGACCGAAAGTCAACTGTTGACCGTTGACTTTCGGTTGACTTTTGAAAAATATGAAAATTTTCGATTTTTAGGTTTCTAACTTGTTTTTCAAAGTGGTTTAACATAATATAATCATGATTTAAGATCAAATATCCTTTGAAAGACAATCTTGACTTAGATAAAAATATTTTATGCAAGTGATGAATTTTCAAGTAAGTTTCTTGATGCATAAAAATCATTTTCGAGCTCGTTGAATTTCATCGCTAAAGATTGAGAGTGTTATACCTTTACATATGTTAAATCAACTCTAATCTTGTATGCTTGAATTCTTGATCTTCATGTCATGCTTTTCAACCTCAATTTTGATCTTTGAATATCTTCAATTCTTTCATGATCTTCTTTGCGTCTCATGTGCTTGATCACATAATTTTGATTTATATCCTTGAGAGACGATTTGAACATTGAGTGCTTTGAATATTTATCATTACATGAAAACACTTGAAGCACACTTGTTAGCAACACAATAAATTCTTGTTTGTTATAATCAAAACAATAAGGTCAAATTGACCCTAGGTCAACATCATGGGCATGTTCAATTCTTATTTTGTGAAAATATGCTTGACGTGCATATTTGCTCTCTAAAGGAATTTCTAGTTAGGGGAGTCCATGGGAGAAATTTATTGAGATATCATGATGATAAAAGAACTTCACTTCTAACATTTCTTGATGCCCCCTCATTTTGTTTTGAACATGTTAAGGGCATGCATGTTAATCATCCAGATTTGTTAAACATTTTAAAATCATGTAATGAGAGAAAAATTGATGAACTCTATAAGCATGATAGTTATTTGTTTTGGGGGATTATATTGTTTGTTCCTAAATGGCCCATGCGCGAGCTACAAGTGAGCTCACATATGGGAAGCTTGATGGGACATTTTGAGATTAAGGGCACCCTAAATTTACTAGTTGAGCATTCTCCTTGGCCCAAGATAAAAATCAATGTGGCATTTGCTCATAATATTCGTCAACACATCACTTACAACGGGGTTGACTATAAAGTTTGGCCTCATGGCTCATGCACCCATTTGCACCTTCCTAGTAAAACTTGGGTTAATCATTCTATGAATTTTGTATTGAGTTTACTTGGACTAAAGAAAAGAAATGATGCTAATTTTTTGGATGTTGGTAGGGGTATTAAACTTTAACATTTTACTACATGTCATGAAACCAGCATTGCTATCAACATGATGAATTTTTTCTTTAGGGGAGTGGTGCATTTGCATAAAAATGATGCTCAATTTGTGGTTGTTAAATTTGCTTTGCAATGGAAGTGTTCATCCTATTAGAAAATCTTCTCCACTTGATGTTGCTTATGGCCCTAGCCTACTAACTCTTTTGAGCTTGATGTACTTATTTATTGATGGAAATGTTAGTTTAGGTGGACATAACAAAGCAAATCTGGTTAAGCCCCTTCGCAGGAGGCTTGCGCCTCCATCTGAGGGGATTGGCATACAATGTACTTCCCATGCCAACCATGGTAGGAGGCGATTCGTATTTGATCCGGGTGGTTGGATATGGTTATTTTCAAGGGGCAAACGGGTTCCTGATCGAATAAAATCCAAAATGCTACCCTGCGATGTTGGCACCTCTCAAGTTCTTGGCAACGCCTACAAATTGATTTTGCACGGTGAGTATGAAATTTCAGTTACATTTATTGTGTCTGAATTTTCTATTTTTTTATTGTAGGTGTCGATTCTTAGTCGAATCTCTTTCAAGATGGACGAGATGATGAGAATCGCGAAGGTCCAACTTCATCGCGTGAACCTGTGGTCAACAATGTTTCAAGATCAAAGGTCAAGGAATCTCACACTAGTGCAATCAAGCCAGATTCGAGGTCGAATCCTTTCCAAGAAGGAGGGGATGATGAGAACCGAGAAAGTCAACCCTCGATGCACGTGCCCGTGGGACCCATGACGAGATTCGACGTCGAAGAGGTTCAAGATTCGAGGCTAAACAATGTGAATAATCAAGAAAAGAAGCCAAGAATCAAGTTGGAGCAAAAAATGAGAAGCTTAGAGTTTCAGCCAAGTTCGGTCGACCGAACTTTCTTCCGGTCGACCGATCTTCTGCAGAGAAATTTTTGATTCAGCCTCAGTCCCGTTCGACTGAGTGACGGTCGAACGAAAGTCCCATTTCGGTCGACCCTGTGATCAATCGACCAGTTCGGTCGACCGAAACACTCCGTTTTACAAAAACGGGGTTTTTCTTGCAAATTCCGAATTTGCACCTTTTGCCCATTTTGTACATTATATACACATTCTTTTTCATTTGTAAAACAACTTGGATGTTCATGATGATGCTCTTGAGAGAGTTCCTCTTGTGGGTGAGGTAAATCCCATTTCTTGATCTTGTATCTCTTAGGAAATTAATCAACTTTATCTTTAGTATTATTATTCTTGTGTTGTTGTTTATTTCCGCAACCTTGAAATTTGTTTGGTTGATACCCATTGGGCTAGGGTTTGTTAATCCTTGAATTTTTGGTTAGATTTAAACTTGGGTTAAGGTGTTTATCCTTTATTTTACCATTTTAGCTTTCTTGGGTTTTGTATTAAATTGTTGTGGGAATTTTCGGTCAATATACCGAAGGGGTTCCATCACCCGCCATCGACTCTTGGACCTCTTTGGCCTTAGATCTTGTCATAGGCCCCACCAGTATTCTTATCGAGGGTTAACTTGTTTGACTTTGACTTGGTTGACTCCCTTGATTCTCATCATCCCCTCCTTCTTGGAAGGATTTGACCTCGAATCTTCACCTGCATCAAAAAAGGATAAGTCAGCAATGTTAAAAGAAGCCGATACATTGTACTCACCAAGGAGATCAAGCTTGTAGTCATTGTCATTAATCTTCTCGATAATTTGAAAGGGGCCATCACCACGTGGTTGGAGTTTTGACTTTCTTTGATTCGGGAACCTCTCCTTCCTTAAATGTAACCACACCCAATCACCAGGTTCGAATGACACTTGCTTTCTACCTTTGTTGGCACTGGAGGCATACTGTTCATTCTTCTTCTCGATTTGGAGTTTGACCTTCTCGTGGAGAGATTTGACTAACTCCGCATTCCTCTTCCCATCTAAACTACCTCTTTCATCAATAGGCAAAGGAATCAAATCCAAAGGAGTCAATGGGTTAAAACCATAAACATTCTCAAATGGAGAAAAAGAGGTAGTAGTATGAACACTTCGATTATACGCAAATTCAACAAAAGGTAGACACTCTTCCCAATTATTTAGATTGCCCTTAAGGATAGTGCGAAGGAGTCGCGTTAATGTTCTATTAACTACTTCGATTTGGCCATCGGTTTGGGGGTGACAAGTCGTGGAAAATAAAAGTTTAGTCCCTAATTTTCCCCACAAAACCTTCCAAAAGTGGCTAAGAAATTTGACATCTCTATCCGACAAATGCTCCTAGGGACCCCGTGGAGTCTCACGACCTCCTTAAAGAATAGGTCGGCTATGTGAGTGGCATCATCGGTTTTATGATAAGCAAGAAAGTGTGCCATTTTACTAAATCGATCAACTACCACAAAGAAGGAATCAATCCCCTTCTTAGACCTAGGTAGACCTAAAATAAAATCCATAGAGATGTCGGTCCACGATTAACTAGGAATGGGTAGGGGTGTATATAATCCATGTGATGCTACCTTGGACTTGGCCTTCCTACAAGTTATGCACCTAGAACAAATTCTTCCAACATCCCTCCTCATTTTAGGCGAAAAGAAATGTTCTTGCAAGATTTCCAAGGTCCTCCTTACCCCAAAGTGACCCATTAAACCTCCCCCGTGGGCCTCCCTCGCCATCAACTCTCTCGAGGAGCAATTTGGCACACAAAGTTTACCTTCACGAAATAAAAACCCCTCATGCCTATAATATTTATCACATGAAACCTTTTAACATGAAACAAATATACTTATAAAATCCACATCATGCATATACAAGTCTTTAATACTCGCACAACCTAACAATTTGGCACTCAAGGTAGTAATAAGAGCATACCTTCTAGAGAGAGCATTAGCTACCACATTCTCCTTACCTTGTTTGTATTTGATGACATATGAAAATGTTTTCACGTACTCTACCCATTTGGTATGTCTCTTGCTCAACTTCCCTTGCCCTTTCAAGTGCTTCAACGACTCATGGTCGGTGTAGATGACGAACTTCCTAGACCACAAGTAGTGGTGCCATGTCTCTAATGCTCTCACCAACGCATAGAGCTCCTTATCACAAGTAGGGTAGTTCAAGGCGGCTCCATTGAGCTTCTCGCTAAAGTAGGCAACCGACCTTTTTCCTGCATCAAAACTGCTTCAATACCTGTGCCTGAATCATCACATTCAACCTCAAAGGTTTTGTCAAAGTTAGGCAAAGATAAAATCGGGGCGGTGCACAATCTTTCCTTTATTTCATTAAATGCATTTTCTTGTGCCTACCCCCATTTAAAACCAACATACTTTTTGATGACCTCGGTAAGTGGTGAAACTAGTGTGCTAAAATCCTTAACAAAACGACGGTAAAAGCTAGCTAACCCATGAAAACTTCTTACCTCGGTGACACTTGTGGGAGTGGGCCATTCCTTAATGGCTTTGATCTTCTCCTCATCAACCTCTATCCCCTTAGTACTAACTACAAATCCAAGGAAGACAATACTCTCCATGCAAAAATTACACTTTTTGAGATTATCATACAATTTTTCTTCTTTTAAAACCAAAAGTACACTTCTCAAGTGTTCAATATGCTCATTCAAATTCTTGCTATAAATCAAAATATCATCAAAGTAAACTACCACAAATTTTTCAATGTATGCACGCAAAACATAATTCATTAATCTCATGAAAGTACTAGGTGCATTAGTGAGATAAAAGGGCATGACCAACCACTCATATAACCCATATTTAGTTTTAAAAGCGATTTTCCATTCATCGCCTTCTCTCATCCTAATTTGGTGGTATCCACTCCTCAAATCAATTTTACTAAAAATGCAAGAACCATGCAACTCATCTAGCATATCATCTAACCTAGGAATGGGGTGTCGATACTTTACCGTGATGTTGTTGATGGCGCGATAATCGACGCACATTCTATAGGTTCCATCCTTCTTAGGCACTAGTAGCACGGGAACGGCACAAGGACTCATGCTCTCATGAACATATCCTTTGCTCATCAACTCCTTGACTTGCTTTTGGAGTTCCTTGGTCTCTTCAGGGTTGCTTCGGTATTCCGGTCTATTTGGGATGACGGCTCCGGGAATGAAATCAATCTGATGCTCGATGCCCCTAATGGGTGGAAGTCCACTAGGCATCTCCTCCGGGAAGACATCTTCAAACTCCTGCAACAATGATGTAGCTAAAGTGGGGAGGGAAGTGTGAGATTCATCAAATGTAAGGAGAGACTCCTTATACACCATCAAAAGGATGTGGTGTTTTTCTTTTAACGCTCTCTCCACATCTCCCTTACTAGCATAAAAGTTAATTTTTTTCTCAACATCTTTTGTTCTCTTTCTTTTTTCTTGCACCCCCTCATTTTTTCACCACTCTTCTCCCCCTTTTTTTCATTCTCTTTTTGTGCCCCACTCAACTCCATCTTTTTCTTCTTCTTTTTTTTTTTCCTCTTTCTCCTCCCTTTTGAGTTTCAATTGGTCTTTATATACTTCTTCTGGACTTAAAGGTAGTAGTGTTACGGGCTTCCCATTCATTTGGAAGCTATACCTATTTTTCCTCCCATTATGCAACACTTTCCTATCATATTGTCATGGCCTACCCAATAATATATGTGTAGCTTGCGTGGGAACCACATCACAAAGTACTTGATCTTCATATGTCTCAATGTTGAAAGTAAGAAGTACTTGCTTGCTTACCTTCAACTCACCATAATCACTCAACCATTGTAACTTATAAGGACTAGGATGTGGCATTAAGGGTAATCTCAACCTCTCTACCATACTAGTGCTAGCTACAATGGTGCAACTCCCCCCCCCCCCCATCAATGATGAGACTACAAGCTTTGTCCCTCACAAGACACCTAGTTTGGAAGATATTTTCTCTTTGCTTAGCCGTCTCATCCACCTTGGTTTGGGTGTTGAGAGATCTAATGGTGACCAAAGACTTGGGTGGACTAACAACTCCCTCCACATCTTCTTCCTCACCATCACTATCATCTCCAACTTGCACTCTGTCTTCGTCCTCTTCATCTTCTGAGTATCACTACCTATTTTTAATAAACATCACCCTATTGTTAGGGCACTCTCGAGAATAATGTCCCCGTCCCCTACATTTGAAGCATTCAATATCTCGACTCCTAGAAGCGGTAGGAACAACCTTAGGCTTATCTTTGACGAAGCCAACTTCCTTCCCCTTGGAGGTTTCAATGTTGTCTTTAAGTGGTGTTTTATCAACCTTATTACTCCCCCACTTAGACTTCCAAGTGGAACTAGGACCCACCAAAATTTTTTCTTGTCCATTTCTTTTAAATTGCTCATTCTTCTTCAATTGAGCCTCCACTTTAATAGCCATGTGCATCAACTCCTCTATCTCCACATAATAGTGTAACTCCACCACATTGGCTATCTCCCTATTCAACCCACTCATAAATCCAGCCATGGTGGCCTCTCTATCCTCCTCTATATTAGCCCTCATCAAAGCCTTTTCCAACTCCTTATAATAATCTTCAACTCCCCTAGATCCTTGAGTAAGAGTTTGTAATCTTTGATAAAGTCCCCTATAGTAATGACTAGGTACAAACCTTCTCCTCATAAGACTCTTCAATTCATCCCAAGTATCCACACCACCCTCTAGATTCCTTCTCCTAATGAGTAATAAATTATCCCACCAAGCTAAGGCATAGTCGACAAACTCCACTACTGCTAACTTACCTTCTTATCCTCAGAGTACTTATGGCATTCAAAAATCAATTCCATTTTCCTTTCCCATTCTATGTAGGCATCCGAATCACTCTTCCCATGGAAAGAAGGAATTTTCATCTTTATGCTTCCAAAATTACAATCCACTCCATCTCTTCCTCTATGGTTCCTCCCATGGCCTCGACCAACCCTCTCACATTCCTACCTCCTCTATTCCTACCCATGTTCCAATTTTGGTCACTACCCCCTTCACTCTCCAATTCATCATCATCCTCATACTCATCTCTACCCCTTCTATCACCCCTCCTAACATTATCATCTCTTGGGAGTGGAACTTCCCTCCTAGTCTCCAACCTCGTTAATCTCCCCTCCAATCTTCCTCCCATATCCGCCATGGTAACCGTGAGAGCTTGTATCATATCCCTCAACTCTTGAGTTTGTGCATTGGAATCTTGTCCACTTGAAATATGTGTATTAGCCATGAAGTGTAAGTATGCAAGTGTCCTCACAAAATATTTTCGCTCATGTTTCACTCAATTAGGATTTTTCCCTCTAATGAGCTCACCACTCTTGCCTTTTACCACTCCCAACTTTCTTACCCAAACTATCCAAGGAACGTAATTCAACTAGATTGAGAATTCAATTCTTGTGTAGCACAAATTTCATAAACAACAAGGAAGCAAATGAAGGATTGACACAATAACAAGTAGAATTTATTTGCTTGCTATTATACAAGAAACTAAGGAATTGAACTTGATTAACAAGGTGGTCAAGGATATAGTCACAATAAGCTTGATATAAGACACAAGGAATTTAACTAGGAATGTGTTTGGTAAATGAAATGTAGGATTCAATATGGAAACACTCTTTGAGACATTTTGTCAAACACTTATGATGCAAACTTGAATAGTTTCTAATTTTCAAGTGTTTGTTCAAATATAACCCCCAACAACTTTTCAAATTGATAATAACAATAATGCCCAATATGTATTAATCAAGAAATATTCATGGGCTTTGAATTTCCCCAATTCTTTTTGGAATTTTCTTTTTTTTTTCTTTTTGGTTTTGATATGGAGAATAACAAGAACAAAAAGAATTTAAAGATAGGACTACCAATTTTTAGAGCCAAGCTCTGATACCAAATTATGTGAACCCTTTTGGTGATTCAACCAAAAATTCCCACAATAAATTTTGTATCAACTCAAGAAAGCTAAAAATGGTAAAAATGGAGAATCTTGACCCAAGTTTAACCCAACCAAAATTCTAAGAAAAGTGAACCCTATCCCAATGGAAAGATTAAGACAAATACCAAGATTTTGTGGAATAAACAACAACCAATACACAAGATAAATTCTCAATATAAAAGTTGAAGAAAATTTCAAAGATAGTTAGAAGTAAAGAATGGATGTTACCTCTCTAAAATGCTCTCCAAGAAGTGTTCTTAATGCCAAAACTAAGTTAGGGTTTGAAGCCATTTACAATATGTATTACAAAAGTGAAAGGAAAAAGTTTGAAAAATTGCACAAAAAAATCCCCTTTTTTGAATTGGGGAACTTTCGGTTGACCGAACCAGTCGATCGAAAATATTTCGGTCGAATACATGGTCGACCAAAATGGCACTTTCGGTCGTACGAAGCTCAGCTGAACCCTACTGAGGCTACCTCAAAAATCTCTGCAGACTTTCGATCGACCAAAGTGACTTTCGGTCGACCGAACTTTTCTGAGCTTCCAAAAATATGCAATTAACCTCAATCTTGCTCTCTTCTACTTGGACTTGATTTCGAAGCTTGAAAATGAGTCTCGCCATCGACTTTTGGACCTCTTTGGCCTTGGATCTTGTCATAGGCCCCACTGGTATTCTTATCGATGGTTGACTTGTTTGACTTTGACTTGGTTGACTCCCTTGATTCTCATCAGTTTTCGAAGCACCACAAGGACTTGTCAATTTTCTTGACAAGTTTCTGATGGAAACGTCAAAAATATCTTACAATATTTGATAAGTTCAATTGGTTATTCTTGAAGAACACAAAAGGGAATCCTCGACCTTTCAAAGAGAGCACCCTAAATTTCATTCAATAATATCCAAAGTTAATGTTTACAATTGGGAAAAACTGATAATATAAAGTAAAATTGACCTAAAACTAGGTTTAGCCGCTAATGGGCCCAAAACATGAAAATAATAAAACAAAAGGGAAAATAAGTCTAAATTCGCGAAAATCCGAAAAAATAAAGTTATGTCTTTAATTTACTAACTTACTTCCGTAAGTGGCCTTCTGATTGCTATTTACGGCTGTATCCATGAAACTTATGGCCGTAAGTAGGAATATCTTGGAATTCTTTGTTCAAACTCATGGACTCGTTACGGTTGTGACGACCGGGACTTACGGTCGTGAATTTGCCTCTGGAACTCGAACTTTGACCCTTCGACTTGGCTTGCTCCGTCAGTCGTCTCAGTTCGACTCCAATATGAAACTTGTGCTATTTTCCACGTAGATCACTGTCGCATTGCCGATAGCTCGACTTCTCCTTTGGTCTCCTACTTTGGATCACATCAATTTCCAACCGAAAAGACACATTGTTAGAAAAAAATAAACAAAGTCCAATAAAAAAAAAAGGTCAATTAACTACGATCATGAAAGATAAAAGCTATATTTGTTGAAAAAAAATGTTTATAAATAAAAATGTGATGTTTTTGAGGCAAAAATATATAGTTAAAAAGTAATTTGAGAAAAGTGTGTAATTAAAAAGTGATTTGGAAAAATACTTTATTTACCAGACAGAGGCAAAAGTACATTTGATTGAACTTATTTTGTTTACGATCCTGCTACATGTACAATGCTACTTACAAGTTGGATTACAATCTTCTAATTTTCATGAGATATTGGGGATTAAAATATCACGAGAAATTGATATAAGTGAAATAACAAATTATGCGGTCAGAAGATATAAAATTCATTTGCAAGGAGAGTTCCCTTCCTCTCACTCACCATTGTTGCCCCCACACCGAAGTCCTCCAAAGTCAACCGGCCACCCTGCACCAGAGATCGGAACCCATCTACTTATCTTCACATTTTCAAAAATTTTGCACATCTAAGCCGGAACGAGCATATGTTTGGTCGAGAGGTCTGTAATGTAGGAACTCGATGAGTATATTCCTTCATCTGGATATATGATGGTACCAATATATTTTGAAAAGTGCCTGGTGGCATGATCTGAATCTAGAGTTTATTTTTCCAAATTTTTTATCCTAGGTTTTTAATCAGAGGGGAGTATTTAGCCTATTTTTTCAATTTTCATGAACTAGTTTAAGTTATTGCTACCTACTCGATGGAATTAGTTATTTGAGAGTTGCAATGGCAATATAATGATTGCATTTTGGAGTTAAAAGAGGGGGAAAATGGGAAATCTCATATATGGTAATTAATTAGATTTTTTTTAGTACTAATGGTGGTAAAATTTAGAATGGGTTAACATAATGCTAATTTCAATATTTCAAGAAATAATTTAATCTTGAATGAATTTGTTATTTACTCATTCGATTCCCTTGTTTAGAGAGTATAATGCTAAAAGTGTGGTGAAACAGTGAATTTTTATTTTGCTTATTTTGGAAAATCCACATATTTTAGTTTTCCTAAGTTTGTTTTGAGCATGAATGCTCTGGAAATAATTTCTACCCAGGAATTGCTTATAGACTTAGGTTTTTAATTAGAGGCAAGTATTTAGGGATGGAACACTAAATTTAAAATATTTGCTCTATTTGAACGGAAATGAGTATCATTCTTTTGATGACAATGAAATCATTGGGGAAGAAAACAGTGTGGAAAGAAATCGAATAGTACCGGATAATAGGGTTAAGGTGATTGAAGAAATTACAGATGAGGTTACCAGGGTTGTCCCGAAAGTCGGGATGAAGTTTACATGCTACGACAAGGCTTTCGAATTTTACATGCAGTATGCATACAAGGTTGGGTTTTCTATGAGGAAAAGAAATTCAAAAAAAAGGCCGAATGAGATTTTGACAAATGCAACGTTCGCTTGTAGTCGAGAGGGTAAGAGAATTGGTTGTACAAGCAATTCTTTAAATCATCGCCCAACTATGCAAATAGGATGCAAGGTTAAGATGACAGTTTGCTCAGATATTTTAGGCACATGGCGTGTTACAAAACTTCATTTGGAGCACAACCACATGTGAAGCCCCTCAAATTCCAGATTGTATAGGAGTAATTGACAATTGAATGATCGGGTGAAAATGAAGCTTGAAGTAAATGACATAGCTGGAATTCCAATGCATAAAAGTTTTAACGCAGCTGTTGTTGGGGCGGTTGGGTATGAGGAGCTCACATTCATCGAAAAGGATTGCATAAACTACATAGATAAGGTTCAACGATTAAGACTCGGGGAAAGTGATGCAACTGCAATACAAGCTTATTTTTTGAAAATGCAAACCCATTGCCTTGGTTTCTTCTTTAGTGTGGACTTAGACGATGACGTTCATTTGAAAAATGTGATAAAAGGTGCAGACTTACATACACAGATTTTGGGGATGTTGTTACTTTCGACACAACTTATCTAACGAATAGGTATGTATCGCAAGTACACGATATCGTTAACAAGTAGTAAAAGTGGACTTTTGAGTCCGAATTGTCGATCCCACGAAGACTATTTATTTGAGATCGATTTACTTTGATTCAAAATAATTCCTAGTCTAAAGCAAAAACTAACTAAGAAAATAAAATGCAAACGATTCCAAAAAGACAATAAATTGAGAGATTAATAAAACTAACAATTCCAAAAACTAAGAAATAGAAAATTAAACAAAAAGCAATTAAATTAAACTATAAAAAGGAGAAATTGTATTTTATATTTCTATCTTTTTGTGACTAATGAACTTTTGGGAGAAATTGTATTTCATATTTCTATCTTTTTGTTGAAATTCTCGAATTTTACTATACAATCTAATTGTTAACTCACATCTCGGATTATGAAAATAATCATTAAATCATGAATTAATGGCAAGTTAATTCAAGCATTAAAAATATAGTAAAATCAATACATGAAAACAATAAAATCCCCAACTTGAGAATTGAAATTAAAACTAGAAATATTAAATCTTCATCATCAATCCCAATATTAAATTTAGTTATTCATGTTCTTGGGACTAAAAATAGCAACAAATAATGAAAGTAAAACCTGGAGTTTGAATAGTTGAAGTCCAAGCATCGCCCCAACCGTGCACCACCAAAATTAGTCCGGTCGTGCTCCTTTCTTTTGGTTCCAGTCGGCTTTTCCAATCTCCCAAGAATTTGACGTTGAAATCCCAAAATTATGATGTTCTTAGGTGAGGCAAAGGTTTGATTTTCGTGCAAGACATGTTTCTTATATAGTTGGTGAAGAGACCTAGTTGAAGAAGGAAATAAATTCGTCAAACCTGCGAGAGTCTTTTCTTGTGTCTGCATAGCGTTCAGTCTTTCGACCGCAAATTGCGTTAGAAAGATAACTTAAAGGACTACAATTCTTTCTGAAATAGGATTTTTCCAATTCAATCGTTTACTACCCTAAAATTAGGTCTCAAAGTCTGACTAAAAATCTGTCCAAAATCTTGTGCGGTTGGAATCAATTTTATGGTAATATTATTATCATATTCCTTTCCTTTTTGGCTTCTACTTGCTTCCAATTGACTCCTAAGAGCATCTCCAGCAGATTCTTTATATTTAGAGAACATTTTTCACACTTTAGAGAGTATCTATAAATTTAGAGAGCTATTTTTTTTAAATTACTCCAACAACCTCTTTATCTTTTCCTCTATATTTTTCTTTTTTCAAAGTGCATTAATTTTTTTCCTCAAATTTTGTTATTCCTCTAGTTCTAAATAAACCTCTTCCCTATCAAGTATTCTCATTTGAGTTATTGTACTGATTTTCATCCCTATCAATTACAAAATTCACGTTGCTGGTTTCAAAAATAAAAAAATATTCATGTTGAAGAAAAATTGCAAACACAAAGAACAAATATACACACATATGAATATAGCGTGGACGGTGGATACAATGGTAGTTGAAAATGGGATTGATAATTGTGCATAATATTTATTTAATAAAGAAAGAGGGTAGTATTGAAAAGTGAAATATTCAAATGTATTTAATAATAAAGAGTGAGTTTGGCTCTCCAAATTTGGAGAGTCAAACTCACTCTCTAAATTTAAAAGTTAATTTAAAGAGACTGTTGGAGTATTATTTTAGGACTTTGCTCTTTAAATTAAAGAGGATTTTGAGTTTAAAGAGACTGCTGAAGATGCTCTAAAAATACTCAAAGTATTGTGTTGTGATCCAAGTCAATCATTGAATATTTGCAAGTTGTTCCCTTATGTTTAATTTGCTCTTCAGTCATTCAACTTCTTATTTCTTTACTTTGGCACGTTGCATCTTTTCCGTTGACGTCATTAGCCACTCGATTGTCCAATTTAGCTCCAATTAGCATTCAAATGTGCATTTTGCTAAAATTTCTTATTTTTCTTGATTTTGGGATAAAACCTGAAATAATAATAAATAACAACAATTAAGTAGAACTCATTCAAAAAAAATAAAATAATATCCTAATTTTTATAGATAAATAAGTGTATAAAATTCACTTATCAGTGTGACATGACCTTTGCTCCTTTTGTCGGAGTTAATCATCATGGACAGTCGACACTACTTGGAACAAAATACGTTGTTCTAGAACAAATCAAATTACAAATGCCACAGTATATGTAGCTGCCACTTGTTTGAGTTTAGAGGGATAATTTGTAGACATTGTCGCATAGTATTGATACGTGATGAAGTGGAATTACTTCCAGAGACTTATGTACTTAGAAGATGGAGAAGAGGTATGGTCAGAGCATACACACGGGTGAACATAAATTACAATGGATGGATTAATAGTCCTGCTCAATTGAGATATGATAAGTTGTGTAAATCTTTTGAGAAAATGGCAAATTTGTTTGTAGACAACGAATCATGCAGCGAGGAGTTAATGAAATGGATAGAGAATCATATGAATGACTTAATAATGAGGAAAACAAGTTATGCTAGCAATCACCCATCGTAGGTCAATGTTTAGGTAGTCTTAGAAGGTGGAACAGTTGAGAATACACAATCTGTTAGAATTTTAGATCCTCAGTGCACAAAAAACAAAGGGGGCTCCAAGAAATTCTGGATCCTCACATGAACATTTATGATTTTTAATTCATACAACGCTCGTGGATATTTTTAAATTTTTTTTAACTAGGTGTCTTCAAAATATACTAAAGGAAAAGGACCAATCCAAAGCACTGATGAAGATATTCCTTCCAACATTCAGCCGACACAAGAATCCAAATTTCAAATGTTCAATCAATTCGGCTACTCCCACCAACCAATGGTTTGTTTTCGTGTTAAATATGTGGCCTTGTAATAATTTGTTAATTATCGATCTATCTTAAGATTCATTTCATTCACAAGTTCCTCTAATACATCAGTGGAGTGGAGCCCCCGGACGAAGAATGCTCACGCTTATCACATGTGAGGGAATTCAATAATGGAACTTGAACTGTTGGTTTCAACGTTGTATGTTGTTTGAACTTTGAACTAATGAGTTTATTTTGGTTAATTATGTATTGAACGATGAATTGGAGGATCAATGTTTTCACTTTATTTAAAGAGCAAGAGCAAACATTCTCAGATGTATTGTGTGAACTAATGACTTCATTTTGGTTAGTTATGAATTTTAATATTGAGTAAAGTGCTTGTGTCGTGTGTCCCCAATTCTTGTATCAATTGTAATTTGGCTCGAACTCATTTCTCAAAAGGAACTAATGACTATGGAAATTTGGAAGAAAATTAGTTGGCATGCACGACTATAGTTGGTATCACATCTTCTATGCCTTCATCTAACGTTTTCGTTGCAGGCTCAGCTATGGGGTTTAAGTTAGACAGGAACTAATGACTATGGAAATGCTTTAATAAGCTATGAAAATCCTTCTTATGCTCATATTTGATGCATTGGAAACAAATAAACTAAGCAATTAGATGCATTGGACACAAATAAACAAAGCAATTAGATGCATTGGAAACAAATACATTAAACAGTTAGAACACTTCTCGTACAATAAAACAAAAACAATCAACTAGTTACTATGTATTTCCTACCATTACATCATTCTTGCACCTTCTCCTTTCATTCCCACGATATTCTTTACTCTTACGAATCGTGATTACATTTATTTCGAAATTGTCTTCGTCGGATATCCGTGCACATGTTTGAAGTAGTCGAGTCAACTCATCAATGTTCTTCTCTTTCGACTCTTTTTTTTTCAAGGATTTTACTCTATTCCCCCTTTTGATACTCGAAGTATTGATAACGTGGTTGACTACAAGAGAAGAACAAGCGTCCTATGTTCTCCGTCCTTTTCTCAACCTCAAATAGCCTCAAGAAGCCATCTCCACATATAAGGCAATGTCTCTTCATTGGGCAATCTTCCAACTAATTCCCCACTTGTCTATAGGAGTGACAAATTCTATAGTTCTTCCCTTTCATATTGCGTTCCTACCAATCCCAGAAACAAACATTTCACATATAAATAATTGCACAGTATGATGAAACAGAATGCATAAATTAAGTATCAACATAAAGGAGAAATAATACCAATTGCTTAACAAATGAATGTAATTTCTATGCTCAATAATGTTTCTAACTGACTAATAATTTGTACTTAAATCATGTTGCCGTAGTTCTAAAACTTGAAACTCAAGATGGATTTAATTAAATAAATATATGCCAATTCCACTGGAACTCCGGGTTCCAGAAACCTATTATAGACCTTTGAAAGAGATTTGTATACATCTGTAATGTAAGTTTAGTGTTCATTTGATTAGGCATCTATTCCTTCAATTCTTCAACAATGTTCTGAACATCTATTTCTTCATCTTACAGACATCGGTTTAATGATTAGGAATCTATTTCTCCTTTATTTGTTAAGGATTTTTCTTTGTATTACATAAATTTGTTTCCTCTCATACTTAGATATTTTGAGGCTTGTTGAAGCATATTCTTTGTCTCTGCCCAACATATTCTAAACTCCAGTACTACATGTTACGACTTTTTTTTACCCAAATCGTCATCAACCCACCGACATAGCCAACCGCAAAAAGAACACAATGGAAGTTCACTGCAACAACCAACAACAAAAAGAACAAAGTACTAATTGAAATACGTACCGAACTTAGGCAATAGATTAAACAAATAGTACTTCCTCAAAGGGGTGCTTCGACAATAGTGGACGAACTTGGAAATTTTCGAAATGACCTGGAATGTGGTCAGAACGTAGTGATGTGGTCGGAAATTATTGGAGAGGAGGAGCGTCATGAACGGCAGAGGCGAGAGGTGGGGCTAGAATTAAGCCCTAGAAACAATAACGTTGAGATTTCGAAAGTGGGTGAGGTAGGGTGTAGCGACCAAGAATTTTTACGCGATTAATAATTATTTTAATAGAAAATCGTGTCGCTACTATTTCACCCATTTTTATTAAGTTAACGCCACGACGTATTCGTATAGCCAAGTCAAGAAATAATCGAGATCGTTCGATTTTAAATTAAATTCCGAATTTCTAAAAATATCTCCATTCTCTTGATTTAAAGTATATTAAGTCCAAGTACTTAATTCAATGTTATCCCAATATTTATTTATACAAAAATTATTTTTATTATTGAAATTAAGAAAATATATGCAAGCATGAGAGGTTCCATTATATATAATAATTATGAGAATCTTAATTTAATAAATATGGAAAAGTATATGAATGAATTATATACTCCATTATATGTAATCATGAAGAGCATAATATTTGTATAAATATGGAAAAGTATATGAATGAATTATATACTCCATTATATGTAATCATGAAGAGCATAATATTTGTATAAATATGGAAAAGTATATGAATGAATTATAGACTCCATTATATGTAATCATGAAGAGCATAATATTTGTATAAATATGGAAAAGTATATGAATGGTTGATAAGATTCCATTATATGTAATCATGAAGAGCATAATATTTGTATAAATATGGAAAAGTATATGAATGGTTGATAAGACTCCATTATATGTAATCATGAAGAGCATAATATTTGTATAAATATGGAAAAGTATATGAATGGTTGATAAGACTCCATTATATGTAATCATGAAGAGCATAATATTTGTATAAATATGGAAAAGTATATGAATGGTGCTTTACTTTAAGAAAAGGATGTGTTAAAATTAATAGAATTGAATGATTATGTTTACAATATGCCAACTTTATACATCTATTTAAACCCATCTCTTTTACACACAACTCTACACATATACACTTATTTCCAATCTCTTGACAAAATCCACAAGTAAGAGAAATTCAAGGTGGTCAAGAAAGTTTTGGTCCATTTACTACTACACTTCATTTTAATCTTTTAAAAGGTAAGTATATCTTATGTTTTTATGAAAAGTAAGTATGTTTTTATGAAAGGTAAATACACCTTATGTTTTTATGAAAAGTAAGTATGTTTTTATGACAAGTAAGTATATCTTATGTTTTTATGAAAAGTAAGTATGTTTTTATGAAAGGTAAATACACCTTATGTTTTTATGAAAAGTAAGTATGTTTTTATGACAAGTAAGTATATCTTATGTTTTTATGAAAAGTAAGTATGTTTTTATGAAAGGTAAATACACCTTATGTTTTTATGAAAAGTAAGTATGTTTTTATGACAAGTAAGTATATCTTATGTTTTTATGAAAAGTAAGTATGTTTTTATGAAAGGTAAATACACCTTATGTTTTTATGAAAAGTAAGTATGTTTTTATGACAAGTAAATATATCTTATGTTTTTATGAAAAGTAAGTATGTTTTTATGAAAGGTAAATACACCTTATGTTTTTATGAAAAGTAAGTATATCTTATGTTTTTATGAAAATGTTTGGATCATTGCTATGAAATCAATCTCACAAGATTGTTATGGGTTCCATATGATATGTTTATGATTATGCTAAGGGGACCGGAGTTTAGTAGCGCTACACATAAGAATTCTTGCCATTTAAGTTCGGTAAAATTCTTGTGTCTCCCTATGTTTATGAGTATTTCGATCCTATCCTATGTTATGATGAAAATGATCCATATGCTTTCAAAAGAAAATTTATGCTTGGTATACTTACTGAGATTTTATAAATCTCACTCCACGATATTTACCATTTTCAGATAATTGAAGGTTCGAGGCGGTCAACATGGAAGTGGCAAAAGTGGTTAAGATTGATGAGATAATTATGTTGAACTTTATGTAAGAAAATTATGTTCTATTTTTATTCACAAATAAAATTATGGGATTCTAATTATTCTTTTGAATAATTTTACATTTCTATTTAAGTCTCGATAATATGATATGAGTCACTTTTAGTGGCACTCGAATGGTCGAGAATTCGGGTCGTCACATAGGGGTAGTGGGAAATTCCCAAGTTTCTTAAGGGTATTAATGTCCTTTTGTCTATAAATTGTCATCCAGATTGTGAGATTTCTTGTACATTTAACATTTTTGTTTTGTTTATCTATGTAGGCAAGTACTTAAAGTAGTATGTACCGATTAAAATTTAATTTTTTAAAATATTTTTTTACTAACTAAAATAATTTTTGTTTTTTGGAAAACTATTCTCTCTTTCTAACTAATAAAGCGTTGTTGTGGGTGGAGAATTTGGGTTGCACCATGTTATCTTCAAAGTAGATGCAAAATAAGTAGTAGATGGTACTTGGTCAACAAAGGCAAATCATTTCTACTTTGAAGTCATTCTAGCTGAGTGCAAACAACTCCTACGTATTCATAGGGCCTACATGGTTGCATTTGCCAATTGTCAAGCAAATACTTCAGCACATGATCTAACTAGAAGTTCTTATCATATATAAACCCTATGATTTGGAATAGGTTCCTTCGTTTCTTGAGGCCTCCTTGTTGTATGATTCTCTCGGTGATGAATAAATTTACATTTTCAAAAAATAAAAAAAGAAAAAAAGAAAGAAAGAAAGATTGCATTAGTTTGATAAAAAGTTTTATAAAAGTTCTTGTATATTTTTACAAAATTTGTAAATTTTATGAAATGCATGGTAAATTAAAATTTGAAGTTTCAATGGTAATTTTTTGACTCTCTTTGGTAAAATTTATTATAAACAGTCACGTAGTAAAATCTTATTGATTCATTTTTTTTTTTAAAGTCAATAATTTTGATCAAAGATTTTCGTCCATCACCATTTTTTACTTTTAGAAAATATGGATTAACGAAATTTTGTTACATCAATATTTATAAATAACTGTTTATAGACTGTTTATCAAATAGAGGAAACAAATCAATACCATATGTTACTTTTTTTCTTTAAAAATATATTTTCTATTATTAATTTTCAAAAACAAGTTCCAAAGGGTTGAGACACGAAAGCAATGCATCTGAAATCTTTATCTTTATCTTTTCTTTATATATATAAAAGTAGAAGTCAGGAGAGAGAATCATTTTGGAGGAAAAATTACATTTAAATGTATTACATATTTAGTAAAAGTTGTAATAAATGTATTATGTGTAAATGTGTTACATTGGAAATGAAAAAATTAGATTAATATATTTGAATATAAATAATGTGATATTTATGTAAATGTGTTATATAGGAAATAAAAAAATTGGATTAATATATTTGAACATAAATAAATGTGATATATATGTAAATGTGTTATGTAGGAAATGAAAAAAATTGTATTAATATATTTTAACATAAATAAATGTCATATCTATGTAATTGTGTTATATTGAAAATAAAAATTTTGGATTAATATATTTGAAAATAAATAAATACATGCTATATAAATTTGTTAAGTTAGAAATGAAAATTTTGAATTAATATATTTTGAAAATAAATAAATAAAATAATTGAAGTTTTACTTCCTAATATGTCAATAAATGGTAGGCTCTTCAATAATCATATTACAAAAATAATTAATTATTCGAATTCAACTTTTTACCACCAATGATAAATTAGTAGAAAATTTAATAATTTCAGTATTTTTTATTTTGATTAGTTTTATCATTTTTAAAGTTTCAAATTCAATAACATTTTGTATTGAAATTTTATTTGAATTACATTTTTTATTTGATATGATTATATAATCAAGATATTACATTTTTTATTTGATATGACTGTATAATCAAGATATTTTCAAAATTATAATTTAAAAATTATATATTTCGTACATCGTACGGGTGGACAATTAGTGAATAGAAAAGAAAAGAAAAAATGGATATTATTAGGTCGGTGGAACTGGAAAAACAGGGAAAAAATGGGGAAAAGTATACCCCTGACCCCGGGCTGCATAAACCGAAGAGATCTACACAAGAGACACAAACTTACTGTACAAAATTACACAAATACATCTGTTTCTAAAAATCCATCTTCATACACAACTGTCTCTACAGATGTACCCTGAATAGTTTTTTTTTATCTGATCTATCTTTTTTGACTCTATATTCAGCTATCACCTATACAGATAACTTTCCATACAAAAATAATTACCCGAACAGACGTATCATCGAAGTCTTTCACTTTGTGCTTTGACCAAATCGGTAATCATGAAGATCTTTTAAGGTTCATTTATTGTTGCTGTAGCATTTACATAGGTTTTGTTTCTTTTTGGCATATGGTTTTTTTACCTTATATATGTTGTAAAATGAGTTTTAATTGATTCTTTGTTTTTTTGAGTATTGGGTTAGTGTTGAATTTTGGATTAATGGTGTTGGTGTTTAATGTTGGATTTGGGTCTTGAGTGATGACTTTGATTGACTGAGCATGCTTATCCTGGTCAAGTGAATTTACTTTGTTGACTCAGGCAAAAATGGTTCCTTTTCTGGGAGGCGTGGCAGAAAGTGATGATTTTGTGTTTCAGAATTGATCCAGATTTGAAAACTTGCAAAGTAATTTTTTTTCATTATTTTAATTACTGGCACCTTTTTAGTTTTTAGGCTAGTTTGTAATTGAGATTGAACTGAAAAATTGAGCTTTATTTCTGTACATCTCAGACTGCAAATGGAACACGAGCGTTTAGGTTGATTATCTGTGCCTTTTTCTTGCAATTAAATGTTTGTCCAAACTAGTTACCAGTTTAGCTTGTTAGGGTCTTAAATGGGTGTAGTTCATGTTTGGTGCGGAAAGTTTGCACCGTGTTTACGAATTAATAAAAAGATACCAACTAGTGAAATGCTTTATGACAAGTGGTTGACAGTTATGACGAAAGGATTTGAACTTTTGCTTTATTAAAGCAGCTACCAACTACAATTACGCGCCAGATAATTGCACACATTTATGAGTATATGCATTGTGGACATACATATGTAGCATACATGCTCTGGAGCGAGTGTTCACGCGAGCTGTACCTTTACTGCAATACTATCAGCTTTTATTCGTGTCTATTAAAGGATTCAATCTTGTAAAAAATTTTATTGAACATTTGACATAATATATGAGCTAAAGAATGTCGTTTTTGTGGCATTTTGAAGGCTCAATCGTGTTTGATTCTGATTGGTGGTCTTGGGATGGGCTGCGGGTGTTCAAAACTCACCTCATGTTGTTTTATATCGGAGCAAAATGGACCAGTGCATGAGGAGCGTAACGCTGGTGTGTTAAAATTTTTACTGCATCCCTTTTCTTTTTGTATAGTTCTCTCTTCCCTTTTGTGCAATCAAAAAGTCTGTTCTGATAGTATCTTCATTTATTGGGCAGAAAATGAGGAAAATGGTGAAGTCAGTGATTTGCCTACGTTTCGTGAATACTCCATTGTACAACTGAGGGAGGCTACATCTAGCTTTGCGGTAGAGAACATTGTTTCGGAGCATGGGGAGAAAGCCCCTAACGTCGTTTACAAGGGAAAGCTGGAGAATCAGAGGCGGGTTGCTGTCAAACGATTTAACAGGTCGGCTTGGCCTGATTCTCGACAGTTTTTGGTAAGTAGCTCTTTAAATGTTGTATTCTTGCACAGGATTCCATTTTAATGAAGGTCTTTGTAATAAACTACTGCGGATATAATTGGATCTTGTTCACCTGATATGTCTAGATTCAGTTCCCCTCAATTTTTGGAGTTATTATGCCCTTGTTTTGTTTTGATTAAAATTTGATTTTATTCACAAGTCAAAGTCAACAAATAATTTTAATCACACATTTTATGATATTAGGGACTTTTCAACCCACATCTCATCAACTTTTATCAAAATCTACTAAAAATCTGATTCTAATTTATACCAAACAGGGCTTATGTTATGGAATATGGTCAGATTTATTTATTAGCTGAATTTGTGTTGTTTTTCCCTTTAATTTAGAGGTTTGGAGTAAGAGGACGGACTTAGAGCTTCATGTTATATGGTTTTACGACGCTCTTGTAGCTTTTTAAACGACACACTTTATTTACTCAATTGCTCAGATTTTTATTAAAAAAATTTCTTAACGAAACTTCAGGAAGAAGCAAGAGCTGTTGGTCAACTACGGAGCCACAGATTGGCAAATTTGATTGGCTGCTGCTGTGAAGGAGACGAGAGGTTACTTATTGCAGAATTCATGCCCAACGAGACACTTGCAAAACATCTATTTCACTGTGAGTACATTATGTGCAATCTTTTTATAGCTATTCCAACTTAATATATATTTTTAGCCCTTGTTTGACCCTCATTTTTATCAAAAAAATGAGTTATAGAATAGCAATTTTTTTGAAGAATGCGTGGTTAAAAAGTAGAAATTTTTTTTGGGTTTATTAAGATAATGTGTGGTTGAAAATGAGTTTTGAATAATGGGGCTCAAGCATGGGCTTAATATTATTGCGTAGGTGTTATTCTACATGTAAAGTAAATTATTACTAATCAAGGTTACTTCATTCTTTCAACTGAGAGTTTCTGTGCTGTCACATAGCTTTTTTATGTTAGTTTAAAATACAACGTACTCTCTTTTCACCATGTGGCTGTTGGTGTATAGGAGATTGAAAAATGCTATTATCTGTGTGATTCTGATTTGATCTGCCCTTGCTGTCTGAAGACGTAATGCAGTCTTTCATAATCTGTACTATTTAAAAAGCACGAGTTAAATTAATCACAAATCTAAACAACTAAGGCAAGTAATGTCTAAAACTATTAAGCGTATCTCACTAATCTGGGGCACTAACATATGACAATAGCGACCATCTGCATCTAATGAATTTCTCCTACATCAGTTAATCTTGTATGCCCTACATGGAAAAATTGTTTGTGCTGACCTTTTCTTTTATTTATTTATTTTTTTTTAACTTTTTTAACTGTATTGACATATGCTGGTATTTTAAGTGGCTAAGTTGTTGCATCTGTTATATAAATATTCCAATTTCTTGAACAGTAATAATTGAAGCTGATTATATAGTGCCTCATTTTCCAAAAAAAACTCCTGCATCCCTGCTAACACGAGATGGTGATCAAAATAAAGAAAAACTGTGTGGGCATAGATGCTGGAGTAAATTTAGAGTGTCATATTTGGGGTTTTGTTTCAAACAGTTAAGAGTTTTAATTTTTAACCTTTGGTCTGCTTTAATTTCTGACATTTAGCACTTGGGGGATTAAGTTTACCTTTGGTCTGCTTTAATTTCTTTGACAGTTAGCACTTGGGGGATCAAGTTTACTCGTTTTATGCTCTTTCATTGTTACCTAACTGTACTTTTGCCATTCATCTATTTGCTATTTTTTTGTTTCATTTGTGTGTTGAATCAGGGGAGACACAACCTATGAAGTGGGCAATGCGATTAAGGGTGGCTTTATATATTGCACAAGCTCTAGAATATTGTACAAGCAAAGGGCGTGCACTTTATCATGATCTTAATGCTTACAGAATAGTCTTTGATGATGTAAGTATGAAATTGTGTTGATCCTAATTGTCTCTTTTCTCCTCGAGTCTGCATTCTTTGAAGTGGACAAAATCAGAGTACAAATATTATCTTCTGTTTTTTCTTTTCCCCTTTGCCACAGGATGGTAATCCCAGATTGTCATGCTTTGGTTTGATGAAGAACAGTAGAGATGGAAAGAGCTACAGCACTAACTTGGCATTTACTCCACCAGAGTACCTAAGGACTGGTACTATCTCTCACTCTAAAAATAAGTCCCATAAGCCTAATTAGTTTTAAATGGCAATCATTAATATTTGTTTCTTGGAAGGACATATTTTGATCAAATCGAAGTCCTACTATGAAATTTTTCCTGCCATCATCTTTCCTATAAGTGATCATCACTTATATTATTTGGAGTCAAAGAACAAATGATAGCAACTTTGTATGCACCACTGTGGTCAGCTATTGAAATCTTCCATGATGCATTTTTCACTCACATTTATTATGTGTTAAAACCTGCCATAATACATCTGGTATTCTTGATCAATGCTCACCTAATGAGAATATGGACTCAATGCAATTTAAAGTAAGAAGCCACACTTCAAAGTCCGGTACTACCACAAATCATCTGAGATTTTGCACTGGAATATCTTCAAATATTATTTTAACACTAATTTTTAGTCGCAGTTTATTCCTCTCTGTGTGGGCTTGTCTCAAATCATGGGACTGTTCTTTGGATTGCTATAAGTGCAGTAGCTTAAAGTGGAATGATATTAATCTTTTTTAGTCAGGAGAAGCTAGGTTACTGCAACATAGCCCCTGTTTGTATCCCTTTTTTTTCAGAACTCTTTTTTCTCACACTCATTTTCAACCATACATACATTCATACAATAAAATATTCTATACTTAAACCCAAAATTTTCCCTCCTTTTGAACTGCGCATTCTCCAAATAATCAATATTCAAAAAATTGATTTCTCTTTAAAATTGACATCAAACAAGGGGCTTAATAACCCAAACAAAACCTACTGACACTGTTTCTTGAGTACCATATTATAGTACTTCCGAGGAAAAATTAAAATCCAAGAATAACATGCATTTGGCATATACGTAAGTTTGGGCTTGAGTTTTATTGTATACTTTTTACTGTATGCTGATCCATCGAGTGCTGGAAATCAAAATTCTTCACTTTTAATTTAACCTGTATAAAGAGACAATGTGTTATATAGTGGATCATTTGAGCCCTGGCAAGTAGGCTACTTACTTTTACTCAGTATATAGTTGGGTCGGCGAAGGCTTCACAAATTAAGAGGGATGATAATTACATGGCATCAATGTGTATACCTCGTACTTTGACCTAAGTTTTCATCTTTTGTTGTGGTATTGACTTGTTAAAACTAGCTAATGGAGTTGGGTTGGGAATTAATGAGAAATTGTTAGGTGGAGAATGGTGTAATTGAAAGTTCAAGGGTTGATGCACCAATAATTATTGGGGCAAAATGTTATTAACTTTTTACTGAGGAACTCCTTCAATCATTATGTTTACACGGTAGTTGTTAATGGTAGTATGGAATTCTTATATTAGTAAAACTGAAATGAATAAATAATTATGAAGTTTTCTGGGATTTGGATGGAGTCTAAAAATCTTCAAGCAACGAGTTCTAAGATCAAAGCATATTGTTTTGACCCTGGATATAAAGAACTATAATTCAGGTAAAGATGCATTAAAAGTGAATTAAGAGTTGTTTTACAAAGATTTTGATAAAAGTTATAGTGGATTTTTATATAATTGATGAAATGTGGATGAAAAGTTGTGGGTCTCATAAAATGTCTTATTAAAATTGAAGTTTGACAATTTTTTTCAAACAAGCACATAATAAGTTAATGATTGTGGAATGGCATGGTTTAGCTAATTGAGTAATCATGTTTGCTTGTGGAGAGAGTTCAATTTGAGATCTTGATAATTAAACTCTAAAGGAAAAAGTTGCTTACCAAACTGAAGTGGAATTTTTTCCACTATGACATGACACACGTTTACCAGTCAACCTCTACTATGTATTCTGAGGGTGTTGAAATTCTATATAGATCAATACTTTCCTCAATGACTGTTTAAAGAGTTGAATCTTCTGATATCCTCAGTTTCTCTTGAAATTTTTGGAGAAGCTTGAAGTATCGTCATGTCCTTTTGGAGCATGATGGTGTTTCATAATGCATTTCAAATGTTTATGAGTATGTTCATTTTGGATTTTAGCCTTGCCTTTCCTCCCCTTATCATTTTTTCCCTCAAGAAAAGATGGTTGGGTGGGGTGGTTGGTTCTGGGTGCTATGGTCTTCGTAACCTATAAAAAAGGAAACTACATTTTGAGTTAAACGTGTTCTTATTTCTATGCATAGAAAGATAGACAATTTTGCCTCTGAGGCAATTCAGACCTTTAATGTATTTTTAAATTATTATTTTGGATCCACTACGCCTCTGTTCGGAGGCTGTGAACAGTAAAAAACAAAATTTTTTTGCACGGATCTCGAGGTGGTTGGAGGGTTAAAAATTGGAGAGAGAAAAGATGTGTGGTTAAAAATTTGTATTGAAAATTGTGTAGTTTAAAATGTGGTTTATAAACCAAAATTTTGCAAGATCTGAACGGAGTATACATTGTATACATTAGACGTTACTTGTTAGCTTGATATCTATTTCATTTTAATTTGATTGGTTAATGGATGTTTGGAACTCTTTCTATTTGTGTAAATCCACATTGACACTTACATTCTCAGACTGTTAACTGATTTGTGTTTAATTGTTGATATTGTAGGAAGAGTTAGTCCAGAAAGTGTAACGTACAGCTTTGGCACACTTTTACTCGACCTTCTCAGTGGGAAACACATTCCTCCAAGCCATGTAAGTCTGTTGGTGACAATACAAGATGCTTTCTGAAGTACAAGATGTGCCGGCTATTCGTATTGTATGATTACCAGCGTGGAAAAACTATTTTATAGTTAGTTCCGGAAATATATTAGTCTGTAATGCACTGACACACGGAGTAATTCTTTATAAGTTTATATTTCGTACTCGAGATAGTTATCTCCTGAATTTAGCTTTAAGGTCCTTTCATCAGTGTATGCAAGGTACACCCACCAATGATCTGTCACCCTTATAACAACTAACTTTTTCTGTGTGGACTCATTGTTCCACAAATTGGCACATTTAACTTCTTTTTCTTATTTAATACTATCAAGTACTAATCTGTGCTGCTAAACATGCCATTAATGTCCTCTATCTGCTTCAGTTCCTCTCTAGAGGTCCTACTGCTATTTTTCCTCCTACGTGGCAGCAGAAATTATAGTTTATATTAGTGTGTGGTTTCTACAAATGACGAGTCGTTTAAGAGGTGTTTGTAGATTACAAGTCTGTTATTTATTACTTTAAGCATCTTAAGTGAAGTAAGTTGATTAGAACTTGAGGGATATAACTTTGCTCATGTCTCATACTTCATTCTCCTTTCTTCCTGTTACGAGAAGTGGAGGCATGTCAAAATCCGTTCAGTGCCCCAGAGATAGATGGGGAAGCCTGTCACACGTTGATTAAATAATTTGAACTAAGTACTAACCATTATTAAAGAGTTAAATAAAGTATGTTCCATGTGAAGATCTCATCTATCGAAATGTAGGCACCTTGAATATGTACTTTAACTACAGTGTATCTTCTTCTTTTCATGTAAGAATTTTTGTCTTTGAATCGTATGCTGACAGATCTGTTAGATTATATATAAGATGATTATTATTGAATTTGATTTATTAGTTTCTTTTAACTCCTTTATTTTTTCATTATTTTGTGGGTTTGCATTTCTTTCATTTAATTTCTGAGTAGCTTTGCTATGTATTTGTATTATATATCTAATAACATGCACTTGGCATCTAATATTCTATTCAATGTGTCAGGCACTTGATTTGATAAAGGATCGGAACCTTCAGATGCTAACTGATTCTTGCTTGGAAGGTCAATTTTCAAATGATGATGGAACTGAGTTAGTACGTCTAGCTTCAAGGTGTTTACAATATGAACCCCGTGAGAGGCCAAATCCAAAATCATTAGTTACTTCATTGATTCCTCTTCAGAAGGAAACTGAGGTTGGTTTTCCCTCTGAAGATGTAACTTTTTAGATTTGAATCGCATTTTTAAAAAATAGTTGTTTTATTTTGTACATTTTTTTAAAAATTCTTTTCTGAAGAATTTGTGACTCTTTAACTTGCACTGTGATTGTTTCATGATTCTACTTGCTAAGATTAGGGTTGGGCAACGGATCGGGTAGGTTTTGGCCCAAAATTGACCTGACCCAAAACAAACCGGTTTTAACTTCTCTGGAAACCGAACCGACCTGACGCGGGTTGGTTTGGTCTGGGTCGGGTCACTTTTCTTCCTTTTCCAATCATACAATTTGATTTTTTTTCTCCCTTTTTCAAACCTGCAATTTGAATTTCATACAATAGATTTTGATTCCCCTATTGAGTATAACCTCCAGTAGGCATTTATGCTTCTTCTGGCAAATGTAGCAATGTTGGCATGGTGCAAATGTGAGTCGTTCTTGAGTCCCATCCAGATCTAGCAAATGTTTTGCAGAACAAAGACAAACAAGAGAGAGAATTCTTGCTCAGCCTACACATCGAGAAACAAGCCATTGGCTTCAAGCTTTTATGTCTAAATCTTGGAATGCCTGTACGGTTTGGTGTTCCTACTGCCACTCTTTTGCCAAAATTGTATCCGAAGTATATGAGGGGTTCCACTTTTTCCAGCAAGACATCATCTCTTAATGACTTTGAGGGCACAGACTTGTGTGCTTACAGTGAAATTTTCGCAAGGCAAAGGATTCTATTAAAAAATCACAAGAACCCCTCAATCGACCTTTAGAACCGAAAATATGTGGTAGATTGGGAGAAGGAGACCAAATGCAGTAGAATGGAAGGAGACCAAATGCAGGAGGCGATTAGAAGTTGAGACTTGAGAGAGGACTAGGGTTTTACCTTTTGGCTTCGGGTTGGAAGATAAACCGATATGTAAATTAGATATGACCCGACCCAACCCATAATTAAGCTGAAACCAACCAAACCCGGGGTCGGGTCGGGTCGGGGGGTTCCCGCTCAGATCTAGCTAAGATTGTGTCTTAAGTGGCTACAACACCACAAGTAACACGTGTCTTGCGTTACATTTGTTATGGAGATCCACTATGAATTAGGCTCTGTTCGGCTGCCTTCAAAAGGGAATTGAAATTATAATGTTGATTTATTTGTGTTTTTTAGGTAAGATGTAGGGTTGAAAATTGAAGAGAAAAAATGTGTGGTTAAAAAGTTGTATGAGAAATCGTGTAAATTAAATATCTTGCCTTTTCCCATTTAATTGCTCTACCGAACAGACCCTTAGCTTCAAGGAAGCCTTGTCAATTAATGTAGCCCCTGTTTGTAATAGTAAATTTTGGAGAATATGTGGTTAAAAAGTTGAAATTTTTTTTGGGTTTATGTATAGATTATTTTATTAATAGAATGCGTTGTTGAAAATGAGGTTTGAAATAATTGGGTACCAAACAATGGCTTATTTTTAGGCTGTCAACCATTAAAGGTGATTTAGTTACAACCTGATCTATTAGACTGGCATAAGCAAGATTGTATAATTCAAACAGTATTTATCGGGGTCTTACTCTTTGAAGTTTGAATATATAGAATAACTGGAGCAGAGGACAATTCTTGATAGGTATTCTTCTTTGACTTTGAATCCCCCATTTCAAGAATAATTGAACTGTCAATTGTTTGCCCAACTGAAATTATGGAATATCCTAATGTTAGTTTTAGTAGCAAAAGCTGGTTCAACTGATGTAATCTTTGCCAATTGCTTGCAATTTATGAAAGAGTTTAGTACTTTAAGTGTTGTCACAGACATAATTCTTGAAATACGAGACACATTTGTTGGAGCGTTTAATAAAAAAAATATGATAATTGAATAGTGTACACCTCAAATTTTTGTTGGCGACTATTTCTTTGTCCACTTACATTCGAAAATTGGAAGGTAAAATACTTGCTCTATGTTTGAATAATGGCCATTTTCATTTGTGTGCTTCATATGAGACAGACTGATGTAGTATATTAAGTTGCATTGGTTGTATTTCCTCCTATAGGTTCCTTCCCATTTATTAATGGGCATTCCTCATGGTAGCGAGTCTCTGTCTCTATCTGCACTAGGTGATGCGTGCTTAAGAATGGATTTGACTGCCATACATGAGATACTAGAAAAACTTGGATACAAAGATGACGAGGGAGCGGCTACAGAGGTGCGTTTCATATTTAAAAGTCATCTTTCCATTTCCGAAAATGCTTTTTATATTGTATGAATAATACCAGTGTGTCACAACTTTCTACAAAAGTTTGCTGTATGGTCGTCCTCACAATTATGTTTACCATATGCAGCTTTCATTCCAGATGTGGACGAATCAAATGCAGGAAACTTTGAACTCCAAGAAAAAGGGTGATGTAGCTTTCCGGCATAAAGATTTCGTGGTTGCAATTGAATGTTATACTCAGGTAAGGGAAAAAGTTACCTGCATGTAAATTAATGGGTACACACTTTTGAAGGGTGAACCCAATAAAATTACGAAAATTATTGTTTGTTCGGCAGTCTGATAATTAACGTTACTGCAGTTTATTGACGTTGGTACAATGGTCTCCCCAACTGTTTTTGCTCGCCGTAGTTTGTCTTACCTCATGAGCGATGTGCCAGAGGAGGCCCTCAATGATGCAGTACAAGCACAAGTTATTTCTCCTGTTTGGCATATAGCATCTTACTTGCAAGCTGCTTCTCTTTTTTCTTTACGGAAGGAAAACGAGGCACAAATTGCTCTTAGAGAGGGTACGATACTTGAAGAAAAGAGGAACGCAGCTTCTTGATATTAAAGAACTGCATTCGACTACTCCTGGATACAGCCATAAAGCACAAGCTTCTTGGTTGATTAAAATGCCTCTTAAAACTCTACGAGGAGCAATGTGCAAACATTATATTGTCCTCAGAATGATGCGTAATTGTTTTGTTTTGTCGAAGGATTCTTTTTGCAACAAAAGTTGGTGCCTTTCCAATAGCACACACTAGGGATACTTTTGAAAGCATTGGAAGGGGTTACTGGTTACATGTTGATAAAGGATTGGGTTTACATGCAAACTGGTTGAAGAGATATGATATTGTAAGTTATGTACAGTCTTGTACGTGGCTTTCTCTTAACATCTGTGATTTGCTTTTTCTGTCATTTCATTTTTGTGGGTTAGAAGGTTGTTTATGTATGTGAAATTGATTGTTTTATATTTGATTGAGATTGAGCATTTTGAGACTTGAATTTCATTTCAAAAGCAATTGAACCTTGTGGGAGACGATGCCAGATAGAGTTTTTCCTTCTCTTTTCAGGATCTTTGATTGAAGGACCATTATTATCAAGTCCAAGAAATTGAAAATTGACGACTTTTCTTGGGTATACAAGTAGAAGAGCTTCCCGGGGAAGCGATTTTTTACCAACTTCATCTAAAAGTTTTTCTAGTCACAATTTTTAAAAAATTATCTGAACTTGTTTAAAAGTAACTTAATTTTTTGGCAAGTTCTTCTTGTCACAATCTTTAGCAGATGCATATGCCATACAATTGACAGTGCAACTTGCACTCAAGCCGTGACAATTTTAGTACAGACTCGGGGGTTGCACCTTCAATAAGGGTAATCAACCAAATGCTTTCAAGCTCAAAATATTAGGCTGCGTTCTCTTTATGTTTCAGTTTCCTGTTTTTATTTTCAGAAATATTTTCTGTTTTTCATTTTCTGTGATTTTTTTCGAAATTGTTGAAAACGTGTTTGGTTTGTTATTTCTGAAAACTGTTTTCGAAAATGAAAAACTGGAAAACGCATTCTGTTTAAAATTTTGAAGAAAATTATTTCTGTATACTTGTAATTATATTGTTTGTGAAAATAAATGAAATAAAGATGTCATATTTGAGTTGCACAACAAAAATAAATGAAATAACTCCTATCACACAATTTGATTATACCAAAAAAGTTCAAAAATTCATGTTGCCCTTCTAAAGTAATCGTTCCACATTTGGGTAATAATTTTCCATTCTAAAGTAATCGTTACATTTAATACTTTATATATATACATCCTTCTAGTAAGCACTCATAACGTTTAAAATTTAAGTTTCAAGAAAATTTGCAAAAATCAATTTACGTTAATTAATGATGCTCTTACAAAATAAGTGTCTACAATACAAAAGTAAAAAAGAAATATTTAATAATTAAGCACATGATACATCATCAGAAAGATTGTTGAATTTGGAGTTTGACGCAAAAAACAGAGTGCAATTCGGAGTTGTACATCAAAAGTTATACATGTTTGAAGACAATGACCTATAAAGCAAATACGAGAAGGACTAAATTGAAAGAAAAGTAAATTTTGTGAACTAATGTGCAACAAAATCTGAAGTTGAGGGACCTAAGTTGCAAATAAATTAGGGTATTTTTGAAAGAAATTTCAAAATTTGAGGATTAAAATGACAAATTTTGAAAATTAGGGATCAATAATGTAATTAAAAATGACAAATTTTGACAAATTTCATATTTTTTTGATTATTTTTATTTTTTTTTAAGTGAAAAACGCGCGTTTTCCACCTCCAAGGTATAAATTTCGAAAAACGCGAAAAACGTGATTTTCACGTTTTCCATTTCCTTTACAAATTTTGAAAACGTTTTCGAAAATTATTTCCGAAAACGGCGCAAGAGAACGCGTTTTCCGCGTTTTCGAAAATGGAAAACGGAAAACGGTTGAAAAACGTCAAAGAGAACGCAGCCTTAATTTCCAGATACCTGAATAATACGAAACCAAATCTTTTGCAGAAACAAAATCTACTTCTAATAACCATTTTACTATGGTAAAAAAAAAAATTACATCTCCCAGACAATATCTTACCCATAACGAAAACAGAACAGTAGTAAAATGATCAAAAAGCTAAATTTGTTGATCAGCATTCAATTCCTAACAACTCTATTGTTCCATATAAGTCGTATAATTCCATGGTCATGTACACAAGCTACATGCGCATCAGCTGTCAACCAAACTCCAAAATTTGGGCACCGGAGAGAATTTATCAGGATGGCGCTGCTACTTCATCCTTCCCATAAATACGCTGAAGTTCACGGGTTGCAGCTTGATAAGAAGCTGAGAAGGAAAAGAGAGGAAAGAGGGCCTAAGATGCAGACTAATAAAACATGTTCATCGTTCCAGGGATAAAAAAGACAAAATATCCTTCTATAAAGAAATTAAAATTAATCACCTTTCCAAGTACGGAAATTTTTCTGGTTTACGGAAGATCCAGTAACATTTTCTAAAAGAGAGGAAAGAGGGCCTAAGATGCAGACTAATAAAACATGTTCATCGTTCCAGGGATAAAAAAGACAAAATATCCTTCTATAAAGAAATTAAAATTAATCACCTTTCCAAGTACGGAAATTTTTCTGGTTTACAGAAGATCCAGTAACATTTTCTATTGCTTCAAAGAGCATGTCCTGAGGGGTACTCTTCAGTTCTTGAACCACTGCATAAATAGTCTTCCCATTCTCGAAGTAAATGTGATTATTTGGGTGTTTGGTCTTGCAACCAGCATGACGCTCAAACTCATAAGCATTAACAGCCTGCATAATAGAAGTTGAGAATACATGTTAGTAGGCTGAATGATGTCTCCTTGAACAATAAAAATTGAACTATCAGTGAGAGGTATCGGTAAGGTTTACATTGGAAAACTTGCACTCTTTGCAAGCGCACAAGTAACCAGTCCCATTTATCACCCCTTGAAGATTCTTCTGCATGCACAAATACTATTGTGATCAAGGCAAAAAACCCTTAAACAGAAAGGAAGACGAGAAAATCAGAACTCACCTCCCTTGACCATGAAACATATTTCACAGGAACTCCATCAAGTATACCAGTTGATAACAAACTTTTAACATTTGAAGGGAAGTTGTTTGAAGGGACCTTTTTAGTTGTCTTTTGCTCCCTATTCTTGGGGGTGCTACCTGTCCTTGAAGTAGATGCTGAAACAACGGTAATACTTGGGAACTTCAAAGAACCTCTTTGTCCTAATTCCTCTGAAGGTTGAGCTGAGAATTGGTTTAGTATACCATCATGGTTGCTGGTGGGCATGCCAGAAGGATCACTTTCATCAGGATTATCCTGGAAGCCCCCAAAAGATACGGTAGTGCCTTTTCCATTATCATGGGTCTGACCCATTGATAGGAAACTGGAATTTCCATTATTGTAGACAGTCCCTAGTGATGCAACAGTAGCATCCTGCTGACCATGAATTAAAGTCATTGATGTGATATCTATCACCCCTTTATCATAAGTAGGACCTGCTGACAAAAATTCTTCATTTGCTTTATTGTAGAAAGCATCCATTGCAATGAAATTTTCATGGCCCTTTAAGTAATTAGGGCCAATTGACATTAAATTCCCACTTTCCTTTTCACACTGTTCAACAATTGAAGTAAAATTGTAATTCCTTTTGTCAAAAGCTTGACCAATACACAGCAGGTTGTCATCTATTCCATCATATTGATGACCCATTAGCATGAAATTGCCATCTCTCTTGCTGGAAGCCTGTTCCACTGAAATGAAATTTTCATTCGTCTTACAGAATGTAGGATCCACTGCAATGGTACTTCCATCTCCAGTATTGTAAGCTGGTGCAAGTGACACATCATTACCTGTCCTGTGAAAGATGGGACTAATCATTTTATTTTTGTCTCCAGGGTTGAAGGATTTCCTCACAAATTCAGACAGGTGATTCTCTGAGACAACCTGGTTGACTTTTACTTTTCTAATGCCAGTATTCAGACACAAGGGAACTTCGACATCATGAAACATTGATAAACATACGGAGGAATCATTATCTAACTGATCCACATAACCCTTCTTTCCTGTAATCAGATCCCCAGGAACAAAGAGGGATGCATTCTTATCTGCAAAACTTGAACTCCTGACAGGCTGGGTACCGAATGGGCAGTTGCTTATCTGACCCGACTTAGATCTGGGACTGTTGCCCAACAGGGACATGCTCGTGTTTACAGCTCCTAGTGTAGGTTTGCTGCTAGCAGGCCCTACTGCTTGCTTCTTGTTGCTGAATAGCTCTTGCTCAGATGTATCCATAGACCACTGATGAGCACGTTTTTGCTCAATTCTAGCAGGAGGGTCATAACCTGTCTCTCCATTAGCCAAAGTGACATAATCCCGGGACATCCAAATGTTCTTGTTCTGAAAGGACTGTCAAAACATACAAAAAATATGGTATCGAAGGCAGAATTACTCAACGATATAATATAGCAGACAATCAGTGAACATAATTGGAGCTCACCAAGCAACCTAATTTTGCTTTTTCAAATTCTTTCTACGGTGTATGCATGACTGAACAGGATTGATGATTCATCATGATTTTCCCCTTTTTATATTTATTGTCTCAATCTCATTTAGCCTTTGTTTTATATGGATTAAAATATATTTAATCCAAGTCAACGTCAACAATTAATTTAATTACATATTCACGATATCCACAACTTTTCAACCACACATTTCATCAACTTTTACAAAATTTACTAAAAATCTAATTTTAATCCCCACCAAATAGGGCTTACAACCAAGATCAATTATCAACGTGTTCACATGGCAAAGAGGCTCCCAGATGATTAACAAAGCATAGCGCTAGTCTTACTGTCAACATTTAAATTTCCTTGGGTCTCAGCATACGGTATTACCACAAACCAAAGAAAAAGCCTACATTTACATTATATCAGAAAGAAACAGGAAGATACTAGAGCCATCAGCCATCTTTGAACAATCTATAACTGGTGTTTGTGTGTGTATACCAACGTATGTACTAATACATGGTCTGGTACATGCTAGGTTGCACGAACATGAACATGCGACATGGATACCACACGACACGGACATGTCGACACGTGATTTTTTAAAAAAGTTAGGACACGACACGTTGGGGACACGCAAATTAATTTTTTTAATTTATTATTATTTTAGTCTTATTTACAAACAACACATTGTATATTTATTGAATCAAAATGAGGATACCAAATAAAAACAAACTTACAAATTAGATTTATCATTTTTTTAATTACATGCATTTTGCCACTTCCCTTTTTCATTTTGACGTATATGGTGTAGCTCCGACACGTGTTGGAGAGTGTCTGGAGAGTGTTAGTGTCGGACACGACACGTTAGCTCCCGAAAGAGTGTCGGTGCAACCTAGGGTACATGAACACCTACACATAGTGATTGTATGTATCACTTTACTAAACTGTGGATCGAACATGTGAGGATATGAGGAAATTAAATTATACATCATTGATATTAAACTACCAATCCATTATATATTGAAGGAAGTGTTGGGAATTTCGACACGTCGATTCCCACTTTACTTTTCCCACAGGATCTTTCGATGTTCAAAATAAAATAAGCAAACAAGAAAATAAATACGAACACAGAAATTTACGTGGTTCAGCAAAATGCCTACGTCCACGGACCCTCGCCAAAGCTTTTCACTATATATTAAATTGTTACAAATATATAGACTTTCACTCACCAACCCAATCTCACAGACCACAGAGAAAAATACAACAAACGAGCTTTACCACATATAATTTCTACCCTTTGACTTACACTACAAAGAGTTACAAGAAACTTCACAATATGCTAGGCTCACAATTTTCTCTCTTTGATCACAATATGGCACTAATTAGCACTCTCTAATATGTTTGTGGTGGTATCTTTCTTCCTCTAATTCCTTCTCTATTTATAGAGAGGATTCTACATTAAATTCTCTTAACACCAAAACATCATGATTAGTCAAAACTAATCATCATTCCAAGACATCATAATTAGTCAAAACTAATTATCATTCCAAGACATCATAATTAGTCAAAACTAATTATCATTCAAAGACATCATAATTAGTCAAGACTAATTATCATTCAAAGACATCATAATTAGTCAAGACTAATTATCATTCAAATACCATAATTAGCTCCACCATCTTTTGTTTCAACTAGGCACTCATTATGTTTCACTAGGCACTTGATTAATTTGGGTCAAATACCCAACAATCTCCACCTTGACACAAATTCGTCCAAGCCAAAACCAAATTCAAATATTGGGTAACAGGCAAGCATTTTTCCACTTTGACAGTCTCATACTCCACCATATGAGTATAATCACTCAGAATTATCAACGAACTCCGAGAATTTCATCGGCCCATGTCGAAACAAAATTGCTGAAATTTATGGTGCAACTCCCATGTTTGGTTCTCCTTGGAAGTTCATCAGCCATCGACATAAAAAAAACCACATACCTTGCATCTAAACCAAACCAATGCTGTATGCGAACACAGTACCCATGCCAGTAAGAACACATCCTCTATCATGGCAACTGGCATCATGCCATGAGGATGTCCCATCTTACTCAGAGTACATCATCACCACCCTCCACCAGGAGAGTCGCATTGTCCTTCGAGCAGTTCGCCGAGTCCGCTCCACCTTTTGGACAATTTCTTCTCACGTGCCCGGATTGACCACAGTTCCAACATGCCACCTTCTTCTTCATGAAGTTCCCTCCCTTCCACTTTTCAGTAACAAGCAAATTATTTCCAGATGAATTATCGCCTCCACCTAATCTCCGCTCTTCAGAGATCAATTTACTTGTAACTTCAGCAAAATCCACCGTTTCTTTCCCGTACATCAAAATCGGTTTGATGTGCTCAAACGTGGATGGAAGAGACCAGATGAGCCTCAACGCTTTATCCTCATCTTCAACTTTGACTCCAATAGATTCCAGTTCAGAAACAATCCCGTTAAGAACACTAAGATGGTCAGAGATTTTTGTACCTGCGCTCATTCTCAACGAATGAAATTGTTCCTTCAGATACAAGCGATTTGACAAGTTCTTCGTTTGATACAACTCTTCCAGTTTCTCCCAAAGTTCCTTAGCAGCAGATATCCCATGAATATTTGCAAGAACATTCTTGGCCAAACAAAGTCGTATTGTACTAGCAGCTTTCAAATCCAAATCTTCCCAATCTTCATCAGTCTTGTTGGATTCAATTTCTTTTTCTTTGTCAGAACTCTCAGTTGGTTTTCCCTTCAAAGCTTTGTGCAGACCCGCCTGAATCAAGACATCCTTGACTTGTACTTGCCACAAGCCAAAATTGATTCTCCCGTCAAATTTCTCCACATCGTACTTGACAGACATATTTTCTTTTGCTTCAAAATATTTGAACCACCTGTAGCTCTGATACCACTTGTTGGGAATTTCGACACGTCGATTCCCACTTTACTTTTCCCACAGGATCTTTCGATGTTCAAAATAAAATAAGCAAACAAGAAAATAAATACGAACACAGAAATTTACGTGGTTCAGCAAAATGCCTACGTCCACGGACCCTCGCCAAAGCTTTTCACTATATATTAAATTGTTACAAATATATAGACTTTCACTCACCAACCCAATCTCACAGACCACAGAGAAAAATACAACAAACGAGCTTTACCACATATAATTTCTACCCTTTGACTTACACTACAAAGAGTTACAAGAAACTTCACAATATGCTAGGCTCACAATTTTCTCTCTTTGATCACAATATGGCACTAATTAGCACTCTCTAATATGTTTGTGGTGGTATCTTTCTTCCTCTAATTCCTTCTCTATTTATAGAGAGGATTCTACATTAAATTCTCTTAACACCAAAACATCATGATTAGTCAAAACTAATCATCATTCCAAGACATCATAATTAGTCAAAACTAATTATCATTCCAAGACATCATAATTAGTCAAAACTAATTATCATTCAAAGACATCATAATTAGTCAAGACTAATTATCATTCAAAGACATCATAATTAGTCAAGACTAATTATCATTCAAATACCATAATTAGCTCCACCATCTTTTGTTTCAACTAGGCACTCATTATGTTTCACTAGGCACTTGATTAATTTGGGTCAAATACCCAACAGGAAGATCCTTCAATCACCATCTCAAACTGTCAAAAAGCATTAGATCAAATTACCAAATAACAAAAACCAAGATTTACCACCGAAATGATTAATCAAACCACATAGAGAATTTGTATACAAACTGGAATTTAAAGCCCTAAACCAGGATGACAAATTTACTGCACAATAAAGTTTCAAAGACCCAATACAGTAAAGAGGTTGCATAAAAATCAAATTAATTAATAAGCACCGGATATTGATTCATAGAAAAATTCCATACAAAAAAAGACAATCATGAAAATTATGCCTTTAAAAAAGTTATAAATGTTCACATCAATTTTCTAAATCGAATTTGGAGTTTTACCATTTTCACTTTATCTTCGATCAGGGAAAATGTTCATCTGATCACCCCCGAAACACCTGTGCAGCTTTAACGAGCCGCTTTATCTGTGTCTGCCAATGCCACGTGCAAGAATATTAAAAAATAAAAACAATGTAGAAAATAAAAAAAATTGATAGCAGTCTTCAAACAACAAAAAATGGGGGAAAAAATACAGCATTGAGTGCTCTATCAAAACTAACAACCGATTCAACTTGAAAACTCAATTTCACTCAATAAAAACCTAACCCCCCCCCCCCCCCCCCCAAAAAAAATCAATTTTAGAAAAATGAGAAAAAAAAATTTTAATCCATACATTGAACAAAATTACATGCACTCAATGATCAATGATAGTGAAAAATAGAAGAGCTTGATCAAAACAGAGATTAGTCCGAACCATAAGAAACGGAGCACTCAGCAATGGTTGAGAACAATTCATTTTTTTATAAAAAAAAAAAAAAAAAAAAAAAAATACCTTTAACGGATGATTAACCTGCAGAAATCTCAGGGCAAAATTTTCCGGCGAAACACGCCGGAGAAGAAAATGAAACGCTTGATTTTGGTTTATTTAAATGAGATTCTTATAGATTGATTATTTTATTTTTCCGAAAAGTACGAAAAAGACTGCACTGTGACACACTCGAAGTGAGCGACGAAATCTCGGGTTTTTAAAGTATTAAAAGCCGATGAACTGTAATAAAATGTAATTGGTGGTGTTATGTTTGTATTTTATTTTATATTTTTATTTTTTGAAAATATTTTATATTTTTATTTTTATTTTTAAATTTGTTGAAAAAACGTTTAGTTTATCATTTTTGAAAATTATTTTTGAAAATGAAAAGTTGGAGAACACGTTCTGTTTGAAATTTTGCAGAATATTATTGGCCCAAACTTAAGGTTCCTTTCACAATACACTGGAAACATGATTACCTGCAACAGTGCTAAGAGTCTATATTAACACATCTTGATCAGGTTCGAAATTTGGGGAAGCTCTGGTTCTATTAAAATCCAGAAAATACAAATTCTTTCAAAACCATCAGAGTCCATTTATAAAGGCATTTTTTGAAATATAACAACAAGAATTCCTATTTATTTATTTTTGTAATGTTGATATTGAATTCAATAAAAAATTTATTTTAGACTTAGTTCCAAGTTAAGATAATTTTCAAAAAATAAAATAAAATAAAATAAACATTATTTAGGCTTAGTTCCAAGTTAAAAAAAAAAAAAAAACTTTATTTTAAGCTTAGTGTTTGTTTGGTATTGTTTAAAAAGAGTTTTTTTTTAAAAAATGAATAGTGATTTTTAGGAGATTGAATGATTGAGATTTGGTTGAAAAGTCAAATATTGTGGGTTTGACTTTTGATGGATGGTTGAAATTGAATACTGTAGAAAAAAGTGAAAAATTTAAAGAATACCAAACAAGAGCTTAGTTTCAAGTTAGGATAATTCTTTAAAAAAAAAAAAAAATTCCAAAATGGGTTTTTCGCGTTTTGAACATTTTTTGTTGAAATACACTTAAAACGCCCAAAATGAGATTTTGGACGTTTTATATACAATTTTTTTTTCAAAATGCGTTTTCGAAAATGATATAAAGAACGCATGTTTAGTGTTTTCGAAAATAAAAACAAAAAACGACATCAAAACAGTAAAGAGAACGGAGCCTTATTTTTGCATCCAATGGAAATATTAAACCTATTACATACCTATTTCTATATATATATCTATCTATACTATCTTAATCTTAATATATATAATAATAATATAGCCGTCACATAAATTCTCACATAGTTTCCCGTCATTTTTACCTGTTATTTTAGGAAACTTTGGAGTTTTATTAATTATTTTAATAATTGAATTAGGGAACTTCAATTAATGCAAAATTAATTATAGGTTACATGTAATAAATAACTTATTGATTTGTAAAAAATAAAAAATCTATAAAAATGTCAAATTGTATATTATTTTTATTCTTTTGATAATTATTGTAATATTTTGAAGTAAAAAAATATGCAATATAGGTGTCAAATTCAAGATCTTAACGAGAAGTTCAATACAAGCTAACAAATGAAAGCAAACTCTAAATATATCATTCATAAAATTGTCTCAAATAATAAAGGTAAAAATTTTACTTATACTTTTTTACTCTTTCCAATATCCAATCTTTTTAATTTATCTCATTTAAGTCATAAAATGATATATATCATTTCTTACCTAACTTCAATTTGATATAAATGAATAATTTCAAATCTTTTTTTCTTATCAAATCTTAATCTTAATATACATACATATATATATATATATATATATATATATATATATATATAATAACATAGCCGTCACATAAATCCGCACATAGTTTCCCAATTTTTACAATCTATTTTAGGAAACTTTCTAAATATATCATTCATAAAATTGTCTCAAATAATAAAGGTAAAAGTTTTACTTATATTTTTTACTTTTTTCAATATCCAATTTTTTTTAATTTATCGCATTTAAGTCATAAAATGATATATATCATTTCTTACATAACTTCAATTTGATATAAATGATTAATTTCAAATCTTTTTTCTTATCAAATGAAAAGAAATAATAGATATCCGATCTTTCTAAGTAAATTCAACTGAATCATTTTAATTTTTACAACTTTAGGTTTCGATAAACTCTTTGGTAATTTTGAAATTAATTTTATAAATTTACTCATTATGTTCATTTATCTATTTTTTAATTTTTATAAATTTAAAATAACATCAATTTGTAAAATATATACTACAGACTTTAATAATTAATTCATTGAATTCTATAGAAAATAAAAATATAAGACCCCGTTCTCTTTGCTGTTTTGAGTTTTGAGTTTTTGGAAATATTGAAAACGCGTTCACTTTGCCCATTTTCAGAAACGCGTTTTCCAAAACACAAAAAAAAATACAAAGGAAACTCAAAACGATTTTATTGCGTTTTGGATATTTTGTGTTAAAAAGTCCAAAATGACCAATTGTCATTATATATAGATCCATGTTAAGATTTTATTTTTTTTTAATTTTTTTATTATTATTATTATTTTTAAATGTGAGACACTTCCTTCACTTGAAGTTCTTATGTTATTTTGTCATTATATATAGATCCATGTTAAGATTTTTTTTTTTTTTTTTGGTAAATTATTTTTATTTTTACTTTTTGTAAAAGTGAGACACTTCTTTCACTTGAAGTTTTTATATTATTTTGTCATTATATATATAGATCAATGTTAAGTTTTTTTTCTTGTAAATTTTTTTTTTTTTTTTTTGTAAAAGTAAGACACTTCCTTCATTTGAAGTTCTTATATTATTTTGCCATTATATATAGATCCATATTAAGATTTTATTGCACTAGTACATTAAGAGTCAAAAGCGTCGGTTGTTAAACAACAACCGACGCCTTTTCGCAACTAAAGGCGTCGGTTGTTAAAAACTTAATAACTCAATAAACAGAATTTCGAATTAATTAATCTTGTATTCACAATATTGTTAAAAAATTTGTACATGTACATTAAACATAAAATGGGCCAAGTTTACATACACTCTTCGACGAAGTATTTGGCCCATAAATTTCGAACCTCGTCAATTTCCTCTGTTGAGTAAATCTCTTGAAATGCCTAAAAGTAATTAATAAGAATTAATAATTATTATGTTAGTTACATATAAATCGTAATTAAACAATTATATTCAATAACTTATACCTCGTGTAGAAAAGTAAATTGAGAATAGGCTGTGACTATCTGGAACATGTTTCTCATAACATAATAGCCACACTAATCTCCTCCAGGTTGCTGAGGACACTGAAATTTGAATATTTAAAATTAAAACTATTATTAATAATCGAATGAAAGTGAATATATATTAAACTAATATGAGAATTTGTAGCAATTTATAAAATTCTAGTTTTCATACCGAGATCTTTTTCCAATTTGCATTGGATGTTGCTCTCTTGCCTCCTAATGACCAAAAAGCTCGAAATGCCCTAAAGTTTCAGTAAATATGAATAAGTTACCATAAGCAGGAAAATCATTTATGGTGCAAAATATCATAGCACGTAACGTGAAATTCATTTGACTATGTGCATCAAATGCTAACACACCTTCATTCCACAACAGTTTTAAATCTTCAATTAGTGGCGCTAGGTAAACATCTATGTCATTTCCCGGTTGTTTAGGCCCTGATATTAACAACGACAACATGATGTACTTGCGCTTCATACATAACCAAGGAGGAAGATTGTAATTCACCAAGAGAACCGGCCAAGTGCTATGTCGACTACTCATATTACCGTGCGGGTTCATCCCATCTGTACATAGTCCAAGCCTAAGATTCCTATCTTCTCACCAAAATCGGGGAACATCCTATTAATGGTCCTCCATTGAGGAGAATCAGCCGGGTGTCTTAGCTTTCCATCTTCTTTCCTCCTATCGGCATGCCAACGCATGTTCTTCGCATCCTTTGCATTGGCAAATAAGCGTTTAAATCTTGGTATCACAGGCAGGTACCATAACACCTTTGCCGGTGAGCCTTTCTTATCCTCCCAATTAACATGGCCTTCCTTTCGCTTATACCTCGATGCTCCACACTTTGGACACATGTTCAAGTCCTTATACTCTTTCCGATACAATACACAATCATTTGGACATGCATGTATCCTCTCGATCTCCATACCCATCGGGCACAACATTTTCTTTGTCTCGTAAATTGAACTAGGAAGTTCGTTATCCTCCGAAAGCATATCTCGTAAAAGTTCCAATAAATTCGTGAAATTCCTATCACTCCACCTATTCTTTGCTTTCAAGTTATACAACTTAAACACAGCAGACAATTTTGTGAATTTCTTACAACCAGAAAATAAAGTCTGTTCAGAATCATTAAACAGGCTATCGAAAATATGAGACTTTTCGATGAAATCCTCTTGTATGTCACGCATCATTTCATCTATCCGATCATTTTGTTTTCCTTGGCACATTTCATAAACTCTTCAACTCCTTTCACATATTCATGTGTATTACGTTTCTCATACATCCAACTCCGATCCATATCTAATAACACATATATCAAGATATTCATCATGTGTTAAAACGAATGAAATCACTTTAATTTATTATTTTCATTTTTATTTATAAAATCTTACGAAAATTTTGACAAAATCTCCCCTATAAATTGGACTTAACCAACCTGTAGGGGGAATCAAAATGCCACAATAAAACTAAAATATTTAACTTCAACATATTCAAAACTCAAACAAACACTACAACAAAAGTGACCTTTTACGACATGAATTTACGGCGTGCATATAGGGCACGCCGTAAATCTTAATTATTTACGGCGTGCATAAAATGAATGCCGTAAAGGAATATCTTTTACGGCGTGCATAATTAGCACGCCGTAAAATTTCATTTATTATCACCTTTAACGGCGTGCATATTCGCACGTCGTAAAAATTTAAAAAAAAAAAAAACACGGCGTTCATATTCGCACGCCGTAAAAATTTAAAAAAAAAAAAAAAAACACGGCGTTCATATTCGCACGCCGTAAAAATTATTAACGGCGTGTGAATGCACGCTGTGAATATGTTAAACAAAACACGGCGTGCATTTACGCACGCCGTGAAAAATGCCTAAAAATGAAAAAAATAGGGCGCTATTTTTTTCCTTCCCGCTTTCTTAGTTCTTCTTTTCTTCTTTCACACAAGCTAAAACCTGAAAACCAAAAATCGAACTCCCTAGTCCCCCACCTCAATCTCTCTCAAAACCAACTAATCCATTTCTTAGCAAAGAAAGTTACGAGTCAGAGAGTGTTTTCTCTCAACCTGGGCGATTTTCGTGGTCTGGTGGGTGCTTCTTCAGTTCTTCATAATTTCCTAAGATTTTGGTGTCAAATGCTACATTTAAGGCTGGGCAATTACACTACCTACCTTACTTTGTAGTTTTTTTCAGCATTACATTCACTTTCCAGCCCCAAAACGCGATTTGAACACTCCCGGTTACTGTTCATACGCGAGTTTCTCTTCAATTTTGGGGTTCGATTGGTGTGTTTTGTAGGGTTTTCAGCATTGGGCTCTCTATTTCCAACTGAAATACAGCATTACTCATATTTTTTTCATAGTTTTTGGATGGATTTTTGAAGAGTTGTGCACCTAGGGTTCGGTTCTCACGCAAGCAGAGATTGGAGTGCTCTTCTCAGCGTGTTTTCGGCCAGAACCCACTGGGCTATTGCATTAGCAGCTGATAATTGCTGATTTGGGCTCCTTTACGTGCACATTGGATGATTTGAGGAAGCTATTTGGGTGTATTTCCAGCCTGCTCTTATTATCACTGTACACACGTGATTGGGGCAGTTGTTACAGCTATTTTCGTGGCCTGCAGGTAGGGGAGACTTGGTCTTCACTCCTCTCATCCTGCTGGGCAGCTCCTCCAGGTTAGTAAGGCTTACTTGTGGCCTTGCCGGCCTTATTTCTGCAGCCTTGTCGGCATTTACTTTCATTGCCTTGTCGGCAATTGCATTATATTTGTGTAATTGTTGGATTGGTGTTGGATTGTTGTGAATTCTGTTGAAGTGGTTTGGAGGTGTGATTGTTGGGAGTATTGGTTGGTCTCTTACTGCAATGGTGAGAAAGAAACCTAAACAAACATTTAAGCCACTTGAAATGAACCAGACTTCTACTAGCCAATGCAATGTAAGTCCGGTTAATGAAGAATCTATGACACCTAGTTCTCGTACTCTGGGGGATGTGGACAGTGAAACCGAGGGCTCCATCAATGTCAATCAGGTTAAAGATGATGTGTTGGGGAAGGGCATAGAGGAGGATAAACAGGATAGTTCCACTCCTTGGAGGAATCTTTTCAGAAACAACAGGTCGCGGGACAGTGGAATCTCACTTAGGAAGACAACCTTTGAATCAGTTGATATGTGCATCAACAAGGAAGAGGTTGATGATCTTGATAAATGGGGCTTCTGTTTAGTTGGGTATTTTGCTGCTAAGTTCCCTGGGACAAATGCATTGCTACAAATTTGTAAAAGTTGGGGTGTGGAGTATAAGCTTACTTTGCATAATAGTGGATGGTTGGTTTTCAAATTTGATTCAGTGGAGGATAGGGATAAAGTGCTTATGGATGGACCATACTTTATTTTTGGAAGGCAACTTATGCTCAAAATCATGCCCCCCCTTTTCCGGTTTGATAATTTTGAGTTTACCATGATGACCATTTGGATTAACTTGCATGGGCTCATGGACAATTCACTCAAACAAAATTTTGATTTTATTCTTTTATGTTCCAGTGGTGGCTATAATATCAAGACAGGACCAGCTTGTTCCATTGAGCTCATGAAATTTGACATGGGAGGATCAGCAGCAGTGTTTGGTGCAGCAAAATCCCTTGGTAAAATCAAGCCTACTGGAGTAGAGGTGACCATTTTTTAGTCACTTGATTTGTGATGATATATTTAGAAAATCCCCTGCTGGCATTAGCAAAACGGTGAATCTCAAGTGTAGAATTTTGTTATATAACTGTTAAGCCTTCACATGTTTATTATCATACAACTGCAACTATATTTATTGTTGGACACGTTGTGCCTTAAATCCTGAAACTCAGGCATCTTGAAGAAAATCTAGATGATTGGCTCTCAGAAGAGTTGGATAATTACTTAGATGATGATTATTTAGTTTTTGACTGTCCGGTGCATACGTATATTTCTATTTCACCTGTCTCTATTTTCCTCATACATTGATACTGTCTGTTGACCCCTATGTTGTGTTTTTTTTCATGATTGAAATGGTGGGAAGCATTGGAAAATATCCTATAATAAGTTCATTGGTATTGAAGGAATTCTTGTAAGTTTCTTTTTGATTACTTTGATACTATATTCTGTTATCAAAGTGGATATACTCCCATTATATCCAAGTCATTGGTTTCTTACCCATTGACTAGTTATATTCCTTTCGTTTGTGAAATTTTAAGAAGAGCAATATTTTGAATGCTCAGTGGCTACACTTTGGAAGTGCTACTGATGGCAGTCAGCAACAACTGCCAATTATAGGAGGCTGCCAAGAGTGGTTGCTACCCTGCTGGGAATGTGTTGGCGGCTAGGGGTGAGGGGTAGTTAATGGAGCTTAAAATATTAAAGGGGATAAGGGTGGGCGCTAATATATCTTTTGGTTATATTTTTTCCTTGCTAAGTTTAGCTTGCTATTGTTCTGTGCAGGTAAAGTCTCCCGATGCAAGTTATGGCCAGGATGTGTCAAAGGAAGCAGAGTCAATGGAATTCCATGTTAAAGCTTCGATATGGATACTTTTATTTTTTACGACATTTTAAGTTTATTTTGAAGTAGTTGTCTATAGACTTTTAACATTAATTCCTATCTAGATTTTTGAGTAGGTTATGTGATATCAAATTTTTTGTATATTGTGTTGAATCTTACTATGATATTGTTTGTTTATCGAAATCACGTTTATTGATTATATATACATTAATGTGTTTTTGTTTTATTATTATAGGATTTTTGGAATTATAATTTATAGAAATTTTTTTTTTTAAAAAAAAAAATCCTAGTTTACGGCGTGCATTTTTGCACGCCGTAACAGTTCACGGCGTGCAAAAATGCACGCCGTAAAATATTTAACGACGTTCAAAATGCACGTCGTGTAAATTTAATTTACGGCGTGTGGATTTGCACGTCGTAAATTTTTACGGCGTGACTTTTTACGGCGTGCGGCTGCACGCCGTAAAAATGATTTTACGGCATGCAATGCACGCCGTAAAAGGCTAATTTTGTTGTAGTGAAAACTCCATTCGAACTTCAACATTTTCATCTAGTCTAAAATATTCAACCTCAGCATGTTAAAAACTCAAACATTTTTAGCCTTTTAATTATTCACAATATATGCTCATATCTCCAGATCATCACAAAATAATTATCTCAACTCACCAAAACATCCAACAAGTACAAGACATCTCAAATAATTCACTTATAAATACCTCACATTCATTATTTATCCGTAACTAATTTAAGACACATATATCAAGATATTCACCATGTGTTAATACGAATGAAATTACCTTACTTGATTATTTACATTTTTATTTATAAAATTTTACAAAAATTTTGACAGAATCTCCCCTATAAATTGGACTTAACCAACCTGTAGGGGGAATCAAAATGCCACAATAAAACTAAAATATTTAACTTCAACATATTCAAAACTCAAACAGAACTCCACTCGAACATCAACATTTTCATCTAATTTAAAATTTTCAACCTCAACATGTTAAAAACTCAAACATTTTTAGCATTTTAATTATTCACTATATATATACGCTCATATCTCCAGATCATCACAGCATAATCATCTAAATTCACCAAAACATCCAACAAGTACAAAACATCTCAAATAATTCATATATAAATATCTTATAATCGTTACTAAAATAAAATTAATATTCTACAATTTCAATAAAAGTCCAATAATTTAAAAATTGAATTTATAAATCTACTAACTCAAAATCAATCTAAGTTCCAAATTCAAAAAACACTAATAAGTTCATATAAATCAATAAACATATTAAATCATAAATAAATAAATTCAATTATAAATTAACAAAATGAACAAACTAGTTTAAGCTTAAAAAATAAAAAATTACCGTGTTGGTGGGACGGTGGCGGCTGGGGGAGGAGGTGGCGGAGGTACCGGTACACGGTGGTGGGCTGGGTGTGGCGCACGGAGGAAAAGAGAGGGCAGCGGGGTGGGGATGGTGCGCAGCGGAGAAAAGAATGGCGGCGCCGAAGCTGCACTACCGGTCGGAGGTGACGTTGGCTACGGTGGGGGAGTGTGATGAATGAGACTTTGAGGGTTGGCTACGCGCGGCTGGGGGAGGAGGTGGCGGAGGTACCGGTTCACGGTGGGGGGCAGGGTGAGGCGCACGGAGGAAAAGAGAGGGCAGCGGGGTGGGGGTGGTGCGCAGTGGAGAAAAGAATGGCGGCGCTGAAGCTACACTACCGGTGACGTTGGCTACGGTGGGGGAGTGTGATGAATGAGACTTTTAGGCTGTGGAGGTGAGCGGCGCTGTGGAGTGCTGTGGGAATATTTAAGTGCTGAAGAATTTGACCTAAGGTGGAGGGAAAATGCCTAAATTAAAGGCGGTGGTTCCTCTTAAGAACCGCCGCCTTTAACTAAAAGGCGTCGGTTCTTACTAAAGAACCGACGCCCTTAATGGGCCGGTTTTATTTACAATTTTGCCACCGCTTTTTTTGAGGCGTCGTTTTTCTCAAAAAACGACGCTAATATGTTATTTTTTTTATGTAATTTTGTACTAGTGTTGGTATGTGGTTAAATTTTTGTTTAGCTGAAACAATATTAATGATGAATTTATTGACATAGAGAACTAACTGATTTATTAACATTAAAATTAATGTAATTCAACAAATCAACCATTTTTTACATATAAAATATCACAAAATAAATATATCAAAAAATTACAATGTAAACGCATTTTTCAGTTTTCTATTTTTGAAGACAGTTTTTCAAAATCACAAAGAGAACATGTTTTCAGTAATCCCAAAACAAACAACCAAAATCCAAAATTCAAAACAAAATCCAAAACTCAAAATCCAAAATCGAAACACAAAGAGAACGGCCCCTAAGGTTTTATCAAACTTATTCTATTTAAAAATAAAATATAGTCAATACAGTTATTTAACATGTTCAAAAAATAGTTTTTGTGTGTGTGTGTGTGTGTGTGTGTGTGTAACATGACCATTTTTAATACTTGGTGAAAAATAAAATGTCACGTTGTATTTGAAACTATTGAATAGGAGTAAGTTTGATATATACTATAGAAATAATTTTAAATGCATGATTGAAAATGAAAGAAGGTAGTATAAAAAATAAAATAATTGTTAAATCAATCAATTGAGTGGTTGAAAATTGATTTTCTTTTTTTAGAATGTGTGGTTAAAAAGCAGTATGTGCAATTGTGAAAAATTAGTTTTAAATAATATTTGGTTGTGAATGAACATAATTTTTTTTTTTTTGAATAATCAATTCTATATGAATAAATAAATTAAGAAAACTAGAGAATGAACAATTAACTGTTAAAAAAATGCAATTCATAACTTTTTTTTTTCTTTTTTTGATTGTATATTGAATATACAATTTATGCATTAAAGTGAGAAATCTTATAGGGAGAAATGAAATTACAAATTATTCACAATTTGTGGATACAAGATATTATTATTATTTTTTTATTGTATTATTTTTATCGGGCATTGTATTTTTACAACTTATTTAATAAATATTATTTATTCCGTGTATCGTACGGGTGCGATTACTAGTACTATATATAAAGGGAGAATAGTAGATTAGTGTGAATACAAATTTTGAATGAGTGTGAATGCATTTATTACCTTTTATATATATATAATAAGTACTAATATTATTTTATGGTAAATATTAAACAATGTTTAATATTTTTTAATTTTAATAATTGTGCAAAAATTATATGATATAATCTATACTATTTATATCTATACTATCTATACTATACTCTAATTATTATTATTTTATTTTATATAATAAATGGAGAATATAGTGGATTAGTGTGAATGCAAACACTAGTACAGAAATCACCAAAAAAATGAGGAATATATGTCGATTTTTAGTAAAATCGACGCCTATAAAAGGACGGTGGCATTTTTGTAAATATAATCGAAGAATGGGCGTCGGTTGTAATATTACAACCGACGTGTAAAGTTTAAACCTAAATAATACAGAACCGACGCGTATTCTTTAGGGAAAAAAAAAAAATTTGACTTTAGGCGTCGGTTGTAATATTACAACCGACGCCTAAAGTCATTTTTTTTTTTTTTTTGCTTTAGGCGTCGGTTGTAATATTACAACCGACGCCCATTCTCCGGTTTCCCACGTCGGTTCTCAAAGAACCGACGCGTATTCCTTTATTTACTTATACGCAAAAGGCGCAGATCATTTCTATTTTTTTCACTACTCGATCTCTTCCCGCCTCTCTCTTTATTTTTCTCTCACCCGAACCACCACACTATGCCGTCGCTGCCACCACCATCACCACCATTCCTCCATTTCCCGGCGACGTTCATCACCACATTCCTCCCCTCGCTCTTTATCTCTTCCTCTCCTCGAATCACCGGACTCGCACCACCGCCACCGCCGCGCGCCTCCACCATCTCGTAAGAAAATGTGTTTTTATCTATATGTATATATATAATGTATGTAAATAATATATATGTATATATATATATATATATATATATATATGGGTATTTATATTATAGATGTGTTTGTATATATGTATGGGTGTTTCAACTAGTTATTGATTTAATTTTGTATTGTTGATTTTTAGTTATTAGATGGATAAATTGCAATATTTGAATTATTGAATTTCTATTGTAGCGGAATGGATGAAAGAAATGTGATGCTTCCCCCGCAAAAAAAAATAAAAATAAATAAATAAAATAAAATAAAATAAAAATAAAAATTTAGGCGTCGGTTGTAATATTACAACCGACGCCTAAAGTCAAAAAAAAAAAAAAAGGACTTTAGGCGTCGGTTCTACATTTAGAACCGACGTCCAAAACATACTTTGGGCGTCGGTTTTATATTAAAACCGACGCCCAAAGTTAATTTTTTTTTTTTTTTTTTTTTAGGCGTCGGTTCTAATTTAGAACCGACGCCCAAAACTGACTTTGGGCGTCGGTTTACAATCGACGCCTAAAGTCGAGACTTTACGCGTCTTCGTCATAGACGTCGCCGCTACAACCGACGCGTAATCCGTTTTTCAACCGACGCGTATTCCTGTTTCTGTACTAGTGAAAGTAGATTAGTGTGAATACAAATTATGAATGGGTGTAAATGCATGTATTGCCTTTTATATATATATATATATATATATATATACACACACTAGTGGAGACTCTTACGTTGTACGAGAATCATTTTACAGTTGAATTTATTAGCGTTATTCCAATGTGATTTTTAAATCTAACAAGTAGTAAAGGAGCTTTATAAAAAAAATAAAAAAATAAACAGCATTCTCATCCACAACAAAAAAGAGTTGCCTCCAATGGTGTCCCAAGATTTTAATGCCATATGTAATCATTTGATGATCTGAATTTAAAATCAAATTCATGTATGCTTCAATAAAATTAAACACCAAAATATAATTTAAATCCAAAAGTTATTTCAAATTATCCAAAAAAACCTTAATCGATTCAGTAGCAATGTTTTGAGCATCACTTGAGATCCACTTTCTCAGTCCAAATGTTTGGAAATATAAATATTGTTCAATCTTCATCAATTCAGTAGTGAGAAATTGAATTCTCTTATTTCATATAAAAAATTAAAAAAATAAATAAAATTGAGCAATCAAAAATACCTTGTACGAGCGATGTTCGTAATTGAGGATAGATTAGCATGAGTAATTGTGTACACAATGCAAATTTGAGAGACTAATTAAATTGAAAAGAATACCAGTGGGTGAGGGAAAACTTTCTCCATCAACCTTTTGCAATGTCACTCCACTCCCCAATCTCCACCCTGGCCAACCCCAACCCCAACCCCACTCTACCGTACCCATTATTGCTCTTGTTTGTTCATTCTTATCAAATATTTTAACATCGGTAATTAAAAAATATATATATCATTTTTGTTTTTAAACTTTGTTCAATAAATCATTTATAAATTGTTGTTTATAAATAATAAATATTGTTTATAAACTGTTATTTATGTATAAATTATTTTATTGATAAAGCACGTGAATAAAAATGAATTAAAAAAATGGTACCAAATAGGAGCTAAATGTTTGCCCCAATTGGACGTCAATAATTTAAAAGAAAAAAAATTGTTGATTTCATATTTTACGATTTCGCAAGAGCTTCTATATGTGTACAATATTAATATATATAATTTTCTACTATTTTAAAAATAAATATTTATTAAAAGTAGAAAAAAATTCTTAAATTTATGTTTAAACTTTTTTGTAATAAGTTATGCTTAAATTGAACATATTAAAATTGATGTTTAAACTTTAAATTGTCACGAATTCTTGGGAACCAAACATATTATTATTACACTCCATCCCTAAAAAAATTGAACACAATAAATCAAATCATTTTTCTTTTTAGCATCTGTTTGGTAAATGGTTTATAAAAGTTTGTTTATAAATAATAAATATCGAAGTGACAATATTTCGTTGACTCATTTTTTTCGAAAAGTAAAAATGGTTGGCAAAAATTTTTTAATTAGTCAAAATTGTTGACTTCTCAATAAAATGGATTAATGAGATGTTGTCATATGAGGTGATCTTTTATAAATAAAATGTATAAGTCTCCGCTCGATAAATTGTTTATAAACACATTTCTCAAACCAATTTTTAACAATACTCATTTCTTCAAATAATTTTTCAATCATTTATTTTACCTAAAAAATATTATATTCTTGATTCATAAACAAAAATCTTTTACCAAACAGGACTAAAAATTTATAAGTCTCCGTTTGGTAAATTGTTTATAAATACAATAAATCGAATAATTTTTTTTTTCGCCAACCATTTGATAAATCGTTTATAAATGATTGTTTATAAATAATAAATACTGTTTATAAATATAGACATGAGAATACTTTTTGACTCAATTTTTTGAAAAAAAAAAATGGTAGGCGAAAAATCTTTGATTAGTCAAAATTATTGATTTTTCAATAAAATGGATTAATGAGATGTTGTCATATGATGTGATCGTTTATAAACAAAATTTATAAGTTTTGTTTGATAAATTATTTATGAACACATTTTCAAAACCCTTTTTAACCATACTTATTTCTTTAAATTATTTTTCAATCACATATTTTACCCCGAAAATATTATATTCCTTATTTATAAACAAAAATCATTATGACAACAAGACTAAAAATTTATAAGTCTCCGTTTGGTAATTTGTTTATAAACACAATGAATTGAATCATTTTTCTTTTTAGCATATGTTTGGTAAATCATTTATAAACTGTTGTTTATAGATAATAAATATCATTTTTAATTAAGTTGTTGTTTATGTATATATTATTTTATTGATAGAATATGTTGATAAAACTGAATGTTGTAAAAATTGGTACCAAACAGGGGCTTAATGTTTGCCTCAATTGATCAACGAACAATATTTCCTTCATTTAAAAAATAAAGTCATTCAAGTATCGATTTAAAATGCGGCGAGTTTAGCTTTGAATAAAATATTTTTTTTAATGGCACAAATGAATTTTTTTCTATAATATTTTGAGCCAATAATTCTATCAAGTAACAAAAAGATCTAATTATTTTAAGCAAATAGTTCTATTTTGGGCTCGACTATTCAATTATTTTTCTCCATTTCTAATATAAATCGCATTTTAGCACTTACAATTGTAATTAAATGTGCATTTCTATATATATATATATATATATATATATATATATATATTTTTTTTTTTTTTAAATGTGCATTTTATTCGTATTAATCATTTGAACATGTTAAATGCAAAGAAAAACACAAGTTTGATCGAAGACATTCATTCTATAGAGTTCTTGAATAGTATAAAGTCTTCGTGAGTGCCTATCCATTATCTAACACTTGAGATCGGTGTTCCATTTATGTTGTTGAAAAACTTGACCATACTGCAAGATTATGTAATGGACCAAGGCTGGTCATTACAAAGCTTGAGCATTATGTCCTAGAAGGTAAAATTTTGTCTGAAAGCAATAATGGGGATAAAGTTAAATGACAACGTCATTACCCCAAGCATGTCATTGAATCTATCAGATGTGAAGTTGCCTTTTGAGTTCCAGGGAAGACAATTCTCATTGTTAGTGTCGTATGCTATGACTATAACCAAAGTTAAGGTCAATTGTTAACGTATGTAGGGCTCTTCCTGAATAAGACAATATTCAATAATGGACAGCTTTATGTAGCAGTTTTTTGAGAAACAAATTGTTTTGCCCTGACGTTATTAATATTTGATAGACGGGAAGTCAATAAATTAAACAACAAATGTTGTGTAAAAGGAAGTTATTTAAAATTTGTAATGTTATCGATATAAAAATAATTTTTCTTTTTAAATTGGTGCTTGACCATCACTCTTGCTTTCTTTTTTTAAATTGTTTTTTCAATCTTTCATTTGTTTAAGTATAATTTTAATTTATTTAAAAAAGAAATATGTCCGTGAAACACACGGGTGTGCAACTAGTACTACTATATATAAAGGGAGAGTAATGAATTAGTGTGAATGTAAAGTGGATTAGTGTGAATTCATTTATTGCCTTACATACATACATACATACATATATATATATATATATATATATATATATATATATATATATATATATATATATATATATATAAGTACTAATATTATTTTATGAAAAATACCAAACAATGGTTAATATTTTTTTTAATTTTAATAATTGTGCAAAGATTATATGATATAATAATTTCTTGATCTTCAATTTTGTTCAATTGTAGTATATTTAATGATTTAATATTAAACACATATTTATAGTTTATTGTGATTTTTGAACGAAAATTGAGAAAAAATTAAATACGTAAGGCAAATGCAGAAATTATAATAAATATATTTATATCTTGAACAAACATCAATATTTGTACTCATAATATTACATCTAACATGATGCAAAATTAAAAAACTATAGAATTTGCATTTATCATTCAATAAAGTTTTCGATAATTTGGATTATTTATGTTGTTTTTAAATTTTAGTAAGTGTTGTGATAAAAAATTATTTTTGTGTTTTTTGTATGTGTTTATTATGTACAATCATTAAATTTTATGAATGCTTATTTATATTGGGGATAGCAATTTCAGTTCATCGCAATGGTAAAAATCTATATAATATATAAAAGTAGGATAATTTGACAAGATTTAATTCATAAATTCTTTATGTTTTAGTATTAAAGTAAATAATTAATATGAAGTGATTGTTATTTGTATATTTTTATTATAATTATAATTATTTTTATTATTAACATTAATATTAAATGAGTTCAATCAATATTTTTAATTATCAGTATTAAGATTATTATTTAATCAATGATTTTTAATTTAATTGTTGTTTTTAATGTTATAAATCTTATGTGTAGCCATCAATAATTAAATTGTGCTTTAATTATTAATGGTCAAATAATTTGTTATCTTTAATATTACAAATCAAAATTTCTAAAATATATATTATATATTATTATTAAATATTTTAATAAATTAACTCTCTGTTTAGCAGCTATATTTTTATTTCGAGGTAAAATATAGTTGAAAAATAGTTTTGAAAAAATATGTGGTTAAAAATTGGGTTGAAAAAATGTGCTACTTATAAATCATATATAGAAAAAGTTATTTAACGAAGATTTATATTGAAGAGTTAATGCTTTGATTTTTTTTAGTTAATAATATTAATAAAATGAGTAATATTTTTTAATCATTCTTAATTTTAATAATTTTTAAAGTATATAGGGTATAATTTTGTAATTTCCAACTTTACTCGGTTTTCGTATCATTATAATCACTAGATTTTCAAAATTATTATTTTGACAACTTATTTTTTCAAATAAAGTTTTATTGGTTAAATTCAAATATTTTGACTTTTTGAATAAAAATTTAAAAGTACGTTAAATATAAGAGGCAAATGTAAAAGTTATAAGAAATATGCTAATACATTTCACGTGCAACAATATTCGTGCACATAATATTACATCAAATGTGATATACCATTAAAAAACTATTAAATTTATATTTTCAATAAAGTTATTGATAATTCATTAAAATTATTGAAATCAATAATAATTTATTATTTAAATAAATAAATTGACGTTTACTATTCAAATATTTTTTTAATAATTTGAATTACTTATGTTATTTTTTTTAAATCCTAGTAATTATTGTAATAGATAATCTTTTTTTATGCATTTATATGTGTTGATTATGTATAAACACTAAAATTTTATGAATACTTATTGAAATCGATATTGATGATAATAACTTTCGTGCATCGCACGGGTGAAATACTAGTATACAATAAATTGAACATTTACGTGTTAAATTTAGTTAATACTTGATTATGATATTGATTAGTTAAATTTAACTGGTCAACTATCTATTTAACATCCAATGTATGTATGTATGTATGTATGTATACATATACAAGTATATTTATTGTTTGATGTATGTGAGAATGAAATAAAAATGAAAAATAAGACTAATTAAATGCTACATTAATTTGTTAAAATTAGGGGTGGACGTAATTCGATTCAGTTTGATTCTAGTTCAAGAATAACCAAATAAAATCATGAATCGATGATTTTTTTACAAATAGAACCAATTGGTTTATTTAAAGATATAGAACCAAACTGGAACCAAACTGCTAGGTTTTGGTTTGGTCGGTTTTGTTTGGTTTTGGGACGATTACTTGAATTTTTTTTAATAATAAATTCAAATTAAAACATATTTTTATCCGCTTCTACATTAGAATTCGTTTACATCATTACTAAATAGAAAATGAAGTTTTTAGTTAACAAAACAAAAGTTTATAAAAAGTAACATGTTATTCTAAATTGAAAAAGAAACCCGACTGAAGGAAGCTCGCGACTCGTTGAAACTTAAAGAATCGAACATAAATGTCGTTTAGACTTATAGTTACAGGTTATGATGAAGGTCTGATCTGTCAATTCTGCCGTGACGTCGTATGAGTTAGGGATGAAATTTGCAATTTGAGTTTGAGTTTAAATCTTGAGAATTGACGAATTAGGCTGAAGTTTTTATATACATAAGTTTTAAAAAATAAATATCAACGCCGTCAATAGTGACTAAAGAGTGCAATGATTGATTTGTTATAGGAGTGCAAGTAAAGCAGTGTGAATGCGTGTCTATAATTGAAAATAAAAGAAATGAATTAGAATTAGAATTTAGATTTATGATTTAAATATTTGCTTAATAGGAAATGAGGTAAAATGTATGGTAAATAACATTTTTGTACATTTCACATTTATAATTTCAGATTTGAATTTTTTTATAAGACAAATACCCTCTGATTTGTAAAAAATATATGTATAAAAAAATTGAGTTTGGTTCTTGGTTCTGATTCCCGGAAGAGAACCAAAACCAAAACCAAATGATTATTGATTCTAAAAATCAAACTATTATTATTATTATTATTATTATTATTATTATTATTATTATTATTATTATTATTATTATTATTATGTAAAATCGAATCAAACTGTTTGATTTTGTTTGGTTCGATTATTTTGTCCATCGCTAACTAAAATGTTATCTTAGTAAACAAGTTATTAAGTTAACTTTTGAAATAAAAAAGATTCTCTTAGCTATCACACTAACACATTCATTGAAGCTATAAATTTTATTTGTACCAAATATATGATACTAATTATAAAGTAACAGATTCAATGTAGATGCTCTAATGATTCTACACCAACTACGTTGACAAGAACATGTATCGATGGGTACACTGTTTTAGACATATCCTTTGAGTTATCACAAAGTGCATACATACCCATCATTATACATAATTTGGAACCTAATTAGATTTGAACGCACAAGGAAATCAAATAAAAAGATTACATGAAGCACATTCTTGACGTGGATTTTTGAAGAATGTGCGATTATAAAATAAGAAAAAATATGAATAAATGTGCAAAACGATTTTGAGCAGAGTTTTTTTATTTTATTTTATTTTTTTCAAACAAGGGCTAAACTACCATTTGACATCTTTATAAATAGTCAAATTTTATTTTTAAAGTACATATTTGAATGAAGCTACAATTATTATCAATCTATCCGCCACTCATTTTACTGTCGAACGCCTTTTTTGTTTCTAATCGTTATAACGTCATCTTTAGAATCCACTTCAGCCCAAATCCTAGTACAACATTGTTGACCTCAGAATTAAGAATACCAAAATTTTGCTTTTATAAACTCACTAATTTATGGTTATAAATAAACAAAAGCAAGAAGGAAATGACTATTCAATGGAGGATGTTGAGATTTACATGCCTTTCCTCGTCCCTACTATGTCTGTTTATAGATTTCCGATGAGGCTAAGAAGGTAAAAAATCCTTTTTTTTTTTTTTTAAATGACACGTGACATTTATTGATTAGAAAGTTTCCAATTGATTCTGTTATCTTTTCACATTTTATGCACCACTACACGTGCCCCTCATTCATAGTTTGTGAAATCATGTTTAACATGTTTTAACATTCAATCCAACGGAAAAGTGCATCGAAAGTTGCACACCTGCACACTTGACGAAGATCCCGTCACTCGCCCATCATACCCATTTTTCGGTCCCTTTAGTTTAATTCTTTAACATTTTTATTCACACGTGCGATATTTGTTGATGTGGAGTAGCCGATGAAATTAATTAAGAGTATATTTGCTCACTTGGTAGTCTAGCATTCTTACGCTTCATGTGCTTATTTTTCACGTTCGAGGTTGAGTTACAAGGCTTCGCATTATATGTGCATTTTTTATAGTTCGCACATGACATGATCTAATGGTTTTTAACAAGGCTTATTTTTCATAGTTCGCACATGACATGATCTAATGGTTTTTAACTTGTCAAGTGTTGGGTAATAGTGACGTATATAGGTTCGCATATAGCATCAAACTGATCCGTGTAAAATTAATTGACTACAAACATCTCTAAGCACATAGAGTTTTCAAACATGTTGCAAGTGCTTGAAGCTCTACTTCTATTACAGATCATTCTCCATAATAGTGCTGAAATTCCCATAAACTAACGTACACAATTCCCTTTAGTAGTGACGCTGCACACTAGACATATGTTGAATACTGATCGCAGAACTAGAGTGGCCAAGGTAGAGATTGATGGTAGATCACTGGAGATCGAGTTATATGTGCTCTTAGATATGGATGAATTCGATGTAATTTTTGGAATGGACTGGCTATCCAAGAACCGCGCAATAATTCGTTGCTTTGAGAAAGAAGTAATTTTCCAAAGACCAGGGGAAGAAGAATTTCGAGCGCCTACATCAGAAAACTTGTGCCTGAGCTAGCCATTAGGATAAAAGCTTTCTTCCAGATTTTATGCTTAATTCTGTTTTACAAGTGGCTATATAATACATGTACCAACAGTTCTCCATTTTCTCATGTGCAACAGCATATTATGTTTATTCCTAGTTGTCACTTGTCAGTGGTTCAGAGCCAAGTTTAGTTAAAATCTGTATTCCCTTTCCAAGAATATGTAGTGCAAAAAAAAATTCAATCCATTTTGCAATTGTTTTCTCATTCTTGCAGCAGCAAAAAAGACAAATATACATTTCTTTGCCTTGTTGTGAACAGGTTATGTATCTGATTTGCAATCTGTTTTTCGTTCGACTCACAGAACCTTGTATTGCAGAAGCAGTGGATCTGTCTGAAAATTTTGTGCATCCGGCTATTCCTTGCTTTGATAGTCATTCATGATCGTTAGAGTATGTTAAATAGAGGTTTTATTTTATTTTATTTTAATTTTTTGCGTTCCAAAGAGTACTGGTAGGTTGTTGATTCTGGAAAAGCAGAACCAGCGTAAGGAGTTGTTGAAACAAGTGCAAAGAATCGAATTGGAATTATGTTGTTTGTTCGAAGCACGACGAAGTGGCGAGGCTGAGTATCACACTTAAGCACACCTAGGCATGAAAATACACAAGGGAAGCGTGAAGGGCAAGCTTCGCGCTTAACGCCTAAGCGCACTTTTTAGAAGAGTGCTCTCAAGTGATGAATTGCATATCTCTTTGTTGGTTCACAAGCAGAATTTAAAACTACAAGACAAGGAGGAACAAGCTTTGCAGGTGGAAATAAATCTCAAGGACATATGGATGTGGAAAAGGAGGATGAAAATGTAAGAATCACCACAAAGCAGATGCTAATGATCTTGGAAAAAGGAAAGGAAAGGAAAGGAAAGGATTGTGATTGTTAGAAATTCTAAGCATAGATGCAGGAGCGAAGACAGATGTCAGAATTCTACTGGACATAGGCAGGGTGCATAGACAGGAGCAGCCCTGGACTTTTTTCATATGTACACAGTACACTACTTTTTTTAATGAAAACTTTGTATGGCATATGTATCTTAGGTTGGCTGGTAATCAAATAAATAATCAATTTTTTTAAAGACATTTACAACGTTCTTGAATGCATGCCTTAAAAAGTATGTCATGTTTTATGCACACTTTTTATGATATGCATTCAGGAATGTCATAAAAGGATTAAGTAATTTACGGCATCCAAGAATGCACGCCTTAAAAAGTCATATACTTTCTACGACGTGCTCTTGAACACCGTAAAAAGTATTAACGGCGTTCTTTTACGGCATGCTTTGCACGCTGTAAAAGGGGCTGAGTATTTACGATGTGATTTTATACGGCGTGTAACTGTATGCCATAAAAAATAAACTCCTGATGTAGTGATGTTTCCTTTGCGGATCTTATTTACCCTAATTCCTGATAGAAGCGACCAAATTATACTTTAACCAAATAAAGTTTGTCATTAAAAATTTTAAACTAATTCTGTTTGACAGTTACATATATGCAGTAGATTTGGCAGAGATAGAATACATGAAGCTTTTGAGTATAATTACTGGTATTAGCTGTAGGAAGCTTTTTACCAGTGGAGTACTTTGATGACCTCCAAGGCTCCAATATATGGAAATCTATCTGAGATTGTAAATTTTTGCTGGAACAGATTGTTGCTAGGATATGAAAATGGGTATGTGGGAGGCATCATTTAAAACGCTGAAAGACAAGTGTTTACACGAGGAACGAGATGTATATTTCTAGTGTCAAAATTTCCATAATTGTCTTTTACATTATTATTCCATTGAAATGCAAGAAAACTCCATCATAAAGAATATTATTTTAGGCCAATTCAAAAAAAAAAAAAAAAAAAAAGGAATATTATTTTAGGCACGATTGTTGCACCAATCGATTTTCTTTCGACTCGATCAAACACTCGATACCCGATTCAACATGATGTTTCTAAAATAGATATTGTGAAAGAAGGTATCCACATTGGGTCAAGCGTATGAATTTTCTCAACTACCATTTTCCTTGAAGGAAAGAACAAATATAAGCCTTGCAGCAACATTGAATTTGAATTGAAGCCCGTAAAAACAGAAAATTATGGAGATTTTTCCAAAATAAAGGCTATAAATTTAATTCCAGCTAATATTATCCATTTTGGCTTTTAAAATTTTATAACTTAGTATAGGTAGTGTTGAGATCGCACCTAAAATATGACATATTGGGCCACCAGTGAGGGCCCAACAAGGGTCCATTGGACTTTAGTCCACGATCAAAGTTTTAGATACCGCCCTGAACTAATGGCCGAGGTGAAAAGGCACAGGAACCCCTGCGGCCGAACTTGTTTGTGTCTAGCAGAGACACTTTACGCTTAGCCGAGGTGTTTACGGTAACACCTTGGATGTAAAGATGAGACAAGACATGAGTGACAGAAGCCCATCCCCTACAAAATGTAGCAATGATTACAATCAAAAAGTAAGGTTGTCACCTCCAAGAGTTAAGATGAAGACAAGTGTAAAGTATGCTACGTGTCATGATCCGAGACAACGAGTTCCTCTATAAATACGGCACTCCTCTCGCATGGTAAAGGGTTAGCAATTTCATACTCTTAACTAAATATATATTTCTCTCACTCCATTTTCTCTCTTTTACACATTTATATTTCCCGCACCCATCATATATTCGCCTAAAAGACTTCGGCATCGGAGTGCAAACGGGAGCCACCTCGACCCCCTTTGCAAACTGATTGATTGTCACAGTGCGCAGGAGATCCACGTGTTCAAGAGGGAATAGCTGAGACGTTTTGGTCCAAGGTCCAATCGAATTTTGTGGTCAACAGGTAAGAGTAAATCAATGAAATGAAACTGATTCATGTAAGCTGCAACTCATTGAATTTGAAGAACACACATCTAAATCAATTACTTGCTTAAATAAATAACTGCAGTTCCACGTGCTTCCCAAGGTCTGCTTGTATAAGATATGATTTCAAGATCAGAAAAATCTCCATATATGATGGTAAAAAACTAAGCAATGATTTTCACAAAAAATTTATTGCAACTATTTTCGAAATTTTTATGTTTCATTTTTTACTTTCATGGATTCTGCAAGGGAACTATTGAAGTTTCAAATGATTATAGTACACGATAGTTTATTCAGTTATGCCTTCTATCTTACAAGGATTCATCAAATTCTAACTGAGATTATACACCGATATTAAGGGGCGATACCATTAGAAAGCATGCAGAAGTTCTCAAATGGTCTCAAACAGCACCTGTGAAAAGCAGAAAGAACATAAAAATGTTGGTCATAAGAAGCACGCGCCACGCGGTTTTCAGACCATCTCAGTATAGCAGCTCTTCGAAAACAGGATCCACATTTCCCCCCCACTTCCCATGGTACAATTCGAGGAGCTTTTCAGCTGGTGTTACACCTACGAAGAATATTAACAATAAATATCAAACAAAAATTGATAGTACTGAGGTGCCAAAAAAAAAAAGAACTAAAGAAAAACAAGACATACTCCAACCAAATCAGCAATACTAACAATTGAACACTAACAAAGTAACTTGTATAAAAATAATAACTCATTTTCAGGAACAAGATTGACAATCCCAAGAAGGTTTTGGAAGCAGGGATTTTATATTATATGACGTCACTTTACAAGGGTTAAATTCACACATGGCCACTGCTTTTTATTTAGTGTCACCGACCATTCAAATTGATTTTGATTCGTCATGGTAGAGATAGCAATAAGTCGGGTATGAGTCGGGTTTGCCAAACTCATACCCTACCCACTAAAGATTTATAACCTCCATACCCTACCCATATACCCATTTAAGAATGGCGGGTCGAGTCGGGGGCGAGAGCGAGTTGGAGGCGGGTTTGCTTCTATACTCATTTGAAACCCATTACTAATTATTTATTTATTTTTATTATTTTTTTGAGCTATAAATAGGTTATAGGTGCTCCAGATTAACTTAAATCAGTTAAATGTTGGACTACACTTGAATTTGGCTTGAAATTTTTTTGTTTTAGATTGAAACTAAACAAGCGAATTGAACAATTTTTTAGACGTCAACAAAGTCAATAGTTTAAACATGTTAAGGTTTAGATGTTAACAATGTCAATAGATATTTGTGTTCTGTTATTTATTTATTTATTTATTTTTTTACACAATCACTTTTGTTTTAAATTCTATAATTTTTAAAGGAAATTAATGGGAATGCGGGTCGGGTATGGGTATTGTAGTAAAACCCACACCCGACCCATACTAATGTCGGGTTTTAAAATTTACTTCCATACCCTACTCACGAAATCCCCACCCATTTATATCAGGTCTCCAATGGGTATCGGGTCCGTGAGTATTATTGCCCGCTACGTCATGGTCACCTAACTTCATATAATGTTTCAGTCAAGCTACTCGATTAATGGACCAACATTTATTTAGTAGAAAATACTAGGGCTAAAGGCTTACTGATGTGTCAGTTCATTTATCCAACCTGTGTTGCACGGACACTTCAACAATGGTAGTGTGTCCATGTCAGACACGTGCTGGACGCATGTTGGATACCGCCACTCTACCATAGTCATTCTTCCTTCATTAACAAAAATGTTATATATTTTTAACTCAATGTAATTATTAAATATCAAATGGGTACTTATATTTAAATGTCAACAAACTGATAGTTCACATAGGATTTTCTGTTAAATAATTGTTATTCCATTAACTGAGTGATTTGATTGAAATGTTATATGAAGTTGGTTTGCCATAGTGAATCAAAATCAATTTGGGTGGTCATGGTGAAGCTATGGATAAAGTACAATGACCATATGTGGATTTAACTGAATGACAAATAAAATTTCAACAATAAAGCAAGATTTTACATGACAAGTAATGATTTTGCTCTATTAACTTGTTTACTTGTCCGGTGAAACATTAATGTCTCCATTTGTATTGAGAATAACAAGTAGGAGGATGAACTTGATTTCAAATCAATAATCAAACAGAATATAATGCCTTGTTTGGTACTGGAAAAATTCACCAATTTTTTTCTCAAATTCATTTTCAACAACACATTTCTATGCGATCAGTTTACACACTTTCCAACAAATTTTTAACCACACATTCAAAAATTTATCAAATTTCTCCTACGCTCAAACAGGCACGAGGTGTACCAATATGCAACCTAAGAATCAATGGATTACCTGTTGTAACCACCTCAGTGAGTTCATTTAGAAATCCTGTTTCCTTAAAGCCTCTTCTTTCCAAGCCATCCTATGAAAAAGATATATACATTTTGAGTAAGAAAAAAAAGAAAGAAAAATCGATATATATTTTCGTAACATATAGTGATCACATCACGCCACTTCATGTGGTTTATTTATTTATTTATTTTTAAAAAAAGCTAAGAACTACAATAATGAAATATGTCACCTTTGCCAACTTCACAACTTCTTGTGCCACATGCTTCAGCAGGCCATCTCGAAATGGAGTCTTCAGACCACTCTTTGGTACCTATGACATAGTTTTGGATTAATGGAGGCTTGAATGCTATAAAAGGAAACTATGACGGAAATACTCTTATTTTATCAATTGAGTTTGATGAGGTGAAGCAGGGGTATATATCTGATGCATGTGCGAGTAATACCAGGTATGTTCTATGAAAACCCCATTCTGATGTCATATGCTAAGATCTCCCCTTCTAAGTAAAACTGAACATGTAAACATACATGTTCTATGAAAACCCCATTCTGATGTCATATTCTAAGATCTCCCCTTCTAAGTAAAACTGAACATGTAAACATACACCATGTACACACGTATATAAACCTCGTCACCTCTTTTGAGTGGGTAAGCATCTCTCAATATTTCAAGGATGAACAAAACATTTTAACTGTTAAAAGTTCGCACTATGTTATTTTCAATAACAATGTAATCAGTCAATATGCAATCTATATTAATGACCTTAGTATCTCTGGTCCTCAGACATCAAATTCTATAAAGAAGCGGCTTCAATTTTATCTCAAAAATGGTGATGCTGATGGATGACAACAAGGACAGTTACAAAAACAACAGCAATGACAAAAATAATAAAATTGAATTGAAAAATGATTTAGCAAATTTCTTTCCGAGGAAGAATACCAAGAATCTCGCTTTCACTAGTAGAAAGTACAGGTAATTGAGCAAAAAAAGGATGGATAAACAAAAAGGGTTTAGCCTTCTGTAAAATATGTGAGATTCTCTCTCTCTAACATGTTTTACGACTTATAGACAGTAAAATCAGTAAAAAATGAGAGTATACATTACTTGAAATGATAGAAAGCTAGCACGAAATTTATAATAGAATTACAGATAGGAAGAACATTCACGTGAAGACTGAAGCCCATTTCTCATTGAAGAAAAGTATAAAATGGAGCAGATGTGGTGGTGGTGATCAGAGCGGTGGTGGAAAAAAATCCCACCACTGCTTCGAATGCTAATGATCTCTTCCTTTAGCAGGATATTAAAAATGCACCACTTTCACCTCTTTCACAAAATTTGGCAGCTGCCAAGATCTTAAGAGGTTTTGTAAAGTGCTACCTTTTCATTTTCATTTTTACTTTTTTTTTTTTTTGGTTACATTATTTTATGCTTATTTTGATTTTCATTGAATAGCAATCAATGTAATGGACATATTAATTACCAAGGATATTAAAAATTGATACTTTTACCATCATTTTCCTACTTATCTACAATAATAATATCACTGCATTTCTTTATTCTATCGAGAGCAACAAATGTTAAGAATAGTTATTAAAATAAACATGGTTAAATTCTGCGCAATGGAGAAGTCTCAAAAACAGAAATATGCCAACAAATACCAATCTTTTAAAACCAGGCACAGGCATTGACCCGAAAAAAGGAAAGGCCCGGTACACTAAATAAAATTTTCAAAAAAAAAAGAAAAAAACCCAGACAATAGTGGGTCAACCCGGTGCACTAAATAAATTTTTATATAAAACTAGATTTTTTACATAAGAATTAAATAGAATCAAGATATAAAACATTATAACAATAATATTTTTTAATTTTAGAATTACTAATTCAAAGAAAATATATATTAATTGTTGTTAATTAATTTATTATGCTATAATTTAGTTCAAAACTTTAAATACTAAAAGTATTTTAACCCATACAAAATAATTCTAAATTATTATACTAATAATGAAGTACAAATAGTTGGAGAATTGAATAAATAAAATATAATCAAAAGAAGAAAAAAAAAAAATTAAATGGTTTTTTTTTAAAAAAAAAAAAAAAAAAAAGAGGAAAGGAAAACAAAACTAATGCCCATCCCACATCGAAAGTTTGACGTGGGATGGGGAGTCAACAACCATTATAAAAGGGCTGTTGGGGGAGGGACATTACAATTCATTGCTAAGGCGTGGCAATATGCTGCACCTTAAGCCTTAAGTATTTTTTTGTTAATTTTTTATTTTTTATTATTTGTTTAATAATAATTAATCGGTTCGATCGGTTTTTAATCTATTGGACCGAAAAATACTTGTCTGTTTAACGGTGTAATGGAAAAAAAATAAACATAAAGATTTTTGAAGAAATGATCCGTCAAACCCGAGACTAGGTCAGCAAGTCTCATAAAATCTGTATGGTTGCTGGGTTTTTATCCGAATTTTCTCTACAAGAGTTTTTACCTTTTTGTAACCCGGTTTTTGAACCAAGTCACAATTTTTCTGGTCGACCTGACCGATTCGACCAGGTCCATTCTGGGTCTTATAACACTGTTCTAAAAAGTCCGCTTAGACATATGCCTAGGCGCAAAGCTCACCCTATACACTTCGTCACGCTTTGCACTTCGCTCATGCATTATTGGACTTTTTCGCTCATAAACGCGCTTAAGCGTAATGCTGGACCTCACCTCTTCGTCACGCTTTATACTTTTTAGAACACTGTGACAAATACACAATGTCCAATATATGCAATGTAGATCAATTAATTGAAGGAAACTTTTCATTGATCAGCCAATTGATATTTTACCTTATTCCTTAACATCTGTCTTTCTTCTCGAGTCCAATTAGCTGTCATGTCCAGAACATTTTGCAAGGAGATTTCATCATACAAAAGACCTACCTGAAATGTCATGATAACACTACCAATTATTGATTGTTTAATGAAGACCCTTATGCCCTTTCCCAATCCTCAGCAAAATTTATAAACCAGAACGATTCATGAGATACAAATAAAATCATAACCAATCAAGAATCCTAAATAAGAAAGATCAATAAATGCTGATTACAGTATTTTATAATATGCTAGAGAAGATCCCGAATCATCATCGAATCAACCTTTCATTCGTCTTTTATTTTTAACAAACTAAAGTCGTCCTCATCATGGACACTAAGCCCTTGAGACCCATTATTTCAAAATAGAAGATTTTTGAAAAATGTGCAGTTAAAAAGTATGAAATTTTTTTGGATTTATGTGTACATTATTTTATTGATAGAATGTGTAGTTGAAAATGAGTTTTGAAAAAATAAGATTTTAAATAATGGGTACCAAACATGAGCTAAATAGATAGAACGGTTATTTCAGACTTTCACTTTAAGTTGTGGCAGAAGTATAGAACAATCTAATTCTCATTTTGTTTTTTTACTTATGACAATGCACCATACAAACCATTGCATATTTTCAGATGAACACGACATTTAATAAAGACAAAATACCCAAAATGCAGGCAGGGCACATAGCCTCCTCCAAGGTCCTCCATCAGCACCTCTCATCTCCAAATATCTTTTAAGCCTGACCTGGAATGGGGTATGGAAACTCATAAATCACTTCAAGATACATAATTGATCGAACACTTTCAGCCACTTAATCACGACTTCATATGACAACCTCTGGAAATATTGTTGTCAGATGATTTTCCCAATCATTGAGGTTTGGATATTCACCAGGAAGACAAGGAAGTTTACCAGCCATAAAATCCTGAGTAGCAGATTGAAATGAACATAATTGTAGTCGTGTATTTAAAGTAGAAAAATATATCGTAATAGAGTCGAGGATAGATAAAAACCCGGAAAGACAACCCAGCACAATCAATATACTTTTTCTTCCTATATACAAAGTACATTGGAACATCGAGAGCATAATCTACGTACTGTTCAAACCTGTGCCAGAAAAAAAATTTGAGCATGAAGTAATTTGTCGATAATCTTTTTCAAAGGAATTGCAAAAATGGTACTTGGCAAAGATTAGAAGAAAATTACAAATGCTATAACGAAATAGCTGCTTATTATATGACTGCAGAATTACTTCTATGGTAAATCACCTTTATAAAGAGAAGGGAAAAAGTGAGGATGAGAAGGTTTTTACAGTCTAGCATTATGGATTATTCCAGACATGTCTCAGTCAAGGAGTAAGACTAGAACCTAATTACTACAAATAAAAAATCTTATTTTAAATTTGTAAATTAGTATAAGATTTATTTCACGAGGCAAGAAAAATTCTTGACAACTGTAAAACACCCATAACATTTAGATAGTTTGTCAGGACCAATTGTTTTTTGCATGTTCATGGCCTCCATTACTTTTGAGACCTGAATCTTTCTTCGATAGTTGATATTTCTATTTACAATGAGGCTACAGGGGGATAATCGTAAGTTAGAACTCTATATGAGAACTTTGAGATCTAAAAGGTTTTAGATTGATTAGAATTAAGAATCGATACGTGGAATGTCCTTGTATTGATGGTTGGAATAAGAATAACGCTAGAGTTACTTCAGAGGATCATGCTGCCCCAAAAAGTGATTACTTTAGGTATTTTATGTTCAATAATTGACAAGGAAGAATGATGTGAAGATGTAATGTATAAGATCTGAATGACTTGAAGCGCTATAGGGAGTCCATGTGACAGGGATTTGAGAAACAGTTACTTGAACATCTCATAAAGTGAATGTAATGGAAATAGGTATGTTAAGATGGACGCGTGAACATACTAAGCCCCTGTTTGGCTCCCTTTAAAAAACTTAATCCATTTTTCTCTATCTTCTTTTTAACCACATGTTTATCAATAAAATAATATTACACATAAACCCAAAAAAGACTTTCTACTTTTTAACCACGCATTCTTTTAAAAATCACTATTCATTTCAAATAAACTCTTTTTAACCAACATCAAATAGGGGCTAAATGGATAAAATAAGAAATAGAAGTACGCTAAAAGTTGGAAGTAGAACCAATTTCATAATAAACTACGAGAATGATATCTTTATTCATAAGAGTGATGTGATCCTCATAGAAAAAGATTAGGCGAGGAAGAGGTGGATAAAACTAACATGGTCAATATGGTTCCAAGGGCTTATTGGATGTTTCAGTAGGTGTCACAATGGATCGAGAAGAATCGTGGAAAAGAATTATGGTAGCTTACTCAAATCCATGGTAAAGAAAACTTAAGGGCCGTTCTCTTTGTGTTTCGATTTTGAATTTTGAGTTTTGGATTTTGTTTTGAGTTTTGAATTTTGGTTGTTTGTTTTGGGATTGCTGAAAACATGTTCTCTTTGTGATTTTGGAAAACTGTTTTCAAAAATTGTGATTTTGGAAAACTGTTTTCAAAAATAGAAAACTGAAAAATGCGTTTACTTTGTAATTTTCTGATATATTTATTTTTGTGATATTTTATATGTAAAAAATGGTTCATTTGTTGAATTACATTAATTTTAATGTCAATAAATCAGTTAGTTCTCTATATCAATAAATTCATCATTAATATTATTTCAGCTAAACAAAAATCCAACCACATACCAGCAAAATCTTAACATGGATCTATATATAATGGCAAAATAACATAAGAATTTCAAGTGAAGGAACTGTCTCACATTTACAAAAAAAAAAAAAGTCCAAGTTTTGGACTTTTTAACACGAAATATCCAAAAAGCGATAAACTCGTTTTGTGTTTCCTTTGTATTTTTTTTTTTTTTTTTTTTTTTTTTTTTTTTTTTTTTGCGTTTTGGAAAACAAATTTCTGAAAATGGGCAAAGTAAACGCGTTTTCGATATTTCCAAAAATCGAAAACTAAAAACGGGCTGAAAACAGCAAAGAGAATAAGGCCTTAGCCTCTGTTTGAGACTCATTATTTTAAATAATGTGGTTTGTAATAGTAAATTTTAGGAAAATGGGTGGTTAAAAAGTAGATAATCCTTTTTAATGGCAGGATGTGTGGTTAAAAATGAATTTTGAAAAAAAAAATGATGTTTTGAATGATGAGTACCAAACAGGGGGTTTAAAAGAAGCTTTACCCAAAAGAGTCATCAAAAACAAATGGAAGCATCCCAGCACGATTATTATCAGTATCGGTCCAAATTTGGCTGCCAAAGAAAAAGAATTATTATGTAATCTCTGAAAAGGCAGAATTACAAGAATGACTAATATCGCATATAAACAAATAGCATAAAAGAGAAGAAAAAAATAGAACTTCGTAGATACTTAATTAAGGCAAACATATAAGTACCTTCTCATGCTGAGATAACCATTTGGTTTCCCTTCAGTGAAAGGCGAGTTAGCAAACAATGCTGTAGCTACCTGTTTTGCTTACTAGTTAGATTCCAGATAACCAAAATTTTGAGCACGAGTAATCACTAACATACGGGCTGTAAGGCAAGACCAGCTCGAAACTTCTTTATCATATCGACTTCAGAGCTGAAATCCAGATTCACCTGTCAAATATAAAGTTACAGACCATTAATGCTTGGAAACAAACATATAAGAGGAAATGGGCAATGTTTGTAAGAAATTATTGTCATAACTTAAAGTAACTTCAATCACAATCTACCAAAAACAATCGCATTACCCTTACCTGAACAGTACATGTTCGGAACATCATATCAAGTCCAAGAGACCCAACTTTGGGCATGTAATTTCTCATAATCTCGTATCTTCCCTGGGCAAAATTATTTTGTCAGCATATCTGGCAGCTCGTCCAATAGAGGTGTATAACATTCGCAGGAAAGAAATAGTTAATGCACTGTAAAATTCCATGGACTAACAGAAACTAAGTTTATAATTATGCAGATACCTTATAAACCTTAAACTAAGCCACCGTTTGGTAAATGTCCTTTTTTTGGTTTATAAACCAATTTATAAACCACACAATTTTCCAAATCACTTTTTAACCATACTTTTCTCTCTTCAATTTTCAACCACTACTTTTTACCTCAAAATCATAAATAAACCAGTTTATAAACCAAACAGTGTTACTATGCAAAGATAAGGTTTATTGGAAATGCAAAATCATCTTTCTGTATCTCACAAACTTTCCCACGGAAAACATCCATCTAATGGAAAGGAATTTTCTTAGCATTTTCACGCCTTATTGAAAGAAATGTGGACATTAAGTAGCCAAGCCACCTACTTGCTGTAAGTTAGACAACGATGACGAAATGGTTCCGCCAGTTAAATATCCATCAAAATGCAAACTCAACAATTTTATTGAAGGCATAAAAGTCTAACCTTTGGCATCACGGGTATATCTTTAAGACCCCATTTTGGCTGGAATCCAATCCCCAAGAACCCAATCCCCAACTCCTCTGCAACAGCCTTAACCTGCATATTACATGTAAAAACAACATTAAGCTATCCTTTTTGGAGTCTGTTTTAAGCAACACAAAGAATGTTGTGTATGTCTCCATTTTTATTTTATTTAATTGGGTTCACTACGGAATATTCATGCGTGCATCAGGTGTCTGATACATAGAATGCTAATGCACTAAAAATTTCACTAGTAATTATAATATGCTCTAGAGGGAAATGAAGACGACTAAATAAAGAAAAGAAAGTTACACAGTAAATCTAAATCCCTAGCACCAAAGGTAGTGCCTCACTCCATTACGTTAAAGGAGGTTTCGAAGATGACGTGCTTATTAATTCTATAACCTTTTAAACTTAAAAGTGTACCTAGTATTCACCTGGTAAAGATGCGAATTAACTTCAGCACAAGTTTGATGCAAAGTTTCAAGAGGTGCACCACTAAGCTCAAACTGGCCACCCGGCTCTAGTGATATGCTTTGATTTCCCTGGCAATAGACGATGAAATTGTCCCTAAGAAATTAACCAAGACTGAAAAAGGTAACTTCAATATTCTTTCAGTAGTGGCGTGCATTTCAGACAGTAAAAACAATGCTATTGATTTTAGATAAGTTACAAATTGAAGACAGGGACTAGTGATAAGTATGTAAGATGTGTTTAAGTATACATAAAGTGTTGGACTGGAGCCTAATCATACCATATCCCTTTGCATGCAGATCAACTTAAAATTGAGTTCAGTGGTATATTTAGGCATCCTACGCATGTATTAAGTCCCTGTAATATTCCTACACACAGATGAAGGATTATTTAGGTCGGCCTTGTTTAGATAGATACTGACAGAAATGCGTGATATCATCATTGGGATCCTCTTTCTTCTTCATAGTGAAAATTTTAAGCATCAAGTGAACGTAACTTTCACATTTAGTAGTGAAGAATCACTATAAATTTTTGCTCGTACGTGTTTCTGATTTTTTTACTTAATATTTCTTTAATAATTGGGATAAGGTTTTAATACCTAACAAGATGAGCAAGAAATAATTATAGAGTTAGCAAAAAAAATCCGTTACAATTCGTCAATCTGAAGATCCGATCCGTGGATTGACGATTCGGATTTGGGTTGGGGGTTATCCGATCTGAGATCCGGTTTATTTTTTAAAAAATTAAAAAAATTTGTAAAAAAAAATAATTATTAAATCTAAAATATATAATCTTTTATTGAATTTGGCACAAAATCTCTAATTCTCCTATATATGTATTATGTATTGTTTTGTTATATGAATTGGATATTATATTATATTAGTTATTTTATGAATTATGTATTGACTTGTTTGATAACGAAAATTTCTTAATGTTTGTTCTGATCCGAACCCGACCTGATCCAAAATTTTTATTGTTTGATCCGATCCGATCCAAAATCCCACGGGGCGGATTTGGATCGGAACCAATCCGCCCCATTGTCATCACTACAAGATAGTTATCGATAGCAACTGGGTAGCATCACAATTAGTACCCACTACCCATTTATAGCAATACTTGAAATTTCCAAGATAAAATTAATACCTGTTTGAGTCCAATAATTTTGTCACCTTCCATTACTTTATCCCAATCAAATCGCTCGGAGATACCATTAAGAAGCTCAGCTATTTGTTCATACTTCATGGGTTGTAATGTTCTAAACTCAAATCCAAACTTTTCATGTTCAGTCCCAATCCTGCATGACCCAAAGAAAAGAAGTATTAGATATATCACCATAGTTCAATACGATTCAACAACTTCCAACTCACTGGCATAAACAACAATAAGCAAAGACCTGAATTCAATATAGGAACTACATTTCAAAGGATCAATTGATACAAAAACAGAAAAGCTTTCATTGTCGTTAAGCCAGAAATATCAGATACCAACAGAGTAAGAACTGAACCCAGCCGAGATCAATCAATTGACAGCAACTGCAAATTTGCAATGCAAAAATCTGAACAAAAAGCTTTCCAAATTGCTCGTTTTACCCCCAAAAATATGGAACAAAATCTTTTTATGCATAAAGCAGAGCAGCAGCTTTAGCTCGCACATAAACTAGAAAAACTAGTACAAGAAAACACGTAACAAAAATCCAAGTACTGATAAGAGCTAGAAATTGGACTTCCATTTTTCCTTAGGCTTGCAACCAGATGCTAGATAACCTATAAGATCTTCTTCCGTTAATGGCTCTGTAGCAATGACGGCATCCTCGGTGGGAGGACTTGCAGAAACAATTACCTGATGTCCTCCTCTCTCTCCTATACCAACACCATCTAAATTCAAATTTCGTATCACCTTCAAGGAATTCCTTGAAGGTCGACCGGAACCAAAAAACTCCTTCATCTTGGATTCCGCCATATTATTGGCAATGCTACGAACCCCATTATATCTAACTTTGCACTGTATCATTTTGGAATGAGTGTATTGCGATGAACCAGCCTGGGACATCAGCGCCATGCTTCAAGCTGGGAGAAATCAAGCATACAGAGATTATACGAAGGGCCTTTGAGCTGAAAACTTAGCTGTAAATTGAGTTGATTCCAGCACATAATTAGTCGCGCAGCAAAGAATTCGAATTCAATGATAATTTATCAACAAAGTCTTGTTCAGAGCAATTATGGTACAATACTACAGTACAGATTAAACGGAGCAATTAAATACTCTTGCTAAAAACTCAGCCGAAAATCCCATATGATAACTCAAAAAACTTGCATATTCAAAAGGTTTCAATTTTCACTTTCATAAACTTGTACTCTCGAGTACCAAATTAAGTTGATGATATGTAATATAAGGAGTCCAGAATCATCAAAACACATAAAATTTATACAATATGAACCTCAGTCAACCATAAGAGGTTTAAAACTAATTCAAAGTTACACAGGATGATCATTCGAACTCATATACATCCAATTTTTGGTTGAATTTATACTATTTCCGTTTGCATAAACGCGGAATCTATCCGGTGGTCATTTCACAAAGCAAAATGAAAATTCCTTACTTACAATAAAACATAGAGGGACACTGGCTTACAAACGATGAACTCGTCAAATGCATTTCAATTCATGTGAAGATTATAAAGAAAGCAAAATACCAAAAAGCCCATGTGCAAAAATTTAAAATTTAGCATCAAAATCACACGAAAATGAAAGATAAATCTAGATTACTCATGAGAATGTGCTGAAAACTGAATCTTGAAACAACCAATACAAGAAGTACCTGGATTTTGTACCTATTTTCGGGGCATTCAGAGAGAGAGAGAGAGAGCGCGCGCGCGAGTAAGTGGGAATCAAGCTAGGTGCTCTTAAATACTCTGAATAATCCTCCTTACATCGATAAAAATAGACGTTTCTTTTTTGACAAATTAAGAAATGTCATTAATGAATAATGATTTTTCTTAAATTTTACCTAATCATGTATTCCTATATTAAACAATCGTATAATTTAAATAAGATGAGTATATATTCGTTGTTAACAACTATAGAAGCCTCTATTTGGTAAAAGTGTGTGTGTTCTTTTTTAAATAAAGAATATAATATTTAAGAAATAAAATATGTAGTTAAAATGCGATTTGAAAAAATGTGTGTGATTAAAAAATAATTTTGGAAAGTGTGCTCTTTATAAACTTGTATAAAATAAAAATAGTTTACCAAATGGATGCTTAAAAATATATATCTTCATTGAATGCCCTTGGACGAAAGATTTCTGTAAAATGCTGGGAGTCTGGGAACAATGGAAGAAGTACCTGATTGCTGGCCTTAATCTGGAGCAGGGAGAGATCCTTGTAAGTTTCCTTCTTCATCACCCAGTTCCTATCTTTGAACTTGCTTGTGCTGGGCTATGGTGCATTTGGAAAGCTACGATTGAAGTGCTGCATGGGAAAAAGGCACATTCAGCAAGGTACATAAGCTGTCTTGTGGAATTCAATACCAGTGAGTTTAAAGCAGCGAATAGACTTGATAAAGTTAAAAGGAAGTCCGACGTCATTGGGCATGCACGATGGGAAGGTTCTAATAAGAGGATGGACGTACTTATTCTGGCAACGGATTGGCAACGCTGAACTGGCGGAAGCACTTGCAATTAAAGGAGGCATCAAAATTACTATTGATAGACAGATCCCAATCAAAGCCATTGAAAGTGATGCATTATCAGTGGTGCAAAGCCTGATTCAGAATGATAAATGTCACTCGAATGCCGGCATCCTGGGAGATATCCAAGATCTTTGGATTTGTAGTAGTTGTGGATCGTGTTATTATATCCCTAGTGAGAGGAATCTGTAGTCCACAAAATTGCACAATTCGCTGCATTTACTACTTGTAATCATGTATGGGATGATTGTATTCCACATTTCATTTTCCCAAGTCTGCTGGCTAAGGATTGAACACGTTTTCTACTGAATGCATTTCCCATTTCAAAGAAAAAAAAAAATATATATATATATATATATATATATATACACACAATGAAAAAGTAACATAATTTGAGACTAACAAATAATGAATACAAGACTATCTTCATGGGATGGAGATAGTAATAGTGTTTTCCATTTCAACCTTTCGAGGAACTACTAAAGCGATACTTTCTCAATACTATGTTTTGTGTTTCAAAATCTATTTGATAATTTTTTTTATAAATAAGGAATTTGATATTTTCGAAGTAAAACATGTGATGTGATTGGAAAGTGGTTTGAGAAAATGTGCAGTTAAAAAGTAATTTATATTATTTTTTAAATTTGTTTATAAATAAGCTATCAAATAGATTACATTGAAATCAAATCCTAATTTCATCACTTGTGTCACGTGACAGTTTTAATCTTCTAATTGTTCATGAATTTCATTTTCTATCCCTATATTTCTTAACAAACGATTTCCATTTTTTTTTTTTTTTTTTTCAATTGCATTTACTAGGCACAGTTTCGACCAAAAAGAAGGCAAAAGAATGATTGTAATAGCATCCTAGAAAAGTAACAACATTGTGCAATATTTTTCTAATTGTATAATTGAAAAAATTCAAGGTACTATAATTTTGTTTTATGCATTGTTTGAATGCTAATTTTCTTGTAAATTTCACTCAAAAAAAAATCATAAGTTAAAGGAATATTTGGAAATTGTTGTATATAAACATGGACCGAATAGATCAATTATAGATTCTGATATATTAGTTAGGGCACATGTTATGCAGTGCATTGATCTATATTGTATGTAATAATATCAGATTTATTTGTATTTAATGTAGAATTTATTGTTGAGCGTAATAAAAATAAAATATGTTAAATGTAGTTAGAAATTTAACTACTTACTGATTTATTCTTGTATATCCATGTAATATTGAAAGATTTTAAATGGTATGAAGTTACAGGTTGAGGCGGTAGAACAATAAAGCTTTAAAGAACAACGCAATCAACACTTTCACAAACATAAAAAGAACATTTGAGGATAAATGTATTATTTTAAAATGATACGATAATGCAATTTATGTAGTTTAATGAAGATTTCCAAAATTAGTTCAAATGGAGCTATATAAAAAACAATTTTTGCAAAGAAAAGACTGAACAATCATACTTTCTCAAAGTCCTTAAAAAATGTACTTATACACATATCGAGACAAGGGAAACACCCGTAGAGGAAATGGAAACAAAGAACCGACCTATAATTCACTTGTAGAGAATCAACTGTTATTAGAATTATAGAATCAACCCTAAATTGAAAAGTATGAAGTTATTGAATAGAAAAAATTATTTGAGAGAGCAAAAAAAAAAAAAAAATATAGAAGTATCTATTTTTTAGTAGAAAGTAATATGATAGAGAAGCTGCAAAGAGAGATATGAAGAGCTCACTAAACGTAAAAGATGATATACTTGTTTCGTTAGATTTAAAAAAAAAAAAAAAAATCATCGATCAAACACACCCGTAAGAGCTAGGATAGATAAACAAAAATAAATAAATAAAGTGTAGAAATGTCAGTTTTTGAATAGAAAATAATAGGATAAAGAAGCTGCAAAGAGAGACGTGAATACCTCATCTTAAATATAAAAAAAACGATGTATACGTTCGATCAGGTTTTGAAAAAGAAATCATCAATCAAACAAGACCTTGAAAGCGATCCAAATGAACAATTATATTTTAAAAAGAACAATCAAACTATTACAAATGAATAGTAAATGTTGGGATATTTAACCCAACTTAAGAATGAGAATATTTTGGACAATTGATTTCCTTATTAAAGTGGTTAACTTGGAGACCAAGTTAAGAGTGAAAAGAAAATGATGATAATCTTTTGGCATGAATTTATTTCCTTATTCTGATTATTCTACTTCAACAAGGAAATATCTTGGGGTACAAGTAATACACGTTTTTGGGTTATGTTTACCTATAAATATGTGTATTGAGGAACCAATTAATTGTACATTGATTAGAGAATATTGTGAGGAAAAATGTAGTCTAGCATCTTAGTTCTTCTTGGGTTCTTTGTGGGTTGTACAAAGAAGTAGAAATTGGTAGATGTGGTAACGTTTTGTTATTTTACCTACAATACTTGGGGGGTTTGGTGAGTACAAATTCTAAATAATTGTAACAATTTATTATATAGTGAAAAGCTTTGTCGGTCCGCGGACGTAGGCAAGTTGTCGAACCACGTAAATTTCTGTATTCGTATTTTATTTTCTGATTTGCTCAATTATTTCTTGAACATCAAAAATTTCTGTGAGTTAATTAGAGAGGAAATTTGTATGTAATTCCGACGGTAAATATTTTACACTTTTAAAAAGAAGACAAATATTTTTTTATTTAATTATTTTGTACAATTTAATTAACATACGTGGTATACCTAAAATCTTCCGTCAATTAGATAGAAGTGGCTTAGAAAGCTCTAACTTTAATCATTACATTCTAGTAACCTCAAGTTCAACTAACAATAATTATCTTATACTTTTTCGTATTAGAAGCAAAAGAGAAATAGAAATCTTCTTGAATTAGTGCTATAGTAATGAATTAATTCGTGCCTATAGTGTGCCACTGCCCAAGCATTGGTAGTCTCACTTTTCGTTCAAACTCGTCATTGATTTTCCTTAAAGTTTATTTAATGCGATTATGCGAGTGAATTCCCTAGACGAGAAAGCATTAATTACAGAATTTCTACAAAATATATACTGCAGCGTCGCCGATGTACTAGTTAAATTTAACTAGCGAAATAGATAAAAAAATTAATTGTAAAGTGATACATATACATGTTAAAATTAATTTCTAACTATTACTACAATGGATGTTTTAAATTTTATCTAAGCCCAAGAATATAATAAATACTTATTTTTAAATAGCAAGAAATTATATATTAATATGATATTCATTTTGAAAATCTCATTAAATTAAATCATATAATATGAAATTAACGATTGTTGTTTTTTTTTTTTTTTATCGATATTAAAATATATTATGAAGAATGAAGAAATATAAAAAGATATAAATAAAGGATAGGGCGGTGAGGGTTGGGGGTGGGTGGTGAGAATGTGAGAGGATACGGATCAGACAAAGAAGTTAACAAACTTGCTAACTAAATTTAACAAAGAAGTTAACTTGTAGCTAAATAAATTCCTTTAACTTGTAAGTTAACATATTCATTATATTATAGACATACATTGAACTTTTTGTCAACTTATTTCACAAACATGTACTTTAGCTGATCTACCTTGGATGATCTTGGTACATTGTTTATGGTTAGGATTATTGGAGTATATAATTTCATTTACTCCCATAATTTTCATCTCTCAATAGTAATGTTGATCCAAAAAAGTGCTTTCGTCGTTGACGTCACCTCAAATCTTCATGCATTTCACTATTCCACCATCTTCTTCCCCTTTCGTATTCCGATTTGGTAGTATCAAGAAGTTCGTCCCAAACCAAAAAATAAAAACTATATGTAAAAGTATTGAGTTGATCCCGTGCACGACTCTTTTGGTTTTGTGATGGGAAATTAATGCTTGTAAGCAAAGACCAGCATGGTCCACTTTTATATTATGCCCCTATTTGGTAATGATTAAAATCTAAATTTTATTCTAAGTCAATGTTTAACAATCAATCTAAATCATATATTTTTTAGGTCTCAAAATTTTTTAACCACGCATCTTATTAATTTTTATAAAAACTTACTAAAAATCTGATTTTAATATTCATCAATCAGGAGCTATATGGAAGATGATTTAGTGCCCACAAATGGATTTCTTGGAGCAAAGATAGTGTTGGCTTGGGGCAAAAGATTTCACCCTCATATTTCTCGATTTCTTGGAGCAAAGATAGTGTTGGCTTGGGGCAAAAGATTTCACCCTCATATTTCTCTTTTTAAGTTCCCCCCCCCCCCCCCCCCCCCCCAATATGGGTCATACAAGTCCTTCCACCCATATCCAACACCCACTCAACACTTATCGGGTGGATGCTCATATAGACACCAGATCGGACCTGTATATTACTAAAGCGTATTCATTCATAAAATTATAGGTTATATTGTTATAAGAACTTTCATTTGGTACATTCAACAAAGTGGTAATTAATTTGTGCTTAGCGGCCGCCTCTACTTTACCCATTTTGATAATCATAATTTGTAGTATAAAACCTTTGCTTTTTTGTAATTTGACTATTAGGACTTGAAGGTGACATAATTATGTCATAACTCATAATTTAAGACTTGAAAATTCTTTTCTCGATTCATTTCAATACTCTTGAAAATAAATATTTATTACTTGCAACCAAAACAATCAGACGGGAAAAAACCAACCCTTTTGCTGAAGCTAAGGGTAAATATACATATATCCAGTTGCCATTCATTCAGCAATATAGAAGTCGTGCAATCAGTATTCAAAATCGATCTATACAGGAGAAAGTAACACCCAGCCATCCGAGTGCCCCCATTTAGAGCTTCAGAAATTTTAAAAACGAAAACAGTTTAATCCAAAGCAAGATAGACCAAGGGCCAAGGCCAAAGCCATTCTAAGACTTCTATTGTTGCTACGAACCTTACCAGCATCAGTCATCTGCGCCAGAATCAAAAAGAAAAGGATAACATAAAAAACGACTCGTAAAGTGAACGCTCCAGTACTCAATGTCACACGTTAAAGAGAATCCATATGTTAATTCTATTTGAATATAATTGCATGCCTAAAAAATTTCATCGACACAATCATCAGATGAAAGAACGCTGAATAACCTGCATTTGCCCCGACTCCTATGTTTAGCCATTTCCTCTGCTGTTAGACCTTCCTGAAAAAAGAAAAAAAAGGGGTCTGTGAAACTAAGAGAATTGAGGCAAATTCGAATTTGAATCAAAATAATACTGAATTGGTTGCAATTCTTGTAACAGAAAGCATATGCTGATGTCAGTTTCACTCTGTTCAAGCTCTTCAAGCTTAGAACCTGTCATATAGCATATCAAGAACCAAACTGAAAGCACTTAATCGCTTTAAATACATGTATTCCCCATCTAAAATGGTAAGATATCTGAAAAAGATACCCCAGTAAACAAAAATCCATATACACATAGAAACAAATGTACAACTTGCACGAGGGAGATAAACCAAGTCCACAGCAAGAATGAAGTGCAACTGAGTAGAATACATAAAATGACAGAAATTAGGTCTCATTTTAAAACTGGAAATAAATAAGCTAATACGTTAATTTCTCACCAGACAAGTTTTCTAGAACCAAAAGGTTTGCGAGGGTCATTAGTAATAATAATGTCTACCCAACAAAGGATTGTACCCTCAACCTGACAGCTAAACATGTTTTTCAGGATATAATTTCTAAGCCTCCGTTTGCTAGTTTATAAGCAACATATTTTTTCAAATCACTTTTTAACCACATGCATTTTCCCAATCCACTTTTCAACCACATATTTTACCTCGAAAACATCACATTCTTTGTTAATAAACAATTTTATTTAACCAAACAGATCCTAAGATACTGTCAATGTTGGACAGTTTTTAATTATTAGATGATATGGATACTACAAACATCAAATATTCAATGCCTAAGAGGCAAAACAAAACACAGGGGAAAGGGAAACAAAGAATCTACCTTTAATTCATTTGGAGACATCTTCAGTATATGGGACGGTTCCAACTCCCCACTTAGAAGACGCCGTGCTAATGCAGCATTGTTCTGGAAAGAAACTGTGAATTTATAAGGAAGAAAAGAAATAACCAGAGAAAAGGAAGTAGATTAATTACTGTAAAGATAATGATAAAATAAAGCATTAAATCAAATGTCCCATGGTATATATCATCTTCAGATGGATCAAACAAGTACAACACCAAACTGTGTTGGATAAGAAGAGCAGTAACTTTATGAGACATATTTACATATACTGATACACATCTTACAAACTAGAGAAAAGAAGTTGGCAACCTTAAGATTAACTGTTAAATGCCACAACTTTTGGTTGTACTTCCGAGAATTTGAGGAAAGTCCATCATGTGCAGCCTTCTCAAGAGCAGCTATAGCATTAACAGCAGCATTTGGCCAGACAAATGACGTATCACTCTGTGCAAAGAAAGAAACATCTCATATTTATTTGTATCTTCTCACAACTAACATCATTAGTCAGATTATTGAGTAGTAACTGAAAGTGATCAACTTATTGTTTCATAATCTGGGGGGAAAAAAAGATATTGTACATTTGCAGTCTTGTCATGAGATCTATTTACAAGATTTGAGCGTGGAATCTTATTAATAATACTGCTGCCATCAGCACCCCTTTTTTCTTTCCTATCATTCTCCTTGTTGTATATGCACATAAATTCAATTGCTTGTAGCAGCCTTTCCAACCACCTATCACGCTGTCTTTCCTCAGTGAGTATCTTATGTTGTGATAGGATAGCATAGTATTTTTCAGTACCTCCTGGAGTTTCTGCACCAGAAGATTTATGGGATCTAAAAATTCCGCCATCCTCCCTGGAAACATTTGAAGGTGACATATTCCTCCTCCCTAAAATAAGTTCATTCGTTCTCTGATCTCCCTGATCCACAGTATTATCCCCAGGCTCAATGTCAGGAAGGTCTCCTAGACGTGAAATAGTCATCTGGACAAGTAGATCAATCTCACGTTGTTTGCCATCTTCATATTCTGTGTCTGTTAGCTTGAACAACCTCTTCTGTTCAGAGTCATATACATTCTGAACTATGAAACCAGGATGTTGCTTTCGATTTGGAAGTTTCTTGTTTGAAGGTATGAAGTGCACAACACACTTGTGCAAAACACATTCTGCATATTCCTCATCTAGGTGGAAACTATAAAATATCTCCCGTGTAGAACGTGCTTGCCAATTTCCGCCGTCACCTTTTTTTGCATCTTCCAGACGATAAAACCACTGTCCAGTTACCATCATGGCTCCGTCTTGGGTCTGTGTAATGTCCTGCACACAGAACAAGATCTCACCACTAAATTCAGAAATTACGAATACACAAATAGTAAGATTCTTATTCCATGACTAATGCATTTCTAAAAAACAGTAATTAACACATCATTAAAACGTGAAAGCCAAAAGGATAATATAAGATAAACCAAAAAACTTTTGCACTTTACAGAGAGAAACACAAAGAAGGATAATATAATAAGACATACTAAAAGACTTAAAATCCTAAGGGGTTTGATGACAAACACAATAGAGTTCAGCAGTCATTTGCGAAACAGCCAACCATCTATGAATATGGTGAACTACACATTAAGAGTGTTTATTAACAACCAAAAAAAAAGGCACAAACTAATTGATTCTTGAAATTTACCTTCACATCTTAAATCTTAAATTAACGAAAGGTATAAAAAACAGAACAAACCTTCAGTATGGCCACGCGAGGCTTCAGATGTATTTCTCGGGGAACTAACAGCACAGGATCCTCCTAGAAGAAGGGAAAAAAACAAAGGCATAATATTGAAGCAAACGTGCAAAAATACCTCTAAGCATACGAATTCAGTAACAGTTGCAAGTTTAAAAAGGATAACAGAATAAGCCACCAACATGATTGGCTAATTAAATTTCCTCCACTAAACAATTGTGCTGAATGATCCAAATCACAGTAATAACTAAATAAACAAATGATCGAACAGGAAAGATAAAAAAAAAAAAAAAAAACTCACGAGATTATATATAATGCTATCATATTTAAAGGAATCGTAATGATTCCTCCTCCATTCCCCATCTCCCGAAACCCTAACAGTGTCACCAATAGGCTGTGCCCTTAGTTCCTCCGGGTCCTCATCTTCACTCTCCGGGTCCTCCTCTTCCTCTTCCTCCTCATCTTCATCTTCACTCTCGGGTTCCTCATTCTTCCTGATCTGCTTCTCATACTCTCTCAACTCCCCTTCCTCTAACTCAGAATCCTCTTCATCGTCCAGGAGCAACATTTTACGCTTCCTTTGGTTCTCCCGCAGGGGCACGTCTGTTGAAAAGTGGAGTAAAAAAAGGTGGTTTCAACTTTTCTTTTGGAGATAAATTGAAGTGGAAATAAATTAATGGAGCCCCAAAATTTGTAGAGGTCATTTTTTTATGTTGATGGTCACGGACTTTCAACAGAATTCTGCCTATAAATTGAGCCTCCGTTTGCAGTAAGATACACACCAAATCAGCACAAGCACAATAGATAGAGAAATGATTTCTTGTGTGGAGAGAAAAGTGAGTTGGAGAGAATAACCTTTATATAGACAGATAAAAATACAGTGTAGTATTTTTGTACTCCTCATTTTTGAGTTAGTGAAATATATTGGTGTGGGTCCGTGGACGTAGGCAAATTGCTGAACCACGTAAATCTTTGTGTTTCGTATTTGCATTTTATTTTTGCGTATTTATATTTTCTCAGTCCAATTTATTTGTGTCACATCGATCCTGGGCGGGATTAGTTGCGTCCTAATTCCCAACAATTGGTATCAGAGCTTTGGCTCATTGAGATCTTTTGAAATTCTTAGTATGCTCTGTGGTTGCAGCTTTGACTGATCTTCCACATCAGAAAAGATTTCTTTAGACTGTTTTGTGATTGAGTGTGAACAATGTCGACAGATGAGAAAATATTCAAAATTGACAAATTTGATGGTTCAAATTTTGGATTTTAGAAAATGCAAATGGAGGACTATCTGTACCAGAAGGATCTATACAAGCCACTAAAAGAAAAACCAGAAGATATAAGCCAGGGGGATTGGGAGTTGCTTGATCGAAAAGCACTCGGCACAATCAGGCTGACGTTATCAAAGTCAGTGGCCTTCAACATAAAAAATGAGAAGACGACAGAGTCTCTCATGGCAGCCCTTTCTAGCATGTACGAACAGCCATCTGCAGCAAATAAAGTCCACTTAATTAAAAAGATGTTCAATATGAAGATGGCCGAAGGCGGAAGATTTGGGGAGCACCTAAATGAATTCAATGAAGTGACGGACCAGCTAAACACAGTCGAAATCACTTTTAGTGATGAAGTTCGAGCTCTGTTAATTCTTGGGCAGTTGCCAGACAGCTGGAATGGTACAGTCACAGCAATTAGTGGCTCTGCCGGAAAGTCAAAATTGAAGTTCGATGATGTCGTAAGCATGATCTTAACGGAGGAGATCAGACGACAATCAGAAGGTGCCTCAACTTCAGGATCGGCGTTGAACGTGGAAAGCAGAGGCAGAAATTCTAACAGAGGAAATGGGCGGGGCAATGGCAAATTCAGAAGTGGAAGATCAAGATCCAGAAATCCAAACAATTCCAACAAGACAAAGGTTGTGGAATGTTGGAAGTGTGGCAAGACCGATCATTACAAAAATCAGTGCACAGCACCTCCAAAAGAAAAGGAGGACAGGACAGAAGTCAATGTTGTGGAAGAGGAAGCGGACGATGCTTTGATATGCTCTTTGGAGAGAAAAACGGAATACTGGGTGATTGATTCCGGAGCATCTTTTCATGCTACCTCAAACAAGGAGTTTTTTCGTAAACTATACGCGGGGTGATTTTGGTAGAGTCTATCTCGGTAATGATCAACCGTGTGACGTGGTCGGAAAGGGTGATGTACAGATCAAGATCAATGGATCTGTGTGGAAGCTGAAGGACGTGAGACATATTCCAGAATTGAGGAAGAACTTGATCTCCGTCAAGCAATTTTCGGGAGAAGGACATGTCACCACCTTCTCTGGTGATAACTGGAAGATCACCAAGGGCGCCATGATTATCGCTCGAGGCAAGGATACTGGCACCCTCCACACAACGGCGAATGCTTGTGTGACAATTGCAGTTGCTGAAAGCAAGGAGGGCCCAAACTTGTGGCACCAGAGACTTGGGCATATGAGTCAGAAGGGACTCAAGTATATGCATGCAAAGGGGAAACTACCAGAGCTTCAGTCTACTGATATAGACTTATGCGAGAGTTGCATCTTTGGGAAGCAGACCAGGGTGAGTTTCAACACTAGTGGCAGAACTCGGAAGCAAGAGAAACTTGAGTTAGTCCACACAGACGTCTGGGGACCAACCGCAGTTTCATCTATTGGCGGAAAGTCATACTTTGTGACTTTCATTGATGACCACTCGAGAAAAGTGTGGGTTTATTTCTTGAGACACAAGTCCGAAGTATTCGATGTGTTCAAGAAGTGGAAAGCCATGGTGGAAAATGAAACAGGATTGCGAGTAAAGAAGCTGAGGTCCGATAACGGAGGAGAATATACGGATATGGCGTTCAAGAAGTTCTGTTACCAGAATGGCATCAAAATGGAGAGGACGTTGCCAGAGACTCCACAACAAAATGGAGTTGCAGAACGTATGAACCGGACATTAACGGAGAGAGCTAGAAGCATGAGGTTACATGCAGGCTTACCCAAACAGTTTTGGGCAAAAGCAGTCAACACAGCGGTGTACTTGATCAATCAAGGACCCTCGGTACCGTTGGAGTACAGGATACCGGAGGAAGTATGGAGCAAAAAAGAAATAAAACTTTCCCACTTGAAAGTTTTTGGATGTATCGCATATGCACATATTAGTGACCAGGCAAGGGGCAAGTTAGACCCCAAATCACTAAAGTGCACATTCATTGGATATGATGATCCAACATATGTTGAGTTGGATGCTCCAGAAAGTAGTACGTCGCAGCAGACAGAGGAGGATCTGCAGTTACAGGAGCCTGTTCTAGAGACTGATGCATTACAGTCTCCAGTCCCTGTTCTTAGAAGGTCAACCAGACCTCATGTTCCAAATAGAAAGTACATGACCTACATGTTACTTACTGATGCAGGTGAACCTGAATGCTATCATGAGGCATGTCAGGTCGGTGATTCTGGAAAGTGGGAGCTTGCGATGAAAGACGAGATAAAATCTCTCATCTCTAACCAGACGTGGGAACTAGCTGAGTTACCTACAGGAAAGAAAGCTTTGCACAACAAGTGGGTGTACAGAATCAAGGAAGAACATGACGGATCAAAGAGATACAAGGCGAGGTTGGTGGTCAAAGGTTTCCAGCAGAAAGAAGGAATTGACTACACGGAAATATTTTCGCCAGTTGTGAAGATGACAACAATCAGATCAGTCTTGAGTATTGTTGCAGCAGAGGGTTTGCACTTGGAGCAATTAGATGTGAAAACTTCTTTCCTCCATGGTGACCTTGAAGAGGAAATATATATGCAGCAGCCAGAAGGCTTCTCAGTCAAAGGAAAGGAGAAGCTCGTTTGTAAATTGAAGAAGAGCCTGTATGGCTTAAAGCAAGCCCCGAGACAGTGGTACAAGAAGTTCGACGGATTTATGCAGAAAAATGGCTACTTCAAATGTAATGCTGACCATTGTTGCTACTTCAGGAGATTCGAGTCCAGTTATATAATTTTGCTACTTTATGTCGATGATATGTTAGTAGCAGGCTCAAATATGGACGAAATCAAGAAGTTAAAGATGCAGATGTCAGCAGAGTTCGAAATGAAGGACTTGGGTGCAGCGAAGCAGATTCTCGGAATGAGAATTTTCAGAGATAAGCAGAAGGGTATCTTGCAGTTATCTCAAGCCAAGTACATTAGTCAAGTTCTGCAGAGATTTAACATGTGCAGTGCGAAGTCTGTCAGCACGCCACTAGCTAATCACTTCTGTCTATCTAGTGATCAGAGTCCTAAGACAGAGGACGAGATAAACTTCATGGCTAAAATACCATATGCCTCAGCCATTGGAAGTTTGATGTATGCCATGGTTTGTACCAGACCAGATATTGCTCATGCAGTGGGAGTTGTGAGTAGGTTTATGGCAAATTCAGGAAAGCAGCATTAGGAAGCAGTAAAGTGGATATTAAGATATCTACGGGGAACTACTGATAGATGCTTATGCTTTGGACGAGGCGAGGTGACTCTACAAGGTTTTGTAGATGCAGATTTTGCTGGCGAGGTAGATCGCAGACGAAGTACTACTGGTTATGTTTTCACAGTAGGTACTACTGCAGTTAGCTGGATTTCGCAGATACAGAAGATTGTTGCTCTATCCACTACAGAAGCAGAGTACGTGGCAGTAACCGAGGCTAGCAAAGAAATGATCTGGTTACAGGGTTTGTTGGCAGAATTGGGATTCAGTCAGGAGAAGAATGTCTTGCACAATGATAGTCAGAGTGCGATACATCTGGCAAAGAATTCAGCATTTCATTCTAGAACCAAGCACATTGGACTCCGTTATCATTTCATCAGGTCTCTTTTGGAGGATGAAATATTAACATTAGAGAAGATCCAGGGTAGTAAGAACCCAGCCGACATGATGACCAAGACAGTAACAAAGGAAAAATTGGAGCTGTGCTCAGCTTCAATTAATCTTCTGAAGTGAAGACAAAGGAAATGACTCACACCATATTTCACAAGGAGTTGCAAGGAGGAGGTGTCTCAGGTGAAGCCACATTTGTCTCCAAGTGGGAGATTGTTGAAAAGTGGAGTCAAAAGGTGGTTTCAACTTTTCTTTTGGGAGACAAATTGAAGTGGAAATAAATTAATGGAGCTATTATCATTTTGTTGGCAGACAAAATTTGTGGAGGCCATTTTTTTATGTTGATGGTCACGAACTTTCAACAGAATTCTGCCTATAAATTGAGCCTCCGTTTGCAGTAAGATACACACCAAATCAGCACAAGCACAATAGATAGAGAAAGGATTTCTTGTGTGGAGAGAAAAGTGAGTTGGAGAGAATAATCTTTATATAGGCAGATAAAAATACAGTGTAGTATTTTTGTACTCCTCATTTTTGAGTTAGTGAAATATATTGATGTGGGTCCGTGGACGTAGGCAAATTGCTGAACCACGTAAATCTTTGTGTTTCGTATTTGCATTTTATTTTTGCGTATTTATATTTTCTCAATCCAATTTATTTGTGTCACATCGATCCTGGGCGGGATTAGTTGCGTCCTAATTCCCAACACTTCGTCGTCTCCGCTGGACACCTAACGATTTCTCATTTTTTTTCTCAGGCTAAATACGTGTTTCGTGTGTATCAAACGCACAAGAATTGGAAAAAGAAATTGAAATAATAGAAGAATCAACAGAAATCTAGGGTTCACGTGAGCAAGATGAAATTTGGGAAGCCATGAAACCTTTGGCGAAAATTGATTCGATTCAATAATGGAACTGGACTGGAGAGTACAGACTACACAGTACAGTTAAAAGCGCCAAATTAAGGTAGTATGAAAATGGTCATTAAGATTTTAATTTTACAAATGGTCACGTAACTTTAGTGAGATTTCAAATTGAGTCACTGTTGTTTGTTCCAGATGATTTATTTTCAAGTTTTTCGTCAAAATCATTTTCAACCACACGTTTATATAGAATTTATCACTTTTCAATAGATTTTTACCAAACACTCTCCAAAAATTTTAAAATTCCTCCAAAATTTTGTACACAAAACAACCTATTTAATCAAATAATGTTGCATAATTAATTAGTTTTTTTAATAACTAACACGTGCTTTGCATGTGATATTAAAACGATATTTTGATATTTTTATTGAAGTATGTATGATATTGAATTGAATAAAAATTATCCAAATTATCCTACACATTTCAAATAAAAATGTAAAAAAGATTGAATTAATCTCAATACTAAACTCAATTTAAATTAAACATTATTCATATTTGTAGCGATCGAGAATTTTCTTTAAATTATATAAAATAGTTTTTATTGAAAAACGTGTAGCTAAGATTTAACCCCAAATTTTGTTTTAGAAAAGAAACGTGTTCGTCTAGCCATTAAAAGTGAAAATAAATTTATTTTTAATCCGAGTCAAATTTCAAATTTATTAAAAATATCTCAATTTTCCTTATTAAATTATTTTAAGTCCAAATACGAAATTCAATTTTTATCTCAAAATTTATTTATTCTCAAATTTATTTTCAGTCCAAAATATATCAGTTTTAAATACATTGCCTAATCGAAGTTAGTCTAATTTTTAGTTAATTATCCTAAACTAATCCTAATCTATATCCACCTAATTGCACCCCCACATTTTCATCTTTACACCAAATCCATCATCATGTTGTAAACCAAATTATGATGAAATCCACTCAATGATTTCCCCCCCCAAATTATGATGTCTCTCATTGATCACTTTTCACTTCATTCCAACCTAATCCCCCACTATTCTCTCCTATAATTTCTAATCAATACATATACTCCTCTTTTCCCCCATCACAACTCACGTTCACAACACCAAAAGCATTCACAACAAATCTTTCTTGGTATGCATCCCTTCCATCTTCCATCAAGCCACAGCAGCTTTCAAATCTTCACCATCCAATCTCGACCATCACTACCAAACCGAACACCACACAGCCCGCAACCAGAAACAGCCACTGCCACTTTCATTTTTCCTCCAACATCATCACCATCGAGCCGCCACACGAACCCCAAACACTGGCTGCATCTCCCCACTGCCTAATTCCAAACTTCAAATCCAAGTCTTCTTCTCCCCCAAATCAAACCCAAAACAAAGAATCAAATTAGAACCCAAATATACACCTTCACCGTCACACTACGCCGTCGAACCTCCACCCGAAGCACGCCACTTTCGAAACCAAAGCAGTCGAGACACCACCGATTCAACACCAACCGCATCCCACAATCGCTCTGCCCACTGCTAAATTCACACACCATCACCCAATAATTTAACCCCACAGCTGATCCACCACTTTCAACACCATCAAGCACCATCGCTTTAGCACCACTGCAGCCGTTCACTACCTTCACCGAATCAAGCAGCCACCATCACCACTTCGTCCACACCCTTTCATGGACCCTTTGGGTGTCCCATTCCTCAAATTTTTGATATGCAAAAACATCTCTCATCCTCACTTCTCTCCTAAATCAAAATCATTTCATTTATTTTGATTTTCCTTCATTGCATCCTTTAGAGTACATAAGCATATATTTTGTTCGTTGTACTTGTGTTTTGGAGTGCTACAAACACAAGTGAAGTCGTTGTATCTTGGGAGTCGATTGCCGAAATCCGTAGGCACCGTTGCGGGGCAAATTCGACTTAAGGACAAAGAGTTCAACTCTTGTCTCGACTTTGTCCCTTCTTCTCTTATTCTTTTTTGTGTTTTTCTTTGCCGTTACTCTGTCCAATATTTGGAAAGGATTTACAAAACCATCATTATATTTATTTGGCGTCACTATTCCCAAAATCCACCCAACACCAACCACCTCCACTGCCCAATCTCAAGTCCCCATCAACCTCAACCCCGCTGCCACAAACTGAAACCAACTTTCACTGCAACCTTCGTCCCTACAAAACCGAATGCAACATCCCAAATCTACCACTGCAAAACAGATCCACCATGCTCCTTCACCATTAACACCAAGCACCACCCGCACACCGAACTGCTTCACGCCAATTTCCCAAATCCAAACCAAGTAACAATTCACTACGAAATCAACCAAGAAAATAACCAAACTAATTTTCACCAGATCAACCTTCCACTACCGACTGTAAACAACCAAAACCATCTGAGCCTCCACCACCGCCTTCACCAAACGTATACCACCACTGTCCTCAACACCCCCTCAAATCATCCACAAATCAATCCAAGAAAATCCAAAGCAAAACCCAGAATTAATTAACCAAAAACTTACCTTCGTCACCGCCGGCCTTCGCTGTCGGAATTTAGCTGGATTTCCGCCGGAAAAACTCCAAATCGCGACCATCACCATCACCATCACCGCCACCCAAAACCCCGACCTTACAGCCAAAAATCAGACCCTAAACTTCATTCTTTTGACACACCCACACTCACCTATACACCGCCGCCACTCGACGGCGGTACCAGCGCTGGGACTTCGCCGGCGACATGGATCACGTTCCAAAATTTTTCCTTCCGTCTTGCCTCTGTCCTCAGAATATGGGAGGAGAGAGTAGAGATATATTTTATATATTTTGTTAAGTTTTGAAATTTGCTTTTTAATTCCTTTAGTTTCAAAACGTTATTTCAACACTTATATGTTTAAAGTAAGTTATTTAAGTCCTCTTTAATTTAAATATTAAAATTTCAATCCTAAAAGTTTTAGCCTTTACCAAATCAGTCCCAAGGTTTCAGTTATTCATAATTGAGTCCCTTTAGATTTGAAATATTTCTAATCAGTTCTAAATTTCAAAAGTATTCATTTTAGTCCCTCAACTTTCAAATTATTCATTTTAGTCCTCGACTTTCAAAGTATTCATTTTAGTCTCTCAACTTTCAAATTATTCATTTTAGTCCCTCAACTTTCAAAGTATTCATGTTAGTCCCTCAACTTTTAAATCAGTTTTAAAGTATTAAATTGGACTTATTATTTTAAGTTATACTAGACGAGGCGTACGGAGATTTAAAGGATTTAAGTCGTTTTCCGCTCAACTTTGCAATCGTCAGATTTAAGGTAGACTATCACCCACTAATTGATTTATATTATAATTGCATGTATTATGTGGATTTGTGTGATTTTTATGCTTAATTGCATGAGAAAAGAAAAGAATATCTCGTATGAGATAAGACAAGAAAAGAATATCTCTTATGAGATAAATTTGAGAATTTATGTTATGTATATCATAACTTATCTTCTAGCATAAGACAAGAAAAGAATGTGTTCATTTGCATTCACTATGTGATGCCTATGAATAAGAAAAGAATATCACTACATTATTTGCATAATTACTTGTCCAATTATCTTGTAGGTTAATTATTGGCGATGAGTCTACTGAATATTTCATTTTGAAATGTTCAACCCGTTGTCTTAACAATTTTTGCAGATTTCGGAGACGGTGGCGAGTGATGGGCAATGACGGAAAATTACAAATTGATATTTTTTTGAAAGTCGTGAACTTTGAAATAATTATTTCATTTGATCAAGAATTGTCATTTTTATAAATTTGTACGAATTAACTTATTCCATCTGAATTATCGCTAAACTTTTATTCAATAAATGTGATGTTTAATATTTAATCATTTTCCGCAACAAAGTTTATTCAAGAATTTAGAAAAGTGACGTTCTCGCACTCCTCGGAACTCGGGGCGTTACAATATTTCTATTAGGAATACAATACTCTTATGATTTCTTTTTCTCATTTTTGACTGCTTATGATTTCTTTTTCTCATTTTTGACTGCTGACTTCTTAAATCTTTATATCATCTGGAATATATTTTAAGCAAACTTATATGAAAAAAATTGGAATTGGAAAGAAAATCTTCTCTTATGTGTGTTTATAGTGCATGATCAATCTATTGCTGCAACATAAAAAGATTGATGAACATTATTTGACAATTTATCTAGATTTTAGAATCAAGATGAAAGTAACTAATTAGAATTTGACAAACAAAGAATGTTGATCATGTCAATCCGATCCTAAGTGTTTGTGAGAAATAACCTAGGTTCCCTACTAAGATATAATTATTCGAATTATAAAAGATGTCATATTTAATTAGAATAATGTCTAATCAGAAAAATTGTTCTGAAATCGGTGCTCTTCAAACAAATTGGTTGATAGTGTAGTAAATTCCAAAGCATGCTCGAACCTTTAAATTGATAGAACCATCATTTCAAGTTTTGCTATAATCTGTGAGATTTGATATCGATTTGACATAACAAAAGCGATAAGGCCATGCTATCGTAATTTCTCTTGAATGTTTAGATAGTAAACACATGATAATAAAATGTGTTCAGAAATAAAGTCAGAAAAAGGGATCAAAGTGAAAAAAATACAATAAAATATTTAAGCTCTTATATGGATAACATATGTTCGAAATAATATTTTTATAATCTGTAAATAACTAGAATTTCACTTCAAAATTTGAACACTGTGATAAGAATTCAACTTGATTAAAAAATAAAACTAAAACATTTTTTCATATAATTAGATAATTTAGAAAAATGAATTTACACGCTCGCGTGGCTTTAAAAATTGGCTTTTAGAATAAATAAATGAATCCTTATAAGACCCCTTTTTGTTGGTGTGGTGAGAATTCAAAATTAATATTTGACAAATGATAAGTGTGTTTTATACACTTATATGTATGTCTAAATTAGAATAAATTATTATCGTTTTATAATATATGCTATTTAATTTGTGCTTATTTGTTTACTTTGCAGAAAATATCCCAAAAGATGAAGAATGAAGTAATTGAAGAGAAAAATGCATAATTGGGTGTTGATTGGAGCAAAAATGAGCAATTGATAAGTTTGTAACGTCAACCGGAAAGATGCAATGTGCCAAAATGAACAAATCAGAGGTTGGAGGACCTAATTGAATGAATTAAGTGCTTGAATGGGCATATTGAGAAGAAGATAAAGTTTGGGGACTAAATTGCAATAATTGGGAGTTGAGGATTGAAGGTGCAATTAAAAGTCAGGGACCAACTTACACAGCCAAAAGAAAGATGAAGTCGCGATCGCTGGATATGTACCAAGCGATCGCGAGAAGATACAAAATTGTAACCCGAGAGTTTTAACGAAGTCCACGCGATCCCTAGGGTTGAAGCCACGCAATCGCGTGCTTATCCGGCTGGGCCGACTGTGGGCTTTTTCTCGCGATTTTCAACTGAATTCTCTCTTTCGTGACCTAGGTTTCTCCAAAACCTATATATACAACACATGAGGCACGAAAATAGGACATTTGCCTCTCCATAGAACAAGCAACAATAGAGATTTCATCATCAAATCTTTGGAGATTCAATCATTGTAGAGGGACGTGAATTGAAAATTATAGAAGATGTTGACCACAAAATCTAACTGGATCTTGGACCAACACGTCTCAGCTCCTCCCTCTTGAACACGTGGATCTCCTACGCACTGTGACAAACTATCAGTTTGCAAAAGGTAACCGAGGTGGCTCCTGTTTGCACTCCGATGCCAAAGTCAGTACTCATTTTTGGCGAATATATATTGGGTGCGGGAAATATAAGTGTGTAAAAGAGATAAAAGGGAGTGAGAGAAATATATTGTTAAGAGTCTTGAATTGCTAACCCCTAACTTGGAGACAATCGTGCTTCATTTATAGAGGAATTTCTTGTCTCGGATCATAACACGTGGCATACTTTACACTTGTCATCACCCTAACTTATGGAGGTGACAACCTTGCTTTTCAACCGTAATCATTGCTACATTTCGTAGGGGATGTGCACTTGTCACGTCTTGATAAAGGCAGCGTCTCATCACAGCATCACTAACTCCATCTCTCTTCTGGTCAACGCCATAAAGCGCCCCGGCTGAGTATAAAGCACATCGGCTAGGCGTTAACCAGGTCGGCTAAAGAGGTTTGCTTGACGTACCACCTCGGCATTCATCCCAAAGTGATATTTTAGGCCTTAGTTGTGGGTCAAGGTCCGTTGGGCCACTATTGGGCCTTCGCTGGTAGATCACTGTACCTTTCTTTAGGCCCGGATTCAACACTAATCCCTCAAATCCGAAGGGATCATTCATGGTCGTGTAGGATTTGCCATGATTTCACAGCATTAACTTTTTAGGGAGTCAATAATGAAATTCCTTATGTAAGGTTCGGATCCATATTATAGCCGATCTTCTGCCTCGAATTTTCCCTTCTAAATGGGGTCGGGATCGTACTAGCGCGTTTCTTAGGCGGCGCATTTAATTCAGAGGGGCTATTGGTATCTATTTCCAAGAAATATATATATAAAATGGGAGGGAAGTAGCATTTCGCAGCGCGTGGTATTCACTGTGGTAGCTGAACAGTTTTGTCCCTCCCTTTGACGGCTGGCGCTTTGATTAGCCCATTCTCCAAGAAGCATGGGTTAACCACATTAATCATACGGCTCACAAAAATCAAGGAATCTAGATCGTTGGGAACCCTATAAATCCTTCTTCATTTTATTATTTCCCCTTTTACCACTTTCTAAGAGTCTTTGCAGCAATACTCTGACGAAAGCTTGTTCCGTTTTTCTCTTTCCTGCAAGTCTCGAGTCTTCTCCTCAAAGGCTTTCTACCCAGCGTCCGCCTTTACTGTTCCACAATTTCTTTACCGACGAGTTCTTCATTCCCACTGCACAATTTCAAGCATTCGTCATCTGAAGGTAAACCTCTTGGTCTCTGTATATGCGAGACTTTTCTATTTTTAGTTTCTCATTGTGGGTTTGAAAATTTTGTTTTTGCACCTTGTTTTTCTTTCGTTGAGTCTGACCCACCTTTAAAACAAAAGAAAAAATGGAAAGAGTTGGGGGAACGGGTTCACAGGAAATGTTAGCAATGTCGGTTCCCGTCAGAGGTTTCTGCCCCATCTCTTTATCGGTTTTTAGTTCCCGCTTCTTTAGGGAGCATATTACGAGGAGAAATAGGAAAAACAGTGGCATAATCTATTTGAGTGGTTCTGACAGCGAAGAAGATAAACATCAAACTTACATGGCTCATCTGTCATCCGAGGAGGAGGCATCTATGGCAGAGCTTTGGAGCAAACGAGACAGGGATCTGAGGAGAGAAGAGGCGTCCGGCTCTTCTTCTGGTCACCAGGACCTCGGCTTAATCGTTAGAGCACCGTTTAGGGCACATAGGGAAGAATTGGGTTTGTATGCAGAGGAGGTTGCCCAAGTAGAGGAGTGGGTTGACCAGGTTAACAAGGTTTTGGGCTACCACGTCGATCCTGATCCAAACCCCGAGTCATGGGAGAGCAGTGAGGTCGCCACCGAAATCCGAAAGGTTGATTTAGCCGGGGCTTCGGCAAAATTCAGGCTACCAGAAGGGGTCCAATTGGTGCATCCTACATCATCTTGCCGACCTTGCAGCCCTCCTCTAGGAAAGGTGGCCATATGCTACGATGCCCTTTCTTGCGGGATTAGGCTTCCCCTGCACCCCTTCTTCAGGGCGTTACTTAAGAGCTACAACCTGTGCCCCTACCAGCTGGCCCCCAATTTCTGGACACAGGCTGTGGGCACTTGGTTGGTGTGGCAAAAGGTCAACCCTGATCATCCAATCTCACTGTACATCCTTCACACTCTCTATACTTTGAAGAAATCAGTTAGAAGGGAGAGAGACGTGAGGTCGGAGGTCAAGGATTGGTACTACTTGTCTCCCAGGGGCTATTATCCTCCCGTTATCACCGGTCACCCCACCTCAATAAAGAACTGGAGGAACCAGTGGTTCTGGGTCACTGGGGAGTGGCAAAGTTCTCCTGTGGATCCCAGTCCCGAAATTACAGTTCCCCGAACTCTTTCCCTACCTAGTGAGTCTTGCACTTGTTTTAGAGTCTTTAAGTGTCACGTGTTGTCTGCTCTGCTAATTCTCATTTACTTTTCTTGGCTGTTTACTAACATGTCACCGGTATATGGCAGGGGACACTTTTGCTCGCCTCCTCCCCGACGCAGACCTAGAGGCCGTGAGGCGCTTGTTTGCATACAAGGGGAGTTTCCAAGGGGTCATTCAGCAAAACAAACTGTTTGTTAAACACGGTCTTATGCGAGCCATGGGTACGTTCATTTCCCTACTACTGCTTTATCTTACACTTTTTCTGCTCGTAGCCTCATCATCATTTTTTTTAGGTTCCAAGGAATTTCCAAAGATCTCTTTAAAGGATCTTATGGCTAAGAAGATCCCTCCTGCCCTGCGCTACGGCAGCGAGATTGAAAGAAGGCAGAAACCGGTTCTGACCAACCTTCAAGTTGGGGTAGCGAAGGAAGTATCTGACAAGTCTACTGCCCAACTTCAGGGCCCCCTTCCAGCTCTACTGCCACCGCCCACTCTGCTGCCAGTGGGTCCTCAACAGCCCAACATTGAGGAGGAGGCAGACCCTAAGAGAGGTATGGCCAAAGGGAAGGGGAAGAGGTCGGATAGGGGCGGATCCAAGAGGGGCAGAGAGACTAGGGACGCCTCAGTGCCACCTATCTTGTCTGAGGTCATATCTGAGCAGGAACTAGAGGAGGAGCCTACCCCTTGAAGAGGCTCAGAAGGGGTAAAGGCAAGGAGTCCACATCCGCACCTCCGCCAGTAATAACTGAAGATTTGGAGGACGAGCCATCCGTGTCCATTCCGGGTTTGAATTATGAAGTGACACCTGAGGGAGCAGAAGAGCTCAATCATATCAAAACTAGCATCCTCCCTAGAGATGTCGCCTTCAGCCCTTCATTGTTCGATTCCCCCAGTTCCCCTCCAGCCAGGGCGGCCCTGATTACTGAGCAGTTTTGGACAGAGGGTTGGGCTACGTTCTCCTCCAGTTCCACTCCGTCTCGGAAGCTACTCGCTGCCAATGCTATGAACGCTAGAGCTCTGACCCTCATTAACGAGGTAGAGTCCTTCATGAAAGTAGCTCAACGGGATAAGAGGGACTCTGAGACTGCTATCCGCCATGCGGATAATATGCTCAAGGAGATCAATGACCTCAAGGCCCAGCTGTCCATAACCCGTAAATCTTCTTCAGAAGAGAGGGCTAATGCGAAGCGCCTCCAGGAGGATAATGATAAACTGAAGCATGATCTCCGGTCTTCTGAATCAGACCTGGCGGCTCTGTGCAAAAGGCTAGATGATTCCAACCGAGCGCAGTCAATCACCTCTGAAGCTTTGTCCACAGCTAATGCAACCAACTCTAAGCTAGAGGCCGAGGTGGCAGCAGCTAGCAAGAAATTGGAGAGAGAGGTGGAAGCTAGGAGGAAGGCAGAGGAGGACCTTACCTCTTTGGAGAAGAATATGCAAACGAGGATCGCTGAGGTCCGGAGCAGACTGTCATGACACGGGTGGAAAATGCTTTAAATACCAGAGTGTCGGAGGCTGTCCAGAACTTCAAAGATACTTTTGAAGAGACCCCAGAGTATGAGGCTATCCAGCGGGTTTTTGGGAACTTAGGGGCCAGGATGGCTTTGGGGGACGTGGAGGAAGCCTTTCCGACTTTGGACTTGTCCTCTATCGAAGCCTTATACCCCGAGCCTCAAGATGCTCCTGCAGATCCTCTGGATGCATCCGGAAAGGGCTCTTCAGAAGATGTCCCCCCTCAATAATCCTCTCCTATCTTTGCCCTACCGTTAGGTTTTTGTTTTGTTGTTGTTGTTGTTTTTTTTTTGTAAGTGCCTCGGCACCTGACATTGTAAATGTATCATTCCTTCAGTTTGTAAATGCCTTACTTTTATGAATGAAATGACTTATTTATATTTTGTCCAGTATTTTGGCAGCTACGTTTCAAATTGTTTAAGCATGAGTATTTACAAGTGCAAATGCCTTGTAGTTGTAAATGTCTTGTATGATGATGTAAAATGCACTTGAATTGTATGATAAGATGTGTACTCTAATCCCCCAGATCTAACAAAGTTAATGTATCCACGTTTGCTAATTAGGTCTGATTCTGACCAACTTTTGAGAAATTTTACCTTATACTCTGTAACACCTACATTTACAAATTTGTATGAACTTCTGTTAATGGCGTGAACATTTTCAATCCGTACGTAGTGGTCGTGGTGTAAGTTCACAGGGGTCCTTCGTTTTTAACGAAGTTCGCGCTTGGCGGAGGCATGTGGTTTTGCAACCAATACAATATAGGAACTTTTACGTTTATCCTTTATGCTTGATTACATAGTACTTAGTACATATGTCTTGCAAACGCTTCGTCTGAATGTATGTATGAAAGTATCAACCATTTTGCGGAAACGTTTAACACTTGAGAGAGCATTCTGTGTGTACGAACTAACTTAATGCATCCACGTTTGCTGATTATATTGCATCCATGTTTGCTGATTATATCTGACCCTAATCAAGAGTTCCAGTTTATATGACAACATTTGGCTAACTATGAATGCTTCTAAACACAAATGTCGTATGAACGTATTGCATGGTTAATGAGTATAGTCCCTCAGATCTGAGTGGTTTGAGGCATTTATGCTTACCAGTGAGATCTGATTTTGACAAACATTTGAACGTATCTAAGTCATACTTTGTAAGATATGCATACACAGTTTCGGTTGTACTAACACTTTTACGGTGCTAGCGCACTCAATTCTTACGCAGTGATCGCCGTGTGGGCTTTATAAGAGTCCCTTGTTTTCGAAAATTTCTATGCATAGCGGGGCGTATGGTGTCATGACCAAAGTAATTTTGGAACTTGCATTTATCCATTACGTTTGTCTAATATAGAATTTAACGTAATTTCCAACGCAGTTGACCCACAGTTTTATGAAACCACATGATAATGTTGCAATCATTGAGGAGGAATTTATTTTATTAAAAATAACGACGAAGGTGGTCCGTATTCCAAGGATTACATAGAGGTACTCCAGACAGGTCTTCAATCATGTATGTTCCAGGCACCACCTCGGCGAATAATTTGTAAGGGCCTTCCTAGTTAGGACCTAGAGTCTCTACTCCTGGTTCCTGTGTTGAAGGAAGGACCTTTTTGAGGACCAAGTCCCCAATATTAAAGCGTCGACTCTTCACTCTTTTGTTATAGTATCGAGCCATATTTTTATGGTACCTGGCCATCACCACCTGGGAATCACTTCGCTTCTCCATGAGGAAATCTAAACCGGCCCTTTGTGCTTCCTCGTTTCTAATTTCGTCGTAATGGATTTGACGAAGCGAAGGGATCCCAATTTCAACGGGGCATACCGCCTCGGCCCCGTACGCTAGTGAGAAAGGCGTTTCACCTGTAGCGGTGTGGGAGGTGGTTCGAAGTGCCCATAGCACTTGTGGGAGTTCATCTACCCATGCGTCCTTTTTGAATTCCAACTTCCTTTTCAAGGTATTGTTTATGGTTTTGTTCACAGCTTCGACCTGTCCGTTGTCCTGTGGGTGATGTGGAGATGAGAATAGTTTCCTAATTCCCAAATCGTCGCATAACTCATCGACACTTCTGTTTTTGAACTGTTTCGCATTGTCACTAATCAGCGAGTGCGGTACCCCAAACCGGCATATGATATTTTTCCAAATGAACTTGGTGGTGTTGGCCTCGGTGATTCTCATCGAAGGTTCCACTTCGACCCACTTGGTGAAGTAATAAATTGCTACTATCATGAAGCAATTGTTACCAGCACCCCTAGGCATATGCCCAATAATGTCAACCCCCCATTTTGCAAAAGGCCAAGGGCTAGTTACCACAGTTAGCTTATGATGTGGCTGATGTGGTATGGTTGCGTGTCTTTGGCATTTATCGCACTTGCGAACGAAGTCATGGGAATCCTTTCGCATAGTAGGCCAAAAATATCCCTATTTGAGGGCTTTTCGAGCTAGAGATAATGCCCCGACATGGTTGCCACAGATGCCCTCATGGATTTCTCTCATCACATACTGCCCTTCCTCTGGCCCCACACATCTCAGCAAAGGAGAGGTGTAACTCCGCTTATAAAGTTGGTCGTCCAAGAGTACAAAATTTGCAGAGTATTTTTGCAATTTCCGAGCTGCTTCTGGCTCGTTTGGCACTGTCTGATGCTTCAAATAGGCGATCAGGGGGTTCATCCAGGATCCCTCTTCTTCAATCGCCAAAATCTCCAATCCTGGCTAGATAGAGGAAGTCAACATGTGCTCAACTGGGATTAGATTGTGTAACTCTGAATCACTGCTACTTGCTAATTTGGACAAAGCATCGGCGTTGGAATTTTCTGCTCTGGGGATATGTTGCAACTCCATTTTCCCGAAATGTGCAGCCAAATCTCTTACTTTCTTCAAGTAAGCGACCATAGAAGGTTCTTTGGCGGAAAATTGCCCATTGAATTGGCTCACAACAAGCTGCGAATCGCTGTTAGCCACTACAGACTTAACTTTCAAGGCTTTCGCGAGTCTTAGCCCGGCTAATAACGCCTCGTATTCAGCAACATTGTTCGAGGCTTTAAATTCAAAGCGGATTGCACTGTGTAATTTAAACCCCTCTGGGCTTACTAACAATATTCATGCGCCGGATCGTCCATCAGCCGAGGACCCGTCAACGAACAATCTCCACTCTTGGCTGTCATATTGGTTGTCATCCGTGTTATCTACCATTTCGACCTCAGGGGGATGTGTGAATTCAACTACGAAGTCCGCCAATGCTTGACCCTTTACAGCGGTCCGAGGCGTATAATGTAGGTCGAACTGTCTGATTTCTATTGCCCATTTCAGTAATCTCCCGGAAACGTCCGGTTTTTGCAACACTTGTCTCATGGAAAAGTTGGTGAGCACGTGTATGGAGTGTGACTGAAAGTAGGGACGAAGTTTATGAGAGGCTGTAATTAATGAGAGAGCAAGTTTCTCCATATCTGGGTAACGCGTCTCGACATCCAGCATAGCTTTGCTTACATAATATACTGAAAATTGACTCCCATCCTCCTCTCTGACTAATACAGAGCTAACAGCTTCTTTTGATACAGCCAAATATAAGTAAAGAGGCTCGCCAGCCTTCGACTTTGATAGCAAAGGGGGACGTCCCAAAGAAGCTTTCAGGTCGGCAAACGCCTGCTCGCATTCTGGTGTCCATTGGAATCGCTTTCCCCCCTTTAGGACCTTGAAAAACGGCAAGCATTTGTCAGTGGATTTTGAGACGAATTGGTTCAAGGCCGCAATTCTTTCCGTTAAGCTTTGCACTTCTTTTGGATTTCGAGGCGATTGAATGTTTAGCAAAGCATTGATTTTGTCCGGATTGGTTTCGATTCCCCTCTTATTCACCATGAATCCGAGGAATTTCCCAGATGCTACCCCAAAAGCACACTTTCCTGGGTTGAGTTTCATCCGATATTTCCTCAAAACATCGAATGCTTCTGACAAATGGAGGATATGATCCGTGGAGACCATGCTTTTGACTAGCATGTCATCAACATACACTTCCATAGTGTTTCCCATTTTTTTCGAGAAAATGCGGTTTACCAGTCTCTGATAGTTAGCTCCCGAATTTTTCAAGCCAAATGGCATAGCTCTGTAGCAATAGAGTCATCTATCTGTGATAAACGAAGTATGCTCTTCATCCGATTCAAACATGGGAATTTGATTGTAACTGGAGTATGCATCCATGAAGCTTAGCAGTTCGTGTCCTGCCGTGGAGTCGACCAGCTGATCGATCCGGGGCAGTGGAAAACTGTCTTTGGGACATGCCTGGTTCAAGTTGGAGACGTCAATGCACACCCTCAGTTTCCCATTGTGTTTTGGTACCAAAACAGGATTTGATACCCACTTCGGATATCGGGACTCTCTGATGAAGCCATTTTTCAATAGCTTTGCGACCTCGTCTTTTAAGGCCTTATACTTGTCCGAACTCATGGGCCTTCTCTTTTGCCTATGCCCAGGACTCCGGGGATCCAGCTGGAGCCTGTGGCAGGCCTCTTTAGGATTGATTCCAATCATGTCACCATGCTTCCATGCGAATACATCGAGGTTTTGAAGTAAGAAGTTCTTCAATTGACTCTTGTATTCGGTCGGCGAATCCAGTCCGATCTGTAATTCTTTGATTGGATCAAGTGGGTCTACGCCGAAGCATTCCAACCGTTCGGCTGGGGTGGGACAATTGTCACCCGCCATTCTAGGGTCTAGATCTGCCAAATCCTCCTCCAGTCTCATCGTAGCATCCTTATCACCAGAAGGCCCTTCACCCAATCTTTCAGGGTCTGGAGCAGCCTCGGCCATGACTAGGTCGCTGATCATGTTCAAGCTTCGATCTTGAAATTTTCGAATTGCATTTGTGTAGCAAGCCCATGACTCGGTTTGGATTCCCCTGACAGTTGCAACGCCGTGCTCCGTGGGGAATTTCATGCAAATGTATTTCGTATGCGTCACGGCTCCCAAGTCGATGAGACCTGGCCTCCCAATTGAACCATGGTAGGAGGAGATTTTATCCACCACCAAAAATTCCATGGGGATTCTGGAAAGAGTCGATACTTGCCCTACTTCGGTCATAAGGGTTATAGACTCCCTGGGGGTTATGCTGTCCCCGGTGAACCCATATATTGGGTCCGGGACTGGGATGAGTGGAGTGCTGATCCTCATCTTATCAAAAGTTACCCCGTAAATCACATTTACCGAGGCACCATCATCCACCATCATTCGTGATAGCCCATTCCGAGTCACCACCACCCTGATAACCAATGCGTCGTTGTGTGGGAAGTGCACTCCAACGACATCGTCTTGTGTAAATGTGATAGACTCCGTCCGAGGCATCCCAACATGATGTGAATGGATATGATAATTCACGTTGGCGGGCTGCTTGGCCTCTCTTATATACCTCTTTTGGGAGTTGTTTGTGTTCCCACCTGGGTGGGGGCCTCCCAGTATTGTGTCGATTTCACGAATGGGGAGGTCGGCCACAGGCACAGGTGGTTCCCGTGTATCTTTAGCATGCGCCGAGGCGGTATCCTGGCCCTTATTCCTGTCTCTTTGATGATTGTCAATTCTTTCCTTAGTTGAGTTCTTCCACGGAGCTCTCCTATCAGCTCGGTTGAACTTCTGACCACCAGTTTTTTGAGTTCTCCCTGTGTCGGGGGGAAAGTCACCTCGTCTTCTCCCCTGCGCCTTTTGGTCAACTAACATGTGAATTTCCGTGCAATCCTCCGTTGCGTGACCGTAATATCTGTGATAGGCGCAGTAAGCCCCAATCATGGGCTATTTTCCACTTCGGCCGCTTTCCACTCTCCCTTGAGTCGTGGGAGGATTTTGAGAAGGGGTGTTAGAGTGCAAGTGAGGGATAGCTTCCATGATTTCTGCGGCAAAGCTAGATCCTGTCATTGGAAATGGACGAGGCGCGCCACCTCGGTTACCTCCGACCCTATCCTTGTTTCCTCCTTTCTTGAGGTCCACTTCATTGGAATATCCAAGGTTATATCTCCCTTGGGGATGATTATCTCTGGCCCTAACCATTTCCTCCGATACAATCTCTTCCTTCATCAGGTCTACCAGGGTATTGTAATCCCTCGGTTTCCTGCTCCGGACATCCCTCCAGAACATGCTGGTTATATCTAGCCCTCCTTTTAAAGCGGAAAACATCTCCACTTCTGTGATTTTTTCGCAGATATGCATCTCTTCAGTAAACCTAGTTAGGTAACTTTTCAGAGACTCGTCCCTTCCTTGCCTCAGATCCTGAAGGCGTTGGAGCGGGAGCTGGCCAGGCCTGGAGGAAACAAAGCCATTTTTAAAAGCCATCTTCATATCTCTCCAACTGTGAATGCTGCCAGGAGGGAGTTTTTTATACCATCGTATGGCACTTCCCTCAAGGGTTAAAGCAAAGGCTTTACATTTCAATGTCGGGGTGACTCCGACTATTTCCATGCTGGCGCGGTAATTTAACAGGTGATCATCAGGATCACCTCGGCCAGAGTATTTTGCTATTTCTGGCATCTCAAAGTCATGAGGTACGGGGCATCTACGGAGGCCCTCTGTGAAGGGACTTACTTCATCTTCGTCATCCAACTCGTAAGAGGGCAGTTCACTGTTTTCATTGTGACCGAAATACATTGAACCATGGTATTGGTCGTAGGGCGGCGGAGCATACTCTTGCCTTTGTGGTGGCAAAACATGGCCGTGGTTTAGCCTTCCGTGGGTTGGTAACTCGTTGGGAGACCTTGTCCGAACTGCTTCGGCTCTTCTTTCCTGCCTATTCCTAGGCTCATGTGCTGATGCCAACCTTTCTGCTCCAATACCATGTTGGTCCTTATACATTTGACCATGCGACAAGGCTTCTTCGGCGCGTCGCTCCCGACTATTTCTAGGCTATGTGGCATTGTGCCGACCTGGGTCCGTTTGCCCCCGTCGTTGGCCCCTGAATAACCCTCCTATTTGGCTGAAGACACTGCCGAATTTTGTGGGAGAAGCCTCCCTGTGTCTAGGTGGGAGTGGGTTTTGTTCTTCATGTGCTTCATGCTCCGGGTCTCGCTCGTAAGAGGGCTCGGATTCTACCTCGGCATATGCCTGTGGATCTTGATAATAATACGAGGCAGTGGCCGTCTCGGATGGTGAATAATGTGGCTGTGGGTATTGTTGAGGTATCATGGGTTCGTTCATAACATACCCTCTGACCATAAAGGTATTCATTGCAGCAGTCTGTTCTATCTGCTGCTTCTGCATTTTCAGCATTTGAGCCGCCATGCGTGTCATGTCACGCATCATGCGGCGATTTCGGTGCCGGCGAGGTGGGTTAGGTTGTGCCACTTCCTCATTGGCGTTTTCATGGAGTCCTTGAGGAACCTCACCCTCGCTGTGTTGGCCACTTCTTCCCCTACGGGGGTTAACATCACCATTACTTTCGTTCATGTTTAGGGAAATTCCTTAATCTTATCTTGTCTTTCAAATATGAGTGGACTTTCGTTTCGAAAATCCCCACCTTTTTCAAGGTTACTAAACTTATATCTCAAAGTTATACGCCTTTTCCAAGGTTGTTTAAACTTATATTTCGAAGTGTTATACCTTTTTCAAGGTGAATACACTTGTGTTTCAAAGTTTTAAGCATTTTTCAGGGTTCACGAACTTGTGTTTCAAAGCTCCTTACCTTTTTCAAGGTTCACAAACTTATGTTTCAAAGCTCTACACCTTTTTCAAGGCCAATCAGCTTATCTTTCAAAGCTCTTGTTTTTCTCAAGGCCAACCAGCTTATCTTTCAAAGCTTTTTGCAGTTATCCGTTCTTTCGTGAGAGGTTCTTCGTCCTTTTTCAGGACTACCTTTCTATGTGTGGCTTTTTACCACGTGTTTTCGTGGTTAGCAGTATTGTTTCCCACAGACGGCGCCAAAATGTTGACCACAAAATCTAACTGGATCTTGGACCAACACGTCTTAACTCCTTCCTCTTGAACACGTGGATCCCCTGCGCACTGTGACAAACTATCAGTTTGCAAAGGGAACCGAGGTGGCTCCCATTTGCACTCCGATGCCAAAGTCAGTACTCATTTTTGGCGAATATATATTGGGTGTGGGAAATATAAGTGTGTAAAAAAGAGAAAAGGGAGTGAGAGAAATATATTGTTAAGAGTCTTGAATTACTAACCCCTAACTTGGAGACAATCGTGCTTCATTTATAGAGGAACTTCTTGTCTCGGATCATGACACGTGACATACTTTATACTTGTCATCACCCTAGCTTATGGAGGTGACAACCTTGCTTTTCAACCGTAATCATAGCTACATTTCGTAGGGGATGGACGTTTGTCACGTCTTGATAAAGACAGCGTCTCATCACTGACTCCATCTCTCTTCTGGTCAACTCTATAAAGCACCCCGGTTGAGTATAAAGCACATCGGCTAGGCGTTAACCAGGTCGGATAAAGAGGTTTGCTTGACGTACCACCTCGGCATTCATCCCAAGGTGATATTTTAGGTCTTAGTTGTGGGTCAAGGTCCGTTGGGCCACTATTGAGCCTTCGCTGGTGGATCACTGTACCTTTCTTTAGGCCCGGATTCAACAGAAGAATTGTGACTTGATGCATGCTTTCCTTTCTTCTTGTTTTCAATGAACGTTTTATTTTATTGTTTTTGTTCTTCAATCATGATGTGTAACTAATTTTAATGTTGGGATGAACGATGTAGCCTAGTTAATTATTTTAATTCCATATTCCTTATTTTAATGATTCAATGCATGTGTTGATTTATTATTACGTTTAATGCGTGAATGAATTGGCCACTTATTCATGATTTTATGTGTTATTTCCATAATCCGAGAGGTGAGTTAATAACATAGATCTAGGTAATAAATCCGGTAATTGAACGAGAGATAGAGATATACTCTTGTAATTATTGCGGTCGTGTGTGAATTCTTGTGTGTAATGCATCTAAATAAGAAATATTCGGACCCTCTGTAGAGATACAAGGTTGACTTATTTAGGTAGGATTGATTTAAGCTCGAAAGAGGAATCTCAATTTGAATTAGTGAATTCGATCGAGCACATATTTGAAAAATAAAATCTGGAATTGGAATTGATTTAATTGGCTAGGTGAACTCGTGAATCCCAACCACTTTACAATCACTTTTAAAGACAAAAGCAATCTCGCTAATTTAATTCTTCAGTTTAATTTATTAGTTTTAGTTTAGAATTTCAAATTCTCTTTTTCTGTTCAAATAAAGTTTAGAACTAAAATATTTCGGTACTTAGTAAACAGTCCTCGTGGGAACGATCACTCGACTCAAAATTCACTTTATTACTTGATTGCGATATCATATACTTGCGATTTTACACAACAACAAAGAAAAACGAAATTGGAATATGAAAGAAGAGAATGAAATGTTTAACGTAAAATGTGAAAATGATCAAACATTTTCTAAATAATTTTGTTATATACATGTAAAAGAATTAATTCAAGAAGTACTTTTTTTTCTCATATTAATTGAAGATCGTATTAGGAGCTACAAATTATTTGATTTTATTTAAAAGATTTTTTGTGGGAAAGTGAAGAGTTTAAATTTTATATGTATGATAAATATTTTTATTTAAATTAATGATATTAAAGGCAAAATGAAAATAAAATAAAATAGAATACTCAAAAAAAAAATAAAATTATACATTAATTGGCACTAAAGTTAAATATGATATTATAAAAAATTGTGAGGGTAAATAGTTCTTTTTTTTTTAATTAATGATATTATTACCGAAATGAAAATAAGATAAAATAGAATATTCAAGAAAATAATTATATATTAATTAGCACTAAGTGTAAATATGAAATTATAAAAAGTTGTGATGATAAAATACTCTAAAAACATTTCTCCCTTTTAGAACTTTACAAGTAGTAAAGATATAGATATTTACGTCAAGCTTGGCATCAACCAGTTAAGCATTGATATTATCTAAAGATTGAGAATCACGATGTGATAATTACTAACAACACACACTTTATGTTGCATAACAATTGGGGTCCGTTTCATTACACAAAATTTTCCATGGAAAATAGAATATGTTTTTCAATTCTCATTTTTGGTTTGTTTGTTTGACAAAATTTTTCAGGTCAAACTTTTTTCGCGGACCCTACTTTTTCTTCCATTTTCCTTGATTTGGTGGAAAAAATTTTCTTTGGGTTTTGGTGGAAAAATGTTTTCTATGATAGATGAAAAATAATTTTGGACACGTTTAATCAATTTTGTTGTTGTTAATTGACTTATTTTCTTTCCAAAAAATAACATTATCATCATCAAGTACAAATATATTTAAAAAGTAAAAAAAAAAAAAAAATTTGATTAAAATAGCAAAAAATTACTTTATTTTCTATGGAAAATAATATCAATCAAACAACAAAAGTTGGAAAATTCCCTACTTTTTCCACCTAGAAAATTAAACCAATCAAACACATTAAACTTCTAATTCCCAGTAATTCAATTACCTAGAATTCAATTCCCTGGAATTCATTTTCTTTCCACCCAAATTCCACCCTCGTTATCAAACGGACCCTAGTAGATGAATTTATCAATTACCATAATCCCCTCTAGATAATTCATGTTAAGTAGCAAGTACATGGATCCACTTAAGGGGAGTTTGACACGAATTTTACTTTTTATAAAAAAGTTATTTGAAAATTTTACATTAATTTTTGTGTGACGTTAGACTAATTTTCTTTAAAAGTTCTTCTAATTGATGAAAGCAATTTTTTATTTCTCAAAAGCCATCCCAAACAGATCTTTAATTCCAATTTTTGATTAACCTTATATGGTTACATTGATTTTAGTTTTGCTGGTAGAAAATCAACTACACCATATTTCTTTACTTTGGGTAATTGTTATAAATCATGAAAATCACAATTGCAGTCTTTAGTTGCTTTTTCAAGCGCAGATGCTAAATTTGTAGCTATAACAGAAGTGGTGAAAGAAGGTACGTGGTTAAAAAGACTTTAATCATGAGTTAGATATCTTTCATTGTACTTTACGTTTGCACAAGAATTATTTAATGTTGAGGAATAATTCAGTTTATCATGAGAAATCTAAACATATTGAAATTCAGTATCATTATGTAAGATAAAAACTGAATTCAAGTGACGTGGACTTATTTTAAATTCAAACTTACATTAATCCAATTGATTAATTATTAAAGTGTTACCTATTATTAAATTTAAGTCATGTTTGGATAAATTAAACATTTACTTGGTTAATTTTTCTTTTGTAGGTGGAGGCGATTATGAGAATAGTACGTCCTCAATAATAATGATAAAGACTTACAATCAAAGGGAAGAGGAAAAAGTTGATGATCAAATGCAAAGAATTGTTAATTAGTATGTCTCATCATACTTTTTTAGTGTGCTGGTATACTAGCAATTTAGGTAAGTGGATTGCACTTGACCGTCTATTATTGAAAGAGAATGCTTGACCCGAATTTATGTTTGTTATGAGTTAATCTCAACCATTGGTCAAATGGTTGTGATTTCACTTGTGGAAATTAAAAAGGCAAAAGAAAAAAAAAAAAATCAAATACAAAATCGGTCTGCCTGTATGTTTGTCTCTCTGTCTCTCTCTTTAAAAAAAACAACGATTTCTATCATTTTTCTTCAAGTTCTGCTTTCGATTCTAGAATAATTTACATTTTTTGATGTTGGTTCCAAAAATGACAAATACCTCTTTGGCTTGAAATACGAACGTTGGTTATTTCTTTCAACTTTCAAGTGTAGTGTGGTTGAAATTCTTGGAAAGATTCGGTGTCAAGGGGTGAATGTGGTCCGATTTCGATGATTTTTTACATATTTTCAAATCAAATCATTTTAAGCGGTTTAGCATTTTTCAAACCAAATCAAACCATTTCATTTTACAAATCAAACCATTTGTTACGGTTTGATTCTGTTTTAATCCACGGTTTACCTATATACATAGTATGATATATTTTAGATGTCAAATTAATTCGTATTTTTTTAATATATAAACGTAAATTAGAAGTTATTATAAACTGAAATATGTTAACATCATTTGATTCATTATTTACCTCGTTATTCTTGTACTAGATTAATAATAAAAGCATTATGATAAGTGAATAACTTCACTAAAATGTGGGAGTATGATTTTCAAACTGTCAATTGTCGATATGTACTACATATCATTTGAAGATTTGATAGCTCTAGTCAAAGATTTAAGTTTCACTTTATTTTCAGCAGTTCATTGTATTTATGACTTATTGTTGTATTATCTTTATGACTTATTGTTGTATTATCTTGGTCAATTTTCTTATTTAATACAATTTTTTTTTTTTACATTCAGTGCATACATTGCCCAAACTACAAGGTAGGAAACTTTTATACATTTTTCTGGGATCATCATAATACAATGAAAATGAGAGAAGATATACACGAGAGTTTTATTCTCATAGTTAAATTTGACTTCTTTTTTAGCGGAAAAATGGTAAATTCAAATTAATAAAATTAATTTTTAATTAAAAAATAAAAACTGTTTGATTCGATTTTTTGCGATTTTTGAAATCAAAACCTAAACCAAACCATTTTGAAACAGCTTGGTTCAGTTTGAGAAAAAAAAAAATCACGGGTCCATGCGATCTTAAACCAACAGTTTCAAACCAACGAGTTAAATTCGATTTGCGATTTTGTGGTTTTTTTGTGCACCCGTCTTTTGGGTGATACCCATGTATGAAACTAGATTTTGATATTTTGCCACCGTATAATATATTCCTAAAAATATCATTTACAAGTAAACAAGTTTTATAATTGTCCTATATAATTATTATTTCACTAGTACAGAATGACTCATTCGCGTCGGTTGTAATATGCAATACACGTCGGTTGTAGAGGCGATGTATATGACGCAGACGCGTAAAGTCTTAACTTTAGGCGTCGGTATCTACTAACTAAAAATCAACAATACAGAATTAAATCAATAATTAGTTGAAATACCTATACATATATACAAACATATCTATAATATAAATACCCATATATATATATATACATACAAAAAATTAACTAAATATATTAATTAATACACATACACAGAAAATATATAAACATATATACATTTATATACATTATATATAATACATATATTTACATATTATACTTACATAAATATTATTACATATATTTACATACATTATATATATATATATATATATATATATATATATATATATATATATATATACAAACACATGTATATAAAGAGGGAGGTGGGTCTCTTACGAAGTGGGAGGGAGGAGGACGGGGGGCAGCGGAGGTGGTGGAGGAGCGCAGTGGCGGTGGAGGTGCGAGTCCGGTGGTTCGGGTGAGAGAGAGAGAGAGATAAAAAGCGAGGGAAGGAATGTGGTGATGAGCGTTGCCAGGGAAATGAAGGAATGGCGGTGGTGGCGGCGTAATGCGGTGGTTCGGGTGAGAGAAAAATAAAGAGAGAGGCGGGAAGAGATCGAGTAGTGAAAAAATAGAGACGATATGCGCGTTTTGCTAATAAGTATATAAATGAATAAGCGTTGGTTCTTCCTAAACCCGGTTTTACGCATCGGTAATTGAAGAACCGACACGTAAAAATCGGAGAATACGCGTCGGTTGTAATATTACAACCGACGCGTAAAGTTTAAGACTAAAGAATACGGGTCGATTTTTCAAAAGTAGACGCGTATTCTCCGGTTTTACGCGTCGGTTCTTCAAGAACCGACGCGTTTTCTTCGATTTTACGCGTCGGTTCTTGAAGAACCGACGCGTCTAGCATTAAACTTTACGCGTCAATTGTAAAACTACAACCGACGCGCATTCTTCGATTATATTTAAAAAAATGTCACCGTCCTTTTATAGGCGACGATTTTACTAAAAATCGATGTATATTCCTCATTTTTTCTATCATTTATGTACTAGTGATTATGGATAAATAAGGGAGAAACCAATCTATTTGTTCATTATCAGTTATACATTCACAAAATCATAACTGAAATTGAATTACAAAATTCAAACATTCCGTGGGATATTGAAGCTAAATGCCGTTTTCCTCTACCTTCCCTGAAACCTCACCACCCCAGCATCGAAGGTCTCTTCCGAAGTGAATTCATTCATGCTAGAAAAATAAGTAACAGAGAGGTGCCTGCAGCGCGATTGATGTCCTCGACATATATATATATATATATAATCATTAACACAGTATTGCTACTGCATGAAATATTCAACTGGTTATAAAGCATAAAAAAATTCAGCAGTTAATTGTTGCAGTGACTAAATTTCATAAAAAATCATTCATGGTTATAAAGCACAAAAATATATACTTTATTATCATTCATAAAATGCAATAATCCTGAAATTAATGCACGAGTTCAGCTATTTATGTTTGTAATACATAGGAGACCTTTAAACCAATATCTAGCACTTAGTAAATGAATGAAATATCATGTAAGAGTGTAAAAATGGGAAAGTCCATACTGTCAAGGCCATGCAAATTCATGCTTCGAAAGCTGATGACCAAACTGCATTTATGGGGACGAAGATGAAACCGCAAGAATGATTTTTTTATGAAATTTAGCCTAAAGGTGGAAAAACAGTTTTTTGAAATTTGTAGGAGAAACCTTGTTGATGCATTTCATGTTATGTAATCTTTTCTCGTCATTTTGTCCTCGTGAAGTATATATAATGGATGCTGATAATGGTAATGGTAATGTTTTACACAAATATACCTCTCCCCAAATCCCAATTTGATAATGGTAAGGACGCCTTTTGAGCCATAGATGTCAAGAACCTAAAATCACACATTGCGAGTGTTACTTGCAATAGTCGTCGTAGTGCGTTGAAATAGCAAAATGAAATTAATTTCATTAGCTAGAATGGAAAATTAAATTAATGACTATGATTAGACTTTTTTATCTCGTTCAAAAGTTTAAAATGTTTTAATAGTGTATGATTTATAGTTATCTACTTGATTTAAGTATTCATAAGAAGAAATTTCGTCTCTAAACGAAGAAAACTTTAGTGGAAACCTTGAAACGGAGAAAATGATTACTATTTAACATCACCTTGAAACCTCATTCATTAATGAGACCTCTCCTTGCAAGATCTCTCGTCAAGTCTGTGACGACCCAGAACTCTCTATTTAAAAGAATATCATTTAATAAAAAACTTGGATAAAATTTAAGATTTTTGGTTCGCAAAAACTTCAGGTGTCCACACAAAATTAACTGAGGTTGCACAATTGAGTTAGTGTCGACACTAACACTATTTCCAAGGTAAAAATAGTTTGGTGTTGAAGTATAGGGTTTTAGTGTCAACATGTAATGATCTAAACCAACCTTTTTTTTCCTTTAAATAACACTTTAAACGTATACTTGACAAAAACATAAGCTCCAGTATATATATGGATAGTTAAAAACCTATTATAGCCGAGTTTAGGAAAAGGTTACAAAACTGTACCAAATTTACCTCTTTCCTATATTTTTAACAAAACTAAACTAAAACACGATACATAACTTTAAATTTCTTCTCCAGGAAAATTATCAGAGTATTCATATTCTATAGTATCCTATCATGGAAGTCCACATAAATGTGTGAACGAAGAAATCAAGAAAGAGTAGGGAATTCTGAGTTCTCGATACGTCTGCCACGTGTGGATCTCTGTCTCATACATATAATATTTCTTAATCTTGAAGCAAAGTAAAAATCCCCTACATCTAAGTTCACTCCATCTTCATGTAGTTTGAGGTGGCTATGGAGGTGAGGAGGTGACTCATGCAAGCTAAAAACCTCTTTGGAGGTTTATCTTGCCCCTAATGTTTTATGCTTCCACAATTTTTCAGTTTTGGGCAGTTTCAGGTTGCTGTATTTGAGCTCAAATTTGAGGTAGCAAACGAACTCCAAATTGGGTGTTCTTGGTCTCATTACAAAGTTCTCATCTAGTATTTTCATATGGAATTTATTTTACAAGATTTGGTTACCTGAGGTGACAGTTATGACGTTTCAAAGTTGGCTTGTCGAAGCCGTCTTTCCAGTCAAATAGTTTCAGTGCCAACTTTGAAAAATAGCCACTTGAACAAATTTCAGATTCTAGAAGTTCACCTCGAGTACTTATCCGTACATATAAATTTTCCATTTATTGGAGGTCGGAAGTGGTCAAACAAACCTCCTAAAAAATGATGTTAAATCACATTTCTTAACCCTTTTATTCCCCAAAATAATTTTCTAATTCCCATAAATATTAAATAAATTCTAAAAATATATTTATTACGTAAGCATGAATGAGTAAATGAGGACGTCATAATTTTTCAGGGCGTTACAAAGTGAGCGTAATTTAGGAATTGAGCTTTGCATCCTCGGTACTCACCCACATAACATAATTAGCCTCGTCAATATTACCCCTTTTACACAAAAACCCAATTCGAAAATGAAACTCACAACGGTCGGCTCCACTTCTCTCTCAAGATTGTGAATGTTTGAAATTTAACAGTGTACCATAGTGAAACTCGCTGGAAGATTGAATCTTTGGGGGCCAACTGGTTTGAATCGTGAATAAATCATGGAAACAGAAATTCTTACCAATATGATAGACCTTCGCCATTAATGATGGAGGAGAATTAGGGACAGTTTGTTAGGGCGCCAGATTTTATGAAATTCTGTTAGAAGTCGAATTAAAGAATTAAAATTCGCCCCCTGGGCATATCTTCAAGTGGCAAAGGGGATGTGTGGTAAGTGCTCAACGCGGCTGTGTGTTTGGTTCGATTCCCCGCAATGTGGAATTGGGCTTGTGGCAAGCGGGAGTTATTGAAATTTGCTCATGTTTACCATAAGCCCTTTCACCCTGACTACTTGGAGGCATAACCTGGATTTACCTTCCCGAACCAAGGGCCTTGGGCGTGGTCGGTTCGGGCCCTTAGGGTGTGAGCTACACCTTTTTTTTAAAGAATTAAAATTCAAGAAGGAAATGATTATTTGAAAGTTGCAAAAATCATACAATTAAAGGCTATTTATCTAGACGTTGAGATCAATCTTAACTCAATTGACACACATTTATTAGAGAATGGTGAGGTGCCTTTGTACACATGCACAAGCTACCACTTCAATTTCCAATAAGGGAATGCCAACTGAGTTAAAATTTATCTCAACCTTGAGATAAATAACATTATTCTAAGTGGTAGAAATCTACCAGAGATGAAACTGAATCTTGAATCAATGAGCGACTTTGTCTGCTGCAAATAATATCAATACATACATTGCCAAATCTCTATCCATTTATCTTTTCTACGTGAAAACAGAGTTTGACTCGAGTATTGAAGTGCATATATGTGGAGTCGGTCTAGCAATCCAATTCTAGCGTGCAGATACATACAACTATACATACAGGTTAACTGATCTTTGTTGGACAAGATTTTGAGGTCAAAGGTTTTAGATGAATGTTGCATCCCAAGTTTATTAGGCACAAACGAAGTGGTAAATGGCAACCTAATCAAACAAAAATTATTCTAATCCACCTTTACCCCCAACAAATATATGCAACACATTTGCAGATGAGAGTCTTGATCATGAACCTGCATCAATTTTCTAGCGTTCTCACTTTTCCTTTTCCACTTCAAACACAGCATTCTATCGATGTAGAGATCTTCCTTCAAGCCTAAGGTTCAGAATCACAAACTCCGACAATACAGAATAATGTATCTGCTTCTATAAGAACATCAAGTGTTCCTTGGTCATGACATCAATGCTACACTTAGTTTTATTATCTCAGTCCAATTCCTCCTCAGACCTTCAACTCTATAGCTCAATAACTCAAGAACCTAAAGAGTAAAGAGTACAGAAGTAGGAAGACAACAAATGTTCAAATGCATGCATCTCACATCCATTAATTCATAAAAGAAAGATACACATAGATGACTCTTAACGAGCAAAATATCATTTTAAGCTATGCAAATGCAAGTTAAATGCCAAAGCATACATCTCAAATCCCTCTCGAATTATGAAAGATAGATAGATATAAGACTAATCCATATGAGATTCTAGACAAGTAGATATCTGACTGCCAAACATAACACTTATTTTGTGCAAACTTTAGCCCAATTTAATTTTTGCCCACGTTACTATGCCGTATGCACCTCAAGGCGTTGACACTGGACAATTACCTCATTTCTATCTTACCGACACTCAAAAATCATAATTTATTAAAATCAGATCAAAAGATGCAAATAGATTGATTAATTTACGCAAGACGCAAAAGTAGATTTGTATCTGCAAGAATCTAGCTTTTCCGGATTGCCATGTACTAGAGAGACAATTCCTACAATTATTCAACGCACAGGAACGATAAAAGATTTTTCACCTTCAAGATAGAAAGACGCACATACATAATGCACACAAGACTCCCGGTCAAGCACATTTGTGAGTCACTATACCTAGCATATCTTTGGGCGACAATATAACATTTCCAGTGTCACCCTGGTACGGTGGTACCACAAGCCCATGTAATTAAAAGAAACTTCCATATCTTCTAACTCTCAAGAACCTGGTAACATATAGTAAAAGTCCAGAATATATTATCATAAATTAACACAGACAATGTGCAAAAACAGTTATTCCAAGTGGACTATTAAATAATAATAATAATAATAATAATAATAATTACAAGATACATATATATATTTTTTTTTACATTTCAGATTGTTTTCTAGCTTTTTTGATTTCTTTAATATCAAATTCGAACCTTTCTTCTTCTGTTTCCTATCTTTATACACATGATAGAAGTAGGCATTTTCATCACCAGAATTAGATCGAGAACAACAACATACTGTACATTGAGAAAGTGTCACCAGAAATCATCATGAACGCCTACAGAAGAAGACGGGTATCGATCAGCTTCTAGTTCTTCCTCCATTTCCAATTCCAATTCCAATTCTGGCTCCCCAGATCCAAACTCAGCTGATTCAATATCTGCAAGGTTCTTTAAATCAACCACCGAGAGCTCATCAAGGTGCCTGACAACAAGGTCAGCAGCCCCAAGCTCGTATACAGGGTGCTTGCTAGCAACAGCTACACATTTCATCCTTGCATCATGTGCGGCCTCAACTGTTTGATTTGAGTTCCCGAACACTATACACCGTTCAGGTATAAATTGAAGAAGCTGTGCTGCGTACACAAACATCTCGGGATCAGGCTTCCCCCTGTAGACGTCCTCTGCTGCTACAATGACATTGAAGACCCCCTCAATACCAATAGCTCGCATTGCTGTCTCGAGATAATTTCTTGGGCGAGTCGATACCAAAGCCATTGGTACTTTGTAATGCATCAGAACATTCACAAACTCTTGAGAACCTGAGCGAAATGTATAAATCCCACCTTGCAAAGCTTGGTAAATCTCCTCCTTCCTAGATGCCATTCGCTTCAACTCGGCTGGATCTCTCGACCAGCAGAGAACTTCTGATATTGCCTGCTCATTCTTCATTCCTTCTATCCTCCGGAGCATGAAAGCAGGAGGCGGGGATTTCCCTTCTTCGCGAGCAAGAGCCAACCAGGCCTGGTTCTCAAGATCAGGATTATCTTCAATTAACACACCTTCCCACTCAAATATAGCACCTAACCACCCACAACCCATCCTTTCTTGCCGAAGCAATGGATTGTGAAGTGCGGAATTATCCGCCCTATTCTCCGGTGGCCACAATCCTGGTCTACGATCAAAACCAGTATCGATCCCATATCCAAAATCCCTAGGTATTTTCACATTCTCTCTATAGGAATATGCCTCTTTGGTCAATTCCATTGCCTGAGCCTTTATTGATGACACGGTTCGTTTATCAAATCGCAATCCTGGCAAAGAAATAGAAAAAGAAACCTTCCTTCGAAGAAATTCTGTAAAAGGAAGCCGGAAATACGGGACCTGATTTCGTTTGATTGAAACATACTTTCTACAATAACCGCCATAAACAGGTCGATGACCCAAAAGGTATGTTGCAGAAACTGACTCCATCTTTATTAACTGGCGATGACTGTGGTCGTAGAAACAGCAGAACCCAACTAAAATTTGACTTCAAGAAGTTTCCCTTACTGATGTATAGTAACCGATATATGGGACTTTCACAAATATTCTTTGAATCAAATCCTAGCAAGTAATTATTAGACTGAACACGAAATCCAACAGCAATACGCAAACCCAGATATAAAAACCGACAGAATTTCTTTGTAAGAAATCACCGTGTGACACGAGTTTATCTCACAAAAAAGCAGAAAACTGGAAAAGATCCGACCTTTATTAAAACCCCATCAAAGTACCCAAACCTAATCTGAAATTTAAACAACCACCACCAACCCAATACAGTTACTATATCAATTAACAACGAAAAATCCCTTAATGATCCATCGCAGAAGCCGAAATATAAAAAAAACAAAAATTATATATCTAAAGAAATCCCCAATTGATTCAGTCAAAAGTCCCAATAAAAAAACAGAAATTCGTGGAAGAAATAATAAATTGTAAATATAAACAGAGAAAAAAGAGAACTCTTAGGAAGAGATTGGGGGTGAAAACAAGGGCTTTGGATTTTTTTTCTTTTTTCTGAAGAGCTGAAATTTTTGTTGTATTTGATTCTGATTTGAAGTATTTGTTTATGTGGTTTATAAGCAACGCGGGGACTTGAGGGAAACCGGTGATGCCATCAAAGGGTGATTTGAATCTACACGTGTCGGTTAGAGTTAAACTTCTTCTAAATTTATTAACCTTTATTTATAAATTACATAACTCATAAAATTATTTTTTAATCACATACATTTTTCTCTTTCTAATTATCAATCACTATTTTTTATCTCAAAATTATAAATAAATTAATTTATGAACCACATAGTATTACTAAACAAATTAGAACTTTCCGTTTCCTGTTGCAAAATTTATTTATAAATTTTGTTTGTAAATGTCTTAGTGTTTCGACTTGTAAAAGATTTTTATCCATCATTTTATATATTTTGAAAAATGGATTTAAAAAAATGTTGACGCGTCATCATTTATAAATAAACTACTTATAAATGATTTACCAAAAAGATATTAAATTTTTGTTTGGTAAAAGTTTTTTATTTATAAGTAAATAATGTTATGTTTTTAAGGTAAAATAAGTTATTGAAAAGTTATTTGAAGAAGTGTGTTGTTAAAAAGTGATTTGATAAAATGTGTTGAAGTTACATAATCGAGCAATAAATTTTTACAAAATTATTTTTATTACATACATTTTGAAACTATTTTTTCAACCACGTTTTTACCTAAAAATAACAAATTTATTTGTGATAAGCAATGAACGTTTCTCATCTCAAATACAGACGAAGCTTTTGTACCGGCAACTTAAGAAAAAGTCAAAGAAACCAACCCAATAGAAGACTTTTATTAGGCTTCTATTTCACAATGATTCTTTTTAACTCATTTTGCTTACTCAAAATTCATCAACATTTTAACAATAATATTCATATAATATTCTATTAATCACTATTTAACATCAATTTTTGCTAAATAATAACAGTCAAACAGAGGCTAAAATGAGAAGAAAATCCTAGATGTAAAACGAATCAAATCAAGTGATTTTTGAGGCTCTCTTCGGCTATTGAATTAAATTGGAAATGATTGTATGTTTTTCAAGTCACTTTTTAATCAAACACATATTTTCTTTCTAGTTTTTAACCACGTATCCTACTTAGAATACTCAAATAATAAACATTATAATTCCAATCTATATAATATATAAAAGTAGCTGAGTCAACCCCAGTCAACTTCACTGTTTCCCTCCAAAACTCTTGTATTATGTGCAGATTTTATTTATTTATTTTTTTTTTCAATTTTTGGGGACTTCAATATTTATCATGTTCACACTACTTATATCCCCTATCCAATAATCAACTTCAAAATCCACTTTAAAAATAGTTGGGCCTTCAATATTTATTTATTATTTTTAAAATCGCTGACGTCTACTTACAGTCTTCAATATTTATTGTATTTACATGGCTTCTATTTCCCGTCACCTAATTACACTGGAAAGCCAGTTATTTTCTTCTTCTTTTTTCCTTTTTTCGCTTTTTCAGAATTTGTTTCATTTTTTCCCATTTTTCAAAATCTGTTGATTCATTTTTATTTTCTATATCCTATTTTTTTTATATTTCCCTATATACAACATCTTTCATTTCTGTTATATATAATTATTATGAAGATATACACAATAATAAAAGATTCAATTAAAGGGTTATTTCTTTGAAAAAATGTGTACTGTTTAACATGACCGCTCCACCCCATCTTCTATTTATCACGTTTTATGATTCAAAATTTCTAGTGCGGTGGTAATGCTTATTAATTATTAATATTACAAATCAGTTGAAAATAAAAAATAGTAAATTATTTTTTGAAAAAGTAAAAAATATTGGCACTACTCTTTTCTTCAAGACCTGTGATATTTTGAGTCGTTGAATATAGATTTTGGTTTCTAACAAAAAAAGAAAAAATATTAAAACAATAATATTGTAGAGAAAGCTTCGAAAATAATATAGAATGCAAAATTATTTTAGACTAATAAGAGGATTTGTTAATAGTCTATTTATATTATGTTCTAGATTTCTTTGTTGGGGTTGCAATGTGTTAACTAATGTTGGACTATTTAGAATAGTTTTGGGTTTGATAGATATGTTAATGATTTCGACCATTGAGTGAAGAAAAAACATATTATTCATGGGTTATTATATATATTTGATGAAATTGTATATCATATTGTATAAAAAATAATAAAAATAAGAAACTATAATTATTATTTTTTTTAAATTTGCTTTTTACCGAGAAGTTGTTTTTTATTTTTTATGATATAAGAACGTTAATTTGTTTGGTTTTACTTATTTATATTTGGCTTTTTTTGTGTCAAAATCTCTCTTTTCATAAAAAAAATGTGTTCTTCTAACCTTTTCAATCTTACAAATAAATATTTATGTTCATTTATACAAATTCAAAGTAAAATTTTCAGTTAAAAATTATGTTGAAATTTTATTACTAGATAATACTTTCTCAATCCTACAAAGATAGTCCATTATTTCTTTTTTGTCCGTCTCAAAAAGATAGTCTACTTTATTTTTTAAGAGTGAAATTAATATTTTATATTCCATTTTGTCCTTAATCTGTGTGAAAATGAGTAGAGGACTATCTTTATGGAATGGAGGGAGTACTAAATTATAAATCACATCATAGATATAGTTTTTTTTTTTTTTTTTTATAAATAATCTTATTTTTAGTTATTTAGTACATCTAAAAATTGGAGCTCTTTTTTATAGCGTATTATTAAATTATTAAATATTTTTATAGATAATTACATTTAATACGTAATTAATTTCTTATAATAATTGGGATATTTTATTGGTCTTAATTTTATGGATAAATATTTGGTTCAGTCATACAGATCCAATGTCAAATTCTCAATTAAAATTATATCTAAAATTTATACACATTCGTATTTTTATAAATCACGTTGTATTGAAATTTTTATAACTAAATCCTATTTTTAAGTTATTTATTACATATACATATTAAAGTTCTTTGCTATGTTGCATTATTTATCAAAATTATTTCAATGACAATTACATTTAATTATTAATTAATTTTTTATTCCAAAATATCTCATATCACATTTTTTAACATTAACGGTTAACAAATTTATCTAAATTGTTTGAAATGATATAGTTATTAATGATTTTTGTCCTAACTGTTAATTTTAAAATTTCAAAAAGTAATTAACCATACCAAGATATTCTTTGCTATATTTTAATTTAAATTTTATGATATTTTTTCACAATAATATATAAATTGTCTCCCAATTTACTTAACTAAAAATTGAGATGATCAATATTAAATTATAATTTCAATCAGAAAATAATTACGTTGTATAAATATTGAAAACCTAAAATATCATAAATTTGATGCAATATCTTTGTTATCCTAGCAATTTATTATTATTATTACTATTATTATTATTATTATACATGTTGTTTTTCATTGTCAATTGTCAAAATATTGAATTTTATCTTTTATATGAATGATCTCTATTATTAACTTTTTCATCTATTGTTTGAATATTCAGAGTACATGAATACTGGAGATTCTACATTTAAGTGTTCATTTTGCAAGACGAATTTTTGGTTCGAGAAGATAGTGAATAATCGTTACAAAACTTGAAGATCATATTCTATAAGGTCAAATTCTATCTGACAGTAATGCATGATACAAGTTCTTTATTCCAATGATATCGTTGAGCCATTAGAATTTTAGGATACTTATTAGATTTCAAAAAAAAAAAAACAATTTTCATTGATGGTATCATATGCCATGACTATCAATAAGAGTCAGGGACAATCATTTTCGCATGTATGATTTCTTCCTAAAAGGTTGATGTTTATACATGAAACTAATAAATGATGAACTTATCTCTTATTTGTGAATGTTATTTATTTTGTTTAAGAATTCATTTAATTTCGAATAGGATTATTTTTATTTAGAAGTTTCTTCCCGTACGATGCACGGGATGATTCACTAATTTACTTTAAAGTGGCCGCCGACCAGGGCCCGAATCGGTCGTAGACGCAAAATTTAACTTGATTTACACATTTTTCGTCTCTAAATAATGCTTCTAATTTCGCTCTCTATACTAATAAAAACGAAAAAAAATGGTAGTTGTGGTCCATGATTTGACAAGAAATGCAACAAATTACTATTCAATTCACGTGTAAATCCAACGGAATGGGAGCCCACCATAGAATTGTGATTCCGTTCCAAACTTTGTGCTAGATTCTTCTTGCAAATTCATATACTCAGCCACGCAGAGTAGATACGTGGTACTTAAGAACCAGTTGGTGCCACGTCACAATGGCAACTTGTCTTATTATGAGTTGTATTTAATTACATGCAATTAGGTATGACAACGGAGCGGGAATAATGATTTATCATTCCCGTCCCGTCCCGTCCCCTCCCCATTATTATGAGTTGTATAATTGTATTTAATTACATGCAATTAGGTATGACAACGGAGTGGGAATAATGATTTATCATTCCCGTCCCGTCCCCATTTATTTCGGGGCGGGGATGGGATGGGATGGAAAAATCCCCGTTTACATTCTCATTTTTTTTTTTTTTTTTTTAAGTTTTAAAATAATTTTATGCAGAAAATATAAAAAAATATGTAGGAACAACCCTAATATTTTCTAAATCTAATAATCATTACACATTATTTGGACATTAATCGAATATATATATTTATCTTTGTTTGTGTCTTTATTTTATATTTGATTAGATGAGAAAATACAATTCGATAAGTTTAATAACTTAATAATCATTAACTGTTTCAAAATAAGTATTTAAAGTTTATGACTGGACAAGTAATAAATTTTTGGTGCAAGAAATTTTGACATCATAGGATATTTGTACAGATAATATAGGATTTTTTTTTGACCTTTTAAATTTTAATGAAATTTGTTAATTGGGGATCGGGGACGGGGCGGGGATAGGGATAAGATGGTAATCCTCGTCCCCTGTTCGAAGATGCTTTTTCATTCCCGTCCCCGCCCCGTCCCGCCCCATCCCCATCCCTGTCGAGGATTTCCCTTCGCATTCGGGACGGGTCCCCGTCGGGTTCGAATATTCCCTGCCTCATTGCCATCCCTAATGCAATTAACATTGTAGATATGGGGAAAAAATCGTTAAAGAGGCTCGTTTTGGGGCAAGAAGTAATGGAATTTAGCTCTACACCCACTTTAATAACATCATTTTTGAAATTTGACATCCTTAATAATATAGTTTAATAATGATTAATCCACCTAAAAATAAATGATTCAGTTAAATATCACCTAATTAAAAAATGAAAAAGAAAAAGAAAACCTTACAGCTCAGATTATTTCTTTCCATATTTCAATTGGAAAACCATGACTTCTTCACCCATTTAATAAAACCCTTCTCTCTCCCCATTCTACAATGTCAGCCTCGCAATCGCCAAGCTCCATGAGTTCATCGATGAAGGTAACTCTCTTTGTCGCCAGGACGTCACATTCCGCCTCTCCAGCAGAGGAATTCAGAATGAGTTCTACTTCTGAAGAGCATCTTAGTGCATTCCATCGATAAAATTTTGAGATATTAACTTTTATTGAAAAAATTATGCTAGGGTTTGGAAAGGACATTCATTTATTTGTGAAGTAGATGCAAATTGGTGAAACACCGCTATGGAGTATTAGTGTTTGTGACCATTTTATTGTGAATTTGTTTGAAATGCAGGCCGAAGATCAAATTCAGTTTTGTATTCGAACAAAATCAATTTTGTTTATATTGATTCCGATCCAGAATTTGATGATTTTTTTTTTTTTTTTTAAATTTCTGGTTGTTTTATGTTTCCAATTCTGTTTTTCATTGTTCTTATTTGTTTATACAATCATATATTGAGTTTTTTCTTGACTTTTTTTTTTCATGTTCTCATACTGTAACTATTTTGCAGCTGATTACTTGATTCATATGCTTTCAATTGCCATCAATCAACCACTGAATGATGCTGAGCTCTATTCTCTGTTAATAATCCCCTTATTTTGTTGGTCGGGAATTTCCTTGCTCGATCTCTAAGCACCATAGTCCAAGATGCACTATCTTCTATACAAGGAATTGTGAATAAAATCAGAGACAGTGTCAAGTATGCGAAAACATCCGATTCGCGGGAGGAAAAGCTTATTGAGTTTAAATATCAACTTCAAGTGCCGATTGCAAAGAGCTTTGCTATTGATGAACAAACTCAGTGGAACACAAGTTACGAAATGTTGTTGGCTGCATCGGAGTTAAAGGAATTCTTCTCTTGTTGGACACTGTTAATCTCGATTACAAGCATATACCATCGATGAAAGACTGTAAGCAGATTGAGACTCTATGTACTTACTAGAAACCCTTCTTTGACACTGCCAATCTTCTGACAACACCAACTATGCTAATAACAAACACTTTCTTCCATGAAGAATGGAAGATTCAGCAATCAACTCTCGTCTCTTGTACCAGAAAACTGTTTGTTAAAAATACACCGCAAGTGTACGTACCACATACAAGTAATAATGGATTATTAATTAGTCAAGATTATCGATCTCACAAGGATTGCATATTCTAATTACACTCTAGTGTGATCAATTCCAATAATAAACACACACAATAAAGATTGAGTTTGGAAATGTTATATAACTTAAATATAAAGCTACAATAGACCAAATAGTTAAATAGAAAATAGTTGATGAATTGATGATAAAAGAGAGTTGGAATTCTTGATTTCACTTGACCTTCACCTAATTGATTTCTCAATAAATAAATTAAATTGTTTTATTAATCATATTAGATCCGATTTTTTAAGTTTAGTTAATTACCCCTCTTGAGTGAAATTAACCTACTATATCTCTATGTTGATTAAAAACTCGTCAATTGCATTAACCCTTTGTGAAAATAACTCAATGAATTATCTAGTTTTAAGGCATATTTGTATTGCATTGGTTTAGAATATATAACAATTTCTCAACAATAGCACATTCCACAAAATTCAAGTATGAATTTGACCAAAATAAATATAAGACAATAAATATAACAATAAATGCACAAGATAATAAATAACTTAAATTATCAATGCAAACATTAATTTCGACTAAACTAGGTCAAGTTTCTTCAATCATCCCAACACAATTTAAATTAGCCTATAATAAAATAACAATAAAACTCAAAATTTAAGTACACCATTTCAATAATGGTTTAAAATAAACAAGAAAATGAAGATTAAATAATAAAACTTTCCCTCCAACAGATTAGTACCTAGCTAAAAATGAGGATTACTATTAATAATTCTCCAAAATTGAGTCCAAAATTCTAAAAACTGAACAAGATCGGTGTGTGCAAACTCTTGGGCTGAACTGGGTCGGCCCAAATATTTTTTTGGCAAATAATGCTGCGCGGCCATGCGGTTCTATTTCGAACCCCCATTTTCGATTCTATTCACTTGCCGTGAAGGACGGTGGCCACGCCATGGCTGAACCGTAAGCTCACGTGGTTCAGCTAGTGTGGCCCTATCCATTTTATTTGTATCTGGGTCCTCCAACTATCATGATAGCTGATTTTGGTCACCAAGTTTCCAGATTTTTTTCAAATAGGTCCTTCTAAAATTGCAATTTGGATCCTTAAACTTCTGAAGGTTTGCATTTTTGTCACTCTCTTAATTGTATGATTGGTTCTAAACTTCCAAAAAGTGACAGCTTGGTCCCTAAATTTCATAGCCTTGCATGTTTTAACTATTTTCTCTCCAAAATCTTCAATTAAACATTCATTTTGTGTTTTCTTAAACGTTTTCCCATGAAGTTGAGTATTAAACCTATATAATCAGAAAATATGCTCGAGTGTCGGGAACATGCTTCAGTTTCTAGCCTCTACCTCTGTCCAAGACCGTTTGAGTAGATTTAAGGATTCTTTTAGGTGGTGATATAGGAACATTGACACACTAATACCTCTCATGCTTCACTGATTCAATATAAACTTTTATACAATTTTTAGGATCATATTACTACACCCACGTAGATACAAACCTCAAATGACGTGCTTATGTATATTCGAAGCTTCATTGATTTGTCCGTTACTTTGATATAATACATGAATTAAGATAAGCCTAATAAACGATGAATGCATTTCCTTCTGTGAGATTTGACCTATAATAATTTTTTGATCTTCACTGCACGACGCTTCTCTCATCTGTAAGGCCGCATAGCTTTGATGATATATGTGATGATCCTTTTACCAAATTTTGGCGTATATTCCGTATACCACAATTGTAGTTTGTCTAATATTATCTAATTAAAGAATATTAAAGTTTGGAAACTCAAATACAATTGCGTGTATTTTTTTTTTTCATGAGTTGGGACTTGGAAAACCAGTGTGTGATAGTGACTAAACTCAATGGCCATCGACACAATTTACCTTAAATTAGCTTACTGATTATACCTATTTTTCTCTGTTAAATTAGTTAAATATTTGATCTTTCTTTACAGAATTGGTCCATTACACACACAAACACACACGCACGCACAATATGTATAGAATATTTAATTTAGGTTGTAAATAAAATTTTAATAATTAAATAAAATTATTATAAAATTAGATTAATTACCCAAATTATATCCCTCATTTCCAAACCCTAATTCAATTATTCTTCCTTCTCCTTCTCCCTCTCCCTCTCCACCCCGTCTCTCCTGAATATCACTCTCCACCCTCTCTCACCCAAAACACACCACAAGAAGCGGTGCCTATCTCTCTCCACCCTCTCTCTCCCAAAACACAACACCAGAAGTGATGTCGCTGCATGCGACCTCAACAGGGTCGTTCGACGGTGGACAGCGACAACACAATGGTGACTTGAGCACTTTTTCGTTTACAAAGTCCTAACCAGCCAGATCTGGAACTCCCAGACGCAGAAGCGATTTTGAGGTAGGAAGCGAGGATATTCAGGAACACCGTGATGGTGGCTGTGAGACAGTGTTAGAGGAGCTAGGTTCAAAGCAACTGTAAGATTCCTCAAAGGGGAATCCTCGCGATTCTTATGTGTTAAGAAATGTAAAAGCAGAACCAGAACAGGAATAGAAACAAATATAAAAATTGACACGTAGATATAACGCTTGAAATAATTTTTATCCCGGATTGTGAGATTAAAATCAAATGATTTTGAGAATCTTGAAGGGAGGGAATCGAATCGAGTTGAAGATTAAGGAAGAAGAGTGAAGTCAAGCTCAATCGAGTTCCAAAGATTAGCAAAAGGAAGAAGCTGGCTTGCATCGACACTGAATGGACAAAACTAGAAGAATGATTATCTACTTCAGAGGCTTCGAACATGGCTACTGAAAAATAAGATGGCTGCTTTAGAAAAATGTATATATTGTTAGAATAATTAGCACATTCTAGAATATGCTTTTGAATATGCTTAGAATATGCTTAGAATATGCTTTATATGCTTTAGAATATTCTAAGCATATGCTTTTGTTTTGTATGTATATATAGGATTGAGTATTATAATGAATGGTATGGTTTAAGGGTTGTCTCTTCTCTCTTTCTTTTCTTCCATTCTTTCTTCTTCCTCTTAATTTATTTGTAGAACATATATAAGGATATATATGTTATTGTGTTTTCTACATGGCTGATGAACTTAATGCTCTACATAAGACAGACACTTGGGAATTAGTTTCTTTACCACCAGGAAAACATGCTATTGGATCTCGTTGGGTCTATAAGATCAAGACCAAATCTGATGGTTCAGTTGAGCGTTACAAGGCTCGATTGGTTGCTAAGGGATTTTCTCAACAGTATGGCTTGGATTATGAGGAGACATTTGCCCCTGTTGCAAAAATGACTACTGTACGTACACTTATTGCGGTTGCTTCTATTCGTCAGTGGAGTCTCTCTCAAATGGATGTTAAAAATGCCTTCTTGAATGGAAATCTTCAAGAAGATGTTTATATGGTTCCTCCACCTGGTGTTCCTCATTCTCCTGGATTTGTTTGCAAACTTAAGAAAGCTCTATATGGTCTCAAACAAGCACCTCGTGCCTGGTTTGAGAAGTTTTCTACAGTTGTGCTCTCTCTTGGTTTTACATCTAGCCATCATGATTCCGCTTTGTTCTGTAGATGTACTTCCACTGGTCGTATTCTCCTTCTGTTGTACGTTGATGACATGATCATTACTGGTGATGATGTTGTAGGGATAACCAATTTAAAATCAGAATTGGCTCGTCTTTTTGAAATGAAGGATTTGGGTCCCTTAACTTACTTTCTGGGGATTGAGGTTGCTTCTTCTCCTCGAGGTTATATGCTCTCTCAGTCTAAATATGCTGCAGATGTCGTTGAGCGTGCTCGTCTTACTGATACTAAAACAGCTGATACTCCTATTGAGGCTAATGTTCGTTACTCATCTTCTGATGGTGAACCACTGTCTGATCCTACTTTGTATCGTACTATTGTTGGTTCCCTTGTCTATCTTACCATTACTAGGCCAGACATTGCTTATGCTGTGCATGTTGTCAGTCAGTTTGTTTCAGCACCTACCATGGTTCACTGGGCAGCGGTTGTTAGAATCTTGCGCTATCTTCGTGGCTCTTGCTTTCAGAGTATTTTATTCCCATCGACCTCCTCCTTAGAGCTTCGAGCTTACTCTGATGCAGATTGGGCTGGGAACCCAACTGATCGTAAGTCTACTACTGGCTACTGTGTATTTTTGGGTGACTCTCTTATCTCATGGAAAAGTAAGAAGCAGACAGTAGTTTCTCGCTCATCAACTGAAGCAGAATATCGCGCTATGGCCTCCACTACTACTGAGATTGTGTGGTTACGTTGGCTACTTGCAGATATGGGTGTTTCTATTTCATCTCCCACCTCTATGTATTGTGATAACAAGAGTGCCATCCAGATCTCACATAATTCAGTGTTCCATGAGCGCACGAAGCACATTGAAATTGATTGTCACCTTGTTCGTCATCATCTTCAGCATGGGACTATTACCTTACCTTTTGTCTCTTCATCATTGCAGCTTGCAGACTTCTTCACCAAGTCCCATCCGACTTCTCGCTTCCGATTCTTACTTGACAAACTCTTGTTGCTTCATGCTATAGCATCGTGAGTTTGAGGGGGAATGTTAGAATAATTAGCACATTCTAGAATATGCTTTTGAATATGCTTAGAATATGCTTAGAATATGCTTTATATGCTTTAGAATATTTTAAGCATATGCTTTTGTTTTGTATGTATATATAGGATTGAGTATTATAATGAATGGTATGGTTTAAGGGTTGTCTCTTCTCTCTTTCTTTTCTTCCATTCTTTCTTCTTCCTCTTAATTTATTTGTAGAACATATATAAGGATATATATGTTATTGTGTTTTCTACATATATTACGCAAAAATCAAGAATTCATGTGGATTTTGTGGCTAAAGCCCTGTAGAGAATTCCAACCGTGTGTTAACAATGAGCAATATTGAGGCGTAAGTGAGATTAAAAAAGTAATAATGGATAATTGTGACCTTATAATTCGCTAAATGTGACGAAAAAAAGTAACCTAATAATTGACAAGTTATAACGAAGAAATCAAATAATTGTCACCTAATAATTTGATAATTATGACTTAAAAATTCCTGATTTAATAATTTGATAAGTTGTGACCTACAAATAATCCAGGTTGGATTAATTTGACATTTTGTGACATATTGAATTAATAATCCGTGACCTTAAATTAAAACCATTGTGACATGGAAATCGATTCGATCCGTGATATAATATTTTGATAATTTGTTAAAATCAATTGTGACATAACAAATTTGTGTTTTGTGACCTGAAATTATATAATGTTGTGACATTAATATATATAATTAATAAAATATTTTTAATTATTTAATTTAATTAATTGAACCTAATTACAACCTGATTTTTGAAATTATACATGTTTAATCTCATTTTTGAAATATGTATATTTAAACACCTTATTTATGTATTTTTCCTTTTTTTTTTAGTTAAAAAATTAAATGGGCTAACACAAAAGTCTAGTGCAGGCCTCTGTGGGCTTGTTTCCAACAACCAAAACCCAACAATCTAACACCAAACGTTGCAAACACACCTCGTTGATCGACCTCTAGCAGATCACACAAAAAAAATGTCTTAGAAGTTTAACTGCTACCGCCGCACCTCAACATCCACCACAAGAAAGCTTTTGAAACCCTCGACCTATTTCGCCCTACTCTGCGCCGACGATTCCTTCACCCCCGACCGTCAGGACCACCAATCAAGCATGATTTTTGCCATGCGTTTTCAATTTGGGCCTCTTATTAGTAGATTGGGCCTTAGTTTGTTAATGTAATACAAGGTATCTGATTGTTAGTGTGGACCGATAACCTATTTGCTTCTAAAATATTTTTTGAGTCAGTATAAAAAAACATGCTTCTATTTATTTGAATGATATTTCATTGTTTTCATGTTGCATTGCTCAACCATTCGATAGCCGTGCCAACATGAAGAAGACGATTAGGACACCGTTCGATTATTGTGAATCTCGCGAGGTACTAATTTCAATATGTTGGCTTGTCTAGTTTAACAAAAAAATGTATTGGCGTGAATATTAAAAGTTAGTAGTCCAAATATTAACAAGCGGAAAACAATTTCTTCAATCTTCATTGCCTTTTCATGACACACTGAAAATTTACTCTCATCAGTTGACCAATCATATGCCGTGACTATGTCCACACCTCTTTCTACACTTATTACGACTTTGGCCTCTGATGAATTATTACAATATCTTGGTTTTGCTATACGAGTAATTGTTGCTTCTTGTATTAGTGAAAAATTTCGCATTACGACACCCAATCTCCCTTATAGTGATGAGACAATGCGAGTCATCTTTCCATTAATTATATCATCATTTGCATCTCTCACTAACATATCTACCAACTTATATGCTTAGGGAGTTAGGATATTAGAGAATGGCTAATGTGAGGTATTTCATCATCATGTTGGATCTAGAATGAGAGTTTTTGATAATTGAGATGTTCCAACATTTTCCTTCAATCTTAAAGGAAACTCATCTGGGAAGTATCTTCACAATTATAGAAACAATTATGACCCTTATGCTGACCAAAAGCGATCTTATATCTATGGACATGATTACTCTTCTTTTGAATAGCATGAAAAAGAAAAATAAGGAGATTTTTCTCATTGCATTAATGTAGTGGAAATAGTTTTAGAGAATTGTGCTAACACGATTAAACCTTATTTTTCACAACATATAACATCTTTAGAGATTTCTTTCGATGATCATAGTGCAATTGTTTTTTTTCTTTGCCCAGACAATGAGAGTTCTAAACAATGTATCGTGTCCCCTACCGTTATCACACTTATAGCCGATACACTTAATGTTGAGGAATCACCTATCACATTGCCACCAAAGTCAAACATTTCACGTGTCATTGATCTCCTGCCCACTATTTTGTATGACTTTCATGTTGACTGGCCATCATACTTAAAATGGAAGTTATGGTTTCAATATAAAAGAATTGTTTCCGAATCGGGTCCCATTCGAGCATTCGATGTTGCAATCATTTTTTCCCACAGGCCAGTTTACTGCTCTAGTTCCTTATACCCCTCATTATGCACAAAAAATTGAAAATTTTAAAGTTGAGTTGCATGTGTTTTTGTTGCATGGAGCTCCATTAAGATACTTGATTCGAACGAGAGATCGTCCCCCTTGGCCAAATCATATTATTATGGATAAATTGAAGCTTCTACTGTCATCAATTATTGAGTTCCATTATTTGATTCATAAGAAAGATGGCCCCTTGGTCAGATCATATTCTTTGTGATGATGTGCAGCTTCAGTTTATGTCATATGTTCAATTCATGTATTTTATTTATTATAAAGACCATCCTCCTTAGTATGATTTCAGCCAGACACTGTTATCCAAGGTTCAATACATGAATTTGGTCAAGACAAAAGATCGACCTTCTTGGAGTATGAAGTTCCATCTTAACTCGTCAGAGTCGATTTCTCCTAGCTAGGGAGAATGATGGAGATCAAGATATTACTCACTCGATAGGGTCGAGTTTTTGTCTCACCTTAGGAGAATTTATGCGACCATCATTTTTATTAGTTTCTTGTTGGATCTTTTATTGGGCTATTTATCTGGACCTTATTTATTTTTTATGTTTATTGGGCTCATATATGGGCTAACCCAAACCCATTGACATTTAGGTTTATTTTACTATACTAGTTTGATGCACGTGCGATGCATATGTCGTATTTTAGTTAAGTATGTAATAGCGTGTGGCATTATCATGTTGGAAGGTTGATAAATTGTTTGAGAATAAATGTACATAGTTCGATAACATGTTAAATGAATGGATTGGAATGGAATGGCTAAAAAGTAAAAGTATCAAAATAGAATTAAATTTATAGAAATGTATAATTTTAGAAATACATAACGAACATGTACCTGAGTCTTTGCTCCAAAAGCATGTAATATGTATTTGTTGTTGCTCTTACTTCAACCTGAAGTGCATTACTTTCTGGTCCATCAACCGTCTCAAAAAATAATAATAAAAAAAAGTCATACAAAAAATTGTAAACACGTACTGATTTACACTTTCATTTACGATCTATAGTACACATCACTAAATGTAAATACCATGAAAAAAAATATGAAGACGCATTTGTTCTAGAATAGAGTTAGTTTATTTACACATATATAACCTTCTAGATTAAATAAGCGTCCACTTGATGTCAAACTTATTGCAGATCCATCATATACAGCACCTTTAAACTTCATTTGATCATGAAAAAAACATTTTCTACATAAAAAAACACGTAAAAATAATACTATTTCAATCTAAACACTATAGTAATTGCTATATTAAATGTATATTGTTGATGGTTGACTCCAGCCCGGAGGTGTTACGGACCCGTCAACACACGAATTATCCACTGTGAAGTGGGTTTGTTCTATTTTCAAGTGGACGCGTCCCCAGGATGACTTGAACCCAAGACCTCTTGATACGAGGATTCTTGGAGCACTCCTAATACCACTAAGTTAACTGGTTGAATCCAGCCCAAAGGTATTACGGACCCGTCAACATATATGAACTCAATTCCTATACCAATAGATTCCTCCATTTCTAACATGCACTTATATTGATAGTTGGATGAAAAAGTAATCTGAAACGTCAACATTAACCTATGTGCAGTAGGAAATTCATAAAAAATAGAAAAGAATAATAATGATGTTTTTTTGTCACTATCATCTCATTTTTATTTTATTTTTTTCAGTTTGTGCTACATGTAAAATATATAGTACATAATATGTATGAAATGTGCATAATTAACATCATAATTAAGAGCTAAAAAAATAATAATAATAGTAATAATACAATGTACGAGAATAAACCTTTTAAGCTTCGTAATAAAAAATGATATGTAAATTTAATATCCCATGAAGGGGTAAAGAAATTAAGCATGGTATTAAAACAAATTAATGTGTAAGAGAAAATAAAGTAAAATGAAATGAAACCAATATAATTTAAACCATGATGAAATGTGCTACAGTTTTCATCAAGTTAAGATTGGCGTGTAAAGTTCTTGTAATTGATCATGTTTATTTTGTTATTTATTTGTCTGGAGGTATAAGTACGGATGACAAATTGACCAAATTCTCAAGACTTATTTTTCAATTAAGTGCTATGAGTAAAGCTTTAGGGGTAAAAACACATTTGAAGTGGTTGTATTATATCTGACTATACTGGATCGAGTTTATTTTTCTACACTGCAAATTAAGCCACGAAATAAAACAAATTTAGTAAACAAATAGAGAAGCTAGCTCAATAAGAAAGACTGATTTAGTATCAACTAATGATAAAATATCGCAACTAAATTACTCCGAGAATAATTTATTATTCATAATCTTTCTCTTTTCTTTTTACTTGTTAAAATGAGAATTAAAAAAAAAAAGGTTTGATTTAGTAGACAGCCAGTTGTCTTTCAAGTTACAATAGGAGTACTAAATTTCTATAATCAAAACTAAACCACCTAATAAAAGCTCATCCAAATTAGGTAAAAAATGTTAGTAGAAGCAAAAGTTTTTTTTTTTTTAATTCAATTATGATTAAATAAATACCATTATTCTCTCAGGGAATATAATCAAACAAAATTATATTTAGTGCATAATACAACAAGTTGACAACATGTCTCAAACTTTTTAGGTGAAACATAAATAGAAAAATCTAAAACTGATATAACAACTTACCACACACCTCAATACATATGATATATTCTAGTGTACATGTTTTAAAAACCCGTGCCATTAAAATACAATTCAAGAGTTTACGATTATACAATAAGAACTACTGACTGTAAACTAATGAACATAAACATGAACAAATTACTTGAACCATATACAAACTCATCTATCTATGAACCTTAGTTTAGTTATTTAGCTAAGTAATAAACAAGTGAAAGAAATTAAAACTCACTCCAAATATATATAGGTGTACTTTTTAACTAATATGGAACATGTTGACCATAAAATCTGGTAGGACCTTGGATCAACACGTCGCAATTCCTCCCTCTTGAACACGTGGATCTCCTGCGCATTAGGACAAACAATCAGCTTGCAAAGAGGGCTGAGGTAGCTCCCGTTTGCACTCCGATAACTAAGTCAGTACTCATTTCTAGTAAATATAAATTGAGTGCGGGAAATATAAGTGTGTAAAAGAGAGAAAAGGGAGTGAGATTTTATATATTGAGTTTCTAACATTTTTCTTGGAGGCAAGTGTGCTCTATTTATAGAATGAGTAATTCTCTTAGATTGTGACGTGTGTTATGCTTTACACGTGTTGCACCCCTGGCCGTGGGAGAGATAAATCAATTGCATGGATGTAATCATTGCTATCTTCTATAGGAGATGGGCACCTGTCACATCCCTTAAAAAAGGCGCTGTCTCATCATGCTACAGTTTGCGAGGAGGGTCACATCTTTATGACATATTGATTGTCCCATCGCCGATCCTATGAACCACCTCGAATTAAATCAGATCAGAACAACCAGTTCTGCAATGAAGGCTTCAGATAATATTTCACTCCGACAATTCGTTAGCCTATGGGGCCCTAGGTTCTATAATTCGCTGGCATCCATCAGGCCTCGTGCGGGCCCCCACAAGTGACACGTTGGGCTTATTTTAGGCATGGTTGTAACATAACCCTCTCGACATTATCCGCCTTCCTCATGAAGAAAGAAATCTTAATTATATTCATTAATTTGCAAGGTTGGAAGTCAATTTACATTAACAAAATTAGAAACAAATCCACAATTGAGCTCACACGACAATGAATCACGCAACATTATCTCCACCAATCATGTGGAGATAATAATGATTAATAGAGAAAGTTGCATACTTATAAGGTGATGATGAGAAGAGCATGCAATAAATCTATAATATCCCGGAACTAAGGGTGCGTTTGATATGCATTGAATTTCATGGAAAATATGATTTTCAATCTGATTTTTCAACTTTACACTGTTTGGTTGCCTAAATTTTTCATGGAATTCATTTTTTCACTTACCTCGAAATTCGGTATTTTCTTTGTTTTGAATGAATTCGTTTTCCGCGCGGGGGGAGGTTTTATTTTCATGAAAAATCTTGTACCATATTCCTTACGTTTGATCATTTTTGTTGTTGTTAATTGATTTTATTTTTTTCTAAAAATTAACATTATTATTATCAAGTACAAATGTGTGAAAAAATAATTTTTTTTATTAAAATTGATAAATTTTACTTTATTTTTCATGAAAAATAATGTCAATCAAACAACAAAAGTTAAAAAATTCCCTACTTTTTTCACCTAGAAAATTTAACCAATCAAACACATTAAACTTCCAATTCTCAAGAATTCAATTCCCTGAAATTTATTTTTTTCCACCAAAATTTCACCATCGCTATCAAACGCAGTCTAAGAAAATGTGGATTATTCTTGTTGTCGGACCTCAATGTTAGGCAATTGTAAGTAGTTAAAAGGGATTAAAGGGTTTTGCATGATTTTAAGTTCATCCGATAATTATAACTTTGCGATACTCGACTCTAAGACTCAATAGTCATGATCACAAGAAATGGAGAGAAAAGGAACTACATTGAATTGAATATTACCCTACATTTTAAAAATTGATACAAAGGACTAAGGACTACACAACTAATAAATTGGATCGTTGTAACTTACATAGTTTCTGAAATACATGTAAAAATACCTTTAAAAATTGAAATTAAATTATTAATACAGAAAGCAAATCCATATAAGAAATTGAAAAATAAAATACAAGTTTTACACAATGTACATGTCATTATAGTGTAATAAACGTACTTTTGGGGAAAATGATTGAATCTATCAAAAAAATTAGAACACGATATATAGATAAAATCTAATAAAATCTCCTTGCACCAAAAAGAGTACAAACATATTCAGTTATACACGATCGGAGAATGACTGTATTTAATTATTTTTTAACAAATTGCACAAAAGCACATCTCGTTCCAACAAGTATCCTTAGCTTGACATCGTTTTGAGTGTTCCCAAACAAACCGGTCAAAGATATGGAGTTTAAAACATGACCATAAAATTTAAAAAAAAAAAAAAAAAGGGTGAGAATTGAAGGATACTCGCCACTTAATTTCTCTATATTGAAAAACTCATTTTCTTAAAGACAGAATTATGGGTTCTTTAGTCATGTTTTTGGACGAGATTATATTTTTTGGGAGGAAAAATGGTTCCCATATAACATTGTTTGTTGAAAATTTTATAGGTGTTGAATTTTTTGTTATTTTTTTTAATTTAAATAATGATACTCAAAATATTAAATACCTTATCATTTACAGGAAAACCAACTCATATAATTGTTGACACGGAGTATGAAATAGGTAATTTAGTTTCAAATTAAAAATCCAAAATTTGATTTCTATAAAAGTTTGGCAAATTACATCCAATCCAATAAAATAAAAGAAACATACAAACAAGTAAATTGACAGTCGACAGAGCAACAAATGACATGTATTAAAATGTTTACCTTCCCATATGTTGGATATTGATTTAATAATTCAAGAAATTTGTTAAGTATTGAAAATCGACTAAAGTGACTTTATGTCAACTTTGGCCAAATATTTAAATTTGACCCAATCTGTTTAAGCAAATTAGTTTACTACTTCGCCGCTTCGGGGTACAGAAACGTGGAGAGAATTCAAATTTCTCTGTATGTGTATATTTGGCATTTCGAAACTAATATCGGATGAATGAAAAATTACGGAAAATGAAGAAAATCGGGTCAAATTTTTTGCCCATGTTCAACTTTCGCGTAAATCCATGCAATCGCACGGCTTATAACCATGCGATCGTATGATTATCCGAACAGTTGTTTCATTTGGAAGGGTTGCGTGGTTTGACTCCACACCACTTCGTCCACAACCCTTCATCATTTATAAATATGATCATTGTGATGTCCTAGTCCTAGCACCAATGATATGCAATTACAATATCATTCTTTCTTCTCATCTTAAACAAAATTCTAGCATTCTTGTTGCATAATTTTGATTTTTCTTCTTCATTTTCATTTTCGAGTACAAAATCACATTTTGATTCGTTGTGCTTGTGTTTAGAGTGCTACAAACACAAGTGAGAGTTGTTGTATTTTGGGAGTTGATTGTCATATACGTTAGGTATCGTTGCGAGGTAAATTCGATTTAAGGACAAAGTGTTCAACATTTTTCTCGACTTTGTCACCTTTTTCCCATTTATTTTTCTTGTTTCTTTACCGTTATTCTATTCAATTTTTGACACGAATTTACATATAATTATTTTATTTCTTTGGTCTCACTATAAACAAAATATTCCAACACCATCAAATGAAGAAATTGCAGATTCTGCTTCCTCTTTTGTGGCAAATGAGACAAAACCATATCCAACTGATCTTCTCGAAGGATTATCAAAGATAACTCTAGTTGAAACGTGATTGAAGTTGGAAGAAAAGAATTCTTGGAGAAAGAAATATAAGCAAATAATAAAAATTAACTTAAAAAAATCATACTACAACCACAGAGAAATCAAGGCATAGATAGAAGCGAAGCAACAACCTCAATGCATAGATCGAACCTGCAAGAACAAAAAGAAGTAAATCGGATACATTTTTTTATTTAAATTAGAAAATAAAAATACATAAACCCTATAATAAAAAGGACATGACAGAAACTTGATAAGAAAATAAAATGCTACCCAATTGCCTTGAACTATGAACATAATAAAAAAGAAAAAACAGACACATAATAAAGAAGGAACATTTAATCTGCACACAAATCCAACAATAACAACCAAATAAAGACCAAAAACAGAAAACACACTCAATCCAGAGGAAGAAAGAAGACATGAATTTCTTCACATTCGAGTAGCGTCGACATCAGAACACCCACCCAAAAAATAAATGATGAGAAAGGCCGAAATTTTGAAGAAAGAACCAGTTTATTTTGCCTAAGAAATCAATCATTTGAAGAAAAATAGTCATCAAAACACACAAATGAAACACTAAGCACCGACTCAAAAGATAAAAAAAAAAAACAAAAAGGGGAAAGACACGAGCAAAAAATCACCCATAAGGCAAGCTATTCTCTTCCATGGAATAAGAAAAACAAATAAATAAATTAAGCAAAAAGTTGATCAAATATACACAAAGACCATATGGGGAAACAAACCAAAAAAAGGGAGAAGATTCATGAGAGGAAGAACTAGGTGGAAAACGACTGCCAAAATTGATCTCCTTCAAACCCTATTGAGCCTAAACCCTCACCCGCCCGCCTATCTTAAACCTGATCTATCCTGAATTTTGGTGAAAAATGTAAATCACAAAATGTGTTGAAGACTTATCCTTTAACTTCGCTTGTTAAGGACATTTTCTATTTTTCAAGAATCGAATCGAATCGAACCCTCACCTAATAACTACGAACATGTTAGATTTTCTCATCTCACATTTCATTTGAGCTAAGCCCTAGGCCCCTAGGGCAAGGTTTATATGCTTGTAATTTGTACGGAGACTTTATGAATGACGGAAAACATTGAGGCTGCTGCCTTTTCTTTCCCTTCCCTATTTCTTCAATCCCTTCCCTTCCTTTCCCTTCCCTTCGGCTTCTTCTTTTTCCCCCTCTTTCTTTCTGTAAAATTCTATTTCTCTATTGATGCTACATTAGGTTTGATTCGCTTAGATGATTTTGTAAAATTCTCTCCGTCATTTACTAATTCAATCTACTGGGTTCTTAGTGCAGTTGCCTCTCTCTAGTGACAGTCTTTTTTTTTTTAAAAACCTCTAGTGACAGTCTTGTTTTCAAGGAATATAGACATTTACAACGTCAAGAAAAAATGGCAGGGAGTAGCCGATTGAAAAGAAATGATAAGCCTTCAATCAGATACAGGCAGAATCCTCTCAAGGGGGCATCCTTTGAGCTTTCTGATTTTAATCATGTTGATAATCCTATCATTTCATCGGAAAATGATAAGTGTAGCCCTAGAAATTCTGAGATCAAATCTTCAGAGATATTGTCCACAGCCGACCTAATTTCCGCAGCAAGTTCTGTATGGGATTGTGCAAGTCAGCCCCTGTCTTTTCTTCTCCCAAAAACTAGGTACAGATGCAAAGTTGATGCCTGTCAAGGAGGTGAAGAAACTCACTGTTCCAGCAATGAAGTAATTTTCTGTACATCCACACCTGCTGATGATCAATATTTTGCTGTCAATTTGAAAAGTAAAACAAATTCTGCACCAGTGGCGTCAACAAATTTCGAATGTTTAAGTGTGACCCAAAAAATTTCTTGCTTTCAACCTAATACTGAAAGCTATTCTTTCTTGAGCATCCTTCATGGTAGGTTTACCACAACTCATAAGTATTGCAAAGACAATCAACTTTTAGGTATAGGAATAGCGCATAATTTGTTTAGCATATATGGATGGATGGGTGAAATAGCTCTTGCAAAACCACCTGGTCAGGTAAATTCTTTGAGGATCAAGTACAGGTGGGCAAGTGACTGTTATGTTGGCAACTCTTCAAGTAGTGCAGCCAGTGGCTGTGCGTCTACTAGCACAAATGGTACAAGTAGTTTGGTCTCTCTGAATTCTGATTGTAATGCTGATGCAGCACAACCTGTAGGTTCATTATTAAGTGAAGATGCACAGTTTAACTTGAATGCAGCTAATCTTTCTTCGCGCTTAGAAATTGCTACGGGTCCCCAAGAGCTTGAAGCTAATAATTGTAAGATTCCTGATTTGAGATTTGATGCACACTTCCAAGAGTCAGATAGTAATGCTTGTGAAGAAAGTGAAAAGGAAACCAAGTGCCAATGTGAGCATCAAAACAGTCAAGAGATAAAATCTATCAAAAGGGACTCTTCTGAACTTTGTTTGTCAGCAAAGCGGAAACCTCATTATGCACTTGCCAAGCAAGAGCATGCTTTTGCAGGAGCAATGGCTGGGATATTTGTCAGCCTTTGTCTGCATCCAGTGGACACCGTTAAGACTGTTCTTCAGTCATGCTGCATAGATCAGAAACCCCTTCACCACATAGGCAGATCTATTATTTCTGAAAGAGGTGCGTGGTGTTGCAAGATTGCTGGTGACATTTTTGGAATTCAATATTTCTCTCCCATTCAAAACTAATAGAATGCTATTTTTTCAGCAATCAAAGTAAATGACTAATTTGAAGTTCATTGCCAGGTGTAATGGGACTTTATCGTGGCATTTCCAGCAATATTGCTTCTTCAGCACCAATATCTGCTGTCTACACTTTCACATATGAATCAGTGAAATGCACTTTGTTTCCGTTTTTCCCCAAGGTGAAAAACTCATTCTTTATTAGGGAAAACAGGATTGGAAATGTAAATTGTTGTTGAGTCACCTTGAGATATTGAAATTTATCATGTTAATAACATGCATATTTCTTTTTGTAGGAATACCAGTCTCTAGCCCACTGCATGGCTGGGGGTTGTGCGAGTTTAGCTACATCATTCATTTTCACTCCAAGTGAGCGAATAAAGCAGCAGATGCAAGTTGGTTCACACTACCGGAACTGTTGGTATAACCTTAAGACCCTGATGCATATTTGTCATGTAGATTTCTCAATTTTGAATGCTCTATAATATTCTGTAACTTCATGTTAATGTGATAAAAATGATTAAATAGAAGGTAGGAAAACATTACAACTTTTTGATTGGGTTGATGGGGGTTCCCCTCATGAATGGGTCAGCTTGATAAAGCCTGACTCTTCACACCAAAAATTAAGATTTATGCAGTCATTGGAAGAAGTTTATTTAGCGGGGGCTGTTATTATCTTGTTATGGTGTTGGCAATGGTCCTTTTATTACCAAAGAATTAAAGATATTTGACAAAACTTCCTATGAAAATTTATATGGATAACCAAGCCTAAGAGAGGTACATCGTATGATTATCCATAATAGATATGGCAGCAAAGCCTTCTCTTTTGTGCTTTTTATTTATTTTTAATTTTTCACAGAATTGAGTTGCCGAACTGGTTGCATTTCTTTAGTAATTTCAGTTCATTCCCGTCTTTCAATTTCTCAAGTTTCATTTGATGTGTACATTAAAGTGGACAAGCTTTTGCTCTAGAATTGGTATTTAGTTTTATTTAATTATGCATTTTGCAGGAATGCCTTGATAGAGATTATTAAGAAAGGTGGTTTGTCTTCATTGTATGCTGGATGGGGAGCTGTACTATGCAGAAACATTCCACACTCTGTCATCAAGGTAACTTGGGATAACACACATTGGGATGATTGTGCAGGAAAAATTTAATTTTATGTCTGGTTATTGGTAATTTTTTCTCAATTTTTCAGATTATATGATCTGTTTTTTCTGGTAATCCTGGGAATAGCATATAGAACAATTATGTAGAGTTGAAGTTCCGAAGTTGATTTTTGGTTGTCATCTGGAAGTATTATTTGATTATTTGATCCAATCTATAAGCTTATATTTAACGGTTTTTCAGCTTCCACCAAAAATTCTCATTTTTATATTTGTTGGATGTACTAATTTCAATTGCAGTTCTATACATATGAAAGGTTGAAGCAATTGATGTTGCCATCAGATCGATCAAATGTTCAACCTAACACATTAGTCACGGTTTGTTTTCTACGCTGCTGAATAACCCAATTCACCATGTTTCTGTGTTTGACCCATTGCTTCCCGTTCTTGCAGCTAGTTTGTGGAGGACTGGCTGCATCTACAGCTGCATTATTTACAACTCCGTTTGATGTTGTCAAAACAAGATATCAAACTCAGGTTAGTTATTTCATATTTGATCTTCGATCTGAACCTTCGCATCTACTCTCTCTCTTAGAGTATGAACTATATACGCCTCCAAACCAAATATGAAACGAAAATTTGCTCTGTTCTTGTAGAGAAAGGTTGTTCAATCAATACTGTCTTGCTAGTTTCAGTTTCTTCTCTCCGAGTTTGTGGGTTTGATGCATAATTTAGCCTGTTTGGCTCATGTATATGAACTTTTTATAAACATTGAAGCCATTTTTCATCCATACATCTCGAGAGATCCACAAGTACTATCTACTTATCAATCACTCATTTTGATCTATTTTATAATTTAAAATGTCTATAAACACTCCGCAGACATGCTTAGTAGTATTTAGATTGCAAAGCTCCAACAAAAATGTTTTCATGCAGATTCCGGGATCTGTCAACAAATACGATGGTGTATACAACACGCTTAAAGAAATAGCAAAGCATGAAGGCCTGAAAGGTCTCTACAGGTGAGGAGTTAAAAAACATTTTGCAGACGTTTTACCTAAAGATATACTTGCCGCTCTTCTGATAACTTATAATCTTAGATTGATTGAAATCCTCTCGACAATAAAATCTGCATTGTATCATATGAAATATAATTACTGCATACACGTCTGCTGTGATTTGTTACCATGAGGGGAAATTATATAATAACCGTTGTTTTGTTTTGCTTTTGCTTTTAATTTGGTTTCTGTCTAGTTTGAAATTTAGAATCATATTCAGTTCTTGATACCTGTTGTTTCGAGCCTCTACTTCTGACAAATTGACAATATGACTGATGCTGTTTAAGGGACTGTCGAGTAATGGTCCTTTTGTCTCCCGTTAGTTTCAATTTTCCTGTGAAATACACAGAGAGAACCTTTTCAGAAGTCAAAAATTGAACATACCATTTATGTTCATGTAGACATTCTATCCAGTATGCCACAGTTGCTGTAGGAAGCTTCTAAATTATTTTCATTTTGTAAAATTTAAAAAGAAATCTAAGAGAGAATAAACAAGGAAAAAATGGAAAGAGCTTTTTACGATAGGATTTCTTTGATGCAACGGAAAGGCATTACTTTACCAGCCTAGGCTGCTCCTATTTATGGAAATGTGTTGAGCATTATTTGAAAGAAAGCATATTTAAGCATGTTGTTGATTATGTAATCTCATGGGTAAAATGTACAAACATTCACTGAACTTTGGAAGTGGAAACACTTACTCATCCAACTTTCAAAGGGAAACAAATACTCACCGAACTTCTGATCATGTCAACTATCCCTCACCATAGACACTTCCGCCTAAAAAAACTAGCAGAAAATTACACGTGGCGCAAGGCATCCCTCGTGGCACCATATTACAAGGTTGTTGATTCCACTTCAGTAAGGCCACCAAACACGCCTAGTACTTTTGCAACTACAGAACATGGAGAAATTGGATGTCTTCACAGGAATTAAGGATTCAGTTTGAAATCAGAATTCTCCTTCCACTCGTATAAGAATTAGGGTTTTTTGTCCAAAGTATTGAGGGATTCCACTTCCTTCTTCGAAGAATCAGACGACACCTTCAGGTCCATCGAGGGAAAAAAATCAGATCCACTAGTTCTTTAATGTTGGGCAACAAGCCCCGGTGAGTAGAAAATTGCATGAGCAGCTACAATAAATGTAATCCTTTCGTTTGAGAATTATATGGTGTAATTCATGTTACTAATTCTTTGTTCTTTCCCTTCACTCTTAGCGAAATTGTCATAATGCACAAACAAATGAACTTTGTGGCTGAATCTGTTATTATAGCAGTTCAGCATTTCACTACAGTACGTTTCAAATAGTTAGGCTGGAAAAAGGGCACCAGTACTTCTCTTTTTGAATAGACATTGAACAAAATGCTAGGAACTTTCTATAAGAAATCAATATTCCTTTAACCTTCTCTTTATCCGTTCTCCAATTCTAGCCCCAGTTCTACGGATTAGAAGCCAAAGAGCAAGATTTTCTCTCTTAATTTAGAAAAAATCCTGGGATCTGCATCTGATAATGGGTATGATATGGGCTCAGAATCTAAACCGTTGGCTGAAGATTTAAGGGAGAGCAAGGTTCAGCTATGAAGGACAAGGTGAGCTCACCAGAGAAGAAGGAATATCCTGCGGTGAGGTTAGAGTGTAATAATCCTGGGGACTTGACAGCGACTGGCAAAAGTATAAGGCATGTTTGGTGGCCTTGCTGACGTGAAAACAATAACCTTGTAATATGGTGCCAATAGGGATGCCTTGCGCCACGTGTAATTTTCTGTTAGTTTTTTGAGACGGAAGTGTTTATGGTGAGGGATGTTTGACAAGATTAGAAGTTCGGTGAGTATTTGTCCCCTTTGAAAGTTGGGCGAGTAAGCGTTTCCACTTCCAAAGTTCGGTGAGTGTTTGTTCATTTTACCTTTAATCTCATTAACTGGATCCAAAGGGATAAAACTGCATTGTTTCTAAGCTATAATATTGTATTTTAAATAAAGATTAATTTTTAAGCTCAAACTAATGTTAATGTTTACAAACAAGAAATTCCAAAAAGCTGGGTGTGCTCTTGCAGGCATAATTTGTTTTTCTTGGGTGTAGTGGCAAAGTTGATAGATAAGTAAATTCTAATGAAAAATATAGCTCCAGAAGAAAGAGCTCGACCAATGAATCTATCACTGCCAGTATCAACTGAGGTGTCCAATCCAACTTGACGAGCTTGCGACCTTCAAGATAGGTTCAAATTCCATGGAGGAAATTTATTTCCATAGTGTAAAACTGTAATTCCCCAATTTTTCCAAACTCCGTACCTGTGAGTACATTTGTTGGACCTGTCCATTGTCTGAAATCATCTACGTCATATTCTATAGCTGATTAATTCTATAGCCATGGGTCCATCCAGCACCACTTAGCAGTGTTAAGTCACTTCACTTTAGCTTGCTTGACTCCAACTGATCAGTATTTACTATTTATATATTTCTAAGCTAGAAAATGTGGCTTAAACAGAGGGAGATTTGATTTCACGCATCAAGTTTTACACGACCTATTTTAGTTGCTTAAAATCTAGCTGGCTTCATATCGTTCAGTAGACCTAGCCATGAATAGAACTCAAGAAATTCATATAGCTAAGATAGATGAAAACAAGGGTTTGTTATATTTTGGTTGTTCTCCTGTATAATTTTGTGGCTTGGGGGGATGAGATGCTTGTTCTTTTATGCATTAAAAAGATTTAGAAAGCTCTTGCTACCTCTGAGAGTTTTTGAATCTTAATTTTACTATCAGGGGTTTGACTCCAAGGTTGGCAATGTATATGATTCAAGGAGCACTCTTCTTTGCATCATATGAATCTTTCAAGAGGTTATTCTCTTTGAAGGTTCCCCAACTGAGTCCTCTGCCAATCCAGCAGGAACAAAGCGTTGAAGACGATTCAGTAGCATTGCAATCACCTCTCTCATTTACGGCGTGATTTGCACTTAAAGAATGTGGAAAGCAGAAGACTCGTGGCATCTTCTTGGCTCACACGAACAACCTCCCAGTCGAGCACTCTCCTAAGGTCGTGTTTGGTATGCGATACAGGATGAATCAGATAGTACAATAGACAAGAATTTAGCTAGTCACTTGCAATTTTTTCCAGTACGGTACAGGAAAAGGTAGTAGAACTGCTGACCCCTAACTAGGCTTTTTGGTACCTGAACGTGTAGAGAAATTTTTTTGTAACATTAGTGTGCAATATGGATGTATGAATCCCTAAAACATTGGGGTAATTTTTTAATACGATAATTGAATGATTTCTTTTATGTTATAATTTTTCTTCTTCAGTTTCATGGTAACTATGAGCTAAGCCTAAGACAATAAATTCTACGTTGCGAGTTAGGGCCAATGTAGATGCCATGGATTTTGGTTGAATTTTGACACGACCATTTCATTTTCTGAATTCATGACTTTTCAAACTTTAAATTAAACACAAGACGACTTGTATGGTAAAGAGAATTATGTCAAATTGAACCTTTTAAAAGAGAGAAGATAATGACTTCATTTTGTCGGTTAATAACTATAAAAATCTTTCAATTTTCAGTACTTGATTTGGTATTTATAAAGCAAATCCTGGTTCTAAGCAACAAGGTCGTTGTAGTATAGTGGTGAGTATTCCCGCCTGTCACGCGGGTGACCCGGGTTCGATCCCCGGCAACGGCGAAGTTTTTTTTATTTATTATGCATCCATCCACAGTTTTTGTTCATTTCGGCCTTTAGCTGCTACTGGCTTTTTCTACTGCAAACATCCTGATAAAGTTATGAAGCACTTAAGGGTCATTTTTACAAAATGTGCTAAATCTTCGATTGCCAGAATACACATTAAGCATATAATAAATAAATTACAAAAAGAATTAACCCTTATTACTTTTCAACAATGGAATCTCTCTTATTCTGTTTTCACTCGCTTTCAACTAAATAATATGCACACTACGGTGTTTCTTTCAACTGTTGCCTAAATGAAGATGCGGGAAAAGAAGTTTGGCAGCAACCCTAAAACTCTTTCATTTTTTTCAAATTGGTTTTGATTTTGAACCATGCATGAAAATAAATACTGTTCAGTGTTCACCCGTACAACAAACAAGGAAAACCCCTCTAGGGACACGAGGGACAACAAGACAAATTTTCGACTGAATTACACTATTACTATCGGGACGAGAGTGCAATTAGAGTACATAATCTCAACCAACGTACATCAAAATCCAATTCCTAGACCCCAATTTCATGCTACTAAACAAAGCAAGATTAGTAACTGTTAATCTAGTCTAGGGGTCAAAGTTGCATACTCAAGCAGGCAGGCAGCGAAATCCCCATGTTTGGTGTGTCCGTTTGCGGCTGAGATCGCAAAAAAGAAAATCATCCAACACCAGAAGTTCCATTGTTGATACCCAAGCATTCTCTACCAAACTATTACATTGTGTAAACCGTGTTATTCCCCTCTTTTAACATAAAATAAACATTGAACGACAAATTGGTTCAAGCACCAACTCCAGATACGATAAGCTATTTACAAACACAACAGTTACCCTGGGTACAGGAATCACTCAGCAACAGTACTGGCTGGATTATCTTCTGTCCGTGTTTTGTTGAATGATTTTTGATTTTCCAGTATGGGCACGAATGCTTCAGTTGTTTTCTTCTGGACGTCACGGGGACTCACCAGCTTCTTCTCAACATCTTCAAACTTGGCAGTAGCTAATGGTGCAGTGCCCACTGTCCTGGCCGAACTTGGCCCTTCTATTGTCAGTGTAGAAGCATCGTCTCTAGAAGCATACCAGGTGTTGCCACAAGGGACACACTCCAGCTGGAAAAAGATCACACGATGAAGATTGTTATAGCAACTCAAATGCATATTCAATAGCTAAAAGTGAAATAAATATGTTCCCATTAAACGTAGGAGTGGACATCGCAAATCAAAAGGGGAAATGAACAAACGTGGTAGCGGTCGCCATGTCCAGCCTGAATAATCTCAATCAAACCCACTTGTTTCTCACTGCATCTATTGCAGCGAGCATCAGTCATCTGTGTCAAAGGCAAACAAAAAGATATCAAAACTTGCAACCATGATTCAATAAACGAAAGGCCAAATACTGAACGCCATAGGTTAAAGAGGATCCGTTTGTCAGTCTTTATTTGAATATAATAACAGCAAGTCAAAAAATATCATAAATGCCAATCATTTCATAAAATAACATGGAGTAACCTGCTGGATGCGCCTTGAGTCCTCAGGCTCCCTGCTAGCTATTTCCTCAGCTGTTAAACCTTCCTGAAAAATTTTGGGGTGGTAGGTTCAAACAATAAGAATTAGGGGGGATTCTAATTTGTATCAAATGAACACTCAATTGGTAGCAATTCTTAAAATTGACACTAAACAGAAGACATATGTTGGAGTCACTTCCATAAGCCCTTCAAGGACCAAACTGAAGAACTGCCTCAACATATAAATAACACACGAGGGGGATAATCCCAGTCCAAATAGGAAGAGTAGGACTTACTGAAATTGAAGATATAAAATTAAGAAAAAATAGTTCTTGAGTTTGGAACAAACAAGGAAAATCTAAAACAATATTTTCCAACAGAATGCAATTTTTTTAGAACCAGAAGTCTTGAGAAAGGATAGACGATAGTAATGAACTAATAATTCCTACTCAACAAAATTTTCTATCATCTACTTGAAGCAAAACATTTTAAGAGATTATGATTTCTCCAATAGAACCCAAGTTTAAGGACAGGTTTTGATTATAATCTTGACAAGGACATTACAAACATCAACTATATATATAGTGCCCAAAACAGAACATGGAGGAAAAGGAAAACAATAACAATTGTTGATATCAATTCAGAGAGTAACAACCCATAACAAAGATTGGACCTTTAATTCATTTGGCGACATATTCAATATCTGTGAAGGTTCCAGCTGCCCATTCAGAAGTCGTCGTGCTAACACAGCATTGTTCTGGCAAGAAATGGTGAATTGAAAGGAAAAACACAAGTCAGGAATATATGTATAAAAAATACTAAATAGAGATGGGACAGAGATTAGTAACAGTATAGATAAGTTAGATTAAAGCAGTACATCACAAGTGCCACAATATTTAAATTCTGACTGGGACAAAAGAAGTACATTTGCAGCAGTGCAAAGTGCAGTAATATTTTAGACATATTATACATCCAGATGTCGGCAGACTCAAGGAAAAAGTCGGTAATGGCCTAACCTTAAGATTAAATGTTAATTGTCGCATCTTTTGGTTATACTTCCCAAAATCAGAGGAAAGCGTCTCATGCGCAGCCTTCTCAAGAGCAGTTACAGCAGAAATAGCTGCATCTGGCCAGTCGAAAGACTCATTTCCCTGAGCAAAGAAAAGAAACATCTCAAGTATGTTCTCGTGTTTACTTGTATCTTCCTACAACTGATACCATTAGCCAGACTAATAACTGAAAATACTCAAAAAAATGCTCTACAATCTGACAAAAAGATCCAACCGCTTACTTTGGGAGTCTTGTCATCAGACTCATTTAGGCGATTTGAGCTGCCAATCTTATCCCTACTACTGCTTCCATCAGCGCCATCTTTTTCTTTCCCATCATTCTGCTTGCTGTGCATTGGAGTACACATAAATTGAATTGCTTGTAATAGCTTTTCCAACCACCTGTCCCGCTGCGTTTCCCCGGTGAGTACCTTATGCTGTGATAGGATGACATAATACTCTGATGAACTAGCAGCAGTACTTCCTGGTGTTTCTGCTTTAAGCGATTGATGAGATCTAGTAATTCCTTCCTCCTCCCTGGTAACATCCAAAGGTGGAACATTCCTTCTCCTTAAAAGACGTTTATTCTTTGTTTGATCTTCCTGATTCAGAGTAGTATCCTCAGGCTCAAGGTCAGGAAGTTCTCCTATAAGTGCAATAGTTTTCTGAACAAGAAGATCAATCTCATGTTGTTTGTTGTCTTCATAATCTTTATCTGTTAGCTTAAAAAGCCTCTTCTGTTCAGTATCATATACTTTCTGCACAATGAAACCAGGATGTTGTTTTCGTTTTGGAATTTGCTTGTTCAAAGGTATGAAATGGACAACGCACTTGTGCATGACAGATTCTGCAGGCACTTCATCTCGATGGAAACTATAAAATAGTTCCCTAGTATCACGTGATTCCCAATTTCCACCACCCTTTTTTTCTGCCTCCTCTGGACGATAAAACCACTGTCCAGTTACCATCATGGCTCCTTTCTGGGTCTGAGAAATGTCCTGAGCACATAAAAAGCACTAATTAATAAGTAAACACATAGTAAAAGGTAGATATTCATGCCATGAAAAATGCATTCCTAACATGAAGTAGAAAATACATCATTTAAACATGAATTAAGTACCCAACTTTCAACACAGATCACAAGTAACTGAACCAACAGTCAAGAAGGATACCATACGATGTACTAAAAGATTTCTAATCCTATAGGATTTTATGACAAAAATAACAGATTTCAGCAGTCATTTGCAAAATAGCCAACACTATCATTTTTTATATTAGTTGAGTAATAAAGGAGCTTCAAAAAAGGGTTTCCATGATGCAAAACTATACTTAAAACCACCAAGACAACTATACTTATTTATGTGGATAGATACAAGGGAATGAACCCAAACCATGGAACTCTAAACCATAAACCCAAAGAAATCCTCAAAGCTTAACTTATGAGCACCGATATGGAAACACCGAAAAAATGTGATTTTTAAAAAAGTAGTGACATGACTCATTAATTATTAATTTAATTTTTTTTATGTAAAGCAAATAAAATTTTGTATAGCTTTTCAAGCGCCGGTTACTTTTGGATAATAGGACAGATTACTTTTAGGAACATATATATAATATATTGTTTTTAAATAGTTAAAAAAAGTGAAGTGATTTTGAAAAAAGAAAAATGGCTGATATTTCGAACTCATTTAACCGACTGTTACCGACATATTTTGAAGGGGCAGTAAAAGGCGTGTATTTAGGTTCCATTTAGAAAACCATGTTCTGTCCTTAAAATGAAGGGAAAGTACAAAAATTAAAACTAGGTTTTTCTTTGTGATATCTCTGTTCGAGGAATGTGAGCATTACAGAGCTTAACTTAGATTATCTTGTGACTGCAACAAAAACCATGAAACATCCGCAAGAGCATCTTCAATGTATGTGCGATATAGAAACAAAAAATCCAACAACAAATATCCATATTACTTAATAATGTAATTAATATTCAAAGTAAATGTCATAATGAATCAAAGAAATCAAATCAAATGTCAAATTTACTTAGAAAAATAATAAATAATGCAATTCACTTTAATTTTCAATATAAAAATAAATAAATAAATAAGTGAATAGTTATCTAAGAAACAAGCTTTTAGGCATAACTGAATATTCATAAAGCAACAATACTATGGATATGGTGAACTATACAGACACTAAGAGTGAAAATTATTCACAAAAGCAGATATATAATATAATGAAGACAGAACAAACCTTAATTATGGCCACGTAAGGCTTCTGAATTTGATTTTCAGTGTATTCGGGAACTAGAAGCACAGGATCCTCCTACAAATAAAGAAGGACAAGATAATGCTTAGCAAATAGGAAGAAAACATATCTAGCCATTTGAAAGTTGTAACAGCTATAAGATTTAAAAGGAGGTGATAAGCCATATAAAGTAGCCAACTAATAAACAGATTAAAAGAACTGATACAATCAGACACAACATATTCAGCCAATACCATCGAAATAAGTATTCCATTTTTTTTTCCCAAACAATATATTTTAATTTTTTTAATCAGAGAAACAAACAGATAGATCCTTCGAACTAAATAAAAAGCTAACTCAAAACCCTAAATCCCTACCCGCTCAAAATCACACAAAAGAAAATTTTCTAAAACACGAAATAAACAAGGAATAACAGAATTCACTACAACAATTGCCAGAAGTGTTTATAAAATAATTAATAAAATCAAATTATCACATCAATAAACAAATAATAAATATATTACTCACGAGGTCATATTTGTTGCCATCGAATTCAAACGACGAATAGTGATTCCTCCTCCCTTTCCCTTTCCCCGTAACCCTTATCACGTCACCAATCGGATGTGCCTCCGGCTCCGGTTCGGGTTCCGGCTCCTCCTCCTCCTCCTCCTCATTTTGACTCTCAGCCTCCGGCTCGGAATCCTCTTCCTTCTTCTTGTTCTTCTGACTCTTATTCCTTCTCAATTGTTCTTTCTCTAATTCAAACTCATCTTCATCGTCCAGGCGCACCTTTTTGCGTTTCCTTTTATTCTCCTCTCCAGCTGAGCGGCGCGAGGACAGGGGCGCGTCATCCTCATCTTCACTGATTGCAACCTGCGCTAACCGGCGGTTTTTCATTCTCTATTTTTCACGCTGGCTGCGTGTATTGAGCGTGTCAAATCACAGAGGTCGAATGGAATAAAAAAGAACAGCGAAGAAGATTTTTTCGGCACTAGAACGATGCACGTTTCCTTTATATAGATTGAGGTGTCGAATTACCAGCTTACAGCATCTGGTGATGTAACATTGGGTTTAAAAAATTGAAAAGGATAACTTTGTTTATGAAAAACACATTATTTAAATCACTTTTTGACCACGATTCATTCATATTTTCTCAAATTATTTTTTAATCACATATTCTATCTCGAAAGCGTCATATTCTCTATTTATTAATAAAAAAACTTTTACCAAACGAAGGCTTATTCATGAAACCAATTTACATTTTGCTTCAATGAAAAGATATAGAAATGTGTTTGATTTATGGTTAATTATGGGTACTAGTATACTAGATATAAAACTCATCCGCCGTGTAATACATGATGATTGAATAATGGTGGGTGGACCCCATTGCCCACCTACCTATAAGGGGTGGGGTGTGGGTTTCATAAGAAATCCACAATGAATTTTAAAATATTTGTGGGGTTGTGATATTTGTACAATTATTTTGTACAATTTTACTAATAACTTATGATGTGAAAAATTGTGATTTATTGATTTTAAAGATGATGTGATGTGTGAATTAATAGGATGCTGTCACATAAGTGTTGTAACTAAAAATTGTAAAAAAAAGTTGTACATATATTATTGTCCATATTTGTGGTGTTTGATTACCTTCATCTGTGATCTATCATATAAAATGTCAAAACATTTTGAATAATTTACTTTTTATGTGTTTGATTGGAACATTTGTCATAACAAATATTTTCCATATATAAAGCACATTTTAGATAGTTTTCCTTCCCTAAATTCATTTTGTATTGTACGTGTTAAAACAATGCAATTTGTATGCTCTCTAGCCTTTGCAATAAAGAGGTTTTCCACCACTCTCAAGATCTGAATCATAATCTAAGACTATGCTTGCTTGAAGAATGGTCTAAATTGTGTTTCACATGGTTGTATATGAAAAAGTTTTTTTAAGGCCAAAAGTTTCAATCAAATACAAAAGTCCAAAAATATTTGCCTTGAAATGACATTTTTCATGGCAAATTATTTCAATCAAACACAACCTTTATATATTTTACAACAAAAACCATTGAAGATGCTTTTATTGAAATTTAAGTGATTTTCATTGTATTTACTGGATTCGAATTTTGCAAGTATTTGGTAAAGTTATTTATAAACAAGTTGTTTTCTTCACATTTCTCCAAATTACTTTTTATATACGTACATTTTTAGAAATTACTTTTCAACCACACATATTTTACCTAAAAAAACTCAAATACCATGTTTACAAATAAAAATCAACCGACATTTGATCAATGTAGGTCAACTTTGTTCTTCTTGACAATTGACAACAATATTGATTCAATTCAACCAGCTAGATCTTGTAAAGAGAGGGTTGGACTTGGACCCCCATCTCTTGTATTCGAAATTGCCAGCAACTTTTTGTACTTGCTCTAGGTATTTTAAGAGCATTGAAAGAAAGTAGACATGTTTTTGGCAAAAAACAAGGTACAGAAGAAAGATTAGAGAGTTAACACTTTAATAAAACAAGACTTCTTAAACCTTCTCGTTGAGTACGAATTTTCTTTATATAGAATTCCCGCCTACTTGGCAAGAAGTGGTTTTGGAAACGTGGAAGTTGAAACAAGCGTTTAAGATTTTTCTAGGTTGGAAGTGGGAATAAATGATGGGGACGATCATTTTGACTAATGGAATCTCAATATCTAAAGGTCCGTAACCACTTTTTAACCACACATTTTCTCTATCTAATTTTTTAATCACACATCTTACTTAAGAAACCCAAATAAATCAACATTATAATTCCAATGTCCTTTTTAGGGCCGCCGAACACAGCCTTAAAGGATAAGAGTAACCGACACCGATTCATGCTCCCTCGTGAGGTGATTGCTGCAGGCTGCAGTCCACCGTCTGCAATTATTATAATTGAAATAGTAGTATTCTGGCACTTCTAGCATATGAGATATGCAAAATCAGGAAAAGTCTGCACATTCAAACTGCATTGGCATCATTATATTATAATTATAATTTAAAAAATAAAATAAAAAATAGAATTGTTGAGTACATTGAAACCATTGGCAATAATTAAAATGGAATTGTTAAGTTGGTAAGCTTTTGGTAAGCATCGTTCTTGCTACTCTCCACAATATCCTTCAGACTTGTCCAAGATTTTCTCCTCCTCTTCTTCGAAGCACTGACATTGTTTTCAGAATTAGCATCAGCAGGACTACTTTCAGTTTGAGATACTTTCTTGATGCTCGACCTACTTCTTTTCCTCCTCATTGATTCCAATAATGAAACACCTGGTCTTGGCAATGGAGTTCCAGGGCTACTTGAACTAGGAGGACCCTCTACAGCAGCTGCTATAGGTAAACCAACCATGTTCTTCACCTCTTTAGCCTCGATGTTGGTAGATGCTACTCCAGTAATTGTGCTAGGTCCCTCTAAAGCTGCTGCTACAGGTAAACCAATTGTATTCTTCACCTCATTTGCCCGGATATTGGGAGATGCTACTTCAGATTTAGCATCGAAGTCTGAAGATCGTTTAGGTTTTGGTGGACAAATCTCTTTCATATAGCCCTTCGGGGTTCCTCTCACTATATTTTGGTGAGAACAGAAATGGCACGTGTAAACCACATTATTTTGTGTGGAAATCTTCTTTTTGCGTCTATGCCTTGTATTTGGCTTGTTCTTCTCAATCCGAATTTTACAATTCTGACCAGGTTCAAGGATAGATTCACATCTGTTACGGAATAAAAGCATCATCAGATTCAGAGAATGAAGTGCTTAACAAACAGTCTGTAAACTGCTTAAAAACTTGTGGTGAATACACATGAACATATTAAGCCACTGTTCGATAATAGTGTTTTTTTGGGATTTTTTTTGGTTTTTAAATACTACAATTTCCAATACAATTTTTTAACCACACATCTTTTCTCTCTCCAATTTTTAATCCTCAAATTATCTCGAGATATATGAAAAACACAAAAAAAACTGTGCATGGACTGAAAAAAAGCCTCCAAACACACAGGCTAAAATGATTGTACATTTCACAATGTCTTCAAGAAACGTGTCATTAGCAAAATAATCAACACTTCCAGGAAAATCAAGATAGGAAAGAAGAATCAAAGAGTTTGTGGCTTTGTGCGGCTCGTGTCCATATCGCCATGGTTTAAAAAAATCCAATTGAAACCCGCATTGGCCCGCCTCACAGTGAGGCATGCATAATCAGTTTGATAACCAAAATAAACTTGTTTATATACCAGTTTATAAACTACACAATTTCTCAAACAACTTTTTAATCATACACATTTTTTCTCTCTGATTTTCAACTACTACTTTTTACTTCAAAATCATAGATAAACCAGTTTATAAACCAAACAATGTTACTAAACAAATGAGCCTCAAGGCACTAATCGTGAGGCGATTTTTTTATGTCTATGCCTGTCTCAACGTTTGTAGCACACAAAACATAAAATTCTAATACTCTCATGAGGATATCTTATTTTTATCTGAAACATTAAAAAAATTGTTTCTCATAGACTGGTACCCTCACGAGCTAAAATAATAATTTCTTTAGTATGTTTGCACACTTTGCCCGTTTGATATTGATAAAAATCAGATTTTTAGTAGATTTTGATAAAAGTTGATGAGATGTATGATTGAAAAGTTGTGGTTCCCATAAAAAGTATGGTTATAATTAAATGTTGACGTTAATTAGATTAAAATCTACAAAAGTAGTGCTACCAAACATGGGCTTTATATTATTGAGTCATGAATTTTAAAGATTATTTATGATGTATTATGAGTTTATTTTGTATTTTAATAATTTTTTCACATTTTTTGATTTATGGTGAGGCTTACACCTTAAAACTCCTTGAGGCTCATGACTCGCCTCATGAAAGAAAAAAGTCTCAATACCCAATTCTGCCTTTCTAAACATTGCATATTGCAATCCATCATGTTCCATGGTCTATGGTACTTACTCTCAATACTTTTCTTGCATATTACAAAGTTCAAAACATGTAATGTAATACCAATAAATAAAACTGGGCAGAAAGCATCACAATGGTTACCCAATTGCAATCTCGAAAGTAGAACAATGTTTTTCCTGCATTTTGATTTTAACTCTCAAATTAGCCTCTATTTCAAGAATCCCCAAATTGCATGTGTTTCCAAGATCTATATATAGACATGTCCATTTCGGAAGAGCGTGAAAATCAGCAGATCTTTGGTAGAGGATTTGTAAACTGTTCACCTAATGATTTTTAGATTGGTTTCCTTCCTTTCCCTTTAGGCTTTATCTGTAGTTTACAGAAAACAAGATAGCCATGTAATTGTTGTTTGCTTATTATGTTTGCATTATCTCAAGATGTGAAAGAAAGCAGAAGCATCTTGAGAAATCAAAACGAAATTTGATGCTAAGCCATCATGCACCACCACATAAATCGCCAGAAAAGACAGATAAATAAATCATCATGAGATATTCATTGGCTAGTTTGTCTAAAGCCAAAGCTATGATTATGAAATTACAAGGTTCTCACTCATAGTTTCAGGATAACAAGTTTTCCAATGACCAAATTGTAGCAAGTTCCAAATAAGTTTCAATTTATCACAAAAATACAGGAAAATTTATAATAGAAACACGAACTCAGAGAACAAGACATTTGAGTAAATTTCAATGTGAAGTAAAAAAAATTATCTATCTCATGATTCATATGTATGGACCCAAACAAATATAAGGGAAGCTTGGGATTTGGGAGAATAGAAAATTGAGTGCCTAGTCTGTTTGGATAATAAAAAAGTGTGCCACACGCCAAATTAGTTCAGCTACTAATATGAACTTCCAACTAGAATCAAGTGCCATATTTCAAGCATGATGAACTATAACATTCTTATGTGCCATTAGATTGTACAGCCACAAAATATGTAACAAAATGAAAAACAGATTAGCGTTCCTAGCAAAAGCATATTAAATAGGTTAAATAATATAAGCAGACAATGATTAAAAATTTAAAAAGTAGGCATGGTATGTATAAAAGTATATCATAATAATAATAACTCTTGAGCCATGAAACAGAGTAACTATGATCAAACCTTTCGCAAAAGAAAAGAGAAGGGTCAGGTGGAATGCCCAATGCTTCATAAGAGGCAGCTAACTGCCGGCCATACAAAGCACCAAGCGGAGGAATCTTTGCATCTACACTTGCCCATATAGCAATGTCCTTCATGTAATCGAGTTTCAACATGGTTTGCGCATTCAAATTGCCCTGTTTCTTCCCAGTTGACTCTTCCCTCAGAGTCAAGGAAATTTGTGGTTGTGATCCGGATGCTGCATTGAGCCCTTTATTATTTGCTTTCTTTCTTCCCATGTGGTATGTATGCTAGGTTGGATTCTTCGGATTTTTAACAAACAGCCTGTCAACGGAGCTTGAAAGAAAGGAACAAACAGTTAATCTAATTCAGTTGCATTCTGAGTATTGAACCAACAAGAATGGCATAGTGATTGTGAGTCGTAATGAAAAAAGACTGTAAAGCTGCTGCCTTGGGATGAGCACTCGTGAGCCAGGATGAAAAGAAAATTCTAATTCAATAATTCCCAACAAACTAATGAGCCGCCTGATTGGCATGGGTAACTATTAAAGACGTGTTATAGTGGAACAATGATGACTACTAACCAATTGCAAAAGTGTGAACCACGTGTTCATTCAAGAATAAAATTGGGCCTTCTCTCTATGAATTTGTTTAAAGTGAACAGGGAATGTCAACAACAAAAGAGGAAGCATTTTTATTTTATTACTAGTGGTTGCACGTGCAGCATACTAAGTTCTGTAAAAATTAGCGTGGTACTGTGACCTAATGCATAAATTTTTTTAAGCCATGATTACATACTTAAAATTTCTGCAACAAATACTAGGACAAACTGGAATTTTGGAAGCAAATAAAAACGAACGGTGCTCAAACGTGCTCTTCAATAACTCTTTTACACCCTAACTGAACCTAACTCCAAACTCTTTTGCAATAGCTTTATTCATTTAAGTAAACTAACATTTGACCAAATGAGCTCGATACAATTGGGTTCCAACTTAGCTGGACAAGCAGCTCAAAGTGTGGCCTAACTGAGCTACTGGCTAGTTTCATCAATAATCCTACCTAACCAATATATATGATAAGTTAATGCAATTAATAAGGTTAGTACAAAAGCACATCAATTAGCTTGTTGACTGAAGTTAAAATGGAACCATATTGTCAGTCATCAAATACCATTAACTCTCACAAACCTGTCTGTAATTGTGGCAACAAAGTCTTAGTTTTCAAACAACTCTAGATAACTTTTGCCATGAAATTTTTCAGTTTAAACAAATTCTTCGTGTCGATTCTTTTATGAACATTTAAGCATGTTTGGAACATATAAACATATAACATCCTTCCATCTCGAGCAACTAACCTTTTAGTAGATGTTATTAAAAATTTAACTAAAACACCATTTCAAGTTCCCAAACACAGACACGATACTCAAGACCTTTGGGATTAATATTCAATTTCATGAATATTGAAATTTATCCATCATGTATAATTATCGTTAATAAATACGTAATATATATAAATACAGTACACCAACACAGAAATATTGAAAATTTTGAAAATTTGTAACATCAATTAATGAACTATATTACTCCTCAATAACACAAGTATCAACCATGAACAAGAAAAATTTACTACTCCCAGTAATTTGTACTCTTCATATGGAAAGACATTTTATGAATCATTTGAAGACAGTAAAAAGAAAAGAGACAATGAAGCAAGTGCTAGAATGAGGTAAAAAAGGGAAGGGTACGTACAGAAATTTGAAAAACCCAGCAATTTCACCACGAGAATCATCATAGTAAAAAGTGCATTTCAAGATTAACCAAGCTACTATTAAAAGGCTAATTATACAAAGAATCTTTACATCAATATATTAACATTAAAAAGAGAATTAAGAATAATGCATATAAAACACAACTAATTTAACCACAAATAAGAAGACAATTATGCGAACAAATTAAATAAGGGAGACCCGCAGAAAGATTTCAATCTAGATTCTCAAAAAGCCTTCGACCAATCCAACAGGGAAATAGATTCTGTACACCAATGATGATTTTCCCCCACCCCGCTCCCATATCATCCCAGCGCGAATCTTTTAGCTAAGTGAAGTTACAGCCGCATTAACCGATTGCCATACAATGACATTCTCAAAATCCCAAACTTATGGAAAGGAAAGAAAACAAGAAATGTACTTTGTTAATTCATTTGAATTTAATTATATTTCAAGAAAAGGACAATTTTTAAAGATTTATACAACTTATAAACAGTCCATCTGAAAAAAAAATTGCATAGATAAAACTAATATACCGCTTTACCATGGTAGGATCCGACCGTAGGGCATGACTTCAAATTAAACCCGAATTAAATATGAATGAATTTTGAGAGAAAATCCATAATCAACTGTTTCATTTTGTAAACCATGTATTTAAATGTTCGAGTTGGAATTCAACAACATAAATCATTTATTTCCCCACTATTTTAGCCTCAAGGTAACTAACATTAGAAGGTGATAACAATAAATCTCCATTTATCAAACAGCATACCAGAAACAAGGGTTTAATACTTTCACATGGATAATTTTTATTGAGCAGATAAATAGAGAATCATTGTAATACACAGTTTTAACACTCTCAAATGAAATTAACATTACTCAATCACCCCCACCCGTTAAGATATCAAAAAGAACTTGTTATTTCTCACACGAAAAGGCGTTCCAGATCCAACCATCTTCAGTGTGAACAATAAATCATCCAATTCCCGAATCAGAAATGGCAAAGTATAAAGAAAAGAGTACATAGAGAAGCAAAAAATTTGCACGGAATAACCAATTGAAGCGACCGAGAACTTTGAATTAATAAACATAACTGTTAAGCCCTTATCACGAATTAAAATTGAGGAGAAGAAAATGAGACCTCGATAGCGGAGTATTGGTGAGAACTGGATGCCCGTAGAAGGTTAGATCGTCAGCGGCGGATCCTTTGAATTTTTGGCAATGCCACACAGTTTTGAATCCGTATTCTCGAGTCGATTACACTGCAAAATCTGGGTTTGTTCGTTTTGTACCCAAAACGTAATTAGCCCCAAATTACGTAGAAATCGTTCAAACTACAGTAATCCTGAAGCAAAACAAATCAATTTTGATGGACATGAGATTAAGGAAAGAAAGAGTGAAGATTTATGTTGAAAAAGTGAGAGATTTGGTGAATTTTGGAGTAGTTTGGTGAGCTTCTGGAGAAATTTCTGTGAGGAGAGAAATTTTGAAGACAGACATCATGTTTTAGTTTGGGGAAGAAAGACCTCCTGCTACTAGTATACCGCTTTCTCGCGGTGGGATCCGACCGTAGTTCTATTTTAATAAATACAATATTGAAAGTATATTAAAAACAAAAATCGCAAAGCAAATAGCAAAAAAGCACACATTCTGATCTTCAAAAACTGAAAGTGGAGATATCAAGGAATTGAAAATCTAACAGATAAGAATTTGAGGAAACCCTAATGTAACGAAATTCTTACCATAGAGACGAACATCAAAGAACCCTAATAGACAACAGCAAGGAATTACAAAAATATAGCCCATACAAAGAACCAACTAAACCTGGGGAAATCGAGATACAGAACCAAGAAGGCACGGAAACGAGAAAAGAAATTTGTTCTTGCGCTGATGGCCTGACTGTTAATGGATTTTCAGATTGAATGATTTTGGAAAACACCAATTTTCTTCTTCAGCCTCTTTCTCTCTTCCGCTTCTGTTTGGATGGTAAAGACCACGGCTTTCTCTACCTTCTTACGAACTCGAGCGAGGCTTGATACCGAGGGGAGATTTCGGTAGGAAATTTGAGATAACTAGTGATTTTTTTACGATTTTTGGTGAGATTTGATGAAATTTCAGCGTTGAGAGATATTTTTGAAGACATACATCATTGCCTTTTTTGGATCGTAGGGGAGGAAGACCACCTTACGGTCGGTGATGATCGGTGATTATTGATAACTCGAAGTCAAAATTTATTGGAGATTTCACCATCAATTTACATAAGTTCAGTGATTATTGAAGAAGATGAAGTGGTAATTACTGGATACCTGAGACTTGAGAGGAGCAGTGGCTTTGAAACCGTCAGGCCGGAGAGTTCGACGGAGAGAGATAGAAACGGATGAGAGAAACGGTAGGGTTTGAAACTGTAGCGACCAAGAATTTTTACGCGATTAATAATTATTTTAATAGAAAATCGTGTCGCTACTATTTCACCCATTTTTATTAAGTTAACGCCACGACGTATTCGTATAGCCAAGTCAAGAAATAATCGAGATCGTTCGATTTTAAATTAAATTCCGAATTTCTAAAAATATCTCCATTCTCTTGATTTAAAGTATATTAAGTCCAAGTACTTAATTCAATGTTATCCCAATATTTATTTATACAAAAATTATTTTTATTATTGAAATTAAGAAAATATATGCAAGCATGAGAGGTTCCATTATATATAATAATTATGAGAATCTTAATTTAATAAATATGGAAAAGTATATGAATGAATTATATACTCCATTATATGTAATCATGAAGAGCATAATATTTGTATAAATATGGAAAAGTATATGAATGAATTATATACTCCATTATATGTAATCATGAAGAGCATAATATTTGTATAAATATGGAAAAGTATATGAATGAATTATAGACTCCATTATATGTAATCATGAAGAGCATAATATTTGTATAAATATGGAAAAGTATATGAATGGTTGATAAGATTCCATTATATGTAATCATGAAGAGCATAATATTTGTATAAATATGGAAAAGTATATGAATGGTTGATAAGACTCCATTATATGTAATCATGAAGAGCATAATATTTGTATAAATATGGAAAAGTATATGAATGGTTGATAAGACTCCATTATATGTAATCATGAAGAGCATAATATTTGTATAAATATGGAAAAGTATATGAATGGTGCTTTACTTTAAGAAAAGGATGTGTTAAAATTAATAGAATTGAATGATTATGTTTACAATATGCCAACTTTATACATCTATTTAAACCCATCTCTTTTACACACAACTCTACACATATACACTTATTTCCAATCTCTTGACAAAATCCACAAGTAAGAGAAATTCAAGGTGGTCAAGAAAGTTTTGGTCCATTTACTACTACACTTCATTTTAATCTTTTAAAAGGTAAGTATATCTTATGTTTTTATGAAAAGTAAGTATGTTTTTATGAAAGGTAAATACACCTTATGTTTTTATGAAAAGTAAGTATGTTTTTATGAAAAGTAAGTATATCTTATGTTTTTATGAAAAGTAAGTATGTTTTTATGAAAGGTAAATACACATTATGTTTTTATGAAAAGTAAGTATGTTTTTATGAAAAGTAAGTATATCTTATGTTTTTATGAAAAGTAAGTATGTTTTTATGAAAGGTAAATACACCTTATGTTTTTATGAAAAGTAAGTATGTTTTTATGACAAGTAAGTATATCTTATGTTTTTATGAAAAGTAAGTATGTTTTTATGAAAGGTAAATACACCTTATGTTTTTATGAAAAGTAAGTATGTTTTTATGACAAGTAAGTATATCTTATGTTTTTATGAAAAGTAAGTATGTTTTTATGAAAGGTAAATACACCTTATGTTTTTATGAAAAGTAAGTATGTTTTTATGAAAGGTAAATACACCTTATGTTTTTATGAAAAGTAAGTATGTTTTTATGAAAAGTAAGTATATCTTATGTTTTTATGAAAAGTAAGTATGTTTTTATGAAAGGTAAATACACCTTATGTTTTTATGAAAAGTAAGTATGTTTTTATGACAAGTAAGTATATCTTATGTTTTTATGAAAAGTAAGTATGTTTTTATGAAAGGTAAATACACCTTATGTTTTTATGAAAAGTAAGTATGTTTTTATGACAAGTAAGTATATCTTATGTTTTTATGAAAAGTAAGTATGTTTTTATGAAAGGTAAATACACCTTATGTTTTTATGAAAAGTAAGTATGTTTTTATGACAAGTAAGTATATCTTATGTTTTTATGAAAAGTAAGTATGTTTTTATGAAAGGTAAATACACCTTATGTTTTTATGAAAAGTAAGTATGTTTTTATGACAAGTAAGTATATCTTATGTTTTTATGAAAATGTTTGGATCATTGCTATGAAATCAATCTCACAAGATTGTTATGGGTTCCATATGATATGTTTATGATTATGCTAAGGGGACCGGAGTTTAGTAGCGCTACACATAAGAATTCTTGCCATTTAAGTTCGGTAAAATTCTTGTGTCTCCCTATGTTTATGAGTATTTCGATCCTATCCTATGTTATGATGAAAATGATCCATATGCTTTCAAAAGAAAATTTATGCTTGGTATACTTACTGGGATTTTATAAATCTCACTCCACGATATTTACCATTTTCAGATAATTGAAGGTTCGAGGCGGTCAACATGGAAGTGGCAAAAGTGGTTAAGATTGATGAGATAATTATGTTGAACTTTATGTAAGAAAATTATGTTCTATTTTTATTCACAAATAAAATTATGGGATTCTAATTATTCTTTTGAATAATTTTACATTTCTATTTAAGTCTCGATAATATGATATGAGTCACTTTTAGTGGCACTCGAATGGTCGAGAATTCGGGTCGTCACAGTTGGTATCAGAGCAAAGAGTTTTAAAAACGATTCTGTAGATTTTTGAAATTTTATTTCTTTAAAAAAAAAAAAAAAAAAAAATCACTATTCACGTGAACAGTAAAACGACGTGCTATTCATGATGAACAGTGAACGAAATCACTATTCATTATAAAAAAAAAAGTTGAATTTTCACATGTCAAGTATGGTTATGATTTTGAAAAGCATGATAAAATTTGATGTGCGAATTTCAAGGACAAAATTCATTTTAAGCAAGGGAGTTTGTAATGTCCTGAAAATTTTATGGAATATAATTAGTTAGTGATATGATGTTTATATTGATGTCTTTGATAAATTTCTAGAAGTTCGGGGACTAAAGGAAAAATAAGATTTGACGATAAATTTTATTTGGGTTAAGTTATTAATTATTGATGGGGAGATAATTACTATATCGATATTGGATTTGTTTTGAAGACTGTGATTAATTAGGAATTATGATTCAAGAAAATGTTGATTTGGATACAACCACATTAAATTATTGTTGATTAAAGGAAAATAAGATTATATGAAATATTTTAACTCATCACTCTACTATGTCACTCTCCACGTATTGACTCCTCGAACCAGGTATGTTATATGCTTTGCAAGTCATTTACGATTTTATTAAGACATGTTAAGTATGAAATCTTCATATGTTATGAATCTTTAAGTGAAATATACATGTTGAGTATGATATGAATTGATAGAAGCCTGAATTTTAATTTATTCCTTTTTATGTAGAATCATGAGACATAGAGGATATTGATATGAATTTTGGTTCATATTAAGCTTAGTAAGACTGACTAAATTAGAAAAATAAGTTGGTTCGTAACTTTTGCCAAAAAATATATGGAATAATATATTAAACAAACAAAATTAATAATGAATTTGTACAATAATTTATCCCTTTATCACTACCTTTGTGTAAAAACAAGGGAAAAACTGTGGATGGTTATTAGTACTTCCTCTTCAAGTTTCAATTTTCGGTTCAATAATTTATCCCTTTATCACTACCTTTGCTTAAAAGCAAGGAAAAACTGTGGATGATTATTGGTACCACTCTTCAAGTTTCAATTCTGAAAAAAATTCGGAAAGAAAGAAAGAAAGAGAACGGGTGTTGAGCATAATGGGAATAATATGACTTAAGAATGATTTTCAAAATAATTGTTGTCCTCGAGTTTAGAAATGATGAACCTTAAATGGACTTTGCATAATTGATTTTAGACATGGCACTAAGTATAAGAAGTCAACAGAAATGATTAGAAATATGTTCAGATTATCTATCATTTAGATTTAATGAGAAATAGCGAGCCAATTTTATGAAGTTTTATGAGATGTTAAGATTATAAGTGATATGATTTTAATGAGACTTTTATGAGAAGCATTATGAAGTTAGAGATTTAAAGATTTGGTTATTGGGAATTAAGTAATGGCTATTATGTTGAGTAAGTGAATTATGCCTCTATATTGAAGAGAAATTTATTATGAACTTTGGCCTTGTGATTAAATTTTGGGAATATGATTTATGACTTATAAATATAAGTATGAGTAATCTTTTGAGCCAATTAAGGTATTGAAGGAAGTGATATTGTGATATTGACGACTATGATTTGAAATTTCTATGTTGAGGAATTATGAATTGATTTTCTGGAATATTTTTTTATGATATTGAAGTTTGATGAAATTGTGGTCAATTTTTAGATCGTTGTGATCAAATGTGGAATTATTTATTATTGTGAGTTATGAAGTATGCTTACGGTTTGAATAAGTCCAAATTTCAAAGGAAACTCTGCCTAGAATTTTATCGTTTGGAATTAAGAGCATAGTATGGTATGCAATCACTAAGAGAATTGAGGTTAGACATGCAAATTCATTTACATCACAAACGAGATTTAGTAGATGATAACAGAGATATTATTATTTTCTCGTAAGGAGAACACACAAGAGTCACACTGGAAAGAAATACATGAAACACGCAAAAGCAAAAGAAAGCAACATGGGAAATTCCTCAAATTGAGAGATGTGTTTCTGGAGTAGCCGTATCCTACCACCTCTGACCTTTTGAGGAAATAAAGAAACCTTCAAAGAGGTGTGTTTCGAGAGTAAGAATACTCCGTAATCTACCACCTGGAACCTTTGAGGTACACACAAGATTTAAACATTAAGGAAATCCTAGGAAATTAGAGGGGTGTCTCGAGAGTAAGAATACTCCGTACTCTACCCCCACCTATTCTAAGATTCATAAAGTTAAGTTTACATTAACCGGACTCCATTTTCGCTTGATTCCCCTTCCTTGCGACCAATCTATCTTAACCCCTGCTGGATCTTGTATTGAGATATATGACTGCAGCTTATCCAGTAGTTCATCAATAGTAGGAGCAGAAATAAGGAGCCTTCTGGAAAATGGAGAGATGAATCCCTGTTCCACAGCATAATCAAGAAAGGTTAACAAGCCATCAAAGAAATTGTTAACATTCAGAAGCCCAATAGGCTTAGTATGGAGATCTAGTTGAGCCCACGAGGTAATGTTAAAGATTTCTTCTAAGGTACCAAAACCTCCGGGCAGGGCTATAAAGGTATCAGAACCATATAGCATACAAGTTATGCGTTCATGGATGGATAAGGTTTGAACTTCATGCCCTCGTGTTTTTCCTGCAACATCTACCAAAGGGACAGGTATGACACCGATTACTTTTGATTTCTCTGCAAGAGCAGATTGGGAAACACAACCCATTAGACCACTGCTACCACCCCCATACACAAGAGTGATACCTTTTTCCCCCAATTTCTTTCCAAGATCTACGGCCGCTTCTAGATAACTGAAGCCTTTCCCCACTTTTGATCCACAAAATACACAAATAGTTTTGATCTGTCGAAGTTTTGGTGCTTCCATCTTTGATAGTATAGAAGAGAAAACTTACGAAGAAGATGTGATTTTGGGATGCCTGAACTATGAAATATGTTTGGCTATTTAAAGCCGGAAAAACTTACTGTTTTTTATTGATTCTGAAAAAGTAAAGATTTACTTTTGACAAAATCGGCCAACTTTTGACTGTTTTACCAAAGATATCACCTTTCGGTGATTTATTTCCAGCTTTATCAAACCTCGAGAAAGGAAAATATATTTATTTCCAGCTTTATCAAAACTCGAGAAAGGAAAATATATTTTATTTCCAAAACGCGTGAAAGAAAACAGCAAAATATTTTAAATGTGTATCAAGAGATTTACCTTATATCATTGATGAACTGCCAGAAGCCTCATTTTGTAAAACAGACTGGCAAACAGGATCTTTTGCTATTATATTTTGGAGACTATAACGATTTTTGTCCTCGTTAAACTGAGCGTATAAGGAGAGAAGTTCACGTTGCACATAACCACTTGGGTGCGTCTCAAGAGTCAGTCGAATATCATCCAAAGACTCCTTACTTAGTCCACCCTTTATGAATTTGATTTTATCATCCCGATTAGTAGAAGAATATCCTACTGTTTTGCAACGAGTATCACAGTTCCAACGAGCACATTTGTAGCAACCATTCAGCCTTTTTGCTCTTCGTTTCTTTGCGAAGGTGCTTTTGCCTAAACCAGGCATGTGCTTTGGAAATGTCATAGGTAATTCACCAGATAGTCGAACCTTTGCTTCGATCAACCAGCGAACATCTTCTGAAACACCATGAGCCATCAGCAACCTCAATCTTTCGAGTCTTATTCGATAAATTTTCCTCAGATCATTCATTGGAAGACTGGAATAATACTTGCGAATGTTTGTAAGAATGATATCCATGTTTTGATGGATCTAACATCTTCCCAGCATGAACTATTTAAAAGCATTAAGGATCGGAGGAAATCCGCGTGATATTGATTCCAGCAAGAAAGCGCGGAATAGAATAATGGAAAAGAGGGAACAAGAGTTATGCGCCGTTTACTTTCTTGATAAAAGGAAGATTTGATGATGACGGGATTTGAGATATGGAATATTTTCTTGGATTTTGGGTACTGATATTTTGATATAATAATCAAGGTATAGAAATAATACGGGGATACGTGAAAGTGAAATAAGGACTGTATTGAATCAGGATTAATAAGTTTGTGCAAGTGAAAGGAATACCTTACGGGAAATGTTATGATATTTGAGTTAAGAATTTTAATTATTTGGGAGATATTTGTTTATTGAATTTTGCAGAAATTTTGGGTTACAAATATTGGAAAGATAAACTGATGATTATGTTGATATGTGAATAACATGTTTGGGTATATTACATAGAAAATATTCAGGTAATCGTTTTAATTATTTTGGGATATTTGGTGATAAGAAGAAATGACAAATTATTATGGTATGATATGTTATTAAAGATTTATTGAAATTTTAGAGATATTAATACGAATATTTGAGGTTACATGATACGATGATAAGTGACAGGTTACATGAGTACTACAAGATATGATGAAATATCACATACGATTGGGAATTTTCATTTTGATTCAGAAGAATTTATGAGTAGACATATGTCTATTATTGATAGAAAAGTTCATGTCTTAAGAAAACAAATTGATGCATTTATTCAAAGTCCAGTGGGTTAAATATGGTTGGGTTAAATATGGTAGCGATGATGCTACATAAGAAGAAGAAGAAGAGATTCTGATTAAGTGTTCAGAAATCATAAGATCAAGTAAGTTTAATTTCGAGGACGAAATTATTTTAAGGGGGTAAGTTTGTAGCGACCAAGAATTTTTACGCGATTAATAATTATTTTAATAGAAAATCGTGTCGCTACTATTTCACCCATTTTTATTAAGTTAACGCCACGACGTATTCGTATAGCCAAGTCAAGAAATAATCGAGATCGTTCGATTTTAAATTAAATTCCGAATTTCTAAAAATATCTCCATTCTCTTGATTTAAAGTATATTAAGTCTAAGTACTTAATTCAATGTTATCCCAATATTTATTTATACAAAAATTATTTTTATTATTGAAATTAAGAAAATATATGCAAGCATGAGAGGTTCCATTATATATAATAATTATGAGAATCTTAATTTAATAAATATGGAAAAGTATATGAATGAATTATATACTCCATTATATGTAATCATGAAGAGCATAATATTTGTATAAATATGGAAAAGTATATGAATGAATTATATACTCCATTATATGTAATCATGAAGAGCATAATATTTGTATAAATATGGAAAAGTATATGAATGAATTATAGATTCCATTATATGTAATCATGAAGAGCATAATATTTGTATAAATATGGAAAAGTATATGAATGGTTGATAAGATTCCATTATATGTAATCATGAAGAGCATAATATTTGTATAAATATGGAAAAGTATATGAATGGTTGATAAGACTCCATTATATATAATCATGAAGAGCATAATATTTGTATAAATATGGAAAAGTATATGAATGGTTGATAAGACTCCATTATATGTAATCATGAAGAGCATAATATTTGTATAAATATGGAAAAGTATATGAATGGTGCTTTACTTTAAGAAAATGATGTGTTAAAATTAATAGAATTGAATGATTATGTTTACAATATGCCAACTTTATACATCTATTTAAACCCATTTCTTTTACACACAACTCTACACATATACACTTATTTCCAATCTCTTGACAAAATCCACAAGTAAGAGAAATTCAAGGTGGTTAAGAAAGTTTTGGTCCATTTACTACTACACTTAATTTTAATCTTTTAAAAGGTAAGTATATCTTATGTTTTTATGAAAAGTAAGTATGTTTTTATGAAAGGTAAATACACCTTATGTTTTTATGAAAAGTAAGTATGTTTTTATGACAAGTAAGTATATCTTATGTTTTTATGAAAAGTAAGTATGTTTTTATGAAAGGTAAATACACCTTATGTTTTTATGAAAAGTAAGTATGTTTTTATGACAAGTAAGTATATCTTATGTTTTTATGAAAAGTAAGTATGTTTTTATGAAAGGTAAATACACCTTATGTTTTTATGAAAAGTAAGTATGTTTTTATGACAAGTAAGTATATCTTATGTTTTTATGAAAAGTAAGTATGTTTTTATGAAAGGTAAATACACCTTATGTTTTTATGAAAAGTAAGTATGTTTTTATGACAAGTAAGTATATCTTATGTTTTTATGAAAAGTAAGTATGTTTTTATGAAAGGTAAATACACCTTATGTTTTTATGAAAAGTAAGTATGTTTTTATGACAAGTAAGTATATCTTATGTTTTTATGAAAAGTAAGTATGTTTTTATGAAAGGTAAATACACCTTATGTTTTTATGAAAAGTAAGTATGTTTTTATGACAAGTAAGTATATCTTATGTTTTTATGAAAAGTAAGTATGTTTTTATGAAAGGTAAATACACCTTATGTTTTTATGAAAAGTAAGTATGTTTTTATGACAAGTAAGTATATCTTATGTTTTTATGAAAAGTAAGTATGTTTTTATGAAAGGTAAATACACCTTATGTTTTTATGAAAAGTAAGTATGTTTTTATGACAAGTAAGTATATCTTATGTTTTTATGAAAAGTAAGTATGTTTTTATGAAAGGTAAATACACCTTATGTTTTTATGAAAAGTAAGTATGTTTTTATGACAAGTAAGTATATCTTATGTTTTTATGAAAAGTAAGTATGTTTTTATGAAAGGTAAATACACCTTATGTTTTTATGAAAAGTAAGTATGTTTTTATGACAAGTAAGTATATCTTATGTTTTTATGAAAAGTAAGTATGTTTTTATGAAAGGTAAATACACCTTATGTTTTTATGAAAAGTAAGTATGTTTTTATGACAAGTAAGTATATCTTATGTTTTTATGAAAAGTAAGTATGTTTTTATGAAAGGTAAATACACCTTATGTTTTTATGAAAAGTAAGTATGTTTTTATGACAAGTAAGTATATCTTATGTTTTTATGAAAAGTAAGTATGTTTTTATGAAAGGTAAATACACCTTATGTTTTTATGAAAAGTAAGTATGTTTTTATGACAAGTAAGTATATCTTATGTTTTTATGAAAATGTTTGGATCATTGCTATGAAATCAATCTCACAAGATTGTTATGGGTTCCATATGATATGTTTATGATTATGCTAAGGGGACCGGAGTTTAGTAGCGCTACACATAAGAATTCTTGCCATTTAAGTTCGGTAAAATTCTTGTGTCTCCCTATGTTTATGAGTATTTCGATCCTATCCTATGTTATGGTGAAAATGATCCATATGCTTTCAAAAGAAAATTTATGCTTGGTATACTTACTGGGATTTTATAAATCTCACTCCACGATATTTACCATTTTCAGATAATTGAAGGTTCGAGGCGGTCAACATGGAAGTGGCAAAAGTGGTTAAGATTGATGAGATAATTATGTTGAACTTTATGTAAGAAAATTATGTTCTATTTTTATTCACAAATAAAATTATGGGATTCTAATTATTCTTTTGAATAATTTTACATTTCTATTTAAGTCTCGATAATATGATATGAGTCACTTTTAGTGGCACTCGAATGGTCGAGAATTCGGGTCGTCACAGAAACCTCCGTCGCGGTTGCCGTATTTTTAGCTCCTGATTTTTATTTCATTTTATTTATTTATTTATTATTATTATTATTCCTCCTCCTTTTTTTCTGATTCATTCAAAGGATTCCAAAAACCTTTTCTACCAATCCTTTCCTTTGTGCCCATGTTTAGATTTTAATTTAAATTAAGATTAACAATAAATTACAAATATATATTTTATGGTTCTCACCGCTCACGTTGATTATCTTTCTAAACAAAACATATAATTTTGAACTTTGCTATTTGAACAATTATTTTGAACAAACACCTGAACAACTCTCTCACGAGGTATGGGGTCCATACACAGTGAGAGAGCAAAAATTCTACTTGAACAATTATTTTGAACAAACACCTGAACAATCCTCTCACATGGGGTGTGGGGCCCCACACCCCATGTGAGAGGATTGTTCAGGTGTTTTCAAAATGATTGTTCAAGTAGCAAGATTCGTGAGAAAATTGTCCAAGTGTTTGTTTATGTGTGGGCCCCATAACCCAGTGAGAGAGTTGTCCAGGTATTTGTTCAAAATAATTGTTCAAGTAGCATTTTTGTATAATTTTTTAGGCTACTTTATTGTTTCAAATATTAAGAGAAAGGAAATAATTATTGAAAGTTGAAAATACTAGAGATTTGTACAAGTTGGAAATTGGAATCAATAGTTCTATTTACAAGATACTCAACAATTCTTATAGACAAACTTTCCAAATTTGATGGCATAAATGGTTTTTTAAAATTATTATCTTTTTTTTTTTTTCATGCAATAGACTTTTTCCCCGTTTACAAATTTTCTTTGTTTTGTTTAATAATTGAATAATTCCATTTTAACAATCTCACCCACAATTTATGTGAACGTGGATTGAACATTGTGGAGTAGATAATATATTATTAACTCATCTTCTCTTTATTAGAGACTAAATATGTGGTTGTCGTTTTCTCTCGTGTGTTTATTTTATTTAAAAAAAGTGTCCATCGAATAAACTTCCTTATCATATGCCAGAATCCACATCTATATATCAATGTACTATAAAATGGAAAGTTAAGGACTTGTGCTAGGCGGCCCTAAGCTACATTCAAAAAATGACCTCCTATAGTAACCCTTTAAAAAAATATTACTCTAAATATATGGTCGAAAAACCAATAGAAGTACTAACTAATTAATAATAAACAAACAAAAAATTACTTAAATTAATAAAAAATGAAATAAAACAATAAGACCCATCAAGAATAACAATATGCCAGCAAAGCTTCAACAATGAATCAACTAAAAAATTAACATTCAAATAAAAGAACAACTAATAATTGAAAATAATATGCCAGCAAGGCAACAATATTTCAACAAACAAAATTTCACCAGAGCATAACATATTATCCATAGTATCCATATGTTATAAATTTCACCAAATTTCTCCTGCTTGACTTCGAGTTAGTGAAATCTCCTTTTATTTCTTTTTCCTCTTTTAAGCGCCGAACATATATTTAAGGGGGCATTTTATACATTTTCTGCACAAACATAGTTTATTATTTTATTAAAATTTGTTTAATGTTTACACACACAAAGTCAGAACAAAAAGAACGCCAAAACTCTAAAACTAAGACCTAAGCAATATACATGCTAAATAATAACATCTTAGCATCGGTCACAAATATAAATCATTTGTTGCACACCTCAGAGAAATAGACAATTTAAAGAAGAAGATTCAACATAATTTCTATGTTCGAACAACAAATTATTTCTTCAAAAATATGAAATCTAGAGAAAATTCACTCATAAGCAACAAATATAAGCAAAATTACCACCGAAAACCAAGATAAACCAAATCCCAAATATGGATCAAATCGCCAAAGTTGCAAAAATAATCTGCAAAATTCCATAGATGAACATTGAACATTGAACAAATGGTATATGTATGAACTATTGTCTATTGAACTTCTAAAATGGAAAATTGTGGGTTTTGAGTTTTGAATCTCACAAATGGTAAATGAAATCAAGCATATGCCCTTTTATTACAAGATAACCAGATTAAAAAATTGCAAGGCACCACTATGGCATTTCGATGAATCAGTGCAAAAGCAACAATCAATCAAACATAATAAAAGTGATAAAGTATAAAAAATCAAATTCCAAAACCCAAATGAGGCTTGTAAATAACACATAAAAAGAACCCAAGACACCTTAATAAAGATCAAAATATGCCACATACTAGAAAATCAATGACTTAAAATATCTTTAATTTTAATCCAAAGTGTTTACCTTTAAATTTTCAGTGTCGAACACCGGTCACTGGACCGATAGCGTCACAGCGAGTCGACGTTGGAGAATGGAGAGGCTTGGAGTGGGACTGTGGGAATCAAATAAAAATGGAAGAAGAGCCGAAGCAAGCTCGCGCTCTCTCTCTCTCTCTCTCTCTCTCTCTCTCTCTCTCTCTCTCTCTCTCTCTCTCTCTCTCTCTCTCTCCGTGAAGTGTGAATATGGGTAGTGGGTAACTGGATTAGTTTAGTGTGTTTAGACTGGAAAAAGCTGGACGCCTGGGCTGCGTATCATATATATATATATGTAGGCCCCTGATTTTTTGGGCCCTAAACACAGGATTGTTGAGCCTGCTATCAAGTTCGGCCCTGGTCAAAGGCCATTTAAACAAATATTTTATGGGCGAGGGTTATCTCAACTAATTTCTCAATTAATAAACGGTCTTCTTAGTAGGGTCCTGAGCATCGAGCATAACTCATAAGCACTTGATTGATAATAGCATCAACTACAAAATCATCAATGTTGTTCCGCAAAAAGACAATTTTTCCTTTAGTAATAAGCCAATGGCGTCGCCCTCAACCCCATTGCCTCCATGGCAGGAGTCTGCCAGGCGGATGCAGAGAGGTGGAGCAATAAGGAATATAGAGATGGTGTTTTGTGATTGTAGGTTATGGAGATGTGTGGTTGGTAGAAAGAATTGAGGGAGCATTTTAGGGGTTTGGAAGGGTGGAGAAAAAGGATTGGGTTTGGGGCCTGATTGAAAAGAAAGGTGCAATTTTCGGTATGTGAGAAATGTGGGTAGGGTAAAGTGGAGAAGAGGAGTGAATTCATGGCGGTAGCAGTAGCGGTGGCGACGACGATGGCGGTGGAGAGATAAGGTTGAGTGGGGGGGGGGGTGGGAGCCTATGTAGTTGAGGAGTCCTTAATACCTCAATGGGCTCAGGCTAATTTTATTTTCGGTCAAATTTTAAGCATATGTTTGGCAAGTATTTATGTCTCTAACTAAGCTTAATTTTTCTCTCTAAATTCATTTTTAATAATATATTCTTTTAATAAGCTAATTTTATGCATAAATCTAAAAAAGATATTCCTACTCATTAACTGTAAAGTGTTCAAAAAAGTTATTTTTATTCCAAAAAAAAAGTTATTTTGTTCACATTTTCATTCATATTCAACTAGCAAGTAGCAACTTAACTGTAACGACTTGAAAAATTATGACATCCTTAATTCTCCATTATGACGTAATAAGTTATTTTTATAATTTATATAACTATTGTGGAATTTAACAGGATTTAAAGAAAGAAAAACGAAATTTTGAATTAAATAAGAAGTTATTAAAAATGTGTTTAAACGTCTCTCTTTAAGAGACTCGTTTGATCATTTTAGACATTCGTTGAAGGCATGTGATATAAGCAAAGATAAGTTCTTGGAACGAACATCGAAAATATAAAATCGGTTTATAAGTTCAATCAACGGATAGTTATCGGTGAATTTTTAAAGTTGGTACTTTACCGAACTGTTAAGAAAATAGTTTCAAGTGACTTACTTCGACAAGCCATAACTCCTTTCTCGGTTAACCATTTCCCGCGTGGTAAATTTCTTGTGAAAGTATGCCATGATTACTTCAAAATGGTATCAAGAACTTAGGATTCCAACATCGTTTGCTACCTCAAATCTTGCTCATTGAAACTAAAAGTTTGGAAACTTAAGCATGAGGTGGTATAAACTTCCACGATTGCACTCCTAGCTTTGTATTACTCACCCTATCTATAGTCCACACCTCCTACTTGCATGCATACGAATTTCCACCTCCAGCTATGCAATGATGTTGAAGATAACAACTTCTTCCTTAACCTCCAAGCAAGATCCTCTACGTCCATGCTCCCCTTCCAGTTTTGTGCAACCAATCTCTTCTATAAGTAGAGGTGAACTTGAAACATATATCACACTGAAAATCAAAGCTAAAATGATGCAAAAATCGTTCTTCATCCTCCAAACCATAGGTAAGAGATTCTTGTCAAAAGTATGTTTCAATCCATTTTAATTCATCATTTTCATTAGAAAACATGTTTTATCAAAGCTCCTTATCAAAATATATGATTTTGGATCAAAGGAATCAAGAAAATTGAGTTTCAGATCCTGGTAATACGTCTGGTGTTGACACCTACTAGTATTATGTCGACGTCTGGGCTTAAAAAGATGAAAGATGAACCTCAGAGACTTTGGTGTCGACACCAAAGCCCAACAGCTTGACTTCATTTGACCATAACTTTTGTTATACAACTCCAATTTGCAATCCATAAATTTCGTTGAACTCCAGATTCGATGTTCTTTCAAATGATATATTATACACTCCGTGCAGATTTATATACAATAAGTTTTGTACTTATTTCTTAACTACTCCGTGCCAAATTAGTTGAAAGACTTTCATTCCAACAGAATGTCATTCTAGGAACCGTTCGTGTATCAATTCATCCAATAAACTGTGAGTGGAATATATTTATGTAAATTATATGATTATAAGTGAGTGGATATATTTATGTGAATTATGATTAGATAATAATGTGAGTTGAATATGTTATTTGAAGTATTTGATTAATGATAAGTACCACATATATGTTTATGCATATGATTTCATTGAGTGAGTTGATTATGGTTGCTTGAATCATTTGATTAATGAAGTGAATATTTGATACACCTCTATATATGAAATAATATGTTAACATGCATTTAATGTATCATGAATCATAAAGGAATGTATCTTTTTTGCATAAAAATTATAGATTTGAATTCCATCCTCCTTGGTAATCAATGAGATATCAATTTGTATCGTGAGAGCCTTGCGACTTCAAGGTGCCGAAGAAAAACTTGTGAGGATCTAGTAACTTTTTTGGAGTCAAATAAGGTGAAAGATGATATAGATGTAACAATCCTAGAAGATGAAATAGTCCTTTGTGATCTGATGTGTATCGATTTGTATTGTGAGGGCCTTGTGACTTTAAGTGATGCGAACCGCTTCGGTATAGTCACCGAAAATTCCCACAACAATTTAATACAAAATCTAAGAAAGCTAAAGTGATAAATAAAGGGATAAACACATTAACCCAAGTTTAAATCTAACCCAAAATTTAAGGATTAACAAACCCTAGTCCAATGGGTATCAACTAAACAAATTCCAAGGTGGCGAAAAATAAACAACAACACAAGAATAAAAATACTCAAGGAAAGTTGATTAAATTCCAAGAAGATAGCAAGAACAAATGAGGTTTTTATCCTTACCTCAAAGGGGTCTTTCAAGACCAAGCTCTCAAGAGCACTTCATATGAACAACCAAGTTATCCTCTACAAATGACAAGAAATGTGTATAAAATGTACAAAATGGGTAAAAGATGCAATTTCAGTATTTACAAGGAAAACCCCGTTTTTGTAAAACGGAGTGTTTCGGTCGATCACAGGGTGGACCGAAATGGGACTTTCGGTCGACCGTCACTCAGCCGAATGCGACTGAGGCTTCCTTCAAAAATCCTCTGCAGAGTTTCGGTAAACTGGTATGATTTTCGGTCGACCGAAATTGGCTGAGTCCAATTCCTTCTACTTTTTGGCTCCAACTTGATTCTCGGCTTGTTTTCTTGATTTATTCACTTTGTTTAGCCTCGAATCATGAACCTCTTCGACGTCGGATCTCGTCATGGGTCCCACGGACACGTGCATCGATGTTTGACTTTCTCGATTCTCATCATCCCCTCCCTCTTGAAAGGATTCGACCTCGAATCTGGCTTGATTGCACTAGTGTGAGATTCCTTGACCTTTAATCTTGAAACATTGCGGACCACGAATCAACACCTATAATAAAAAATAGAAAATTCAGACACAATAAATGTAACTGAAATTTCATACTCACCGTGCAAAATCAATTTGTAGGCATTGCCAAGAGCTTGAGATGTGCCAACACCGCAGAGTAGCAATTTGGATTTTATTCGATCAGGAACCCGTTCTCCCCTTGAAAAGAACCATTTCCAACCACCAAGATCAAATACGAATCGCCTCCTACCATTGTTGGTGTTCGAATTGTAGTGTTCATCCTCCCTCTCAATTTGAGACCTGTTCCACTCATGAGGTGACTTAACCTCTTCTTCACTTTTCTTCCCACCCAAGTTACCTCTTTCATCATTAAACAAACACATCAAGTTCAAAAGAGCTAACGAGTTAAATTCAAGAAGAATTTCAAAAGGAGAAAATGCAGTAGTAGAATGAACACTTTGATTATAAGCAAATCCAACAAAAGATTGACCTTGTTTCTCACTCGTTAGGCCAATCATAAGGTTAGTACAAAGGAACTATGTTAAAACTTCATTAACCAACTTGGTTTGGAACGTGGTGTGGTAAGAAGAAATGGTTAAAACTAGAAATTTGGTTCTAAACCTCCCCCACAAATCCCCCAAAATGTGATTAATAAAATGTGCAATTATACTCAACAACATTCCCCTATGGATAACATGTAAATGCACTACCTCCTTAAAGAGAAGAATTGTTACGTTGGTAGCATCACTGGATTCATGAAATGTATCAAAATGTAGTATTCGAATAATCCTACCAACATTCACAAAATTAGCTTCATTCCCTTTTTGGGACCTAAGTAAACCCCATATAAAATTCAAAACATTAGTAATCCAAGGTTTACTCATGATGGGCAAATATGTATGAAATTCTTGGGGAAAAAACTTGAGTTTAGCCATTTTGTAAGTTTGACATTTACTACAAGTGTAAACATGTTCAACACCAATCTTCGAATTAGGCTCATAAAACTGTTCACATAATACCCCTAAAACCCCGTTGATTTTAAATTGCCCCATCAAACGACCATCACGTGCCTCTCCCATTAGCAATTCGCATATGACACTTTTAAAAACAAACAAACAAATTTCCCAAGACAAATAATCATAATGTTCATAGAATCTAGCAAAATCTCGCATACCACATGATTCATAGAAGTTAAACAATTTTGAGTTTTTAGCATGCATGCTCTTGACATGTTCAAGACAAGATGAGTTGGTTAAGGAGGTTAGAAGGAAAATCATTTCCAAGCCAAAATGTTTGGTTAGATCTCCCTTATAGACTTCCCAAACTAGCAATTCCCCTATAAGACAAGTAGGCACAACGAGCTTGTTTTCACAAAATAGGAAGTCATGCTTGTTTTTGCAAAACATGAAGCCACCATGCACATGAAGGCTATCAAGTATAACATTTTCACACTCCAACAAAATATTTGCTAAGCTTCCATCAATGTCATACAATCCTCTAATGTATTCAAAACATAATAACCTTGCATTTAAAGAATTGTTACGAGCATACCTCCTTGATGTGACGTCGGTTATTTTATTTTGTTTACCTCAGTTGTACTTGTCGTTGTAGAAAAATATTTCCAAGAATTTCTTCCATAAGGCATGCTTTTGAACTTCTTTGTTGCTTTGATAAGTTGGTCTCACAATTTCCTGCAACAAAGAAATAACCAAACTAGGGAGGGAGTTGTTAGAGTATTCAAGCGCAAAGAACATTTTGAAGTGATCTCTTCTCTCAATTTCTTTGGTGGCACTCATCACTTCCTCACCTTTTTTTGAGGTAGAATCCTCAACCCTCGGTTTTTCTCTCACCTCTCCTTTTTCTGGAGTCGTGGCTCCAACCCTCATTTCCTTACCTTTTTCTAGGGTCGTGGCCCCAACTCTCTTTTTTTCATTTGGCCTCACTTTGGTGTTGACATCAATTTCCTCAATTAAATTATCTTTTATTTTCCTACTATTCTCCCTTTCTCTTCTTTTTCTTTTTCCTTTTCTTTTTCTTTCTCCTTCTCTTTTTCTTCCTCGAATTCCTTCTTGAGCTTCATTTGGTCTTTGCATACTTCTTCTGGGCTCAAAGATAGGATCACAACTTTTTTTTCATCCATTTGGAAGCTACACCAGTTCCTCTTCCTATCATGATTCACGTTTCGCTCACATTGTCAAGGTCTTCCCAAAATTATGTGAGTAGTGTGTAAGGGAACCACATCACATAATATTTGGTCACTATAAGTACCAATGTGAAAAGTAAGAAGAACTTGTTCACTTACCCTCACCTCCCCATAGTCATTCAACATTTGCAATATATAAGGACTGGGATGCTTCATTACCGGTAACCTCAACTTCTCCACCCTACTAGCACTCACCAAATTAGTGTCAATCTCCCCATCTATCATGAGACTACATGATTTATCACTCACTAGGCTCCTAGTGTAGAAATTATCATTCCCATGTTCCTTCACCTCATTAGTATGGGCCATAGATTGTGGTGGCCTAGCATTTATCTCCTCCACTACTTCTCTACTTTCACTACCTTCCCTCCTATGGAATGATGAAGTCTTCATTTGCTCAATATCAACCTTCTCATCCATCCCATCTCCACTCCTATCTACCCATTCTCCAATCTTCTTCCACTTCTCCACTTCTACCCATTCCATGGAGTGATGAATTTTGCATTCTCGCACTATCAATATTTTCATCAACTCCATTTCTCCTACCTTCTAACCACTATCTTCTTTTCCTATTTAAACTCCCATTTTGTTCACCATCCTCCTCTTTTCTCCAAACATCCCCACATTTACCCCTAAACTCTTTCCTATTCTTCCTTCCCATTCTTTCATCATCCACTAAAACATCTCCACATTTATTCCTCATTCTTCTATTATCTCTTCCCTCTACTCCATTATTAGTTGATGTACTCTCCCCTATTGTTCCCAAATTTTCTAACCCACCCCCAATCTTCTCCATTTGTCTAGCCATGATGGTTGAAAGATTTTGTAACAAGTACTTCAAATCTTGAGTTTGAGCATTGGAATTTGACATGGTGTGCAAGTGTGAAAGTGTTCTCACAAGAATATTTTTCACTCGTGTTTCACTCAATTTAGGCTTTTACCCTCTAATGAGCTCACCACTCTTGCCTTTTTCACTCAAAATCTCCTTTCTCAAGTTCTCCAAGGAAGGTAATCAACTAAACCACAAGTATAATTCTTGTGAAGTCAAAGAAATAACAATAAGGAAGAAGGAATTTATAACAAGTAGATACAAATAGCAAGTAGAATTTATGTGCTTGCTAAAGTCAAAAGGAACAATATTTATGTGGGATAGGATGCTAGGAACACAATTTAGCAATGGGATTGACAAACCACAAATAATAGACAATGCATAGATGTAGAACAATAAGCACAAAGAGTGTAAATTTTGAATGAGGCAATTTATCAAACACCTTGTACTCAATCTTTGAATGACCTTGAATGGATAAAATGTGGATATATGATAAATCCCCAACAACCCAAATGTGACAAGAAATGAATGATCAACAATTACCCAATGTATGAAGCAAGTAATATATGGGATACAATGTTGATAACACAATCTCAATGATGGGAATTAGGTAGCCCCAAGTAATTAACAAGTTATGGGCATTGAATAATAAGACATGAATGGGGTATTTTTCTTTGGGACAATTTATCAAATACTTTGGATAATGTAGGAAAGTAAATGTTTGGCTAATAGAAACCCCCAACAAATTCAACAATCAATAAACTCAATAGGTAATGATCAATAAATACTCATGGGCATACAAATTTTTCCCAATTTTTCTCAATTTTCGGATTTTTTTTTGTATAATAACAACAATAATGTAAAGATATGTTTACCAAATTAGAGCCAAGCTCTGATACCAAATGATGTGAACCCCTTCGGTATAGTCACCGAAAATTCCCACAACAATTTAATACAAAATCCAAGAAAGCTAAAGTGGTAAATAAATGGATAAACACCTTAATCCAAGTTTAAATCTAACCTAAAATTCAAGGATTAACAAACCCTAGCCCAATGGGTATCAACTAAACAAATTCCAAGGTGGCGGAAAATAAACAACAATACAAGAATAACAATACTCAAGCAAAGTTGATTAAATTCCAAGAAGATAACAAGAACAAATGAGGTTTTTATCCTTACCTCAAAGGGGTCTTTCAAGACCAAGCTTTCAAGAGCAATTCATATGAACAACCAAGTTATTCTCTACAAATGACAAGAAATGTGTATAAAAGGTACAAAATGGGTAAAAGATGCAATTTCGGTATTTACAAGGAAAATCCCGTTTTTGTAAAACGGAGTGTTTCGGTCGACCAAACTGGTCGATCGAAATTATTTCGATCGATCACAGGGTCAACCGAAATGGGACTTTCGGTCGACCGTCACTCAGCCGAACGCGATTGAGGCTTCCTTCAAAAATCCTCTGCAGAGTTTCGGTCGACCGATATGATTTTCGGTCGATCGAAATTGGCTGAGTCCAATTCCTTCTACTTTTTGGCTCCAACTTGATTCTCGGCTTGTTTTCTTGATTTATTCACATTGTTTAGCCTCGAATCTTGAACCTCTTCGACATCGGATCTCGTCATGGGTCCCACGGACACGTGCATCGATGTTTGACTTTCTCGATTCTCATCATTAAGGTACCAAAGAATGAATTGTGGAGATCTAGTGGCCTTATTGGAGTCAAATGAGGTGAAAGGTGACAGGGATGTAGAATCCCTAAATGATAAAATAGTCCTATGTATTCTAATGTAATATAGCCATGTTATCAATATCTGGTTTATAGAAATTTTAAGCGCTTTGGGGTAGAGAAGATAATCTATAATCGGGTCCTAAAAATATGATTTTTGAAAAGGACATGCATATGCATCGATTACTCAGCTTGTTGAAATAATTGATTTATGAGGTGAGTTTTATATGGATTAGTTGATTAATGAGATAAGTTGGATATTATATTTGAGATGCATACTTGATATATAATTGAATAAAACAGGTAGATACTCGTCGTATGTTGATAACTTTGCTATCTTGAATTATATAAATATAATAGAATGTGATTTTGAAGATATAAGACTCATCTTATAGAAAGCATTCATCATATGCATATTAGACCACGGTTGTTATAATGTACACCACTCATGATCTTGAAAGGTTATCATATATCTAGAGTTGTCTAATGATCTTAAGGCATGGTGATACAGTGACGTTGAGAGCGTATGATCCAATTTATTAGTTGTGGCCAATTATGATATTCTATATGTTTCTCATTCGGGGTACGAGATGAGCACCGTAATCATGTAATGTATTGTCGTATAATATGCAGTTATCAATATTGGAAAGTATCTATGATGCACGGGTCATTTGTGATACGATACTATGAGATATCTCAATTATAATTAACTATTATGATACAAATATGTTGTTCGAGCACCCTGTGATACGATGCCTACAATACATCACGATCATAGTGTGTCGATTATTTTGGATATACAGATATTAAAACCCATATATTGACATGTATTACATTGACTGACACATTTCAAATGATACATACATACATTAAACTTCTCTTGAGTATGTGAGGTTGACTGCCACATCATGCATTGAAGTATAGTATGTGGTTATCCCTATTGGAAAATATTTGGGACGTATGAGTCATCGGTGATATGATACCTGCTGGATATCTCAATTATAATGGGCTATTACGATACAAATATGTTGTTTGAGTAGCCGGTGATACGGTGCTTACAACACATCACGATCTTGATATTCAATTATTTTGGATATAAATATATTCTATCTATATATCGAGTTGTATCACTTTGTCTAACGCATACAAAATGATACATACATTTGAAATAGTTTTGAGTACATGAGGCTGATTTGTATATTCCAATGTGCAATAATAAATGTGCATCATATTCTGCTCACTGGGCACGCATGTACTCATCATACGAATTATAACTTTTCATGAAGTCATATTGAAGTAAAAATGATTGGTATGAATCTTCAGATAACTTGACAAAGAGTGTTGCGCTAGGTGATGACCTGTGAGTTGTGGACACACCATTGAATAAGAATTATGGTGTTTGAACTGCCAGGTTTTATTGAACTCGCTATTTTATGATTATCATTATTATCTAAAATACTTTATCGGAACGAATTTTGTTCTAAGGAAGTTTAAAATTGTTTTGAAAATCCAGTTATGTGACGTCGTTTATGTCATCGACTAAAAATATTCATGTGATTTTGGTGTCATGACAAGAGTGGTATCAAAGGTATATTTTTTTTAAAAATATTAAAAAAATTGGTGCATTACATTAACTATCACTAAATAATTAACACAGTATAGGTCTAACAAAAATTACTTATATATATAAAAGAAAATACTACTTGTACATGATGGAGTTACATAATAATTTATATACATGCATGACATCAAATAGAGAATGAATAATTTTTTTTATTTGGTTATATAATTATGACACAATCATATCTCATCACATCACTTGTATATAAATCATAATATACATGTAACAAAATTGAAGATATTAATTGTTGTCCATCTTTAGTGGCCACATTAATGCTCTATTCTGATCAATGGTGAAATTGGTTTATAAACCAATTTATAATCTACACAATTTCTCAAATCACTTTTTAACTCTACATATTTCCTCTTTCCAATTTTTAACCCTACATCTTATCTCGAAAAACGTGAAAATTTGGTTTATATACCATACACATGATCCGAACAGAGGCTAAGTTAGAACAAGCTATGTCGGACATGGAAATCAATAATTTTGAAATTAACTTTACATCATTTTGACATCCGAACCATTCTTCCAAGCATTTAGACATAATTGCAACTACGGTCCCAAACATTTTATTTTTCATAGACTTTACTTAAACCTTCAATTTATGCCTCTCAATCTCAAACCTCTAGCAGAAGGATAAATAGACAAATTTTGTCCGTAAGTCCGTAAGTTGATCAACCATCTGATTTTGACCACACCATCGAACCACTATCCGTCACCGTCCTGCCACATCACCAACAATCACAATCACTAACAAATTGCCATCACCGCTACACACTTGCTGCTATTAAGAGCATGTTTGCTGATGGTAAAAATTTTATTTCAACATTTCAAACTCAATCTCAACCATCTATTTTTAGTTAAGCCCACCATTTTTTACTTTTCAAACCACACATCAATAAAAAAACAAAAAAAATCATAAAAATCAAAACTTTTCACATTACCAAACAGACTCTAATTTGCAATTCATTTTTCTTCCCTAAAAACATCCTCCACCCAACCCCGACCCAAAAAGCCCAACCCAAACAAAAACTCAATAGTCGTCACGCCATCGACACCCGCTAATAATAGCAATTCCTTAAACCCATAACCAAAAGTTTATTACAACGTGCACTCCATTGTAGCGATCGAGAAATTTTAAATAATGTAAAAAATCTTATTTTTTTCTAAAAAAAACGTATCGCTAAGATTTAACCCCGAATTTTTACTTTTAAATGTGAAGCGTGTTCGTCTAGTCATAGTCAAAATAAATTTAAATCTATTCAATCGAGTCCAATCTCGAATATTTTAAATTATCAAATTCCTTATCATTTTTGAAACCAAATTTTATAATTATTTTGAGTCCAATTTATTCAAGACCAATTTTATTATTTTAGATCCAAAATTATGTTGTCCAAATTTTGATTATTTTTATCCCAATTAAGAAATTCTTCTAGCCCGAACCCACCTGAAATCCTATATATTTGTGCCCTAAACCTTCACTGTTCAATCACTCTTCCATCCTCAGAAGCCAAGAACGCAGCCAAGCAATATTCTGGTAAAATCTTACTTCCATCTCAATAATCCATTGTTGCTTGCAAATCTGAATCATCCCCCACATACCAATATCACAGCAACTTCCTGGTATGGAAATTTCTCCTTCTCCATCGCCATTCACATACATTTCAACTTCAATCACACCACTCTACCTTCATCACCAACCACCAAATGCAGTACTACCACTGCTACTGCCACTGTCACTACCACAAACCGATAACCTCAACTCCAACACACACGGCCAAACCCCACAAAGCTTCCACCAACAATCGTCGTTTCTCAAGCAGCCGCCACCACCACCATTTCTAGAGCACAACCACACAACAACAAACCAAAACTGAATCACCACCACAATGCCTCAACAAACCACCATCGAATCGTTTCAAACCCCCACCTCCAAGGGCTGTCACGACCCTTTCCACTCAAGAATCAAACCCAAAACAACCACCGAAACCCAGAATAAGGCAAGCCCAGAACCTTACCTTGGCCCCGACCCAATTATGGCCAAATCCCCGTCGGGGGAAACTCCAAAACTGCAACCTCCCAGCTGGTTTTCCTTCGGTTCTTTACACCCAAGACTCGCCCAAAGACTCTCCAACCCACATTGGTGATACTACGGAACGGTGGCACTGATGTTGCCCATTAACCGGCGGCTTGGATCGGAGAGGGAGGGGCTCCTCCCTCCCTCGATCTCTCTCTCTCTCTCTCTTACAAGAGTGAGAGATAGAATGTGTATATGTATATTTATTTATTTTTAGTTTTGAAAATTATATCTTTAGTCCCACGTTTTAAAAATCAGCTATTTCAGTCCCTCAAGTTTTAAAATAGTTTAAAACAGTCCTTCAGTTTTAAAATTTCTTATTTCAACCCCTATTTTTAAAATTTAGTTATTCTAGTCTTATTTATTTTAAATATTAATTTTAATTCCAAAAGTCTCAGCACTTCACCAAATCAGTCCCAAGGTTTCAGTTATTTAAGATTCAGCCCCTGCAGATTTAAAGTGTTTCTAATTAGCCCCACTATTTACAAAATATTTATTTCAGTTTCTAAACTCTTATTTTCAGTTTTAATAAATTCCCATTGAGTCCCTAAATTTTACTTTATCATTTTTAAAACCCTAAAATTTCAAATTACTAATTCAAAGCTTTATTTCATATTTTGGCTAGACGAAACGTGTGAACGATTGAGAGATTGAGGCTACTTCCCACTCCACTTTTTACGTGATTCGAGATAAATTAAGGTAGACTCGCCCCCACTAATTTATTTATATTATAATTGCATGTGTTATGTGGATTTATGTGATTTATATGTTTAATTGCATGAGACAAGAAAAGAGAATCTCTTATGAGATAAGAAGAGAAATTTATGTTATGCATGTCATAACTTATATGCTTTATTTGCATAAGATAAGACAAGAGCATGTTCATATTGCACTCATTTCATGTGCTTATGACTAAGAATAGAATGTCACTATAATATTTGCATAATTACTTGTTCAATTATCTTATAAATTAATTATTAGCGATGAGTCTACTGAGTATTTCTTTTGAAATGTTCACTCCGTTTTTAACAACATTTGCAGAGCTCGGAGGTGGAGACGAATGATGGGCAATTTGACAACATTTATTTTAAGTTATTTTGAAAGTCTAGTTTATTGAACTTTGTTAAGTTAAATTGTTGAGATTTGAAATTTTATGGAATGTTTTCAAGTAAATGTATTTAAATTTGGGCTACCATCGCAAATTTCCCAAATGAATGCGATGTTTTTTTTTTTAATTTCATTATATTTCCGCAAATTGTTTTTAATAGCTAGTTTTAAAGAGATGAAGTGGCGATCCAGGTTTTACGGAACTCGAGGCGTTACATTCATCATGTGGAAACCACCGTTGCCAGGGACAAATGTAGCATATTGCGAGCTCGGCATGGACATAATCCATCCATTTGTCATTTGGCTGTAACAAATTGAAAGATTTGAAATTATGAGTGACACAAATTACGAGTTTTGATAAAGTTTGCAAAAAATGAAAGGTTTGACATCGCATCTACAATTATCCCTAAATTTTATATCCCAAAGATTAAAAATTGTGTGGCTATATTGCCACTACAACTTTATATTTTTTCCACCACATTTTAAATCCACCACAATTAAAACACAAATGTGATAAATACACAACAACAATTTTACAAATATAGCTTGACCTATATTTCTCAAAATTATTCGTGCACCACAAATGAAAATTTAAGCCAAACAATTCTCTAGTCTTTAAAAAACTTACTGCCAACCACCACAAAATGTACACCCCCACAAGAACCATGAGTCAAGCTGCCTTTCAAAGGAGCCAACGTCGGTTGTCGTGATGTCAAGTTCTCCGGTGAGCCTTTCCACCTCTCCAGCATCAACATCAGGCTGTCATTTTTCTTGTAAAGTACTTTCTTCTTGGGTGGTCATAATTTCGATAAAAAATTGCTTTTGCCATCAATCTCAGGCCGTCATTTTTATCCAACATAGAGTCGAAAAACTTCCTTCTCAGTAGGTAATTTACCCATCTATTTTCCCTTCTCTATTTGGCCCTTTTCACTTTTAGGCTAAGTCAAGAATTTAAAACAATAACAACCGCAAACAGCTTATTTACAGTTTCAGATTTTTCCCATTGCAAACGGTCTCTGCAAAAATGGAAAGATGCTGTTCTTTTGTACACTCTTGAAACATTGAATTGATATTGAATTTTGTACGTGTCTTTGTGTTTATTATAGATGTTGGAAGAGATGAAGACATTACAACCGTGGCACTAGAAAACATGGTGCATTGCTGCCAGAACAGAAGAGAGGGGGGAGTCGGAGGGATAATGGAGAGTTAAAAGTAATTTTATTCAGGATCGTTTAAATAAATAAATAGAAGAGAGGGGATAGGGATTCTGTTGGAATTTTGATTGTTTTACTGAACGAAATTTTTTAAAGTGAGATTATTAAAGTAATTGTATTCAGGTTCGTTTAAATAAATAGAAAAAAAAAAAAAAATTAAAATGTGATGTCATGAACAAGATTTGTGGTGGTATTATAATTTCCCTTAAACATTTCTAAATCTACTCCCATTTAATTAATGGATGTAAATTTGTACCCTCAAGGTTGTTGATATAAACGAAATATTGTACTTAAAATAATCCCGACATTACAACAATTGCACTTGCTATGAAAAGAATTTAAATTTTATGGCGAAGTGATAAACATAGTTTTTACACTTTCTTGAGACATCGAAAGTGGATATTTGAGAGTCGATTTGATGGAGTTACTAATTAAATTGATCAAATATAAATTATTGTAGAATAAACTCGATGTTGGATAGCTGCTGATGAAAAAGCGAAAATCATCTTTAAGTTGAATGGGAAGTTGAAAATTACGTTAATCAAATTTCGATGAAATTAAGAGTTAAACGGACTCTTGAGAAATATAAAAGAGAATTCGAGATTAAGTGCCTATTTGGTAAAGGAAAAAATAATAATACAATTTTTCAAACTCAATCTCAACAATCCATTCTTAGTCAAGCTCACAATTTTTTACTTTTCAAACCTTTTTCAATCACACATTTATCAAAAAACTAAAAAATATCACAAAAATTAAATTTTTTTACATTACCAAACAGCTATAAAAGAAGAAAAAATCAAGAAGCAAGGTGAAAACATAGAGTAAGTTATATCTTTGAAAGGTCGAACTACAGAATTACTAAAAATAGAACTGCTTGCCACTGTGATTGCAATGAGATGTCTTGTACAATAGCACAATGTTAAACGACAACAAAAAATTATGTTTCTTTTTCAATTCAAGCTCTTTATTGAATGCAATTCTATCACATTTTTAACCTACTTTGGACGCCAATTTTCGAGACACCAAGCATTAAAGAGAGAACAAGAGGTTAAAAATGAAAATTCATACACACACACACACAACGAAAATCGTTTCTTAGAATTTGAGTGACATTGAAGAAGGCGCAAGAATTTTCCTATTTTTCTCTCTACTTCTATAATCAGGTGATGTTTCATAATCCAAACAAGTATTATTCTATTTTTACAATGCTCGACTAAAATTTTAGCGACAAGGACGTGGAGGAATAATTTGTTATGAAATCTTAATATAAATTCGAAGACTTTCACGTGATTGTTATAATTTTTAATAGTTTTCAATTACGTGACTAAAATAGAATTGATATGTGATATTTATTTTATTCGAGAGAAAGAATTAAAAATTTAGCATCTTATAACAATCATGGTAGGGTTTGAAAGTGCCTTATATGATTTAAGGTTAAGGATGTTCTCGTATTTTAATGTACTAGTATATCCTACGTGCGGTTGCACGTTGTATGTTCAATCAAAATTATCTTAGCAAATATAATAGTGTATATATTATATACATATAATTTTAATAATTTTTTTTTGAATATATATATTTATTTGGTCAGTAAAGATTGAAATATTGAAATTGAAGTTTTAATATATTTCAGTTTATAATGTTGATATTCTAAATTATAATTATTAACAACAATATGCAAATTCAAAGATATCATAAGAATTAAAGTTTTTTGCAACAATTTTATTCTAATTTTTTTTTTAATAAGAGTCAATAAAGATAGCAGTGTGTTTTAGGGAAAAATATATATATATGAGATACTTTTGATAATAAAGTTTTAGATTCAATGATTTTCACTGTCTAGTAATTATTGTTTTCTATGATAGTCCACAACTATCTATAATACATATTATTATGACATAGAATTCTAAACTTAAGTATATTAAATAATTAAACTCCATATTATCATAAAGAATAGTGTTTAATTCATATAATTTCATCAACATTTCTAAAGCCTACAACATTTTGAAAAATCAAAATATTAAGATAAAAAAAATTGTGAGGGTAAAACTTAAATATTTTCTACTTAAGATTGTAAATTTAAAATATTTACATACTTGATTCCCAAACAATATTAAATTTGTCAATATATCAATATTCAAAAAAAATGTGTCAGTGCCTATACAAGAAAGAGCATTCATACTTTTAGTACTTTTATTGTAACTAGTCTAAAACAAGAACTTTGCACGTCTTATGTAAACGATGAATAAATTGCATAATTTTTTTGTAATAAACTACTTTTGAATAATTTTTGCGAAATTTCAACAAACTAAAATAATAATAATAATAATAATAATAATAATAATAATAATAATAATAATCGGTTGAATTTCTATAAGTTATAAAACATATTTGTTTCTAGGGTAAATGGAGAGGTGAGGACTAATGGAGTTTAACTTATTAATTAATCAATGTAGAAGCAATGACATATTTGAGTTAGAATAAAATATGTGAGGACAAATTTGGTAACTGGAAGATTCTCCTCTATTAGTACTTTTAAGGTAATAGTGAAATTATAGTGATAGTGATACAATTATTAATTTTTAACTTTAATTCATTTTATTTTAAAAATTAAATATTTTCTTACTAAAATTTTTGTTAGTAATCAAACGTGATACAAAGATAAAGTCATTGAAATTCTAATGAATTGGCGATTATGATTCTATCAATAGTTATGAATCGCTGTCATATCCTAATATTCCCTCCTATGTCGTTCATAAATTTCACTTTATTTTCCTTAGCAACTTGTTGAAGAACACTAACATAATTCATTAGAACCAAAATTTTCTCATTATCCTCTTTTTGCACGTGTGTAGCTTGAAGTTATCTTGAGGCGAGAGGACAGGATAAAATCTACTTACAAAAATATACCACTATTTAGGTAAGTGTCATCATTCATTCGTCACAATTTTATCCTTCCCAAAACACAATTCTTCTAAAAAAAAATTAACTTATTTCTTTTTTCGAATTAAATTCTTAGACCAAGATTTAACTAAACACTTACTTCAAATCATATATATACACATAGTAAAAGAGAAAAAAAAAAAAAGTTAATAAAATCCTAATTAGATATTAAAAAAAAAAAAAAACTGATTAATTGATAAAGTAATTAAATAAGCAAGTTTCTTGAACAAACATATAATAATATGAACATGGATGAGTTAAGTTTCAATGAAAATTGAGATAACATACATGCAAAATGAGCACCCCACCCCACCCCACCCCACCCCACCCCCCACACACAAATCCAAGATGTAAACTAATTTTATAACAAAATAGATAATGTAAATAAAATTTTGACCAATGGTGTGACATATAGATGCAATATAATTGACATGTATTATGAGAGAAGTTTCCAAAAAAAATTAAAAATCCAGAGAAGATATATGGCACTATAAATAATACTTTATAGGTAAAAGAAATTTTAAGCTGTAACTCAATATATACATCACAGTTACAGTAAATGAAAGAAAATAAAATAATGAAAAACACATCACATATTTCAATTTGAGAATACTTTTATATATGATAAATAATGATGGCTAAACAAGGATGTAAGAAAAATAAATATATTAATGGGATTATGGATAACAATTTAACATGGAGAATCTTTTGAGCTCCTTATTTCTCTTCTCTCTTAATTATAAAATTTCAGTTTATTTATTATTTTCTTCTATGTATTAACATGTAGGCGAATGGAACATTAAAAAAAATTTCCTCCTCTCTTAATTGTAAAAGTTCAGTTTTTATTTTCTGTAAATTAATGAAAAGAGATTAATAAGTACAAAAGAGTATTATTGAATATAAATAGAGAAATATAAGGACAAAATAGGAAATCAAAAGTTTCGCCCCTATCCATATTTTTTAGATATTGTAGATGTAGATTGTTGCACGTACACATTATTCATAGAGATGGTGGTCAAATGTGGAGATATGTTTAATTTTACTCGATATATAATGTTGAATTAAATAGGAACATTGATTATCAAATTTAAAAGTGTTATTATTGTCTTGGGTTGTTGCTAAAATTGTTGGTAAAACAGATTAATACAGGGGATTTCAATGTTGTTGTCGTTTTGTTAATCGAATTTTATGAGCCCCTCTTAGGAACTCAAAAAATTTGAGAAATCTAAAGTTTTTAGCCATCTACAGTGTCGAGCCCTATTTTGGACAAGAAGACAGAAAAGCATCTTGAAATGAAAGGAGTTCTTTTGGTTCATCTTCCTGACAAAAGTGTACATAAGTTTTTGTCAAGAGTTGTTAAAAAGGAAGAAAGGCGTTTTTCTTTTTTCTTTTTTATTCAGAAACAACAACTCTTGACATTTTTACACATTTATCCATGCCTTGGTGAACACGCTCAAATCAATGGACGACAATCATACAGTACATATTTCCTAATTTTATGCAATACCATACACCTGTCATTATTTCATTGATAGTCTGTACATTTTTGTATCAATTAGGATCCTTGTAAGTATTATATATACATCATCACTGTAAATTAAAGAATACAATGGATAATTCTGCAATTCTTATATTTTGAAATCCTTCAAAACTTTTCTTGGTATTAGAGCAATAATGGTTAGTGCCAACACCTCAAGGACTGAATCAAACACCTCCATCTCCTCAATGCTTGGAGGAATCAATAGCTCTTTTCCCTCGATCAATTTCACAAACCCTTACAATCAAACTTGATAAGAACAATTTTATACTTTGGAAAAATATGATTATGCTAATAGTAAGAGGGCATAACCTGGAAGGTTTTCTTCTTGGAACAACTCTCTATCTAGAATAGTTCATTACTGCCCAAAATGTCACAGCTACTGCTGAGAAGAAGCCACTGGAAACACTGCTGAACAAGTGCAGAACCTGGGGTTCAAGAAGTGGAACTCCACCGATCAACTCTTGATGGGATGGATTTACTCAACCATGACCCCGGAGATTTCTATAAGGGTCTTGGGATCAACTTCATCTTCAAAATTGTGGAATGCTGTCCTCGAAAGTTTTGGAGCCATGAACAAATCCAAAGTTGTTTTTCTGATGAGCCAACTGCAAAGAACAAGAAAAGGTAATATGAGCATTGACCTCTACCTTAACACTATCAAACAAATGGCAAACAACCTAGAAGTTGATGGGAAAGTTATACCACATGCGGATCTAGTTACTCAAGTATTTGGCTGGATTAGATGATGACTATACTCCTATCGTTGTTCAAATCAACAGTAGAGAAAAAAATTGCTAGAATGAGTTACACGCTGTTCTTATGACCTATGAAAGTAGGCTGGAGCACTTGAATTCTATTAAGGGTGCAATGGGCTCAATCAATCTGTCACAACCATCCAACAATTCTACTTACAGAACAGCAATCAACTGGTCTTAAAGAAAATATTGGTAGTGCCAAAAATAAAGAAGGACTTAGTCAGTGTGTCACAATTCACTGTAGATGACAATGTGTTTTTGGAATTTCATGATCATTTTTTTGTTGTTAAGGACACGCAAACTCAGGAGGTACTGCTGCAGGGGATAACTAAAGATAGGATGTACTAGTTTCACTCAACAGACCAGAACCAAACACAGACTTCATCAATCAGAAGAAAACTCAAGAAAATCCCTATTTTAATTTAAATTCAAATTCAATCAAAACTTCCTGCCATGATTCCAAAAAATCCAATATGGAAATATGGCATAGAAAGTTAGGACATCCATCTTCTTATATTATGCCTCAAATTCTGAAATGTTACAAAGTTGAAATGAATGAAAAAGATTCAAAGTTTTTCTGTGATGCATGCATGTATGGAAAAGTTCATCTCATGCCCAAAATATTCTAGACCTAATACACTCAGATTTATGGGGACCAGTCCCAGTCAACTCTACTTCGGGCTTTAAATACTATAGATTGTTCATTGATGATCATGCTAGACACACTTGGATTTATCCCTTAAAACACAAATCTGAAGCATTGCAAAAGTTCATTGAGTTCAAGAAACTTGTTGAAAATAAATTTGAAAAAAGGATAAAAGCCTTACAATGTGACTAGGGAGGAGAATTTAGAGTGTTTTCTAACATTCTAGATGAGTGTGGTATTGAGTTAAAAGTATCCAGTCCTTATACATCAGTGCAAAATGGTCGAGCTGAAAGGAAACACAGGCATGTTACAGAAACTGGCCTGACATTACTAGCCCAAGCCAGTAAGCCACTCACCTATTGGTGGGAGGCATTTCAAACTGCAGTTTACCTAATAAACAAAATGTCAACACTAGTTTTAAAAATGAAGTCACCTCACCAATGTCTCTATAATGAAAACTTTGACCACCAAAAGCTTAGAACCTTTGGCTGTGCCTATTTTCCATACTTAAAACCCTATCAAAATCACAAATTCAGTTTCCACTCCATAAAATGTGTTTTCCTAGGCTACAGCTCATCACACAAGGGATTTAGATGTCTTAGTCCTAGAGGGAGAATCTATGTGTCTAGACATGTGATCTTTAATGAACAAGAATTTCCCTTCAAATCAAAATTTCTTGACAAACATTCAATTCCAGAAAATATAACCTTCTTAAATCTACCCACCTACAATTCTAATCAACCTACTGGGACAGACTCTCTAAGTGAAATTCCTGTAGCAGTGCAAACTGAAACCTTTCAGCCAAACAATGAGAACAATCAAACTATAACAGAATCAAGTAGTGATCATGAAACTGATATGAACCTCAGTGAGCAACATGATCTTGAAGAAACTTAAGGGGATGTAGTAGTTGAAACAGAAAATGATCCTCATTCTAAAGATCATTCTATCACTAATGACAATCAAAATCAAACTGGTCATCATATTGATCACCAGAAGTAAAGCTGGAATTTTCAAACCTAAAGTTTATCTGTCACATTTTCCTCTACACAATAATGAACCCAGTTCTATGAGTGAGGCACTGTCAGATCAGAACTGGAAAAGAGCCATGGTAGAAGAGTTTGAAGCGAGAGAAACAAGACATGGATTCTCGTTCCACCAAATTCCAAACAAAAGATGATTGGAACAACATGGATTTTCAGAATCAAACAAGGTGAGAATGGTAAGGCTGAAAGATATAAGGCAAGGTTAGTTGCAAAGGGCTTTCTCCAAAAGGTAGGAGTGGACTTCTATGAGACTTTTAGCCCAGTTATTAAATCCTACACTCTAAGAATTATACTGACACTAGCTGTCTCAAGAAATTGGAGTATAAGACAAGTTGACATCAATAATGCATTCCTAAATGGAAAACTAGAGGAGGAAGTCTACATAAACTAACCAGAAGGTTTTTATTGATCAGAAGAAACCTAATTTTGTGTGCAGACTTGACAAGGCACTCTATGGATTAAAGCAAACACCTAGGGCCTGGTATGATCAACTGAAAGTAACTTTACTTGGTTGGGACTTCTTGCAGTCAAAGGCTGACAACTCCCTTTTCTTTTTCATAGAAGGAAAGGTCATTATCTTTATTCTAATCTATGTTGATGACATAATTGTGACAGGAAGCAACAAAGAAAGTTTATAGAAATTCATCGGTAAACTCAATGAAACCTTTTCTTTGAAAGACATTGGTGAACTTCACCACTTTCTTGGAATTGAAGTTCAGAGAGACTAATGTGGTTTACATCTGACTCAGACCAGATACATATAGGGATTACTTGACAAATTTGGTTTTCAAAACATCAATGAATGTCCTACTCTTATGACTGCAGGAAAAATTCTTTCTAAAGACTAAGGTGAGATAATGGAAAATGTTTCACTTTACAGAAGGACCATTGGAAGCCTACAGTATTTGGAACACACTAAACCTGACATTACTTTTTCAGTGAATAAATTGAGTCAGTTTCTTCAGAATCCGTGTATTACTCATTGGAAGGCAGTTAAGAGGCTTTTTAGGTATCTGAAAGGAACCATAAATCAGGGTATCACTATCAAACTGTGTGAAGGACTGACTATTAATGAATTTGCAGATGCAGACTGGGCTTCCTGCCCAGATGACAGAAGATCCACAGCAGGGTACTGCATCTACTTAGGAAACACGTTAATTTCTTGGTCTTTCAAGAAACAACATGTAATATCAAGATCTAGCACAGAGTCTGAATACAGATCTCTGGCCCATGCATGTGCAAAAATTACATGGATCAAATCTCTACTGAGTGAACTCGATCTGAACCTTATTGAGACTCCTACACTATGGTGTGACAACTTGGGAGCCAGCGCACTCGCAAGCAACCTGGTCTATCACGCTAGGACTAAACACATAGAACTCGATGTGCACTTCATAAGTGATAAAGTGTTAGAGAAGAAGATTAAAGTGAGTTACATACCATCACTTGAACAGGTCGCAGATCTACTCACCAAGCCATTATTGCCATCCAGACATATTTACTTGAAAAGCAAGCTTGGAATCACCTTCCCGTGTTCCCACTTGAAGGGGGGAGAAAAGATTTGAGAAATCTGAAGTTTTTAACCGTTTATAGTGTCAAGTCCTATTTTGGACGAGAAGACAGAAAAGCATCCTGACAAAAGTGTACATAAGTTTTGGTCAAGAGTTGTTAAAAGGGAGAAAGGCGTTTTTTTTTTTAATTCAGAAACAACAACTCTTGACATTTTTACACATTTATCCTTGCCTTGGTGAACACGCTCGAATCAATGGGCCACAATCACACAGTACATATTTCCTAATTTTATGCAATACCCAACACCTGTCATTATTTCATTGATAGTCTGCATTTTATTCAGAAATAACAATTCTTGAAACTTTTACACATTTATCCATGCCTTGGTGAACACGCTCAAATCAATGGACCACAATCACACAGTACACATTTCCTAATTTTATGCAATACCCTACACCTGTCATCATTTCATTGATAGTCTGTACATTTTTGTATCAATTAGGATCCTTGTAAGTATTATATATACATCATCATTGTAAATTAAAGAATACAACGGATAATTCTGCAATTCTTATATTTTGAAATCCTTCAAAACTTTTCTAACTCATTCGATTAATTGTAGTCATTTTGTTCATTCTTTATTACTTAACAACAATATATTGTGAAACTTTAGCTACAATTTTTTTTTTTTGATAATATGAAACAAGAAAATTAAAGTCATATTACTCTATGAATTTTATTAGAACAATTATGGCAAAAAAATCCAACCCAAACCTGATTCGAATGGGGCGAAAAAAACCCGCCTTACCCATCCGTGGAGCGGGTATGAGACTGGTTTTCGCAACCCGGCCGATTAAACCCGCCCCGCCCCGAACCTGCCTTGATTAAATTAAATAATAAAAATAAATAAGGAAAAATAAAAAAATATTGAAAAATAAAATAAAAAAAACTAAAAACAAAAATAAACGAGGTGGTAAACGGGGCGGCGGGGGTGACCCGCCTCGAACCCGAACTGCCCCGAAATTCACTAGGCGGGTGCGCGGGTTTGGGTTTAAAAAAAATTCGAGGGGCGGGGAGACCTGACCCGACTTCGCCCCGTTGCCATCACTAAGAACAATACAACCCAAATTTTGGCAACAATAATGTACATGTACTTGCCTTTATGAGAGTTTTAAAACCTCAAATGCAAAAATGTTTTCGGCCTAGTTATCTACGCAACTGTGATTTGACCCAATTTCCACACCGTTAGGAATTAAGTAAGATTTTGTAAACTAATGGATTAAATTGAACATTTGTAAAAGTTAAAGAGTTAGTTGCAAATATGTATAGTTGGATAAGGTAAGTTAAGGTTCGAGTTAGGAAAAGGGAGGAAGACAGCTCGAATCATGCACGAGCGATTTTAGCAGTGACATGAACGCTTGATTCCCGCTCGCCTTCCGCTCAAGTGGCCTGTGCGTAAACAGTGGCCACTCGAATACCACTGGAGTTCCGCTTGAACTAGGGGTGGCAAATGGGCTTGACAGTTCGTGAGTCCGTGAGTTCGGTTCGGTTCGTTAAAAGTTCTGTTTGGCTCGTAAAAAAAGGGACTTGGGCTTGGACCGGATAAAAATTTTGGGTATTGGACAGTTCGGGTTCGGCTCGTGAAGTTCGTGGACTAGTCCAACGGACTGCCAACGGACCGAAAATGGGCATTTGGGACCGTTATAATGTGATGAAGCTCTTTCTCATGAGCCGGACAGTGCCCAAACGGTTTGTGACCGTTTGACATTAAATTTTAATTTTTTTTTTTACCTATAAAAATACACGTTTTTCTTGATTTGGATCACAATTCTCTCAAGTCTCAAGTTTTCAACTCAACTCTCAAATCTCAATTGCAATATTCACTACAAGAAAATTGACCTTTACCGACGAAAATACTCGTCGGTAAAGAGGAAAAAATCGTCGGAAAAATAATTTTCCGACAACGAAATTCGTCGGAAAACCCTTCGTCGGTAAAGGTTTTTCCGACGGTTTTTGTGTTTCATCGGAAAATTTCCGACGGAAATAAACCGTCGGAAATATTTCCGACGACTAAGTCAGTCGGAAATTTCCGACGAAAATAATCCGTCGGAAACATTTTTCCGACGGTTTATTTCTGTCGGAAATTTCCGATGAAAATAATCTGTCGGAAAAATGTTTCTGACGGTTTATTTCGGTCGGAAATTTCCGACAAAAATAATCCATCGGAAAAATTTCCGTCCGAAATAAACCGTCGGAAACATTTTTCCGACGAAACTAAAAATCGTCGGAAGTTTTCCGACGGTTTCCGACGACATTACCGACGAATTTTTAATGAAAATTTTTGAATAAATTGTCGATTAATATTTAAAATGTTCTTATTTACTTACTTATTTTTAATTTATGAAAATTGTTGAAAAAATTGTCAATTAATAGTATGAGCATTCACAATTTAACGATACAAAAAATAAATACATGTACACGAATACTTGAATTCAAGTTATACTTAATAATATTTTACGTTATCAAACTATATCAAAAGATAAATATTACATTTACTACCATACTTGAATTCAAGTTCATAATTAATAGTATTACACTACCAAACTATATCAAAAGATAAATATTACATATACTTAATGCTGAGTTCCAGAACTGGAGGGGTAAATTGAGTTAGGTAAATTTAGTTGTCGAAGCATATCTCGAATCCTTGCTTCAAATTCTGCTGACATCGACGCCTTCAATTCTTCCACTTCTTTACGTCGTAACTCCTCTTGCTCTTCTTTGTCCCGAAGCATTTTTTCTTCCAACTTCTCTAAATCCCGACGTCTTGTTTCTTCAACCTCCGCTAATTTATTTCGTAATTCATTTAGTTCATCTTGACTTGATTGTGTCCTAAAACGCTGAGAGGAGTTCAGTAGTTGTGTGGCAGCTTCATAAGTACCTAGCCCGTACACTTGACCTTTCCGTGGGCAATTTGTGACATCTTTCCACACATCTAAGTGAAATACATGAGGATTTGGTGTATCAGGATCATCATACATCTCCTGCACAGTATTGACATATTTCTCCTACCAAAATAAATTAAAATAAGTACATATAAGCAAATATAATTAATTTATATTGTTAATCATAAATTAATCTAACTTACATATACTTCTTTTGACTTGTCATCTATGAAAACTCCATCTGGCTTTCGATGCGTATGTTCAAAAAGTTGTAATGGAGTTGGTTTATCCCCATTCTTCTTCGTCTGTTGGAGATATTGAAAAATGTCAACGAATTAATGAATAATGATTTGAAATATATAAGTTTAAGATTAAAAATACTACCAGTCGAGCCTCATGGATAGAATATGACACTGAACCAGCCGTATGTTTTGGTGCCTCACCATTTGCATGACGATTGGTCGCATTAACCTTAGACATACGTTGCCAATCTTCACGTTTCCATTTTCTAATACAAGTAACCCAACTAGGCTTGGTCAACCAATCTGGAGGGTAGTTCTTCCAGTCATCCATATTTTCAGATTTGCTGTTCTCTTTTGCTCTTTCTCTAGCATCAAAAAACATTTCTCGAATAGTCTTCTTTGCAATACGATTCCATATGACTTTTATTTCCCCATCTGAATGATCAGGCCATTAGAATCTCTCCTGAAAAATTAAAAACACAGAGTTAATAAACAAACAAATTAACAACATTAGCAAACATCTGGCTTACAAACATTCTTACTTGACGAGTTTTTATGAAGTCAAATGCGAAGCAACCACAATTAACTTTCTATTATAACAAACCAATTAGTTTGCTCATTTGTAATGATAAATGACAAAATCCTACATAGTTTACCTGGAATCTAGCCCACATGCCGTTCTTAACATGCTCAGGCACATATTTCCATAAATAATACGGTCCACCAAAAAAACCTCAAAGTGTTACCCCGATCTCTCTTGAGGGAAAGTGTTCTTTAAAGCTGCGTATAAAATTAAAAGAACGACATTTAATTGATATCACATTTAATTGATATCATAATTTAAAGAATTTACCTTACCTTTTACCGCCGATATTAATTATCATACGCTCCGACGGGGAATTAGGACGAGCAGTCCATCGATTATGACCTCGTCTCCTCACTGTGGACTCATTCTCTCTATCAGATGAGTGCTCCTCTTCTAAACCATCGTGGCCTGCATAATCCTCGCTGCTACTTAAACCATTTTCAAATTGGGTTCCATCACTTGTTTGTTCTCGATGACTTGTTTGTTCTCTACGTTGCCCTCTAGACCGGTTACCGCATCCTCCAAATCGGCTACCACGCCCTCGCGTCGGTTGGTATCTCATCCCTAATTATCAGAAACTTATTTTTTAATTGGTTTAGAATAAAACAAAATCTCTTTAAAATGAACAAAAGAATTGATAGAGATGAATCAAAAACATGTTAATATAATTCTTACTTCACACTAAAATTTTCTAGCATACTTAGATTCTATAAGTGAAACAGTATGAATTTTGAAGGAAAAGGTCTGACACTGATAAAGAATCATGATCAACTTGACTTGATTAAAGAATAAAGCTCATATCCATCGCTTAGCAAAAAAATCCCTCCATAAATAATTCTTCAATTGGTTCTGGTATTTTTGTCTTATTCCTACAATCAGTAAACTTACATATATCGGATTCTATCACGGACTTGATGTTTAGGGGACATGAAGAGAGAGAGTAAAAGTGACTATCAACTAAATGAAAAATCTGCTTCGCTGTACTACCTTAATTGAATCGAGACATGCACTATTCCTCAGCTGAAAGAAGTTAATATCCTTGAACTATTTGCATAGAAGAATAGAAATGCTAGAAAAGAGTATTTTAATATGTCTAATATGGTGGTTTATTCGAGTTGCAAAATTAAATCAATAGTAAACGAGAAAATCTACAAGGTAAGAAAAACTGAAATTTCAGAATTCTTAAGAGGAAATAAAGAAAACCAATGGTAATGCAAATATTAAGATTTAGGAATTCTCTTCTTTGATGCGGAGGACCGTGGAAGCAGGAGAGAAGAGGTGACAATTCAAGATTTTTATCTTAAGGGAGAGATACACTCAATAACCTTTTTTAGCATCTGGAAGTCGCCCTTCCTTAGGAGAAGCAATTGAATCCTGAAAGAAGGACATCTAGCGTCAACATTGTTCTTGTTGCCATTAATAAAACATGCAAATAGAAGGGAATCCAAGTGGCTTAGAAATTAATTTCAAAGCACGGATAGCCAGAGTTTTGGGAGAAGAGTCTAATTGATTTCTCAATAAGGCCCCCAAGGATTACAATTAATTGTGGGGCCCCCCAATTACAGTCAAAATATGTTAAAATATTCTTTTAACAAACAGAGCCTAAGGCCCCCAAGGATTACAATTAATATTCTTTTTCACATGCCAAACTTATCTCTTGATGTGTTTCCATCATATCAGAAAGTTGCTCATATGAGCAGCCACGGTCATATTTAATTGTGAGTCATCAAATAACAGAGGAGTTTTCTTCAAATAAGGAAAACTAGGATTTCCCTTTAAAAAGGAGACAAACTAATTATCTTACCAAAACCAATGAAGAATTCTATTCTAATCAATGAAAAATTCTTTACTGCACATAAGTTCTGGTTTAGGTTTGAAACGTGCAAAATCCACCAAGTAGACATTCCTCGGCCTTGTCGTCAAGGACGAAAACGTGGCCAGCAAAACTATTAGAACAGAACATGCAACAATCACAAGATTTAGTTTCAGCTGGTTCGATAAATCCTCCAAAGAAAAATTAGTGAGATAAGCAGAAATGACCCAGAATAAGAAGAAATATATAGCATATGAGACTATGTAATGGTAACCAAGTTTCGCATATTTGAGCAAAATAGAAATCTTCTGCTCATTCCCCATTTCTTATCACATATTTTTGAACAAAACCCACAACCCTGTATGGCCTAAACACCAAAGAACTTAAAGAAATTTAAGAAATGAATGAAGAGGTGTTAGAATTTATAGAAAATTAAGAAATGAACTAGAGGAGGGGCACAACTATCCCAAATATTTGAAATTTGATTGCTGAATTTGATTAGTTCCAACCATTAACAAGTAAATAGAAACAACCATTAACAAGGGTAGCTTAAGATCGTTTGGAATATGGCTTCACTGACTGTCTTTAATCTACTTCTGCAAGAAATATAATCCAAGCTTTGTCAGATTTTGCAATAAACCCATCAGAAATCAAGAAATAGACAATAACAATTCTCAGAAACAACCATTAAGAAGTAAATAGAAATAGCTCTTAACAAGTAAATCAAAACAACCATTAACAAGCTTTGTCAAATCCTAGCAGAAATCGACAAATCCTAATTTGACCATACTCGAAATATACCCCAAATAGAAAAGAAAAAAGAAAATAAATGCACTTACAGGAAGAGTTTGGAGAGGGAGATGCTGATTTTGGGTCACACACTGGACGTGTTTGGGGAAGGAAATCTGATTTAGCTTAGGAGAAGACGAATGTGTTGTGTTAGAGATGAGGGAGTCTGGATTTTGGGTATTGTTCATTCACTGCCAAGAAGACGTATGTAATTTGGCGGGTTTGTGAAAATTGGGTGCTAATTTTACATTCAGCGTTAATTTCTCCGATCACTTTTTAATCACATATATTTTCTCTCTTCAATTTATAATCATACATTTTTAATTTGGCTGATTTTAATGGGCGGGCATTACACGACTAAATGGGTTAGTGGGTAGGGTATGGAGGTAGACTTTAAAACCCGACATGGGTATGGGTAGGGTGTAGGTTTTACTACAGTACCCATTACTTTTCTTCAAATCTCGTTTAAAATTTAAAACAAGAGTGATTGTGTAAAAAAAATAGTAAATAAATAAAACATAGAACAAGCTTGTTTAAATTCGTTTGTTTAGTTTCAACTTAGAACAAGTGAGGCGTACAGGACAAAGTCCTAGCGTTCTTGGATCGTTGGGATCGATAAGCATGAGGTGTTTGGATTTCATAGTTTCAAATGGTCATAACTTTGTCATACGGTGTCCGTTTTGGGTCCATAAGTATTTTTCGGAAAGGTCTCGACGATGGATTTTAGCCATTTGAGGTCGTTTGGAGCCTCAAAACGTCAATTTTCTATCTTTATTTGTTTATTTTTTGTTCTCGTTTATTATTATTACAAGCTTAGTTCGTTTATGGACCATGGTCCATTAGATTTTCTTTATTTAAGACTATCGTACTTTAGTTGTGAAGGGATTTTCGACTCTGAATAAAACAGTGTGTGTTTTCTTCGTAGTTAAGATCCGTGTTATTGTGAATTCAGTTGTTGTGTGATTGATTCGTAGGTGCGCCTAAATCATCACCCGGGCTTTTTCCAGGCCAAATTCAAATAAAGCTCAACATTTTACTTATTCAAGTTAATCCAAAGCATCTATAACTTATTTGCAAACCTAAAAAAATGAACAAATAAAAAAATAAAAAAAATCCGATTTTATAATGTACCTTTTCTGCACACTTCTAAAAACACCATTTCGTATACCAGTTAGGTCGATCATTAGTCATCCTACAATTAAGACAAAGTGAAGTCGTGAATAATAACATTTCTAATGGATCACTGAAATGATAAAAAACAAAAAGAAAAGGAAATCATACCATGTCTTCAGTGAATTGTGCTTGATTGTCTCCATCATATTCATGTGGATCACCGTCATTGTCTTCATCTTCCATAATATCTTCGACATCTGGGATTCCAGCTTCCAAAACTTCAACTTCATCTACTTCTTCAGGATACACATTGTTCTGTACCAACGGTTGCTCATCTAATTCCATGGACAAAGGAGCGGCTTGCAGAGCACTTAATGGGGGGTCCTCTTGAAAGGCAAGTTGTACTAATAAATTACATTCTTGATCTCTTGATATCACTCCTTCTATCTGTGTAAGATGTCTAGCTTTTGTTTTCACAACTGCCCACCAGTCAAGTTTGTCTCTACCCATTGAGGGTACACTTGTAAAGTATACTTGTCGAGCTTGTTGCGCTAGTACGAAGTTATCTGATGACACTAATTTTATTTTATAGTTGACCTCCACTAGGTTGAGTTGTCTATCCACTCGAATATATTGGTTGTCAAACCAATCACACTTGAATAAGGTAACACTATTTCCTGCACCAAAATATTCCAACTCCAAAATCTCGTTCAGTACGCCATAGTAGTCTTGATCATAATCATTGTAACAACTTCCCAAAACACATACACCACTATTCATTGTCTTCTTATAATGTCCGTATTCCAAGGTGTGAAATTTGAAACCATTTACATAATATCCATTGTGATATTTTGCCATACGACATGGTCCCGCTGCCAACTGTGTTATGCGGGGATCAACTTCCTTGTTATGTATCACCTGAGATATGAAAATCAGTCAATCCACAATTCAAACTACCGGCATAGGTAAATAAACTGTGATATGTTCTTACATATTGACTCAACCATGATGCAAAATGGTCATCACGCATACGATCCAGTTCTGCAGCATCTACTTGGGGATAAGAAAATCTCATCTGTCTTTCGAACTCACTGCAGTATAATGATAAAATGTAAATTATTCATTATATTCTTGGAAAAAAAATATTTTCATGAATAAATTATTACAACTTACGTGATGTATGGGGTTATTTCTTCACAGTTTAAGAGCACATATCTAGAAGCAGCCTCAAATTCCTCATCGGTTAGGCATCGTATATTTCCGGTTTCTTTACCAAGAGGTCGTCCAGGGTAGGTAAAAATTGACAATCGTCCTAAAGGATCGACCAATCCTCCATCGTCATTCCTTGGGGGATGATTCAATCTCGTTTGGACATTATCATCAAAATATAGAGCACAAAAACTTGAAGTTTCCTCAACTAGGTATGCCTCCACTATAGATCCTTCCACAGAAGCATGATTTTTCACCTTTCTTTTTAGATGGTTGAGAAACCTGAAAAAATGTTATAAAATTGATCCAAAGTCAATGATAATATTAAGAATAACGCATCTTTACAGTATAGAAATTGCACACTAAGAGTACCTTTCAAAAGGATACATCCACCGATATTGTACTGGACCTCCCACTTGAGCTTCAAAAGGTAAATGAATTGGAAAGTGCTCCATTGAATCAAAAAATGCAGGTGGAAATATTTTCTCAAGTTTGCATATTGTTACAACAATATTTTTTTTCAAGCGCTTCATGTCTTCAACCTTTATGACTGTTGAGCATAAATCTCTAAAGAAATGACTGAGCTCCGTCAATGCTTCCCAAATAGGCTTTGGTAATACATATTTAAATGCTATTGGCATCAATTTCTGCATAAAAATATGACAATCATGACTTTTCATTCCATAGAAATCTGAATTACCTTTAACACATCGCGCAATGTTGGAGGCATATCCATCGGGCATTCTTAATGTTGTAATCCACCTACAAACCACTTGTTTTTGTTCCTTTGTCAAGCTGTATGAAGCTTTCGGTTTATAAAATCTCCCTCTCTTTTCAACTATGTGTAACTCTGGACGATGGCAGTAAAGTTCCAAATCTTTTCTTGCCTTGATATTATCTTTTGTCTTTTCTTTAATATCCATAACTGTGTTTAATATATTTTCAAACACATTCATCTCGATATGCATCACATCTAAATTATGCCTTATAAGATTCGTATTCCAGTAAGGCAATTCCCAAAAAATGCTCTTCCTCACCCAATTGTGTCTATGTCCAAAACCTTCAATTGAGTCCCTCCTAAAAGCTTTCCCAGTTGGAACATATGGAAGTCTTTCAATAATAGGTCGCAGTTGCTCACCTGTTGGTGGATCTTGTTGTGCCTCATCCTTCTCTATTTTGCCTTTCAAGAATTTATCTCGTTGTTTTCTGAAAGGATGCTTGCGCGGTAAGAATCTACGGTGGTAATCAAAAAAGCTACATTTTTTACCATTTTTCAACCTAAAAGATTTAATGTCATCCATACAGTAAGGACAAGATAATGGACCATGTGTACTCCATCCGAACAACATACCAAACCCTGGAAAATCACTAATAGTCCACATCAATGCAGCTCTCATCTGAAAATTTTGTCTTGTGTGTATGTCATAAGTTTCGACCCCATCTTCCCACAACATCTTCAATTCATCTATCAACGGACGCAAATAAACATCAATGTCTTTTCCTGAACTTTTAGGTCCAGGGATAACCATAGTTAAAAACAAGTTATCTTGACGCATACACAAACCAGGTGGAAGATTGTACACGGTGATGATAACTGGCCAACAAGAATAATGTGAGCTTGTAATGTTAAACGGGTTAAAGCCATCCGTGCAAAGACCAAGACGTATGTTGCGAGGCTCAATAAAAAATTCAGGGTAAGTTCTATCAAAATGCTTCCATGCCTCACCGTGTACTGGATGTGACATTTCACCGTGCGTAAATGCATTATTTGCATGCCATATCATGTGTTTTGCAGTATGTCTCGACATATATAGTCTTTGAAGTCTCGGAGTTAGAGACGGATGTCGCAGTACCTTATGAGCAACCTTGCGCCCAGATCAAGAGACTGCATCTGTATATCGTGGATGCTTACAAATGATGCACTCCGTCAAGCTCTCAGTCTCCTTGTAGTACAACATGCAATCATTGATACATGCATCAATCTTTACAACACCAAGACCTAGACTGGATAACATTTTCTTTGTCTTGTAAAAAGTAGTTTCCAACTGGTTATCTTCTGGCAACATGTCCTTAATGGTAGACATTAGACGATCATAACATGCTGCAGGCATATTATATTCAGATTTGCAATTCAAAAGTTGTGACATTGCTGACAATTTGGTATGTTTAACGCAACCTGACCACAACGGTGTATCGGCTTCTTCTAACAATGTATAGAAGTTTGCAGCTTCTGCATTAGGTACATGTTCCTCTGCTTCACCTTGATTGTTATTAGAATATGTGTTGTGCATTTCAGGGCCCATTGCATCCATCACCATTGTACTAAGAGTGTAGATCTTTCTGCCTTGCCTGGATGATGATTCACGTAAATCTGGTGAACTGACACTAAATTGTTCACCGTGTACAATTCACTTAGTATACCCACCAATAAATCCATGTTTGCACAAATGAAGTTTTACATCGTCGTAATTCAAAAACTTTCTATTTGCACATTTAGTGCATGGGCACCTTACAGTGTCGACAATATCTGGTTGTGAAAATGCAAATTCGAGAAATCCTTCAAGCCCAGCAACAAATCTTTCTGAAAGAAAGCCATTAACCAATCGAGCATACATCCAACTACGGTCGGATGACATACTATACCAATATGACAACAATTTCAGCATAATCACAAAAGTAATAATCAAAATTAAGAATATTGAATTACACTCTAAATGTAACGTAAGAAATTACATTAATTTCATTTAGTATTTAATTAAATGTACACTCTTAAACTATAGTAAAACTACGAATCTAATTCGACATTATTAATCTAATAACACATTTAAATGTACAAATTAATTAACTTAATTTGACATGCATATTAATTTGCATAATTACACTAGCATGCATATTATTATCTTAAGTCTAATTTTCATATTACATACAAAATCTAATATATATTAAATCTAATATACTTTTTTCATTCTATTACTTCAAATCTACAATAATATTTTTCTTAACTAACATATTTTGTATACTTTAAACAAATAATATAATTGAAATATAATTTTACCCCAATTAATTAAACTATTAAATATAATATACATAATAAATTCAAAATCTAATATAAATATTAATTAATATTCTTTCAAATGACAAATTAAGTATACTTCAAACACACAAAATATATAATCAACAAGTGAATAGCACAAAAAACCCAAACATATATATATATATATATATATATATATATATATGATTACAAAATTAGAGAACTATAAAAAAAACAAAAAAAATTGTACCTTGATTTCAATGAATAATTGTTTCTCTCACTTGAATAATACCTTCCACAACTCAAAAATAATTTTTGTGTTTTTTGAGATAAATAATAGTAAATAAAGAGTTATAGAAGTGAAAATGAAAGAGAGAGGCCGAGAGGGGTGAAAATGCAGATATAATAGAAAGTTGTTTGATATAAAACGATTTTGCGTACTATTTTTGAAGAATCAGTGACGATATTTCCGATGGAATTTTAATCGTCGGAAAATTTCCGACGGATTTTAATATCCGTCGGAAATTTTAATTTCCTCCGGAAAATTTCCGATGGATAATATGTATCGTCGGAAAATTTCCGACGGATAATATGTATTGTTGGAAATTTTCCGACGGAATCTATATCCGTCGGAAATTTTCCGACGGATATAGTATCCGTCGGAAAATTTCCGACGATTGTTCATTTCCTTCGGAAATTTTCGACGAATTTTCCAATTCGTCGGTAAAAGTCCAATTTCTGGTAATGATTCTACTTTCTAGTTATATTCTAATTTGTAGTGCAATAAGCCTATAATATTCCGTTTTCATATACAATATCAATATTGTATCAAATTTCATATTTCATTTTCATCTCCAATTCCAAATTTTCAAATCCATTATTTCTAATGGCACATTCACAATCTCATTGTTATTCTTCTAGCTAATTTGTTGATGAATTTTTCGGTCTCAATGATATTCCAATTCCCGACAATTTGGCGGATTTGAAAAATGAGATCGAAGACATAGATACTAGAACTCCTCTTAATTTGGATGACATTATTGATGAAGATATTGCTGTTACATTTGGATCCAGTTCCGCGAGCACGAAGGTAGGCTCCAGCAGAAATCCAAAAAGGACGAAAAAAATGAATTGCTGGAATTTCTTCAATTTGATTCAAACAACGGCCAAAGACGCTGATGGGAATCCAATATTTAAAGTACAATGTAAAACTTGTGGAGGACTTTTCTCTTGGAAGAAGGGTGGGGGCACAACACACCTCAACCGATACCGTAGAGCATGTTGAAAACCGGTCTCGGTTGAAGCAAACCAATCAACTCTACAGTTTGGTCAATCGAGTCTAACCAATTGAGTTTTCAACCAAGAACTAGCGCGTCGAGAAGGGATGGTCATGTTCGTATCGAGTGGTGAGTTCCCGCTTTCAATTGTAGAAAGTTCACAATTCACGAAATTCATTCAAAAGTATCTCCAACCCAGGTACAAACCAATTTCTAGAAATATTTTACGAGCTGATTGCATTAATAAATATTTCGAGAGAAAACAACATTTTATAGATGCTTTAAATAATTATAATGGTAACTTATCATTTACTTCGGACTTGTGGACTGGTAATAATTATAGAGGTTACGTAACTGTTACTTGTCATTACATTGATGATACTTGGTTAATGAACAAAAGAATTATGGCATTTAAAGTTATTGATTACCCACATAATGTAACAAATATTTTCAATGTACTACTTGCAATTCTTAGAGAATTTAAATGTGATATTAAAGTTCGTAATTTTACACTAGATAATGCTTCTGTTAATAAAGCAGTGATAGATTGATTAGCTAACCACGTGAATCCTGAATTTGATGGAATCTTGTTTCATATTCGTTGTGTGTGTCACATTTTTAATTTAATAGTTCAAGATGGTTTTAAGCATATAGAAAATCAATTGAAAAAATTAGGTGTGCTTGCAATTTCATTATGATAGCACCTTCTAGAAAACAAGCTTTTGATGTACATTGTGCAGAAAATGGTATGCCAGCACGATCATTTGTTACAGATGTAGGACATAAATGGGACTCAACTTATTTAATGATTGAACATTGTCAAGGTTACAAGAATTTAATATATGAATATTACAACGGTTGACACTCACATGACCCAAGTTTTGATTTGGGGGCTGATGATTGGGAACTTATTTTTTATGTTAAAACTTTTTTGAAACCCTTTTACGATGCTACAAACGAATTATCTGGTGTTTATTATCCCACTAGTCTTTTAGTGTTGAAGCATTTTTATTGTATTGCTAATAATTTTAATAAGTACAAAACATTTCCTATTTTTAAGCAAATCACTTCAACAATGGAAACTAAGTTTAGAAAATATTGGGAAAATGTACCCACTTTATTTCTATTAGCAACGATTATGGACCATAGAATAAATTTAGAGGGAACTAAATACACCATAAATGCAATATCAAAAAAATTAACTTTTGGGACTCCATTAACATGTACAAATTTAGAAAAATGTTTATGTCAAATGTACGAGCTCAATGCCGAAAAGTCAGGCAAAAATGTTAGAATAACAGCTCCCACCAGTAATGTGATACAAAATGAAGACAGTGATTTACTTTCCTACCTTATGACTATGAAGGGAACTTCTAGTACACATGCCAGTGGTTCTAGTTCTTCTAGTACATATAATAGTTCAGATGAAACTCCAAGCAAGTTAACTAGATATTTTTCACATGACCTTCTTAGCATGTTAGACGAGGACGAGAGAAATATTTTTGACATTCTTAAGTGGTAGAGATTAAACGAGCGTCAATACCCAGTTGTTTTTATGATTGTACGAGATATACTAGCACATTCGGTATCAACTGTAGCATCGAGGCTGCTTTTAGTGTAGGTGGAAGAGTGTTATCTGAATATAGGCCATGGCTTAAAGAAGACATACTGGAGGCCTTAATTTGCTTGAAAGGATTGGCAGTTTGCGGAGAAAATATTACAAAACAGGATAAGTGAAATTCTGGCAGAGGAATTCCGATAACAATTATATTGGTGAGTAAATTATTTTGTATTATTAATTATTATCCCTACAATTATGTATTATGCTATAAATAATACATGCATTTTTCTTTTTCTGTATTTTTAATTCTTTCTTTCAAATTCAAATAAAAAAATTGTACATGTAACATTTTGTTTGTGTACAATTTTAACTCCGCCTACAAGAAATTAAATGTAGCCGGTCCCAAGCCAGGATTAAAGAAGGAGGGTTTATTTAAGTTTTTATATTTTCAATTATTCAAGTCGTTACCCGTTTAAAAAAAAAAAAAAAAGAGCCGTCCCAAGCCGGCTTGTACGGACGAGCCCACGAGCCGAACTTGGGCCGGCTTCATAGGAAACGAGCAGGCTCGTTCCCACACGAGTCGGCCCATTTTTCAGCTCGTGGGCTCGGACGAGCCACGATCAAACGGGCTAAGCAGGCCCGGCTCGGTCGGTTTGACAACCCTAGCTTGAACAGTGATCACTTGTTTTGCCCTAATTCACGATTTTAATGGTTTTTGCTCAGGCCCATTCAACCAAACCACCTTTTACTATATATATATCTATCTATATCAAGTCATATGTACGAAAATGAGGGGGTTGTTACATTGTGCCTCACTCAGTAAACACTTATACGTTATTCCTTGAAGATCTAAGAACACTTTTACCAAAGATCCAATCTGTTATTTTTTGAAATCCAAACAACCATTTATTAGGAAAATATCAATGTTTCTAATCCAAAACACATACTTCCTTAGTACTTCAAGGAAGATACTTTCTCAATTGGAATTTCAGAGGCTGCTGAAAATTGAGCAATGTTGGATTACAAGCGCATGAATTACAAACAAGAATTGTAGATTCTTGGTTATCCACTTGAAAGAGACAATTGAACAAGAGCGGGAAGCGAAAATAGTGAACATCGGTATCTTGGGGTGCACAGGAGTAGTGCATGAAGTCTAATTGAGTTGCTAGGAAACATCAAATTGTAAATTATATTTTCTATAATGCAGGTAACCCGACTTTGTCCTGAAATTTTTATACTCATTGGGTTTTTCTGTCATCACATTTGGTGTTGATCTATTGTTTATTATTTTACAACCGCGATAATTCAATATAGGACAAATTAACTTGTTCGATTAATCATTTAGAAACAGTTAATAAAGTAACTTGTCATTTCTAATTGTGTTAATTTCGCACTAAGGTTAAACTATCTGAGTAATTCAAAACTTTCACACACCTTATGCACTTATTATAACAGACAATACTACGTACGTACTTTGTCTCTATAATAATTTCATTTAATAACCTTGGATTATATATTGTCCCGTCCTACGTCGCTCCACTCTGTCGTCCCCTAAATGCACACTCAAAACCGAAATACCAAAGGGGAAAGAAACAAAAGATAGCTCCCGGAACATTATATTCCTTGGTCACAAAAACCAAAAGAGGAAGAGACCAATATACGCAAAATTAAATTGCAGTGGTTGTATATATGAATAAGCCATAGAGTGAGAATGAAGGATTTATAAATGCAGGGGTGGGTGGGGTTGGTGAGATATGGTCCCAATTCCCAACAATTTGTATTGTTTCTTTGAGTCAAGGCAGATAGAGTCCTTGAGAGTTAGGACCGACAGCTGCAACAGATAAGGACAATCGACACTAATTGCTGTTTAGAACCACGCTAGTAGTATGAGGAATCCTATGGTCAAGAACGATTACCATTCTTAATCACACTACATACATCGAGGGAGGCTACATCAGCACTCATATACTAGTATATAAGTTCGTAATTCTCTTGGTTAGATGATTGATACTTCTTTCATTTGGTACCACCTTATTTTCTTGAGGCATATTTCAAGAAAATGAGTTTTTTTTTTTTAATAAGTTCTAGGTTCCACAATTTGTACGAATTAATATGTACACCTCTGTGAATCTAACAACTAATAAGAAAAACAAGTTGAGATCCAGTGTTTATAAAAAAACTCATTAATTTCTGTTATATCTATAAATTACGTGGCATGCACGTGATAGAGTGGGTCCTACTTTGGTCAACTCGATTATTTCAAATTGGATCGAGCCTATTAAATAAAGCGATCTCATCTTGAGCCTAAATACAAGATTGGTCCAATAGCTCTACTTGACTAATCGTTGGGCCTTTTCCTCAAACCTCATCTCGGGCTCAATCGATTAGCCCCGCTTTGTCCATTTCCATATCTATATATGCGTGAGTCCATTTCACACACATGGTAATGTATTCTAACCCTAGCCAAACCCCCTCACTTGTATCTCTACTACTGTGATGCAAGGAACAAGGCTATTTAAACAATGAGCGAAAAACGAGATAACAGTAGTAGAGATACAAAATAAAAAATTGTCGCAAATGGGGTGGGGATTCTTAAGTCAGCCGAGAACAGCAAAGATTAGAGATGATATTGTCAAAAAAATTCCCCCCATGCTCCCACCGTCTGCTTATCGAGGAATATAAAGGAAGGACCCCTTTAATACAATATGTATATGGGCTATCCCTGGGGCGGACACGGGGGTCCTAGGGGGTCACGTGACCCTCCCCCCCCCCCCCCCCAATTTTGATTTTTTTTTTTTTTTTTTTGAAAATCCAGAAAAAAGATTCTTTGAATAATTGATTTTTTTTTAATTAAATGGAGGTAATGTTTGGACTTTGAATAATTTAAATTTATGCGTATTGAATATATTGTTTTAGATGAAATATATATAAAAGATGGTAGCATGTACTCAGTAAATATAGTCTCTTTTTGGTACCAATTAAAATCTAAATTTAATCTTGGTCAAAGCTAACAATCATTCTCAATCATAGATTTCATGAGATCAAGAACTTTTCAACCACACATCTCATCAACTTTTATCAAAATCTACTAAACATCTAATTTTAATCTACACTAAATAAGAACATAATTGATTGAAATTTGAATATGTTAATTGATCGTTTACTGCGATATAATCTGTCAATTTCTTTTGAATTATAACATAGATTTTATTGAAAATAATTTAGTATATTTATGAGATTCCATATTATGTAGTACATTGTCTTTTGTGAATTTGAATTTTATTGTTATTTTTTATCTTTTCCTAAAAAAATAATAATTCGAGAGCACTGCCATCAAATCCCCGTAGGTTCTACAGCAAACTGTGTCTCCCTATTACAAAATGTCTGTGTCCGTAACTGGCTATCCTGTCAACGTTTTGAGTTGGTTGTAAGGTGTTGGGTTAAGTCCCACAACGAGTACAACCCTCGTGTTTAGTTGTCATTTTTGGAGAGAAGGGTTTAGTGATATAACTCCGACGAGAAGAAAAAAGAAAACGGGCTTCTACTCTAAGAGGAAGCCTTGCGCTACACTTCAGTGTTTGAATTTCTTGATCCACGGAATGAGTTATTAATTTGAGGACCAAGTTACGACAAGGGTATGAACGTACAATTTTTTTCAAAATGACACTAATTTTATGCGCCTAAAAATTAACATAATTAAAAATTGTTACCGTCAACATAAAAATAATGTGTGGTTGAGATCATATGGATAAACCTCTATTAGGAGTCACATTCATGGTTTATAAATAAAAAAACTGTTGTTTTCAATGTAAAATGTATGATTAAAATGTAATTTCGAAAAATATTCGTAGTTAAAAAATTGTTTGAAAAATAGTGAAATAAAAAAAACTTGTTTAAACTTATTTATAAACAACACATTTCTTCAAGCAATTTTTTAATCATGCATATTTTCTAAAATTACTTTTAACCATATTTTTTTCATCGAAAACATCATATTCTTTATTTATATAATAATAATAATAATATAAAAATAAAAAAAAACTCTTTCCAAACAGAAGTGTACCAAATTCTTGCCAAGACTTTCAATTCTTCATGTCAAATTTTGCTAGTTGTGCAGTTAATAGCCTGTGTTGGGCAATTATTATATATTGTCGAGTGTTATTTGTGTGGACTTAGTACCGAATACGAGACTTAATTAAATATACGTGGTGTCATAAGCAATAATTACAATTTATAAATTAATTTTTAAATAACACATTTTTCAAATAATTTTTTAATTACATATATTTTCTTTCTTCAATTTTCAGCAACATATTTTATCTAAAAAATGGCAAAAAAAATTGGGGCTGAAAGCAGCCGAACGAACTGTGAATTAATATAAAAAATAAATAAATTAATATATGTATTTTGTTTTTGGCATGTCGGTAATAATTGCTAAAGATTTACCACTCAGTAATCGAGACTCTATTTACCTCTGGACATTAGTATTGTTGTTTGGTTTATAAATTAGTTTATTTATTATTTTGAGTTAAAAAGTAATTGTTGAAAATTAATGAGAGAAAATATTTGTGGTTAAAATATAATTTTGAAAATGTGTGATTTATAAACTGATTTATAAATAAAAAAATTACGTTTACCAAATGGAGACGTAACTACACGCACAAAGAAAACAAAATCAATAACTAGCAGGACAAAACGTCAATTTAAAATAATGAATACATAGCAAAAAAATAAAAAATAAAAAAATCAAGAATCTTCCTTGAATTGAAAGTTTTGTAGTGGTTGAAGAAAGCCAGGTTTTTGTTGGTATGGTGGCAATAGTCAATTTTATGCCATTGCCAAATTAATGCTGTTTATACCTATACATACATTATACATACGTATATAGATAACAAACAAAGAAAACTCTTTCCTCTTCTTTTATGGCACATTTTCTTTCTCTCCACATTTCGATTTTCCAGTGGCCCTCAAGCCCTGTTGAAAGGACTCTAGTGACTCTCTACTATACTATGAAAAGGGATTAAAGGTACCCCCACCCACCCACCCACCCCCTTTTCCTTTTTCTCCTTTTTATGCATATTTTCTTGAGAAAAGTTGGGTTTCCTATCTTCGGAAGTTGTGTTAAAAGGAGTACATATATGAACATGTGTGAGTGGGAATGTTTCGTACTCGACAGGTAGAGTCTTAAAAGTAGAGAAAACCTATGTTAATGGTTAAAATTGACACTTACTAATGGGGGAGTTTGGGATGAAGTTTGATGATTTTTTCTTTTTCTTTTTTTTATGTTGGATTATTGATTAGATTGGTGAATAATGCTTTTGGTCCAAAGTAGATGAGATTATTTAGGCCATAATTTCAAGATTTTTAGCATTGTATACCATTTCTTAATGCAAATTACACCTTATTATGCATTGGATTTCTCATTTCTGTGTCAAGAAGCTGTGTCCAATCTGGATGAGTCCTCGACCCGACCATAATAAAAGAAATCGAAACGATGAACTAATCCAAGATCTGTTTTGATTCAGAATGGAGCAGACTTGGAGTTGTCTGCAGTGAGAAGTGTAAGGAATATCATTCAAGAAGATATGTCAATCGAGATGAACAAACAGAAGCAAATTTGAGCTAAAAAACTGGAATTTGCAAGAACAGATTCGATTAAGGGAATGCCTATTAGTGAAGTAGATAAATCTTCCAATAAGCTCAACATGGGAGCAATGTTGGAAGCAATTTATAATCAGATTTATCGAGAAGACGTTAGCCCGGAAGGAGGTCCGGGAAGAAGTACCGCTCTTGCGGAGTATGGTCGGCTCAATGAGATTAACAAGGATCAATTTCAAGTAAGTGCCAAAGCTTTTGTTGATCAGATGTTAATGGACAGAAAATTAATCGACAAGGAATGTGAATGCTCTGATGAGTCGAGACCATTCTCTGATGCACTAGAAATACTGAAGTCGAACGCTGATTTGTGGGAAAAGATCAAGCGCCGACGTGGAAATTCATCGAAAGGAAGTCTTACTTCTCGGATGAAGCCAAATTCAAAGAATACTATATACTCTGAGAATGTTTCCTGTCATTGCTCGTTGCTGCAGTCTCATCACCGGTCGAGCAGTAGTAAATCTACATCCTTCTCTTTCAGCGAAATGAAAAGGAAATTGAAATATTCGTTCGGACGGACCAGGAAAGAGCCATACCAGACCTTAATGGATGCAACTACAGTTGAACATTCTCACCGCAAAGTGACTTCTGGAGACGAGAGTCCTTGTCGATGTATGGACGCTGTAAATTCTGCGAATTCATTCTCCAGTGCCAAGTTGAAGGACAAGAATCAAGGCTTCAAATCAAGCTGTTTCTCTGAAAGTTCTTGCATGAACAAACCCGTGCGTAACAAATCAAACCCATCGAGTATCCAAGGAACAGGTGAATTTGATCTAATTCTGGAGGCAAAAATGCACCTTTCTGCTAGATTGGAAACTTTAAATGCAACTGAGACCCCAACTAGCACAAGATGCCCTAAAATCTTAGGACACATTCTCTCCTCTCCGGAACACGACATTTGGCTTACCAGCTTAAATAGGAAAAAGGAAAATGGTTCGGTTTCTTCACAGATGAGATTTAGTCCTTCCGGCAACTCTCCTGCAAGTTGCCAAACACGAAAAGGAAAACAGATGAAGTATGTAAATCCACTGAGACAGAATGAAGAAGCAACATCTTATGATTTTAGGAAGCATGATAGTACACTAGAAATATTGGAGTCAAACACAAATTTCTCTATGATTGAAAGTGCTGATACAGAAACAGAAGTGCATGAGAACATTGGTTTTGCTACAATTGATCTGAAGTCTAATGGTACGAGTTTATTTCGATAATACTCGATCTTCTATTCTTTTGCCAGTCTATTATTTATCTGTCTTGCGTGTTTTTCAGGTCGAGCAAAGATGGTAGAATTAGAAAGTATTCCGAATCCTGAAATTACAAGTTCTTCAGAAGGGCCAAGTGAATTGAGCAGCACTATGGAAAAAACCAACAGAATTGAATTACTTGAGGACGATGGAAATATAGTGCATCTAAGATTGGTGAGGGCTTCATACTTGTTTATTTCAGTAGGGGGTAGTTGATTTGCATCATCTCTTTGGTCCTTCTTCCTTTTAATGCCCTCATTTTAGAGATGTTTTAATCACTTCAAAGTTTAAACCTTTGCTAACAATTTTATGCCTTTGTAGGATTCGCCTTCTGTACTGGATGATTCTCCGTGGACTCCTTTAAGCGCGTACCAACTAGATGGCAGCACTAAAGATCGAGAGGAGCACCCAAGCCCAGTTTCTGTTCTTGAGCCATTTTTCATGGAAGATGTAAACAGCCCACCGAGCATCATACGTAGAAGAAGTAAGTATGGCATAAATTAAAACTAGTCTCTCTTCTTCTTGGAGTGGTTTTGCTTTAATGAAAAAAGGCTTTCCTTAGTAACACAATATCGGTAGGGCAAGTCCGTACAGGGAGAGGTAGACCAAACTAACTTGGCTTCTTGTAGTTGCTAAGAATCTAGTTGCTTTAGATCTCCCAGTAGATCTCGTGATGAAGGGAACGGAATGGCTAGAAGCCGAAGGGATTTGTGTAGTTAATCCCAATTTATTGAGAATAAGATTTCGTGCATGATTTGCAAAGCTTAATTTTTTAGACTCGATTCATAGTTGTTGTAGTTTATCTTGTGTTGTTGTAATTTGGGTGATTTTGCAGCAGGCCAGCCATTACAACCACGCCGTCTAGATTATGAAGGCTGCTCGTCTGAGGCATCCACTGTTGATCCCACAATCATTCCAACATTGTGCCTAGATAAAAAGGCTTCCATTTCTGGTTATGTAAATGCAGTTTTGCAAGCTTCTCGTCTGAACTGGGACGAGCTATCAGCAATTATGCCACTGACCGAACATCTACTTTACGAATCCTTATTCGAAGAAGTAGAGCTTCCATCGAACGACTCTCCTTATGATCCTAAACTTCTTTTCGATCACATTAATGAAGTTTTGCTGGAGGTACATAGACGCCAATTTGGTTTGCCTCCTTGGTTATCATTTATTAAATCGAAAATCCAGTTTGCGCCATTGGAACAGCACATTGTCGACGAGGTAACAAAAGAAGCTGATTTTTACCTGCTTCCTTGTACTGAGAAAAGAACGTTGGATCAGCTTGTTCGAAAAGACGAGGCAAAATCTGGATCGTGGCTTGATATCCGGCTTGGTACAGAGGAAATTGTGAGTCATGTTTCAGAATATGTCCTGGAGGAATCAATCCTGTATTTAATTCTTGATTTTGATACATTAAGCTGAAGCCCTTATTCATATTTCGGTAATTCTCATTTCATGCTAGTTGCTAGGTATAATGAAGAATAAATGTTTTTGCTGTGATCTTTTAAAAGTTAATAAAAGTTAATGAGTCCATATTACTTAAAATTGAATCAAATTCTCTCTCTCTCTGGTCTTTCTATTTGTACCAAAATTGTTTTGTAGTTCTAGGATGTTTTGTTTGGACAATACTAACTGCTCTTTGAAGTTTTAGCCTCTGTTTGGTAAACTACTCCCCAAAAGTCGAAAGATGTAAAATGGATATTTTTCCCCCAAAGTCGAAAGCATAAATTCAGCCTGCAACTGTAATAATTTGATTTATAAATCAATTTATAAATTACACAATTTTTCAAAATAACTTTTAACCATATATTTTTTTTTCTATTTAATTTTTAACCACATATTTTACCTAAAAATATTAATACTAATAAATCAAAATAAATGGCGGCTATGAGCAGCTAATGGGGATGGCAACAAAAAACTGCCCCGACCCTATGGGGGCTAAAAAAATCGCATTGTGGGTCGACGGAACGGGTATGAAATTACCATTGTTCGGCGGCTAATTAAATAAGTGAGAGAAGATTTTTTGTTATTTTCGAGGTAAACTATATGGTTAAAAATTGAAGAGAGAAAATATGTGTGGTTAAAAAGTGATTTGAAAAATTGTGTAATTTAAATTGTAGTTTAAATCATTGTTTAATGTGGCCGCCGAACACTAAATAAAAAGTAAAACTCGAGGGGGCGGGTTTTATGTGACTCGCCGCACCAATTGACCCGTCTCGTCACACTTATAAAAAAGAATAATGCTATTCATACATAATTTCATATACATAATACACATAATGCCTAATACGGACAAAATAGTAAATAGTCCTTGACAATTTTACCCTTGTTATTAATTTTGAATGATTCGTCCTCTGTTTGATCTGTTTCTTATATTTTCAGCATGGGATTCTAATGATTATATTCTTTCCCAAAGTCTTTTTATATCTTCTGGATTTATGTTATCATTGTCCATTAATTGCATAATTTCAATTTTTATTTTATTTAATCTTTTTCTAATAAATTCAATTTTTATTTCAATTTCTCTTTCAAAAGTTAATCCAGACATTATGATAAATTGGTTTTATCTTGTATTATTTTGGATCTTATTATAAAAATCTATTTTATGGTCTACTATATTAGAATAATCTATCATAAACTAATCATAATTTTCCAAGAGTATATAATATTCTTCAGATGATTCATCAATGTTTTTTAAACGAGATACAATTTCATCCATTTTTTATAATATTTTTCATAAAAGATTATTCAATCCTTGAAGAGTATATCCTGGTATTTTAAAATAAAGCTGTAAATTTACAGACTAAAAGATATAAAACAGATATGAATTTATAATTTATAAAGTTTCAAGTAGTTTTTCAAATTCAACTAATGTTTGAGAATTGATAATATCTATATCAGTTGTGATATCTATACTAGGTTCAAATGGTATATTATATTTTGAAATGTTTTTCTTTCTTTTTTCTAATAAATCGATGATATTTTGAATATCATGTATTATTATGGTTCCGACGGTGCCTCTAGCAAAGTTCTTCATCATATTTTCTTTAAAACTTCTTAATATTTCTTGTGATGTATAAAGTTGTTCTTGGTATCCTATCTTATCAATTTCATTTTCATATTCAATTCCTTTTTTATTTTTGAGATTCTTTTTAATTTTATACGGTCCTCTCTTAGATTTGGGTTTTTTCATGATATACTTTCTTTCATTCATGATTGTTTCAAATTGTTAAAAATTGGTAAAGAAATATTCTTCTCTTCCATCACTATCATAGTTTAATATGGGATCATAATCATTATCACTACTGAATACATATTCTAAATACAATTCATTATTTATTTCAATATTATCACTGTCAAGCCAGAAGTAAATGATTGATTTTGTAATCTCTAGTCCTATTAATTCCTTTAATTTAGGAAAAATAACTAGTAAACATGGCATATAGATATGATATAACTTTTTTATTTCATTGTTAGGTCTAGTAAATTGTTTATACATAGATAATGGTTCCATTATTTTGTGGTATTCATCTTTATAATGACTATTTTGATAATTAAACTTAATAATTCTGAATTCTTCCATGATATCAAGATATTTCAAAAAGTTCTTCTTCATCCTAATTCCATAACGATGGATATATTAAGAATACTAACATCTCTTCCTGTTCTTTGTACCTTTATATTTTTCTTCCAGTGTTAGTAACCTTCAGGCTCACAGGATTCTGCTATCACACCCTTCAACGGCTTCCTGCCTTTACGGGTAATTAGCCTCTCCTGGCTTAATGCCTTCACTGTTTAACACTTTGATGAAAAATCTTTCTGGACAAAGTGTAGGGAGTTTTCTTAATAATATATCTTCTTATTGGAAATAGGTTTTAGAAGACAAAACTTTAAAAACTCATCATATTCTGGTAAATCGATCTAAATTTTATTGATAATATGAGTATTGATACAAGATTGGTAAGAGAATTTTTCAAAGGCAGAAGATTTCTTTGGCTTTCTTACAGGTTGAGTGCTCCAGTGATCTCTGCCTTATCTTTGCCCGGAAGCCTCTAATTATAATACTACATTGGATATAATTACATCATTGATTACATCAGATTCAATAATATTAGACTCAATTATTAATGCTTTTGGTTACATCATAGGGACATCTGTCCCTCTATTATATTCAGCTTTACATGGTCTTCACATGGTATTGTCTTGGTATTTGTCAAAAAGCAAATTCCATTTTGTCATTTCTTCATTTGTTGGTATTTCTCTTTCAAAAGCAGCTTCCAGCTGTCCATCATTGTGGCTGGCATACAGGGAAATTCCTGGCTATGCACGTCTCTTGTAAGGTTGTGGGGCTTCCCTGTATCTGATGTCTATCAAATTTATTGATGTACTCCTTTAGAATGGTTGAATTTTCTTTTCCTTCATTGGTGACAAAAGTCCATTGTTCATATTGGCATAAACACTTGAATTTTTTCTCATACAATTTTTTGCAATGTTATAAAGGACCTTAATTCCTAATATCCTACGGGATCGGAACCATGATCTTGTAATATTTGGTACTGGCATGATATTTTTTCCAACTTCAATTTGGAAATTTTTAGCAACGTATCCAATTGTGATAATATGTTCAGTAGGATAATATATCCTTCTATCAATTTTAGGACTAACTGAGTAAAATTTTAAATAAATCGATCTCCCTATAGTAAATTATCAAATCTTTCAATTTCTTTTAGATCTTTTCCAAGGTAGATTAGATCTAAAAATCCATAGTCCCCTGTCATCTTTGTCATACTGGGATCTCCTCCTTTAGTAACGATTAGACGAGGGTAAACATGGTCTCCTGATGCGATGAAGTAACAATCACAATCCTGAAGTTCATATATGATTTGGAAAAAAAATTTATACTCGCCTTCTCTTGATAAAAAGGGGGAATCAGATTCCTCTTCGGCATTGATTTTGATTACTTTGGTATGATCATCTTTGGCATTTATTGTCAATTTACTGGGACTGGTTTCATTTATTATCACATTCTTTGAACTTGGACTTGATTCATCTCTCTTTATCATTGGTCCACCACCGCTTCCAGATGATGTACCTATTTGTATTGTACATGTTGGTATATTTGGTAAAACCTGTTCAGTATTCAACGACTCGAATAGTGATTCGATTTCACTAATTTTGTCGCTCAATTTTTTGGTATATTTAGTATGAGAGACTGAAAGTTCCATCAATAATTTAACATTTTGCTGAAGGTATTCTGCCATTTGTTCAATCCTTTAGTTGTTTTCCTGAGCAAAATCTGTATTTTATATCTCTTTTTCGAAAGATTTTCAATAAATCCTTTTGCATAATTTAAATATCCTAAGAATTTTTGTATTTGTTCCTTTGATTCTAATTTATCTGGAAAGCTTTCTATCTTTTTAGATATATGAGTTTGTAATTTTATTCCTCTTCATTTATTGATAATCCAAGAAAATCAATTTCCTGTTTTCTATTATTGCTTTCTTTTTTGAAAGAACAATTCCTTCCTTTTTGCATTCATTTATAAATTTTATTAAATGATTTTTATGTTCTTCTTTATTATGAGAGCATATTAATATATCATGAACATAAACAATTAAAAATTCGTCAAATTTTCTAAATATGTTATTCATTTTTCTTTGATATATTTGTGGTGCATTTTTTAATCCAAATGGCATAACCATCCATTCATACTTACCTTAAGGCGTACTAAACTCTGTATATTGGATGCTATCTTCTTCCATTTTGATTTGACAAAATCCTGATTTACAATCAAATTTTGAATAATATTGTTTCCCTTTTGCAAGATTTATTAATACTTCTTTGTTAGGTAAAAAGTATCCATCAAACTTAGTATATTTATTTAATTCTTTATAATTTATAACCATTCTAGCTTTTCCTCTTATTTGTTCAGAATGTTTCATTACCATAAAGGCTGGACTGATATGAGGTCCATTACTGGGTCTAATAAGTTTTTGATCAAGTAATTCTTTTATTTAAGTTTTAAATTCTTGTGTATCTTGTACAATATACATCATTGGTCTAACTCTTATAATAATATTTTCTGTTAATTTTATTTTAGCTCTAGTTTGATATGGTTTCTAGAATGATAATGGATTTTCTCCATAAACTTTTTCTAATTGTTTAATGATCTTTTCTATACTTATTTATATTCCCCTTTTTAAGACTTTTTTATATCTTATGTTTTTACTTTTTATTTCATTTTGTATAATTGGTTTTTTCTCCCATTTATCACTACGCTGGGCTGGCTGAACTCTATAAGGACTAAATCCTCTTGGTATTTTTAATAAATGTGCACATGGTGTTTATAACATTATCATATAATTATTTTGTTTATAATATTGAAATTGTTGGATAAAGTCATTTCCTAATAATATATCACATTCTAGTTTATCATAACTATATATTTTGTTTATTATAACTTGTTTACTTCCAAGTATTATATTGACTTCATCGGCACTATTAATTATATGAGTACTTTCTCCTGTTATTCCTGTTATTTTTATCTTATTATTGGTATTCCATGATTTGATTAAAAAACTCTTAAATATTGATAAATCACTTCCTGTATCAATTAATGCACAAGTTGTTATATTTGTTTCAACTATGGTAACTTGTGTATAAACAGCTAATGAAAAGCTTATTTGATTATTCATTCAGCTTTTCTACATAGTATAGTTTGGCCATTATGAGTTATATATAATCCTTCTCTTTTTATACTGTAATCTTCCAATCAATTTAAGAAACTCATTCCTAATAGTATATGAGGTCCTATTTCCCTACTATTTTCTGTGTAACATGGTACTAAAAGGTTAATTCCTCCTATCTTTATTGGTACCTTAGCCTCTAATTCTGTAGTATGTAGTTGTCCATCAAAATTAACATATATATATGGATTAGTTCTATGAGTTATTAAACTTTTATTCTTATTTGAAGCTATGTGACATTCACAGACTCCTGTATCTATTAATATATTTGATCCTTTTATATGCTCTTTTCCATTGAAGTATTCTCCTTTTATTTTCATATTTCCAGCATTTCTATGAAGTTTTATTTCTCCTGTATTACTAGTCTCTCCTAATTGTCTTCTATTAGATAGACTTAGACTTCTTGATCTTCTAATTAATTTGCCATCTTCAAATGTTATGTTATTATTAGGGTATTCTTCTTCTCTTAATTCTATAATCTCAGGTTTATTTTTTGTTATAGTAAGTTCATAATTTCTTGGGCCTAGACTTATTTGTTTATTTGGTTCCACAGCTCTATGAGTCTCTATCAATATCTTTACATTCTTTATGAATTTCAATAAATGGTTTTCTAGAATAAATGTTTCCATAATTGGAATTAGTAAATGTGTATAATGTTCTATATTTTATAGTCATAATTTAATCTCCTGGTTCAATTATATCATCTTTATGCAATTTGAAATGTAGTCCAAAACTTCATTAAAGTTCCTGTCTTTCAATGATATACAATATTTTGGGTAACATGTAAATATTAGTTTCTTATATGATAGATTTCCTTCTATTGTTTCTAAATTACTGTCTTTTAAATTTATTATTCTTCCATCATGTAAACTTACAGTCAAAGGCGAATCAAATCCTTCTCTAAACAAGGATTTAGACATTATTTGGATACCTGCTAAATAAACATATTGGATTTTTTCACTTTTTTTTATTGATCTTTGTTAATAATTTTGTAACCGTATTTTTTGTTAAAAGATTTAATTTGTGTATTCCTTGAGTTGTTCTAACATCTATTACTTTTTCAATTTTATGATGTTTATTTATTGCTACTCTTTCTCTTCTTCATATTCTGTCTAATATTTTCCATTTTTCTATTTTCAAATCTAAAGATAATTTTTGTATTTTTCTGAACTTATTATTATCGAAAGTTACTTTTAATCCATAACCTTCTATTCCTTCATATTCTTGTATATCTATGTTATTTTTTTCTCTTTCTTCTATTTCTCTATTCTGATTCTGATTCATTGCTTTCTGAATCTGTTTCACTTATATAAACTTCTTGATCATAATATTCTTCAATGTCAGATATTTCACTTAATTCACTTTTTATTTCTAAATATTCTTTTGGTAATATTTTAACTTTTTTCTTGGTACAATCAGGAATTATATGTCATATTTCTCCAAAATTTCAACATTTGCATTGGTTTTTATCCTTTTTGTAAAGTTTATTTTTCTGTTTTTTATTTGGATTATATCTTATTTTATAGTATCTTCTTCTATATTTTATATATTTTTTCTTAAAATTTCTAAATTTTTTAAACTTTCTATTTTTATATTTTCTCTTAATATTTATTCTTTCAGGATTACATCCATATTGTGTAGGTTTTTCCATATCTTCACAACAGATTCTAGTTAATTTTCCTGATTTCTTTAATAATTATCTTTGTTGACATATATACGCTAATATTTCAAATAAAGATCTTATCCTTATCCTAATTGTTCGCTAAAATCGTATACCGCAAGTACACGGTTCGCGTTCAAGTAGTAAAGTGGACTAGAAAAGTCTGGGTTATCGTACCCACGAGAATTGATTGATTTGTAACTAAAATAATTGATTTCATTTTAAAAGAAAAATCAAGTAACAAAAAGGTTTGGTTTGGTGGTGAATTACTAACTAAGTGACATAAATAAGAAACATGGCAATATGAAAACTAGTTAACTAAAGCAAAAAGAAATCAACATAAAACTTAGAATAAAACTAATTAATCTAAATAACTTAATGAAAACATGAACTTGATAATTAAAATAATTTACATGCCATAACACAAAGTGAATTTAGTTTTCATAACTATACTGATTTCTTCTTTTCAAAAATCAATTAGTGGTAGTTAATTAATCAACCACATTACATGGAAAATTTTAAAATCACCTAGCATGTGTAGTAAATTCCAATTACAACTTAAAATAGTAACAAACATTTAAAAGTTATAAAAACCTAAAACAACATTCATAATCATAAACACATAAACATAAATATTCAAAATCTAAAAACTACTTAAAATGCTTAAATAAAATTAATCTAATCAAACATTCCAACGCAATAACATTTACCCATAATAAAACAACAACAACTTTCAACAAACCACATAAACATATCAACAATACTCTAAATAAAGATTAAAAACAAGGTAATAAAGAAAATTCTCCTTTTAGTAGAGTTTTGGAATAAATGTTCAAGTATTTCTTTACTTTGAATTAAATTTCCCTACCATACATTAATATTCTCAACAACTCAACTCATAATGCCATAAATGTATCATAAATGCAATGGGTTCATAGATAGAAGGTAAAAACAACAATAATAACAAGCTTGGAAATAAAGAAAACAAGTAAAGCACAATAATTTCTTAACTTAAAACATTAAACGACAAGAGTTAAAGAGCAATAATCAAAATAAAAATACAAGAGAAATGAAAAGGGGCAAGAAATAAAGCCTAGCCCTAGCAAAATTGAGATGAAATATATTTATACTATCTCTAAAATTATCCAAAAACCCCAAAAATTGCAAGGATCCGCGTATTTCAGCATTCTATGCCGAACCGGGTCGGCCGGGTTGACCCGTACAATTTTTTCTTTTTATTTTTATTTTATGACCGCGCTATTGCGCGGTAGAAACATTCGCCGAACCATGCGTCTCGGGTCCGTTTTGAGGTCTGAGTTGCGTTCGCGACTCAGTTCGAGCAACGCGTTCACGTGACTCAGCTGAAGGGTGATTTTGCAGCTTAGTTCCTTCTGTAATTTTCATCAAGTCCTCCATCTTTTAATCTCGAGCAATTTAGTCCTCAAATTTTCATATTTCTTTCAAGTAGGTCCTTCTAAAATTACACTTTGGTCCTTCAACTTTTGAAACCTTGCAATTTGGTCCCTCGTTTAATTGCGCAGCTCGTCCAAGACTTCCCGAAAGTGATAAAATGGTCCCCAAAGTTGGAATTTCAGCAAAATATTCACCCCTTTTGTGATTATTGGCCTCAATCTCAAACTTGGACATTAACCTATTTAAACATAAAATATGCATAAATAGTAGATATTTGCTCAATATATTCCAAAATATGCCAGTTTAAAGATATGAAAAGTGTATAAAAATGCATTTAACAAATACCCCTAAACTTAAGCTCTTGCTCGTCCTGAGCAAGAATATCTACTAACTCAAAAAGCAAGTAAATGAAGAATCAACAATACTAGATAACTTGAAAATTCTTACTTGAGTGTAAAATTGCATGATTAATTCACAATTATATTTTCAAAATAATACTACAAAAAGAAGTTGAGCTTATCTCACGTTTGATCGGTGTGTGTGTGCATAGTCACTTCCAATTGTTACTAAGGTTCAAAGAAACATTGTAGGAAGGATAAATTTCAAAACAATACTATCCACCCTTAGTGGTCAGTTTCATTCCTTACCCTCTCGTGACACTCATCCCCCCATATTATTTCTTTTCTCTCCCGAGATGTAATCCTAGAGGTAACTCTCAATTCACAAATTTCTTTTTCCACTAAAACTTGGTTATGACTTACCGGAAATCTCAACAATCTAGATATGAAGTGACTCTCCACTAGATAAGTGTTTCAACATTAAAGTTTATACCAAGCAATTCAAACCAACTATTAATCTAAGCCCTTATGCAAATACAAATGCATGATTTCTACAAACTAAAATGATGATTGCTCATGACTTCCTCACTCCCTTAAGCTTTCTAATTGACCCATATAGCGAGCTTTAGGTCGGCGACTCTCCGATTATTTTAAAATCAAAGGGTACTAGGTTTCAAGATACCTCTATGGACTTACTAACTCGAGTCAAAAAGGCTACGAAGTGAGGTAGACTTATTAAGCAAATGCATTGATGATAATGTGCTTTTTTTTTCAAAGTGTGTGTGTGTACCCTACTCATTGAGCTTTCTAATTGACCCATGTAGCGAGTTTTAGGCTCGTGACTCCCAAGTTTCAGACTTAAGGCACCAAGTTTCAAGATACTCCTACGGGCTTAATTACTCGAGTCAAAAAGGCTACGAGATAGGGTAATGCAATAATTAAAATGGGCTTAGATCTCTAGCATTTGGTCATCACTTAGCTTATACTAACGTCAACAACACTCCACACAAATTTAAATCAAGCATGCATGGAATCACTACACATCTAGACCGTCTCTTTTACCGGCTCGACCACCCCCAAACTTGTTTCACAAAGGATCAAGAGATTAATCGCATTGACAAGGAATTGGATAGGTTGATAAAAATTGAAAATACAAGCTCACAACCTAATTTTTCTACTCCACAAATTTTTCCAACCTTCAATAGATTCCAAATCTCAACAACAATTAATTATGACTATTGTGCTCAAGAGAACTCAGGATCACTCATAGATAAGCAATTTACACAAGTAGCTTATTCGATCATAATTCGTGAATTAATCAGCAATTTCAAACATTAAATCATTTTGAGCCGACAATGCTGCCTAGCATGTCAATATCCAAAACAAAATGAACAAAATCAAACATCACAATATCTTAAGCCGGCAAGGCTATCTAACATGATAAAGTGCAAAATGAAGTCAACACCCCCAAACTTGAATTACACATTGTCCTCAATGTGAAAATAGAAACAACATGTAAAGAAGAAAAGAGGTAGTGAAACTTCCCTGATTCGATGCTTGTTTGTGATGTTTGAAATTGACCTAAGCTTTCATCAAATGTAGTTCACCCCCAAACTTGTTGAGGACAATGTCACTTAGGATTTTCAAAAAAGTTCAATACTTACAAAAGTTTGACAATTAATTAAAAAGACAGTAAACAAGTAAAGTAAATAATCACAAGTAACTTAAAAGAGAAGAAATTTGGGTTGCCTCCCAAAAAGCGCTTGGCTAAAGTCATAAGCTCGACTTTTTGATGTTCGTTCGGGAGCATTGAGGAGAAATTATGACTTTTCCTCCGGGGGTTCCCCTTTCAAGAATGGTTTCAACCTTTGACCATTGACTTTGATATGTCCTTTGTCGGGATGATATAGCTCAATAGCTCCATGGGGGAAAATTTGAGAAATTGTGAATGGCCCCCACCAACGGAATCGAAGCTTTCCGGGGAATAATCGAAGTCGGAAGTTGAATAGAAGAACTTGTTGCCCAACTTTGAAGTCTCTCTTCACAATGTGGTTATCATGTCATTTCTTGGTCCTCTCCTTATAGATGCGAGCATTTTCATATGAATTGAGGCGAAATTTATCAAGTTCATTGAATTGAAACAACCTCTTCTCACCAATTAATTTTGCATCAAAGTTTAATGCCCCTGTAGCCCAAAATGCTTTATGCTCAAGTTCAATGGGGAGATGACATGATTTTCCAAATACAAGACAAAATGGAGACATACCAATAGGAATCTTGAATGCAGTGCGGTAAGCCCATAATGCATCATCTAGCTTCCTCGACCAATCTTTCCTTGATGTATTCACCGTCATCTCAAGAAATCTTTTCAACTCTCGATTTGAGATCTCCACTCGGACACTTGTTTGGGGATGGTAAGGTGTGGCTACTCGGTGCTTCACTCTAAGGCTGTACAACGAAACCGTTGGTTCGGATCCACGCGGACCCGTCAACGTTTCGGTTTTGACCCAAACCGAACCGCTTTCAAATGGTTTGGTTTAGGTTTTATTTTTCAAAACCCGTTTCAAACCGCCGCTAAAAAATTACAATTAAAATTTAATTTTTTAATTGCAAAAATACAAAAAAAATTTACTGCTTTTATTTTCAATTTATATGAAGGGGCACCTTGCTTTTCCTTTATTGTTAAGAAAGTCATTTTTCTAGTGCTAACAACTAAGTACTACCGGTGACTTTCTTACTCTATTTGTTTTTTATCCTATGATTTTTTTTGGGGTAGTATGCATAAACTTGCTCATTATTTATTTTTTCTTGGTAATAATATTTGTCTTCTGTTAATTTAGCAAGTCATGACTTGAGTATTTATGGTTATCTAAGCAAAATTAGTTGTACTTGAGATTTTTTATCATCAGCTGTAATTCATCAAACTCGAAATTCCTAAAGCATCATTCTTTCATCATGTAGTTCAGTAGTTTTGCTTGAAATACAATATATTTGAGTTTAAGTTGTTTTGTTGTGAAATAATAGGAAGATCTAACTTGAGAATGAATTGTGTTATCTATTAGGTTTTTTTGATATTATTGTGATCATTTGTTTGTGATTGTGCATTTGTATCTATTTTAGAAGTTGTTTACTCATATATTTTAATTTTGTTAGTCTTATAACAATATCTGTAATGTCGTTGGGTTATTTGCAATTAATTTTGATGTCTTAATTCAAAATTCTATTTCAATAGTTATTTTAACTCGATTTACATATATTAGTTTAGTTTCGTTTGCAAACCGCGGTTTGAAATCGCACCAAACCGCAAAAAATGGTTTGATTTGGTTTTGTTTAGGAAATGAAATGGTTTGATTTGGGTTGGAAAAACCTCAAACCGCTTTAAACGGTTTGGTTTGAAAAATTATCAAAAACCGCCCAAACCAAACCGTTTACACCCCTACTTCACTCCATACTTTGACAAAAGTGAGTCAAGGAGGCGATTGCAAAAGTGTTTACCTTCATCACTAATGATGAGTCGGGGGGTTCCAAAGCGTGTAAAAATGTTCTTTTTGAGAAAATTGACAACCACTCGAGCATCATTAGTAGGCAATGCCACCACCTCTACTCATTTAGAAACATAGTCCACCGCCACCAAAATATAATGATTTGAGAACGAGGATGGAAATGACCCCATGAAATCAATTCCCCAAACACAAAAAATCTCCACTTCCAAGATTGAAGTCAATGGCATTTCATTATGCCGAGAGATATTCCCACTCCTTTGGCATCTATCACATTTGGATACCAAGGTATAAGCATCCTTGAACAAAGTTGGCCAATAGAACCTCAATTGAAGAACCTTTGAGGCGGTTTTGGAAGCTCCAAAATGACCCCCATAAGGTGATGAATGACACCTATCAAGAATTGCTTCAATTTCTTCCTTGGGAACACATCTTCCAATAATTTGGTCCGACCTCCTCTTGAATAAATATGGTTCATCCCAAAAATAATGTATCACATCGGCAAAGATTTTTTTCTTTTTTTGATAAGAGAAATCCGGGGGAAGAATACCATTTACAAGGAAATTCACAAAGTCCGCATATCATGGTGCTTCGAAAACTTGGAGAAGATGTTTGGCATGCAAAAGTTGTTCATCCGAAAAAACCTCATTGATTTCCTCTACTCCCACTTCTTTAGGTTGATCAAGCCTAGATAGATGATCGGCTACAAGATTATCCGCTTCCTTCTTATCACGGATTTATAAATCAAATTCTTGTAAGAGAAGGACCCATCTAATCAATCTTGACTGCACGTCCTTCTTAGTAAGCAAGTATTTTAGAGCGGAGTGATCGGAATAGACAATTACCTTTGAGCCGATGAGATAAGATCGAAACTTGTCAAAGTCAAAGACCAAGATAAGCATCTCTTTTTCGGTTGTGGCATAGTTCAATTGAGCATCACTCAATGTTTGGCTTGCATAATAGATCACATGCAACACTTTACCTCTCATTTGCCTCAAAACCGCTCCCACGGCATAATCACTAGCATCGCACATGAGCTCAAATGGTAAGCTCCAATCCGGGGCTACAATAATAGGAGCCGAGATAAGCCTCTCCTTAAGAGTGTTGAAAGCCAACAGACACTTTTGAGAGAAATGGAAAGCGTTGTTCTTCTCAAGTAGAGAACAAAGAGACTTAGTGATTTTAGAGAAATCCTTGATGAATCTCCTATAGAATCCCACATGCCCCTAGAAACTCCTTATGCCTTTCACCGAAGTAGGAGGAGGCAATTTCTCAATAACTTGTATTTTGGCTTTATCAACTCAATCCCCCTTGTGAAATCCGATAGCCAAGTACAATGCCCCCTCTCACCATAAAATGACATTTCTCCCAATTAAGCACTAGATGGGTTTCGTCACATCTTTTCAACACTAAATCAAGATTATCCAAGCATTCATTGAAAGAAGAACCAAAAACTGAAAAATTATCCGTGAATACCTCGATGAATTTTTCCACCATGTCAGAGAATATGGTCATCATACAACGTTGAAAAGTAGCCGGTGCATTGCAAAAAGCAAACGGCATCCTCCTATAAGCAAAAGTCCCATATGGACATGTGAAGTTGGTATTCTTTTGATCTTCGGGGGCTATTAAAATTTGATAGTAGCCCGAGTATCCATCCAAGAAACAATAATGGGAATGCCCTACTAACCTCCCAAGTATTTGGTCACTAAAGGGGAGAGGAAAGTGATTTTTTCGAGTGACGTTGTTCAACTTCCGGTAGTCAATGCACACTCTCCATCCGGTCACGGTCCTTGTAGGGATAAGCTCATTGTTCTCATTTTCAACCACAGTGACACCTCCTTTCTTTGGGACACATTGGACGGGACTCACCCATGCATTATCCAAGATTGGATAGATAATTCCCCCATCAAACCACTTCAATACCTCGACTTTCACCACTTCTTTCATGTTTGGATTTAGACGGCGTTGGTGCTCCACCGTTGGTTTGAAATCATTCTCCATAAGGATTTTATGCATGCATGGAGTAGGGCTAATACCCTTGATATTCTCCATAGTCCACCCGATAGCCATTTTATGCATTTTCAACACCCCAAGTAGTTTTTCCTCCTCCACTTCATTCAAAAAATTAGAGATAATAACTGGAAGGGTAGAAGAATCGCCCAAGTATGCATACCTCAAATGTGATGGAAGAGGTTTGAGTTCAAGAGCTGGGGCTTGTTGAATGGAGGGTAGCAAAGGAGAAGAGCTCTCTCCCAATTCTTCAAAATATAGCCTCCTCTTGAAGGGATAAAATTTTGTAGCCTCCAAGTGTTATGACATCCTTCCAATGTCTAAATCATCCTCTCCCTTAGTGATTATAGAATGAGCAATGCAAGTCTCAAGGGGATCCTTAGATGACTCATAGATGAATGATGTAGCAATTTATTGATCAATGATGTCTACTCGGGAGCATGAATTGACCTCGGCGGGATACTTAATGGATTTAATGATGTCGAATGTGATTCGCTCATCTTGAACCTTCAATATCAATTTGCCTCATGCACATCTATTAAAGCCCGACTGGTTGCTATGAAGGGTCTTCCCAAGACGATTGGGATATCAAGGTCTTCCTCCATATCAAGAATGATAAAATCGACGGGGAAGATGAATTCATCCACCTTGATTAGTACATCCTCAACAATACCACGGGGGGTGCTTAATAGAGCGATCGGCCAATTGCAATGAAACTATGGTTGGCTTCACCTCTCCCGTGCCCAATCTCCTGAAAATAGACAAAGGCGTTAAATTAATATTAGCACCAAGATCACATAATGTTTTTTCCAAAAGTTAAATCACGAATAGTACAAGGAATAGTAAAACTCCATGGATCTTTGATTTTTGGAGGCAATTTGTTTTGTAGTATGGCACTACACCCTTCCGTGAGCATCACAGTTTCATGATCTTCTAGCCTCCGTTTGTTTGAAAGGATGTCTTTCATAAACTTTACATAGCTAGGCATTTGTGCAAATGCATCGGAAAATGTGAAGTTTCGTGAAGACTTCAAGAAATTTACCAAATTGTGCATCCACCTTGTGCTTTTGGAGTTTTTGAGGAAAAGGAATGGGGGGCACATAAGCTTTCACCGGAGTAGACACCTTTGTTGAGGTCTCCCCACTTTCCTTCAATGTTGCATCATTTTCATTCGCCTTCTCAACATGTTCATTACCTTTTTCCTTCACCTCGGGTTGTGCCACATGTTGTTTTACCGTGATTTTCGGTAATTGAATTCCACTTCTTGCAATGATGGCTTGCACATTTTCCCCTGGATTAATCTCGGTATTGCTTGGAAAGGCTCCTTGTTGTCTCTCCGTCATCATTTTTGCCAATTTCCCAACTTGAGTTTCAAGATTTTTGATAGAAGCCGTTTGATTTTGGAGAATAGTATCGGTCTTTTTCATATATTGCATGAGTATCTTCTCAATAGAAGGCTTCTTATTTTGGGGTGGTAGATGTTGAACAAAACCGGGAGGTTGAACAAAACTGGGAGGCTTTACTTGATTTTGATTGTTGGACCAAGAAAAATTCGGATGATTCCTCCAACCCGGATTGTATGTGTTGGAGTAAGGATTGCCTTGTGGTCGGTTGAAATTTTGAGCATAATTCACTTGCTCATTTGAAGTAGAAGTCCTTTTGAGCATGGGACATTCCTCAACCTTGTGTGTTGCTCCACATGCATCACAAATAGAAATAGGAGGGTAGATTGCTTTTGCCGTATGTTGAGAAGACAAATCATCACACTTCTTGAATAGAAGGTCCATCTTTGCCGACAAAGCCTCATATGCATCAACTTCATGAATTCCCGCGACTTTCTTTAGTACCATGCTGTCGGTTGGTCAAGTAGAATTGTGACTAGCCATCCTCTCAAAGAGCTCAATTGCCTCATTAGGTGATTTTGTAGTGATAGCTTCATTGGAGGCCGAATCAACCATCACTCGACTAGATGGATTCATCCCAAGATAGAAATATTGAACTTGTATTTGCTTGGTGAACCCATAATTTGGACATTTCCTCAACATCTCCTTGAATCTTTCCCATGCCTCATAGAAACATTCGGTGTCAAGTTGTCGAAATGTGGAGATATCATTCTTCAATTTAGCCACTTTTGACGGAGGAAAGTATTTTGTAGTGAACTTTTGAGCAAGATCATTCCGTATTGTAATACTTCCAACCGAGTTGGCATCTAACCATTCACGAGCTCCATCTCTAAGCGTATGTGGAAATAACAGCATGTTGATAGCCTCCTTGCTAATTCCCGGATAATCAAAGTTACTACACATCTCCAAAAACCGCGAGATGTGAGTAAATGGATTCTCCTCGGTCATTCCATAGAATTGTAGATGCCCCTTGAAGAGATTTATCACATCCGGTTTTAGATGAAAGTCCGGACATCCAAATGGGGGATGATGCTTCCTCGATTTTGAGTGATGAGAGGGACCATGAATTGCCCCATTGGTCTATCATCTTCATCAATAACGAGATTGGCACCACCTTGGTTGTTGTCCTCCATATTGCCTTGTATTATTTGTTATCCAACTTGTTCTCTTCTTTCCCTAATCCTCCTCCTAAAAGTTCATTCGGGATCAAATGGAAGAATGTCCCAAGTCGGATGTTGTTGCATAAACAAGGCAAGAGTACCTAGAAAATAAAAATAAAAAGAAGAAAGAGATGAGAATGAGAAAACAATTCAATTAACAAAACCAATGCATTTAGTACAAATAAATTCAATCTCTGGCAACGGCGCCAAAAACTTGTTCGCTAAAATCGTATACCGCAAGTACACGGTTCGCGTTCAAGTAGTAAAGTGGACTAGAAATTTACTGGTTATATTACCCACGAGGATTGATTGATTTGTAACTAAAATAATTGATTTCATTTTAAAAGAAAAGTCAAGTAACAAAAAGGTTTGGTTTGGTGGTGAATTACTAACTAAGTGACATAAATAAGAAACGTGACAATATGAAAACTAGTTAACTAAAGCAAAAAGAAATCAACATAAAACTTAGAATAAAACTAATTAATCTAAATAACTTAATGAAAACATGAACTTGATAATTTAAATAATTTACATGACATAACACAAAGTGAATTTAATTTTCATAACTATACTAATTTCTTCTTTTCAAAAATCAATTAGTGGTAGTTAATTAATCAACCACATTACATGGAAAATTTTTAAAATCACCTAGCATGTGTAATAAATTCCAATCACAACTTAAAATAGTAACAAACATTTAAAAGCTATAAAAACCTAAAACAACATTCATAATCATAAACACATAAACATAAATATTCAAAATCTAAAACCTACTTAAAATGCTTAAATAAAATTAATCTAATCAAAAATTCCAACGCAATAACATTTACCCATAATAAAACGACAACAACTTTTAACAAACCACATAAACATATCAACAATACTCTAAATAAAGATTAAAAACAAGGTAATAAAGAAAATTTCCCTCTTAGTAGAGTTTTGGAATAAATGTTCAAGTATTTCTTTACTTTGAATTAAATTCCTCTACCATACATTAATATTCTCAACAACTCAACTCATAATGCCATAAATATATAAATGCAATGAGTTCATAGATAGAAGGTAAAAACAACAATAATAACAAGCTTGGAAATAAAGAAAACAAGTAAAACACAATAATTTCTTAACTTAAAACATTAAACGACAAGAGTTAAAGAGCAATAATCAAAATAAAAATACAAGAGAAATGAAAAGGGGCAAGAAATAAAACCTAGCCCTAACAAAATGGAGATGAAACCTATTTATACTATCTCCGAAATGATCCAAAAACCCCAAAAATTGCAAGGATCCACGTATTTCAGCATTCTGGGCCGAACCGGGTCTGCCGGGTTGACCCGGTCCGGCCCATACAAAATTTTCTTTTCTTTTATATATTTTAAGACCGCGCGATCGCGCGTTAGAAACATTCGCCGAACCATACGTCTCGAGTCCGTTTTGAGGTCTGAGTCGCGTTCGCGACTCTGTTCGAGCCACGCGTTCGCGTGGCTCAGCTGGAGGGTTATTTTGTAGCTTAGTCCCTTCTGTAATTGACATCAAGTCCTCCATCTTTTAATCTCGAGCAATTTAGTCCTCAAATTTTCATATTTCTTCCAAGTAGGTCCTTCTAAAATTACACTTTGGTCCTTCAACTTTTGAAATCTTGCAATTTGGTCCCTATTTAATTGCGCAGCTCGTCCAAGACTTCCCGAAAGTGACAAAATGGTCCCCAAACTTGGAATTTCAGCAAAATATTCACTCATTTTGTGAGTCTTGGCCTCAAACTTGGACATTAACCTATTTAAACATAAAATATGCATAAATTAGTAGATATTTGCTGAATATATTCCAAAATATGCCAGTTTAAAGGTATAAAAAGTGTATAAAAATGCACTTAACACTAATGTTTTAGGAATTCCATGGTTATCTCTAGCAAATAATTCAAATTCTATCTTGAAATATTTTTCCCATGAACCTGATAATTTATTGTAATATATATCTTGGTATACTTCTTGATTTTCATTACTATAAAATTTTACATAATAGTATTCTTTAGATTCACATGTATATTCTCTAATCTTACACATATCACATATTGCTAAATTTATCAATTTGACTCTAGCATTGTCTTTTTCTCTTATTGATTCTCGTTCTTTATCTCCTATCCAATTTTCTCCTATAAATTCATCTGCAATGTATTCTGTTAATTTTTTTTTATACCTTCTCTATCTGATTTTATTATTTATGTTTTGTACATTTCTTGTTATTAAGGCTTTTGTATCATTACTAATTCCTTCCCACCAGTTTCTATCATTCCCTTAAAAGGATGAAACTAGGAAGTTTGTTCTTCTTTCAGTACTTTCCCATGCATTATCTTTATTATATAAAAAGAATAATATCATTGAATCTGTCCAAGTTAATAAGGCTTTTTTGGTATCTATTTTGCAATCTATATCTAATTTTGCTCCTCCATGGTTAATAGGGGTATTATAATTATTATCTGGTTTATATCTATCTTCGTACTTATTCCCTTTAAGTTGTTGTCTTTCTCTGATTCTATCATAATATTGTCTATGTGGTTTGCTATATAAATGTGCATAACTTTCATCTGAATCTGGTAATTTAGAAGTTCCTATTGGAGCTGGATTAGGTGCTCCTCCAATATTCATTAAAACTTGGTATTCATCTAAATTTTCTTGGCTTAATTGATCAACATTTTCTATTAATAAGTCTAGCTCTTCATTCATCTTTGTTTTGTTTTTCTTCAATTTTAAGTTTTCCTATAGTTTTTCTATGGATCTTTGTAATTCTAATTATTCTTCTAGTATTTTTGGTAATATATTTTTTTCTAAATTCATCATTCATGCTTCCCGATTCTATTACAATTTTCTCTTGTTCAAAGTGTTTCTTCCCTATTCTAACAATTTCTTTTTCTGTAAGTTTTTTGTCTATTTTCTTTTCTTTATTTTTATTATTATCTTTTAACTCTATAATTTCAAGTTTTAATATATTTATGTCATTTCTTGTTTCTTTTAATTCATCTTTAACTTCTTGGACATCACTTATTAACGATTTCATTAATACTTTTAATTCTTCAAAACATTCACTTATTGACATTTTATACTCTTGGTTTAGTGGTTTGCAATCTTTGTACTTTAAATAGTCTATCGTACATATCATCAATCTTTGTTTCTATCTTCATGATTCTTTCTTCTATTGATATGATTTTTTCATTGTTTATTTTTTCACTTATTTTTTCTACAATCATTCCTATTTTATCTTGATTAATTAATTCTCCCGATTTTCTTTGGAATTCTTTTATAATTTCTTCATTAATATTTTTAGCCTTTTCTATCATATCTTTTAATTTTTGGAATTGTATTGTTAGTTTGTTTTGGATATTTTGCAATTTTTCTTTAACATTCTTATCCTGTATATTTAATTGTTGAAGTTCTTCAATAGCTATTTTATCCTGTACATTTATGTTTTTATATGTTTGCCATAAAAAAACACTTATCCAATTTAACTACATATTGAGAAATTCATCAGATTCTCCCTGTGAGCTTAAGGGTTGAAACATGGTTGCATTGTCTCCTTTTATTTGATAATATCCAACTGGTAGTTTAATATTCTCTATTATTTGTTTCTCAAATTTTATTTCTGGGAATTCTGTCATTAGAACCTTCCTTTAATATGTTCTATTTCTAGTATAAGTTCTGACTGATATTTTGCTTCTTTACATATTCTTATATTATATTCAGAAAATTCTTCTATTGATTTTAACAATTCTTTTCTTCTTTGTACTCTAAAATATTTTCTTAGTCTTTCTATTTCTCTAGGTTTTTCAAATATTTCTTTATTAATTTTTTCTTTGTTATCTAGCATTATTTGTATTTTAGGCAATTGTTTTAAGATTGTATTAAAATATTCTCTCCCTTTTTCTAATGAATTTAATCTTAAGATTTCTTCTCTTGTTATAATTCTTTCTTTTCTAATCATATCACTTAAATTTCTTCTTTGTTCAGCTATTAAATCTAATTTTTCATTTGTTTCTATGTCTAGGTATTTTTCTAGTATAGGATCTGCTCTATGATAATATTTGTCCTTTAGATCTGCCATATGACTCTAATACCAATTGAAGGAGGGTTTATATAGTAAATAAAATCATTTATTAACATCATTTAAATTTTTCTTTACTTTAAAGTTCAAAATATAAAGCTTTAGAGACCAGTATGTTAAAATATATGAAAGGGGGTATTTTGGTAATCTTATACATTATGTATGGTTATGTGCTTCTTTTTTATGTGCAAGTAGATTTTTCTTATAAAAAAATAAAATAAAAAATCAGAAAACAAAACTTTAAAGCTAAAAACGTGAAAAAGTCAAGACAAAGAATTCTGAGATTCATTTCATCTCTCAATTGTGATAAAAAAAAAAAAAGGTGCAACCCTCCCAGAGTTATGGTGAATGACATTCAGTAACGCCTCGCAAAAAAGGTAACATTCGCTTGTCACAGGGAACGAATCTATTATTCAACCGTAAATTCAGTCATCAGGATTCGAACCCTGCACACAACTGCGCTAGACACGTTATCGACCAACTCTTTTTACCGCTGAGAGATGTGCCCGAGTCCTCAATTGTGAATTATATTATATAAAAAAAAGTATGTGTAAAGAAGGAGTATGGTATTTTATTTTCGTTTTAAAAAAAAATCGAGTTGCAAATACGGTGAAAGGGCACCCCGCCCTCCCCAAAAAAACCCGAACTCGCCCCAAATTTGGAGAGTCGTGGGGTGAAAAACTGGACAATCAATGAGTTTGCAGGAGGGATGGGGAATTGCTGACCCGCTCGAACCCACTCCTTTGTCATCTCTAGTAGTTAATCGAAGCTTAAATTTTCTCGTTATGGGGGAACCATCTCAAATTCACCTTTTAAAAATAAGAAAATATATTTTTTGGGAAGAAAAAAATAGATAAAAAGTGGAAATAAGGTTGCATTTGATACTACCTTCTTTTCCTTGGAAAATCAAAATTTCACCCAAATTTTCCAACTTTAAAGAGTGCGTTTGATACAATATTTTTCATGGAAAATCAATTTTCTAACTTATAGTACATTGTCAAGATTTTGCTTGCAAAATGAATTCCTCCTTCAACCTCCACGCACCTCAATTCTTGGCAAATGAGGAATTTGTTTTCCTTGCTAACTAGTAGGTTTTATTACAAAATTAAATTTTACTTTATTTGTCATGAAACATAATGTCAATTAAACAATAAAAATTGAAATTTTTTTACTTTTTTCACTTAGAAAATTAAATCAATCAAATACATTAAACTTTCAATTTTTATGAATTCAATTACTTGGAATTCATTTTCTTTCCACCAAAATTCTACTCTCGCTATCAAACGCAGCCGTTTGATTGTCAAATTTTTGCTTGGAATTGATTTCCCACTTCTTCCATCTACGCGCTCAAATTCATTGCAAATGAGGAAATTGTTTTCCCACCTAATTAGTATGTTTTATTTTATTAGTTTTGCTACAGTCACAATTAAGGTCACAATTTGCCGACGTAGTGCAATTCTCTCTTTCCATACATCACATCATCTTTTAAATCAACAACAATAATACATCCATATCATCAAATTGTCACCTACATTGTGAAATGAATTTTGCACTTAGATTAATTCTTATTTTATATAGGTGAGTAAATGTTCGGTATAATCAACACAATTTTCAACATTATTTTTTAATCACATATTTTTTCTCTCTCTAATTTTTAACTGCACATCTTATCTAAAAACACAAATATCACAAATCATTACCTGTTATAATAGTTACCGAATACATATTTAGTTGGAACTTTATTTTGTACCGCGTTTGATTCTTTTTGTTATTGTTAGTTGACTTTTTTTAAAAAAAAATTAATTATTATTATCAAGTATGAATGTGTGAAAAAATATTTTTTTTTTATTATTATTATTACATTAGCTAATTTTTTTTTTCATGAAAAATAATGTCAATCAAATAACAAAAATTAAAAAAAAATTACATTTTCACCTAGAAAATTAAATAAATCAAATACATTAAATTTTCAATTCCCTAAAATTCATTTTCTTTCTACCCAAATTTCACTATCGCTATCAAACTATCAAACGCAACCTAAAATAATCTTAATTTCATTTTCGTAGGATTAAATTGTGCTTGGTAAACAACTTTTTTGGTTTATAAATTGATTTATAAATTATATAATTTATTAAACCACTTTTTAACTATACATATTTTCTCTTTCTAAATTTTAACCATTATCTTTTACTTCAAAATTATAAATAAATCAGTTTATATAATCTAAATAGTGTTATCCAACTAACAATGCCCACTCGTGCTTCTGCTTCCCGCCTACGCTAAAACCCTAGCGGCCTAGCCACTTGCTTCTTGCGATACTGATATATAAAATAATCATAATACACATAAACCCTATCACAAGTCACAACCCTCTCATAAGTCATAACTCTCAAGTCTCAACCTTCTCCTCTCTGCAAATCCCGAATCCGAAAACCACGAGATGGATCCTCAAGATGTGAAATCAAACCTAGTACTGATACTAGATTTCGGTTCCCAGTACACCCATCTCATAACCCGAAGAATTCGGGCCCTCAACGTGTTCTCCCTCTGCATCAACGGCACATCATCCCTCAAATCCATAGCTGACCTGAACCCTCGTGTAATTATTCTCTCCGGTGGGCCACACAGCGTCCATGCGGTGGACGCGCCTTGTTTCCCATCTGGGTTCATGGAGTATGTTGAGTCGAACAAGGTTCATGTTTTGGGGATATGCTATGGACTGCAGTTGATTGTGCAGAAAACGGGCGGTGTGGTGAGGGTTGGCGAGAAGCAGGAGTATGGGAGGATGGAAATCGAGGTAGAGAAGACTTGTGGGTTGTTTGGAAATAGGAAGGTTGGGGATAGGCAAAGTGTGTGGATGAGTCACGGGGATGAGGCCGTGAAGTTGCCTGAGGGGTTCGAGGTCGTGGCCAGGAGCAAGCAGGGGTCTGTGGCTGCAGTGGAGAATCGTGAAAAGAGGTTATATGGTTTGCAGTACCATCCAGAGGTATAATTGGCTGACAATTTATACTTTTCATGTCTATATTATAAATTATTAAAAACTGAATCTTTTTTAGGTTGATTTAGTTTTATTATTGTGACATTATTTTCTGTGGTATGAGTTGTTGACTAAAGCAAAATTCTCGAGTATCAATTTGAAAGTAGAACTTTGGTTGGTTCTTGTAAAAGGACTTTTTCTTATTGCTCTTTAAGGAAAACAATTTCGTTTGGATGGTAGTCATGTTGTACTTTTATTTATTATGTATCATGTATTCTCTCTTTTTAATTCATTTTTTGGTAAAAAAGTGAAGTGTATTTTTTTTGTGTATTAAATTTAGATGGTATTTCTGTTCTCTTTTCTCTATAATTCTTTTAGTTGCTAGTTTTTGGTTAATCTGAATCAAATAAAAAGATTGAGTACATGGAAAAAGTGCTTTAGTGTCTATTAGTCTTCAAGATTCTGTGGAAGTTCAGAACTTAGATTGAACTACACATTGCTGAAACTGCTGAATAACTCATAATCAGTTTTGTAAAGTGTACTTCAATAGAAGTACATTCAAATTATGCTCAGTTTCAATTTCAATGGAATTATTTCACAATGACAGAATCAATATAGACATTTTACTGTATTTATACTCAGTTTCATTGGAGTTATTTCACAATGGCAGAATCAATTTAGGCATTTTACTGTGTTTTTGTGCGTACTTCAATAGAAGTACATTCAAATTATGCCCAGTTAATGGCAGAATCACTTTAGGCATTTTACTGTGTTTTTCTAAACCAAATTAACAAGTGCAAAGAAACATAGACTCATAATCAATGTGTATAAGTAAGTTCAGTATTTTAATAGTCTAACACACATTGCTTATCCGTTGATAACCACGAGTATTAGCTGTTTGATTCTTGTTGATGATCTTATGAACTTTTGCAGGTAACACATTCCCCTGGAGGAATGGAAACGTTGAGATATTTCCTATTCGATATTTGTGGAGTAACTGCCGGCTGGAAAATGGAAGATGTTCTTGAGGAAGAACTGAAATTTATTAAAGAGACAGTTGGACCTGACGATCATGTCATCTGTGCATTATCTGGGGGTGTTGACTCCACAGTGGCAGCTACTCTTGTTCACAAGGCTATTGGAGATAGGCTTCACTGTGCTTTCGTTGACAATGGTTTATTAAGGTTAGACAACATCCACTTTTATGAGTATATCGTTCCTCTATTTCCAGAGAATATATGAATATGCTTGCTCAAAATTTACTCAAATTTTCTGTTCATTTAATTTTAAATTTTACTTTGTTTTCATAGGTTTAAGGAGAGAGAGCGGGTGATGGAAACCTTTGATAAGGATCTTCATTTACCTGTTACTTGCATTGATGCTACTGAGCAATTTCTTAGCAAGCTCAAAGGTGTAACAGAACCCGAAAAGAAAAGGAAAATAATCGGGAATGAATTTATCTGCATCTTTGACGCGTTTGCTCATGATTTGGAAAAAAAATTAGGAAAGAAACCTTGTTATTTGGTCCAAGGAACCTTGTACCCTGATGTAATTGAATCTTGCCCGCCACCTGGAAGTGGGAGGACTCACTCCCACACTATCAAGAGTCATCATAATGTTGGAGGGCTTCCCAAGGACATGAAGTTGAAGCTCATTGAGCCGCTTAAACTTTTATTTAAGGATGAGGTATTCAGTTCAATTTCTTTATAAGTTCGGTGAACTCTTGCACGTTAAAAGTTGTTTGCGCTACACTATTTTCATTATCTGTTTTGGCGTTCTATTGGAATTGTTTGAAGGTTCGTGAACTGGGTAGGATTATGGGGGTTCCAGTTTCCTTCTTAAAGCGCCACCCCTTCCCTGGGCCTGGCCTTGCAGTGCGGGTCCCAGGTGATGTCACGGAAGGAAAACGGTTGGACATCCTGCGTAAGGTATATATGCATATTTGTTTCTTAAACATAAGCAATGCAACAATATTCAGCATTTTAACGTCTTTTTCTCTTGACTCTGGTGCCCTTATCAGGCTGACGAGATCTTCATTCAGGCGATCAAAGATGCTGGGATATATGATTCTATATGGCAAGCTTTTGCTGTATTCATGCCAGTATTAACTGTTGGAGTTCAAGGAGATCAAAGAACGCATTCTTATGCCATCTCACTTAGGGCCGTCACAAGTCATGATGGAATGACTGCAGATTGGTATTTAATCTTCTTGCAGAAATTGTCATCTTTATTTCTTTTATCGGCTCGTAGTTCCTTGATGCAAATTGTAACTACTAGGTTGCGGTGTCTATAGTCTAAGTCGTGATAACTATGGCTATGAATTCAATTTTTTATTCTAGTTGCTCTTTTCTATGGAAAGTTTGCTTACAATATGTTTTTTCTCCACAATTTCAAAACTTCTAGGTACTATTTCGATTACAAGTTTCTGGCTGATCTATCGACAAAGATTTGCAATGAAGTTCAGGGCGTAAATCGTGTTCTTCTAGACATTACATCAAAGCCTCCGGCAACTATTGAGTGGGAATAATTGGATTTGTTGAAGGAATTTTTTACTTGCCCTACGGGTATAATTTCCATTCCCGCAATAGATTTTGATCAGTTTTGTTTGAAAGAACATCAAGTCCCGGAAAATTCAGGTCTTGTAAGGCAATGATTCTTCACAAAAATATTGATAGCAAAAGAAAGTTGGTGTTTGGTTTTTAGAAGGAAGCAACATGCTTGTAGGAGCTTTTAAACATTCTACTCCCTTGTGGATTACGTTCATTTATAATGGATCGTGTGTATGATATACATTTGGTGCATGTTTGGTACTAAGGGGGACTAGACAATAAATTTTATTATTTTTTTAATCAAACTTCAACAAATATGTAATCATTTAGGTCCTGTTCTCTTTGTTGTTTTTCGTTTTTATTTTCGAATATATTAAAAACGGATTTTCTTTACCATTTTTGGAAACTCATTTTGGAAAACAAATAAAAAATTTGTACACAAAACGCAAAATGCTGAAAACTTCGTTTTGGGCGTTTTAAGTGTGTTTCAATAAAAAATATTCAAAACGCGGAAAACGTATTCTGGAAATTATTTTATTTTATTTATTTATTTTAAAGAATTATCTTAGTTTGAAATTAAGCTTAAAATAAAGTTGAATTTTTGTTTTTTTTTTTTTTTTGTTTTTTTTGAGAATTATTCTAACTTGAAACTAAGTCCTAAATAATTTAGTTTTTTTTCTTTTAAGAAGAATTATCCTAACTTGGAACATAAACTTAAAATAAAGTTTTATTGAATTCAATATAAAAAAAAAAAAAAAAAAATTAAGGGGGAATTTTTGTTGTTATATTTCAAAAAGTATCTTGATAAACTCTAATAATTTTGAAAGAACTTGCATTTTCTGGGTTTTAATAGAATTAGAGTTTCCTCAAATCTCAAATCTAACTAAGCAATGTTAATATAGACTCTTGGTGCTCACATTATTGTGTTGCAGGTAATCATGTTTTCAGTGTATTGTGAAAGGAAATTTGAATTTGAGCCTATAGTATTCTGCAAAATTTTAAACAGAACGTGATTTTCAGTTTTTCATTTTTAAAAATAATTTTCAAAAATGATAAACTAAACGCATTTTCAGCAAATTTGAAAATAAAAATGAAAACAGGAAACATAGAATATTTTTAAAAATAAAAATACAAAATAAAATACAAACAAAATGACAACTTAGCGTAGGTTTGTTTTTCAATAAAAATGAGTTTTTTACATTTTACTTCAGTATTTATTAATAAAATATTAATTCAAAGTCAAGATTTCAGGACAAGCCATAATTGCTGATTTGCTGTGAAGTAGTCGTTCAAATTTGTTGATTGCACTGCCCTCATTTCCGCCACGTGTTGGCACATAAAGAAATCAAAATACTATTCATTAGAGGACAATCTCGGAAGGGGCATAAAAACGGCAAGACTTTTGCTTTTGTATCTAATAGCTGGCGAATTATTTCAGGGTGGGACCCACGCCGGATTTGACAAAAAAACTCTTCAAAACGAGCATACGCTTATTGTTGCTAGGCTATACAGAACCGTGAAGAGATCAATTTTATCCACATTTGAGAGTGATTAGAAATAAGATTTTAATTTAAATTAAAGTGAACAATTTATTTAAATCACATATTTTATGAATTTCACAATTTTTTTATCACACATTTCATCAGAACCGTGAAGAGATCAATTTTAGCCACATTTGAGAGTGATTAAAAATAAGATTTTAATTTAAATTAAAGTGAACAATTTATTTAAATCACATATTTTATAAATTTCACAATTTTTTTATCACACATTTCATCAATTTTTATTAAAATTTACTAAAAGTTAAATTTTAATTCTCATCAAACATGTATGTTTTTTCGTCTTATGAGAACTCTATTATTTTTAACTACGAACCTCTTTTATGGTTCAACATTGTTGATTCTCATTTAAGGCACCGTCCGGTTTCTTTTAATTTGGCAAATTAATTGATTAAAAGACGGAAAAGATAACAAATTTAATTTGCAAAATTTCTCAAATTATTTTTTAATTATTCATATTTTCTCTCTCCAATTACACAATTTTTCAAATCAATTTTTAACCTCACATCTTACCTAGACAACACAAATAAATTCAACATAAAATTTAATTTGACACAAGTTTTAACCGAACAGGGCCTAAATCATCATTTATCAGGACTCATAACGAAAGTTCCTCGAGTTGGGCTACTCCAAATTGGGGGTCAAAGAGTTTATAAATCGTTCTCAGATCTCAAACTCCAAATTGAAAGGAAAAGAATATTACATAATTTTAAAAATATTAACTCCCTTCCGTAGCAATAAGTGGATCAGACAGTAAAGTGCATCAAAAGAAAAGTATGCGATCCAGTTTGACCACCATCCCAAATTTAAGGGGATGCATCCACGTGAATAAAAAGTGTAACGTTATTAAAATTTATTATGTATACGCACATGCATCTCTGTTGCACATTATTCAAACATCATGCGTAGAATGAAAATATAATTTCATAATGATCATATTCTAACCTACTTTAGACAACTAATAATAAAAAAAAGTTGGTTGGTTTTCGAGTCCACAAACTAGCCAAGGCCACTAGTGCATTTCATTACAAGACAGTGTTTGTTACTCTTATTTTTCGTCTTTATTCATTTCAAATGTACTATTTTCTGACTTGATGAATGAATAAATTTATTTCCTTCGGAAAAAAAGTAGGTTTGTTTTCTTGTTAAAAGTAGACCCACTTTGCCTTTTCAAGAAATTAATTAATAATTTTATAATAAAATTATTTATTGGCCATCACCCACTTTTTGGTTTCTTAATTTTCACCTAAACACCACTGAACCACGAATTATAAATTGATGCAGCTCCCTTTCCCCTTTTCTATGTCTAGAATAGTTATGTATAGATTCTTACAATAAATAAAAAAAAAAGCATAATATTTCTTGTATGCATATTTGGTCTATTTTTACAACTGAATGTGCACTAAACTAATATTTGGTACGTTATGTTGAACGATACATGAGTCATGACTATGCCGTATTCATTTTCAGTACAACCATTTTTGAAGTCAATCGTCCCACCTGCCCGTCCGCCCTTAGCCTCGAGCAAAAGGCCTAATAATATAGGTGTCTTTTCTATATACTTTCTTGGTTTCGTTGCTATCGCGGGCTTTACGCCCTGATTCGGGCCGCCCCAGTAGCTGGAAACATTTTAGACCTCTAATTCGTCTACGTGCTTTTTGTGTAGGGTGACAAGAAAGCACTGAGAATGTCTTTTGCTCACATTGCTATATACTTTCTTGGTTTCGTTGCTATCGCGGGAATTACGCCCTGATTCGGGCCGCCCCAGTAGCTGGAAACATTTTAGACCTCTAATTCGTCTACGTGCTTTTTGTGCAGGGTGACAAGAAAGCACTGAGAATGTCTTTTGCTCACATTGCTATCAGATTCATGCAACAAAGATATGTGATATTGTACTGTCAAAGACTCAAAAGCGTCTGTTATGAAATGAATAAAGACGAGAAGTGTTTATTTTCCACTTAGATTGGTTCAGTATAGAATTTTTCTTTAGTTTTTCTTCCTTTTCACTTAGTTTGAGAATGTAATTAGTTGAATAATATTGAGAAGAAAATTTGTGTTAAAGATCTGCAACTCTTCAAGAAAATGAGAAAACTCCCTTTATTAGACTGATCTGCTTGGAAAATTCCCTACGAACACTAGCTGATGTTACAAAATACAGATTCTACACAAAATTATACATCCAATGTCACCGCCGGACTTTAGTCTCGGTTCGAGGAGAATCTTCAACATCTCCGAATAACTTTCCTTAACGCTTGTGTAATTGAACCCGTTGATGCAGTTTTCGATCCCTTGAACTGCAAAATGAAGTAATTCAAATCCTATTCGCTACCTTAAATTTTAGGGGTGGGATAATTTTATAGATGTAAAGATAACGTACCTGAGATTTTATAGTCAAAGAGAGTATGCCATCAGCGTTTGAAGATCGTAGAGATTGAGAATCCAAATGTAGTTTGCTCATGACTTCCATGACTTCAAGCAACGCGTTCTCTCTCCACGGGCACCTCATCTCTATCGACACATCCTTGTCGGCAACACTAACGGTTATATTATCAGTTACAGAATCTCTCGACAGACTGCAGCCATTGTTAGTTCCCGGTTCTTCCATATCACAAGCCTTCCTCTTGTTCGTCGAAGACTTCTTGCTGCTTCCATTCTTGTCAGTGCCATAATTGTCAGAAGTTCTCTCGATGGCATCGTAAGGTTTACTTCTTGTCCTCGACTCTAGCAGGTCTACATCCCTGTGGGATTCTAGCCCTTCAACCTTTTTCTCGAGTTCCCTTAGGCGCTCTATTGTGCGATCGAGTACTGATATTTTATCAACCTGCAATCAGAAAAAACCAAAAATCTTCTTATAGGGTCATGAATCACAGTACTATGAATAAATTTTTCACTAACTTATGAAACAGATTATTAGTGAATGTTTGGTATGCAGTATTGGACACGACAAGACTATATGAGCGGGCCAATAAAAAAGAAGCGCAGTTTTAAGTACCTTGCCACCAGATGGGACTAAGGATCCAAGAATCAAAAATCGCTCATTTATTTTTTCTCTGCGCTTTCTCTCGGACAAGACGTGGTTTCTATCAATGTCATCTATTTCTGGTTTAGAAAGGCCGTCTCTTTTGACGTCACGTTTACCAGATTCAAGCCGACAATTTTCATGCATTCTGGCAACTTCGATAAGGACTTTTTTTAGTAATCGCTGTGGAGTACCAGTTTGGGGAATCTGAGAACTCGATAATCTGTCCTTCCTCCAACTAATAAAGCTCGACTCTTTGTTACTATTGCTGAAGTAGGGTCCAAGAATCAACTGTTGAGAACTCTTCAAAAGATTGGAAAGAACACTTTGATAATGAATATCATCGCCTCTGGAATCAGAAGAGTTCAGTTTCTGTTGATCGGTTTCTTGAGCCTTGTGCATTCCATTATGAGTTACCTTCTTTCCGTTTGAAACCGGGACAATATCTTCAGGATTATCGCAGGTTTGAGATGTACAGTCACTGGAGTTCGTAGAATTGTTGACACAATTGCTAATCTCATCATCCATAAATTGCCATCTTTGCATTTGACAAGCTTCCCCGTCAATGTCTTCGACCATATTTAATTCCTCATTCAGTAGCTTGGCCCCAAAATCATTCGAACCATTGTTGGCAGAACAATTATTTACTTCTGGATATTCCACAAGCTGATTAAGACTAGTTTCCGGCATATTGATTTGATTATAGATGAGGCCATTATCGGTTCTAGCATTGTCGGGAATCTGATCGGGAATGTTGGAAACAACGGGGTAAGGAACCTCAAGGAAGGACGTTTTTATGTTCTGAATGAGTTTCTTGTCCTCTAAAACCTTTGAAAAAAAAAAACATAAAACTTTGCAAATTAAGACAAATCCATGTTTTCAGCTAAAATCAAACATTAATTTAATAATGGCTTACTAGCTCAGTTGCTCCCAGCTCCACTACCCCTCCTAAATGTGGAAAGCATACTACTGTCTGCAAATGAAAGAGAAGGCATATTATTTTCAATAATGTACTACTTTAGAACATAATATTTGGAGTTGGGACACGTAAAAAGATGTATACCTGGATTGATGCACTCTGCAGAAAGCAATGGAAGTCCAGCCAGTCATGTGACAAAGATATTGAAAAGTAAAGTAAGGTTAGAGTTTTAGAGAATGACGCTAGAAGAACACTAAATTAAGAGTCGTCTACTTGCCTTGGCAAGCAAAGAACGAGAGAAAACTTTGGTGTCTGCTCGGTGAGCATTGCATAGCCAGACAGTCTGATTTTTCGCTAATGTCTTTCCCGGCAACCTTTACAATGCCAATGAACATCAAAATGACTGGTTTCCGTAAGTCGTTGAATTTAAAATACAACTAAAATTACGCTAATCAATCATAGCCAATTAGTATTTTTTACATAATGTATCAATGAATGTTTGAGGTACGTCTCTCCTGAGTAAAATTCACTGTACTTAAGATCTTGAATGAAAGATCAAATGATTTACGCATGTTTGGTTTTGCTTAATAGTACGTCAAACTTATTTTTAAATTACTTATTTAGCCGAAATTTATTTTCAGAATTACTCTTTTTACCAATACGACTTAGTTGATTCCTAAAAAAGTAACTTTTAAGCACAGCCAAACATGATCATAATCACTCGAATCAAGGACATTGACAAAAAAACTTCAAAGTTTAGGTGAAAGAAGAATTACCCTTTGCCAACATTAAATACGAACGACATACAAACCAAGTAGTACCACTCAGCGTCCGTGAGATCTTCAGGTGATAATGCGGCCGTTGGCCTTTTAGCTTGTGGGTTGGTTTCCCCTGCGGACAGGGATGCGTAAAGTTCTCTCAGCTGCTCACTCCTCTGCAGCCCGAGCTGATCCGCATTTAGTTCTTCGGCCTGAATTGTTTTTCTTGTTTTAATGTCTCCATTATAGTACCCATCACCCCATTTCAATGCCCTAATAATTTCAATGACATATTAATAAAGCTATAGACAACAGAAAGCTGCATTATAATCAACATAAATTGTAGGCTAGCAACAACAATTAGACAAGATTTCCCTTCTAAAACATGTCTAAGGAAATTCCCAACAAATGCCACTAAAAGTGGAATAAAGTCCTCAATAAGATATGATATGGTCTTGCCTAAAAAGTTTCCTTAATTTTTTACTCAGATAGCGAATAAAGCAGATTTGGAAGACTTAACCCTTTAATGTTGTAATGAAGATAGGCCATCAAGATCAGATACACATGAACAATCAAGCAAATTACCAGTAGAAAGAAGTCAACATCATTTCTCATTCACAGTTTTCCTGTAAACTAGTGTACAATTGGTAAGAAATATCCAAACCCCCAAACCCCAACTCAGCCCCCAAAGGGAAAAAATGATAAAAATAGTAAAATACAAAGATAAGAACCAGAAAACTTATTTTTCTTGAGGGGTGGGGTGGGGTGGGTAGAAAAGATTGAAAATTTACCCAGGTTGTTTGGATGAAATGGACCAAAAAATTGCATAGCTCCATTGAATGCTTCTAACAGCAAGAGCAAGTTTTTTGTTCAGGTTCTCTGGGACTTCCTCTGGGGTCTGGTTTTCCATAGCCATTCTTGGACTCAGCTCAGCCCCTATAAGAAAGAAAATGATTTAGAACATTGGGTGACTATTTATAGCCTCTAATTTTGATTTTAAATGTTTGTTTGAAGAATCATTTTTTAAAGAGTAATTTTTGCGAGAATATATGATCAAAGTTTGATCGGACTTCGGTGGCTGAGGTGAATTTATAATGTGTTTTAGGCACCGTTCGATTGCCCAAATTAATTTAGCTAAAAGACAAAATCAATTAAAAAATTAATTTACACAATTTTTCATATCATTTTTTAATTTTTAGTCATTCACATTTTCTTTTTTCAATTTTTTTACCTCACTTCTTACTTAGAAAACACAAATAAATTATTCAAATAATTTACATTCAATTTATTTCCCAATTAAAGCAACCGAACAGAGCTATTTTCTAGGTAAAGTAAATGATTGAAAAGTTGAGAGAAAAAAATGTGTATGATTAAAACGTGGTTTAGAAATTGTGTGCATTATCATTGTATTTTAATGCAGTTACGAACAAGGCCTAAAAAGTAGGAAATTTTTATGTGCTTATGTATAATATTATTTATTAATAAATGTGTGGTATATATATATATATATATTTTATTTTTCAATGTGGCCAAACTGGGCATAATAGAAAAGTGAAAAAAGTACATACCTTTGAGAGGCTGCTAAGTATGTCATACACACCAGAATTATAATTAATTTAAGCTGAAAAGAACTTATTGGAGAATCGGGAATCCAGATTGTGAGGGGTGGTGGGACCCACACTGAATGATGAGATCGGTAAATACCGATTCGGGGTCCAGAGATGTGCTCATTGGAGTATAACTTATTCTTGGAATCAGGGGTTAAATTGTCTAGAAACTAAAGAAAAATTGGTTTTGATGAGAATCACAAATAGTACTGAGATTCATCAGATGCATGATCCTGAAAGGTTTTCATATATCGAATTATATGACGGTCCCAACTGAGGTGGGTGGTTGGTGTAAATTGACATTAAGACTTAAGAGCGGCTTGATAATGAAATTGAAAAAAATAAAAAAAAAAGTTTTAAGAGAATATGCGATTGAAAAGTGTGAAAAATGAAGGTCGCATAGTTCGAATATGATTTAGCAATGAAATCAGATAGCGGAACTCTAATTTAGCAATATGATTTACTTATATATATATTATTAAAATCACAAAAGAATACGAAATGACATTTGATTTATTCAAATTAGGCATCGAGACATCTCACGGTGGACCTTGTGTTAGGCACGCATTAATAAGAGAGAAGAAAATAAAAGATATAAACCTAATAAATGCGAATGATATTATTTATTTTATTACTATTAGGGGAAGGAGCTAGAAAACATTGAATGAAGACTGGCTATTTGGGTCTTGCTTTATGCATTTGTTTCAGTCCAACTTATTTCATCTTAACAATTTCTTACCAAAATAAGTAAAATCGCACTTTATTATTATTATTATTATTATTATTATTATTATTATTATTATTATTTTATTTTGTAAATGAGTAAATTTTCAAATCTCAATATATTATTGGTGTTCAAAATCTGAAAGAGAGAAACTTAACGACAAAATCTTGAAAGTTTAAGTAATTTCGATTAAATTTTATGTATATCATTAAGGCTCTATTCGTTAATAGTAACAATTATAAATTAGTTTATTTATGTTTTTGAGGTAAAATGTGTGGTTAAAAAGTTGAGAGATGAAATGTGTGTGACTAAAAAATGATTTGAAAAATTGTATTATATATAAATTGATTTATATTATAATAATTGCGTTAAATAACATAGGCCAAAATTCAATAGATGATATGGTAATAAAATTTTATTTATCACAATTAATTGAACATAGATGGTTTTGAAATTAAATAATTGCTTAGATAGATATAGAGAGACGTGGAATGTACTTTAATTATTATTAAACCATAAACAATTACAAAAGAGAATAAGAAATATAATTAATTAATTCACATGGATGATTTTAATTTTAAGTAAAGTAATGTATAGCTCAATCCTATTGGGAAAACGTGTCACGATGCCACCAAATTGCGTGTATTGATTATTCAACAATGCCTAAAGTATTACAAAGTCTTCGAGGTCAACTTGAACCTACTAATAGTATATATATTTTTTCCTTTGAAATGTTTTTTTAATTAATGATGTTATATATATATTTCCTATGCATCCAAGACTTTTTTTTAATAAAAATTATGATTTCGTGGAATATTAATATGATAGTGAGACTTTTCGGGGGAAAAAAATGAACAGAAATTTTAAACAAAATAATGAAATAAAAGTTGGAATATTTTATTGAAAATGAAAGTTTGACATATTTGTTTTTTATTTTATATATAAAAAATGCAATGAATGTGTCAGCATTTAATAGGACATACTTCATCCGTCCCAAAAATATAGTTCTATAATTATTTTCACACGGATTAAGAAATTGTAGTTAGTATAGTTAGAGTATTAAATTTTATCAATGTTTTTCATTTATACCCTTTATCCCTTATTTATTGTTTTAAGTAAACTCACTTCGTTTTCCACAAAAATTTGAAAATGTAATAGTTAAGTAGTTGGTGTCTATTGCACCAAGATACATTAAATAAGGGTATATGTGAAAATGAAATATTTAATACATGCTCAATATGGAAACAAGACTATCTTTTTGGGACAGACAAAAATAGTATGCAGGACTATCTTTTTTGGACGGAGGGAGTATACGAAAAAGATTTTGCATATAATTTTCAAAAATTCTAGATAGACATGTTTTTTTGACATGTTTAAGTGACATTTTCGAGATGTCACATCAGAATTGGTTAATGTTAAGGTAGGACATGATGACCCACCTCGGGATTGACAAATATAGAGGTGACACCTCAGCATATCACTCAAAAATAACAAAAAAATATGTATGTTTAGAATTACTATAATTTTTTGTGCAGTAGTGAGACAAGCTATTTCTTAACATTATAATTGAATTCGTTATAAGAGCAAATGTAAAAAATAGAGTCGAGTAACGTGAAGAGTTAGCAATTAAATGAAATATAAAGGACAATAGCAATTAAAATTATGTAATTGGGGCTAAAATAAAATTTCCTTTTCATTATTGTATATTTAATATTAACTTGTTTATTTTTAAAGATTAAAAATTGAGATAATATTCTAAGAACCAACTTGGAAAAGGACCGTTTGATCGGTCTGTCTATTGCATAATCTCTTGTTACTAATTTAACAACAGTTAGGTTCACGAGATTTTTATTTTTGCATATGTTAGGACATCTTCAATTCAGAAACCTCATTTTGAGATAAATTTGCACCAAAATTGTGTAATTTTCATTTCGCTCTATTCAGTATAGTCATTTTTAATCCAGAACTCTAAATCTTACATCAGATGAATAGTAAATTTTACATTCTCTTATTATTTTCAACTCTCAACAATTAATATATTTCGAAAATTATTTCCTTATATATTTTACTAATGCTTAAATTTCATAAATTGATTTAATACCAAAAATATTATGTTTATTATAAAAAAAATCATCTTAATATCGCAATTAACAAGATGAACCAATTTATATATAAATGTTACATATAACATGAAAATATTTGCACAATACAAATATAACCATAAATGATCAATTAATACATTTTGAAGTGTAATGTGAGATTATTTATCCTTAATTTGTCTACGTCGAGGAAATTTTTTGGAATCTAAGTAGCTCAACTATGTTTAGCCAATATTTTGATAGTCTCAGATGATCTAGAAATGACCTACCAAACTATTAAATTCTCGTATTTTACTTCACATCATATTTTACTATTTTATGTTTACTTGTTGTGTTGTGATTTTATTTTCTTCATTTTTACCTATTAGTTATATTACTTTTTAATTTTAATCACGGGCGACTTTATTTTAATAGTATTAGTAGTTATTATTTATACTAGATTAAATTAATATATTATGTTAATAAAAATATTAACAAATCACAAACAACATAAATAAATTTAACCAAAAAAAATAATAAAAGAATAATGATTAATGGATATGGAAGGAAGAAACAAATTTGGTACACTAAATTGTAGGGTAAAGTTGGAAAATTGATAGCTTACGCAATACTGTTCAATCCGCCATTTTTCAGATTCAGATGCAGTTTGGTTGGAGGAAGAATTGGACTCAATTTTGGAGTAAATGGAGTTAGATTGGACATGCTCTTAGTTGGACTTTAAGATTGTGCTAAGATTTGTTTCAAATAATAATAATAATAATAATAATAATGAAAGTGCAAATGATTTGAGTTGAATAATTAGTAAACCTATTGTAAAACTTAAAATGCGATAGATCTTTTATTGAATAATAATAATGAAAATGATTGTTCGAAGATGTTCATTAGGTTTAATTATGTAATTGTCAATAATTAAAAAAAGATGTATGTAATAGCATTATTTTGCTCATAATTCTTCTTCGCATATTATAATTACTTATTTTCAAGCACCACAAAACAATATACAATGCTTCTTAAATGCGATTTGAATTGTGCTGGCTTTGAAAGGTTTCTCGCATTTTATGTCAACAAATATCATGTCACGTTCTTGTATGATCATATGTTACATGCACAACTGTCTGAATCAACAAATATCATGTCACGTTCTTATATGGATTGATAATTGTTAATAATTCGACGATCAAAACAGTTGAATGAATCAAGAATAAGTAGGAAATCAAATTTTCAAAGTTCAAATCCGTAAAATATAATCCTTAATGAAGTGAAAAACATAGTCGTATTGGTCTATATATATAAATATCGAGTGCGATACGTAACATCATAAGTAATTCAACCCTTGGTCAAAAAAAAAAATTATTTCATTAAAAAAGCTATATTGTACAGTTTAGTGATGGCAATGGGTCGGGTTTGCCAAACCCGTATCCTACCCACTAAATATTTACAACATCCATACCCTACCCATATACCCATTTAAAAATTGCGGGTCGGGTGCGGGTTGGGTGCGGGTCGGAAGCGGGTTTGCTTCTATACCCATTAAAAACCCATTACTAATTATTTATTTTTTTATTATTTTTTTAGACTATAAATAGGTTATAGGTGCTCCGAATTAATTTGAATCAATTAAATATTGGGCTTCACTTGAATTTGAGTTGAAAAAAAACTTGTTATATGTTGAAATTATACAAGCGAATTTGAACAATTTTTTAGACGTTAACAAAGTCAATAGTTTAAACATATTAAGATTTAGATGATAACAATATCAATAGATATTTGGGTTCTATTTTTTATTTATTTATTTATTTATTTTTAGACAATCACTTTTATTTTAAATTCTATAATTTTTAAAGAAAATTAATGGGTATGCAGGTCGGGTATGGGTATTGTAGTAAAACCCACACCCGACCCATACCCATGTCGGGTTTTAAAATTTACCTCCATACCCTACCCACGAATCTATTTAGTCGGGTAATCCCCGCTCATTTATGTCGAATCTCCATCGAATATCGAGTTCGTGGATATTATTATCATCCCTAGTTCAGTTTATATCATTTGCTTCTCTGTTCAACGTAGATGTCATAATATTTCAAAGTCCACCAACATCATTCCATTTTTCCTCCATTCCAAGGCTCTTACTCAACAACCCATAGAAACATGAGATTCAATCAATATTTTTGTCGTCATCAAATTGTTTTCAAATGTTTCCATTATAGCTTGAAAGAGTTGCTTTTTTTTTTTTCTTTTTTTTTTTTCTTTTTTTTTGAAATGGAAAATGCATTCAAAAGAAACTCGTTCATTTCTTAGCCTGCAGGCTTGGTGAAATGAACTATCGAATACGATCGTCTCATACATGATTACAAATAGTAAATGCAATGAATTGTGCAATTTTGTGAGCTACGGAATTTCTCTCACAAGGAATATAGAAACACGATCCACAACTACTATAAATCAAAAAATCTTAGATATCTCTCAGGATGCTTGAACACGTAATGACATGTATTAACAAACAATAAAACCAAATCAAAACACAGGATTTTTCCTTTAAATTTTATTCCCAAAAAAAATTAAAAAAAAAAAAAAAAATCTTCAAATTTTATTTAAGTCACATTCTAATAAAATAATTTTGCACACGGACCAATATTTTTTCCTACTTATTGTATCGTATAAGATAAAACTTAATTTAATACATGTTTAAAGTTAACAATACCTGAATTATATTTATCCTCATATCCATCCTGTATAAAATTAACTCATCCAATTAGACGTGTTTACACCGTATTGTTTGTAAAAGTAATATAAGTAATGGATAATAGAAAATCATTGTAAAAGTTCACTTATGAGTAAAAATAAAAATGTGAAATTATTTCTTATAACTAAAAAATTATTTGTAAGTAAAAAAAAATACTTATACCTAAAAATTTACATCCTACCTTCTCTAATTCTATCCCCTAATTCAAGGCCGCTTTGTTTAAAACATCCAGTCAAATAAGACATTCATTTAAGAAGACTCAATTCAATATTTTTTAGTTCAATAACCCTATCTTTAAAAAAAAGGAGAAAATGATATATACAATAACATAAATATTCTTGAGTTGTCAAAAATTATGCAGCCAAACAAAATTTAATTGGAATGCCTATGTCGTCCTTCTTCTTCTCCATTAATTGGTTCTTCTTCATTAAAAAATAACTGAACATTTTTGCTCTCCTTTCTTCTCTCTGCTCTTCCCGCTTCTACAAAATCGGTCCCTATTATTCCTTCTTCAAGAATGGTGATTGCACTTCATTTTATCCAAATGGGTATTGTCATTCCCTTGAGTTATTGAAGGTCGAAAATTCATTTTGCAACATTAATATTGGGCATTTGGGGAAGAAGAGAAAGTAAGGTTGAATTTGAACAATTCTTAACCATTTTCTTCGAGCAATAGTTGAATCAATTCCTATTGATGTAATTTTGTTTTTATGCTGTTCATCTGTGCGCGTAACGAGTTCGTATTCGTTTTAGACATATTGATGTCGTTATCATGAATCTGTCATTGTCATTCATATATATATTTTTTTTAATATAAAAGCGAAATTGATAAGTCATTGTCATTCATATTTGTATTAGTTGAAGTAATATATATGTTTTGGTCATATTAATGTCGTTATCATGAATCTGAAAGCATGTTCCTTTACATTTGTTTTTAGTTAGCAGTTAGAGCTTTTCTCATTCTCTTAAAAAAGTTATGTTGAATTGCAGTTATGGACAATGTCAAGTCACTGAATGATTTGCTAAAGAGTTTAACATCGTTCCACTTGATAAGAACTTGAAGTACATTGAATTTCTCCAAGGAAATATGGAAGTGAATGCAATCACTCTAAATGCATACCAATGTGGAGGAAGAAATTGACCGTGGAGTTATTGGCGTGGAACTTCGAGCCTTAGTTTGTAGTGATGAATCTGGATTTTGTTTGTCTAGTTAATAATCTTTTTGTGTAGTTGTTTATACGTGGAGGAAGAAATTGACCGTAGAGTTATTGGCATGGAACTTCAAGTCTTAGTTTGTAGTAATGAATCTGGATTTTGGTTGTCTAGTTAAGAATCTTTAAATGTAGTTGTTTATTTGTTTGGTTTGTATTATAATCTATGTTTATCAATTTTTGTTGGAAGAAGAATGATTGATTTTTAGAAGGATGTTATTTATTTGAATTTAAACTATAACGAGGTTTAAATCATTACTTTGCAAACATAACGACTTTCACGTCGTTCCTGTCTAAAAATGATAGTAACGAGGTATAAATCGTTACTTTGTAAACATAACGTGTTCAACATCGTTCCTTTTAAAAAGATCTTACTGCTTTATATATGTCCATAACGAGGTTGAACTCGTTACTGTGTACACGTAACGACTTAAATGTCGTTATAGTTACCGTTTCGAAGTCGTTCATAACGATATTAATGTCGTTACAGTTGAAAATACCTTACTGCTTTAATGTTGTTTATAACGACATTGAAATCGTTACTTCATAAAAATAACGACATAAATGTCGTTACATATATTTACGGATATGCCCTCGTCGTCCAAAATTCCCAACATTCAACAAAGTCGCACTAACTTTTCATAAACGATGTTTAAGTCGTTGTAACGACTTCAAATCCGTTATCGTTTGGAAGATCGTTTCATTGTAATCGTAACAACATTTAGCTCGTTTGTGTGGAAAATAACCTAAAACGATGTGGAGCTCGTTACTGTTTCAGTAGAACGAGTTCGAGACCGTTATGTTTCAAGCTCAGAAAGTCACGTAACGATAATTATGTCGTTTGTTTACAAATTTGACGACATTAAGCACGTTCCAGTGTACTATACTACCAAAACGATGTCAATGTCATTTTTTCGATAACAAAACGATATTGGAATCGTTCTGTTCATAGACGAATAAATATCATAACGAGTTAAATGTCGTTCTTTCATAAGTTAGGCGAACTCTATATCGTTTCAGTCTAAATTATTACTATAACGTCGTCTGTATCGTTTCTTTAATCGCAACACGACATGTATATCGTTATGACTCAAATCGTCGATCTGATCGTTCTTTTCCGTCCGAAGTGCCTCCAATAGACGTAATCTAACAAAAATGGGTCATAAAAGGTGATTCAAATACTTTATAAATCGACATGATTAGAAAGATATGATCAATATGAGATGAAGTTCCTTTAGTTATCTATTACCTTGGAACTTCTACACTTAGGAGAAATGATTATATCTTTCTAATCATGTTGATTTACAAAGTGTTTGAATCACCTTCTACGACCCATTTTTGTTAGATTACGTCTGTTGAAAGCATTTTGGGATGGTAAAGAACGATCAAATCATCGATTTCATCCATAACGACACACAAGTCGTGTTCCACATGAAGAAACGATATCTAAACCGTTATAGATATAATTTACACTGAAAAGAGATGAAGTTCGTTAATTTAACACTAGAACGATATGTAAGACGTTATGACAGTGTGTCGATTTTTGACAAAACGATTTTAATATCGTTGCATGTGCAAAGAAACGATGTCAATATCGTTTTTGTTAACATTTCAACTAGAACGATCTTGATGTCATTCAATTTGTACAAAAACGACATAGTTGCCGTTATGTTATTTTCAGAGGCTGAATCAAAATGATATGTAACTCGTTATATGTCAATTAAAACGGCATCTATATCGTTATAGTTTTATTTTCAACCCCAACGATATCAAAATCGTTATTATTACATTGGAACGATTTATCAAATGATCACGACTTTGAAATCGTTACAACGACTTAAACATCGTTACGACAAAATTTGTGCGAATTTTTTTATTGTTCGAATTTATGGACGACGAGGGCATTATTGTAAATATGTCGTAACAACATAAACCTCGTTATGTGTACAAAGTAACGACTTCAACATCGTTATGAATAGATCTGAAGCAGTAATTGTAACGACATTTAACTCGTTATGTGTACAAAGTAACCATTTAGACCTCGTTATGAACAGATTTGAAGTAGTACACTGAACTCGTTATGTATACACAGTAACAACTTCAATCTCGTTACTACATTTTTTCAATTATAACGACATTGAACTTGTTACATGTGCAAAGTAACGATTTTGACATCGAAACAATTCTCATGTCGTTATGAGTTCCGTTACAAGGTACCTATGATGACAAAAACTCATCTATAGTAACAAATAACACATTTTTTCAAATCACTTTTTAACCACAAAAATGTCTCAAATCACTTTTCAACCACATATTATACCTCGAAATTATCACATTCCTTGTTTATAAGCAAAAATTATTTATCAAACAGAGGCTTGATTTTCAAGATAAAAAATCAACACATACAGGTGAGTTTGCATATTATTTAGTGCATTTGTGTTGTGTGAATTTGAATTTTTTTCCTTATTTTCGGTATCTTTAAAAAAAAATAAAAAATCAAGGGCGCTATCCCCGAACCCTCGAAATATTCATAGCAAAAAATACATGTTCATCTCCGTGCTCCACTATTACTAATTGTTTGCGTCCAGCACTGCTTATATGTTTACTAGATATTAAATGTTCAATTCCTTGCAATATTAAATTTAAAATATTTTTGGAATATAATATATATTTGTTAAGTATAATTCGTTACATAAATTGTTATTGATTCAAGTGGTTGAGTTTTTAAAATGTTCAATGTTCAATTCCTTACACCTTATATTTTTGGAAAATGAAATACAATTTTTTAGATTACAAAATATATAGGTTAGAGATAATTTGAAACACATAATGTTGTTGGTTGAAGTGTTTAGGCTCTCAAAGTTTTACTTTTATAGGTGTAGGGTTCGAATCTTTGCACACCTAGAAGAAGGAATATATTTTTTAATTTTTCTACCAAGGATAAAAAAGTCATTTGATACTTTAAAATGTTTTTCTTTTTCTTTTTCTTTTATATTCTTATTTTGGTCAAGGGATTAGTTAGACAAAAGTTTTGTGAGTGAGGGTTATCCAATAAAATAATTTTGCACACGGACCAATATTTTTTCCTACTTATTGTATCGTATAAGATAAAACTTAATTTAATACATGTTTAAAGTTAACAATACCTGAATTATATTTATCCTCATATCCATCCTGTATAAAATTAACTCATCCAATTAGATGTGTTTACACCGTATTATTTGTAAAAGTAATATAAGTAATGGATAATAGAAAATCATTGTAAAAGTTCACTTATGAGTAAAAATAAAAATGTGAAATTATCTCTTATAACTAAAAAAATGTTGTAAAACTATAGAGAATATAGAGAGAATCAGAGAGAATTTCTTATTCTTAATATTTCCTAATGAATATAGGTCCCTATTTATAGGAGGGGATAATGACATAATCGTAATATTGAACAATGGCATAATCGTAATATATAAATTTTACAGGGGCATAAGAGTAATTTTCATTTAAATATCTTTTACCTAATTTACCTAATTTTGCCTAAATTCTAATATTTTATAACAAAAAATACTTATACCTAAAAATTTACATCCTAATTCAATATAGTTACAATTTCTCAAAATCTTTAAATTAACCAAGTATTAACATGAAAAAATTGAAATACACTTCGAAATCCCAAAAATTAAGAATGCCTAGCGTTAAATATGAACAAGATAATACTCTCTATTTTTTATTTTTTGCAAATCTTAGTAATTTTCTGTCCACTTGGTACAAAATACAATTAGCTTTTAATGCACGTGTCGGGTACACAAATTGTCTTTTTTGATGTTCTTGGTCCAACATTGTTTTTCCCCTCTCTTCACATTTTTTCTTTATTTTCTAAGAGAGTGACAGAAGTGTACTATTTTAATGGTGCCCCAACAACCGGACTCCTCAAATGGGATCATTTCTCAATTAAATACCGTTTTACCCTTGATTCATGAGGAAGTGGAAAAATACCTTCAAAGTTGGAGAGGGCTATACTGGAAACTGAGGAATGGTGGACATCCTTTAAGGCGCATTTAACGGTCCAAAATTCCCGCAATTTATTTATTTATTTATTACTCCATTTATATTTATTTTTTAGTACAACTAAAACCCCTCCCAAATCCATTCCATAGGATTCGAATTCTGGTCTATGCCAGTAAAAATGCGACCCTAACCATTTGGGCATTGCCTTGATCATGATTAGTCTTTTGTTAAACATTGTTTGTTTATAAATAAAGATTTGCTCTTTCCAAAGGTAAAATATATAACTAAGAAAAGTAATTTTAAAAAATATGCATGATTAAAAAGTAATTTGAGAAAATGTACTTTTTATAAACTATGAACAGGTTATCAATTATATCAATTTTTAAGGTATCAATTTTTGTTGAAGGAAAATCTAAATGAAATAGACCCTAAATAAAAAGTAAAAAACTTTGTTACATTTACGATAAAATATAAAACTCATAGATAAATAAAATCTCAAATGATGGATTCTAAGTTCAAAGTGATTCGTGTTGACCACAAAATCGGGCTGAACCTTAGACCAACACGTCTCAGCTCCTCCCTCTTGAATACGTAGATCTCCTGCGCACTGTGATAAACGATCAGTTCGCAAAGGGGGTCGAGGTGGCTCCTGTTTGCACTCCGATGCCAAAGTCAGCGACCATGTCAAACAAGTATAATTTGAGTGCGGGAAATATAAATGCGTAAAAGAGAGAAAATGGAGTGAGAGTAAAAATTTAGTTAAGAGAGTAAAAAATGATAACCCTTTCCTTGGAGGTAAGTGTGTTCTATTTATAGAGGAACTCGTTCTCTCGGATCATGACACGTATCATACTTTACACTTGTCTTCACTCTAGTTCTTGGAGGTAACAACATTGCTTTTTGGCTGTAATCATTGCTACATTTCACAGGGGATGTGCGTCTGTCACATCTTGGTAAAGGTATCTTAGTAAAGGTAGTGTCACATCTCTGACTACATCTCTCTTCTGGTCGCCCCCGTAAATTGCTCCGACTGAGTATAAAACACATCGGCCAGACGTAAATCAGTTCGGCTAAAAAATATCGCTTGACACGCCACCTCGACATCTGACCAAAGGTGATATTTTAGACCTTAGCCATGGGTCGAGGTCCATTGAGCCTCTATTGGACCATTGTTAGTGAATTACTGTACCTCTCTTTGAGCTTGGATTCAACAATTCGTAAAAACAATAATCCCTCGTTTGCATAAGGTATTTATGGTATATAATAAAGTGATAAACTAAAAGCAAGTTTGGCTCCCGTTTCTAATAAAAAATAAAATAAAATAAAATAATGCATTCTAAGCTTTAAAGAGTCAATTATTTGCCCTCGGCTTTGGGCATTCCTTTTGATATTTACCCCCACATTCAAAATTTAAAGATTCATTAGAATTTGAGATAATTACGCCTAATTTTTATCATTAGAATTTGAGAAAATCAAGCCTAAATTCCTGATTACCAAAACAAATGTAGCATCTCTCTATTTTTCTCTCTCCCCGCAGCGCTCTGCTCCCTCAAATGGATTCGGAAACGGACCTCTACAAACTCTCCTATGATAACCACAGTCCGATGTCAGTGCAACCATACCCGCCAACACCTTGTTCAGTTACATATGCAACCATCGCCGTTGCTGTTGAAATGGGTGTTCGTTGTCAATCGAGGATAGGCACTGTTAGTCAATGGTCGGGGCTGCCAAGTGAGAATACCGGGTTTATTCCAGTCAACACAGGAGCTTGGCTATCGATCTGACGGGGAGACTATAGAATGGCTTCTCCGCCAATCCGAACCTGCTATCAAGGCTACGGTTACAACCAATTTGCTTATTAAATTCATTGGGGATCAACGAAAGATAAAAGGGAGTTTGAGGATGCCGTAATTGATGGGGGAATTCAGAGCTTGACGTTAGGGGCATTGGATAATAGTTTCTTGGTTAGCAACTCGGGGGTTCAGTGCTCTTCTTTACTTATCATCCTATTCTGTGGTTGAACAGGAGAAGTAAAATGTTTATAAACTTCATTTAAATGAGATCCCGGTGGTTTAATATTCAAGTTGATATTGGGAAATTAATTGATAGATTTCCAACTCGAACAAAATTTAAATAAAAATATATCTTGATAATGATTGCCCTTTCCTGCATTATAGGTTTACAGGTTACATTGCTTTGGTTACTATTCAGGTTAGTTTTCACTCTCATCTGTATGCTTTTACTCTTTTCCCGTACTACTACATAATAAATAGATTATAAGAAGAATAAATATTTGAACAATAAATAACTAATCTGCATATGAAGTTTCAGACGGCAATGTTCTTGCATCTTTTGATGGATTTAGTATGTGAAACATTCCTTTCACTTTTATTTTGTCGTTGATGATTTTCTGCTGCATATTAAGTTAAGATACATATTTTAAAAACCATTAAATTTATTTAATCATACTGGGTGATGTTTCACAGTGAGGAGAGGGCTAGATAACATTGCCAAGTTAGAAATTTCAAGAAGCAAGACTTGGAATTCTAACTCGTCTATGATACTTTCATCTCGCCCGAGACCTAAATCATTCTCAATTTTTATACCCTTTCCCACACATGTATAAGATCGAACAAAGAAGTTTGGTGGCATTTATAGTGTTTGATCAATCCACCTTTTCCAAGTTACAAGTTCACGTTACATGTGATCTGTTTATGGAGGAGGAATTGATACGTTCCAGAAATTTCAAACTCAGGCTGAGAAGTTTACCAATGTGAGGAAGCCCCGCTCAATCCCAACAAGAAAGATGAAAACGCTGATGGTAGTTTTGGCCCTTTGGGAACGCTCACGATAAAGGAGAAAGGATTTCTATAGGAATAAATATTTTCATCTTTATTTTTGGTGTGTAATATAACAATAAAGATTTTCAGTTAAATTTGATATCTGTAACTGAAATTTTCTTTATCATATTGGAAATCCCTTGTTTATCTCTATTTTTGGTTGAATGACATTTTTACAATTTTTATCTATGAGAATTCCATTTTTCAATATCAAATATTTAAGGTAGCATTATTCAAGTTCAAGTTTCCTAATGGGGTATCAGTCCAAATTGCCCGTAATTTCCTCTTGCCTTAATTTCTCTGTACAGAACTATAGGCCTTATTGGGCTTTGGTTTGTTTGGGCGGAAATGAGCCTCCTCCTTTTTAGTTGAGCCTGATGCTGAAGCTTATGGAATTGGGATACTTACACAAAGTGCAAATTACACACAGGCATATTTTTTAGGGAAAATTACACACAACCTACCTTTTACCTACCTTTTAAGTCCCAATTTTAAAAATCAAGTGTAGATAATTCTTTTTGTAGAAATCAGGTGTTAATTCAAGTTGAATAAACTCAAATCTCATTTTATATTTCATTCAACACTCAAATCTCAGTCTCTCTCTCTCTCTCTCTCTCTCTCTCTCTCTCTCTCTCTGACTCAACTATCTAGCTCTCTCTCTCTAACCGTCCTTAAGTCGGTAGCCAAACTCGGCGGCAACAGTAGCACCACCGCTCTGCTCCCACTACGCTACTACGGCTGGCAAACCATCATCTACCTCCTCTCTCTCTCTCTCTTTCACACCACCCACCCCAACATTCGCTGCCAGCCGCAGAGAAACAGTCAAAATCTTTCGTGCAAGAACTGAAGCAGCCTAAGGCACCTGGCTGCTCAATAGATCAAGTCGTTGGTGAGCTTTGTGATCTCTCAAGATTTGAGTGGTAACAGATTTACGATGTGGTGGTGTTGGCTTCTACCTAATCGCCGCTAACTGCCTTCTTCCTCTATTTTCTCTTCATTTGATGTTTCATTTCGAGGTAGTTTATTGGTTTTTGGTGTGATGTGGTCACGGTTTACACTCTGTTGGTTGTGGATAGTGGTTGCCCGCGGTGGCGGTGGTGATGGTAGCATGTTAGGATTTTGGGGGTGGGTGGGGGCTCCACCTAGGGTCTAGTGTTAGGGGTTACGCTAAATGGCTGGCTGTGCGATGGTGGTGTTGTGGTAACTTGGAATTGGTGGCACTGGTGGAGGTGTGATTGAGACGAGGCGAGGTGGGTGTGGTGGCTGCGATGCCAATAGTTGAACAATCAGTTGATTCATTTGGGGTGGGGATGGGGATGGGGAATGCGGATTTAGGTTTGGGGTGGGGTGGTGGGGTTGGGGTTGGGATGTTGTGCTTGAATAGTGATTGGGACCAATTATAGTTAATTGTGATCAAAATATCGACTAAATGTGACTTTATGTGACTTGTGACAAAAATGGAATGTGACCAATTATTAGGTAATTGTGACAAAAAATTATTCATTAAAATATGATTTTTGTCTTCTAGTTTTCCACACTCCACCCACCCTATCCCACCAAAATATGATTTTTGTCTTCTAGTTTTCACACCCCACTCACCCTGCACCCGCCACCTACCTAACCAACCAATCCCACCCAATTTTTTTTCCTCCCGATATTTTCCACCACACCACCCCGTCTCATCCCCACCCAATATCATCCGCAAAGTCACAATTGGTCACACAAGTCACGTTTCAGTCACAAAATTACAATTACAAATTTCATCGAAAAATTTCACCGCAATCCCACACCACCCAACATAACTCCATCCCACATGCAAAGTCAAAATTCGGTCGCAGTTAAAAATTTAGTTGTAAAATTGACCCCACCCACCCCTCATGTCAGGTCACAACTGGTCACACAAAGTCACATTACAAATTAAGTTACAAAACACCACCCCACTTTCAAAGTCACAGTTGGTCACACGAAGTCACAATTGGTCACATTAGGTCACAGTTTGGTCACACAAAGTCGTAGTTAGGGTTACAGTTGGTCAAACAAAAAGTCCCAGTTGGGCACAATTCGGTCACACAAAGTCGCTGTTAGGTCACATGAGATCACAGTCTGGTCACATGAGGTCACATTTCAATCACAGATCAATCACATGAAGTCACAGTTTGGTCACATGAAGTCACACAATGATTTTTTCCTTCTACTTTTCCACACCACACCCCACAAGGTTAGAACTCAATCACAAAAGGTCACAAAGTCATAGTTCGATCACACATAGTCATAGTTGACACAACTGTAAGCCACATCACGTCCTTATCCAATGGTCACAAAAAGTCATTGATAGTCACAATCTCTAATATAATTGGTCACGGTCATTCATAATTGGTCATAACTTACTCATTTTCTTAATCATGATTAGTCAATTTTTTATCATAATTACCTAATAATTGGTCACATTTCATCGATATTTTAGTCACAATTACCTATAATTGGTCACAATTACTATTCAAATCACCCGACCCCACCTCCCCAAACCACCCCCACACCTAACCCAGAACCTCAAACCCAAGCCCAACCAACCACCTTCACCTTCTTAAAAAAATTGCTTCCCCGCACTACAACCCAGACGCCACCTTAACCAACCACTACCCCCTTCTCAATTAACGATCTACATCATTTCAACAAACAGGAAAGGCACCGCCTAAAATCACCCCAACCATCAACTTCAAAACTGCATCCCCCACAGATTTACCTACTGCCATAAACTATCTCAAAATTTTCAGCATATAAAACTGCCACCGCCACCGTCTGAAAAAACAGTACGCACCATTTCAACAGCTGGAACCACAACTAACCACCAACCACCAATATCTCACCACAACCAACAAATCGAAGGAGGATGACAAGATTGCGTCGAGTGACGGAATGTGCAGCAGCAGAATTGACGATGTAAGCGTCGTTTGCGTCGACGAGGCGCAACAGTCATAGCGCCGATTCTGTAGGGTGGAGGTTGGCGATGGGCTGAAGGTGAACAGCGCTTCTTCTGCGAGCAGCGGCTTACTGCGCGACGGAAGCTGAAGGTGCAGGGCTCACTTGAGAGATTGAAGTTGCACAGTACGCTTCTCCTGCGCCACCTGCTAGTTCCGGTTGACAGTTCAGCTCCGGCGAAACGGTGGTGCTGGCCGATCACCTTGGGTGGGGGTTGGAGAGAGAGAGAGATGGGGGCTTGTCTGATGAACCCATTTTCCCCTATTTAGGTTTGAATTGTTATAAAATATTTATTAATAAATATTAATATATAATTAAGACCTGATTTTTACAAATTAAAACTTATAACTTTATTTTTACAAAGTAATCTTTAAATCAAGGGTTTCATGTAATTTTTCCTATTTTTTAAGATGCAATTTCATAAATCAAGTTTGAACTATAATATTTCAAAATTCAGATGTTAATTAATTTTTAAAATGTATTAAATCTTAATCTTAAACTTTATAATAATAATATATAAAAGTTCGGTAATTCCTAAAAATATTTTTTCATCCATTTTCTATTTCTATAAATAGTAAGTTCTCATAAAATTAAAAAGTGTGAATGCAAACTGGATTAATGTGAATGCTATAATTAAGGAAATAAATGCGTTCACATTTATCTAGATTTTGTATTCACATTTATGATAAATACTAAATAATCGTTTACTTTTTTAATCAATTTTAATTTTATTATTAACACTAATACTGAATGAGTTCAAATAATATTTTTAGTTATCGGTATTAAAATTATCATTTAATTATTATTTTTTTATTATTTGTTGTTTTTATTATTATGTGTAACCATCAATATAGAAATTGTGTTTTAATTATTAATGGTCAAATCATTTGTTATCATTAATATTATGTGGTTGAAAAAATGCGCTGCTTATAAATAATATATAGAAAAAATTATTGAACGAAGACTAATATATATTATGGTAAATACTATATAATGGTTGATATTTTTTAAAATCAATTTTAATTTTATTATTAACACTAATAATGAATGAGTTCAATTAATATTTTTAGCTATCAGTATTATTTGTTGTTCTAAATATTATGTGTAACTATTAATATAAAAATTGTGTTTTAATTATTAATGGTCAAATCATTTGTTATCTTTAATATTAAAAATCATATTTTCTGAAATATATACGTGGTTGAAAAAATGCGCTGTTTATAAATAATTTATAGAAAAAATTATTGAACAAAGACTAATATTGAATAATTAATGTTTTGATTTCTTTTTAGATAATAAAATCAATAGAATGATTAACATTGTTTAATCATTCTTAATTTTAATAAATTTTTAAAGATTATAGGGTATAAGTTTTTTCGTATAATTTCGTGATCTCCAACTTTACTCGGTCGTCGTATCATGATAATATCGAGACTTTAAATTATTATTCTGACAATTTGACTTTGATTTTTTGATAATTTTTTTTGTGAAAAAGTGATTTTTTCTGGAACGTATAATTAAAATGTAGTATGAAAAATTGTAAAAAACAAATTTTCAAAGAATGTGTGATTGAGAATGAATGTTCAGAAAAATTGATTCTTGAAAATTCAATTTCATATGGGTTAGTAATAATGATGTGTTCCGGACCCTCGACAATCGGAATCATAGCAGGCTTGACGGAAAAATCTACAATTCAAGCCAAATTGGAGCAAAAACGAGGCAAAAAGGATCAATTTTGGTATTTACGGTCGTAACTAAGGAGCGGATCAAATTTCCCAGGATCTTGATTATTTTATTTCCTTTTTCCAATTTTAGTTATTTTAGCTCTTTTAGTTTAATTAGGATTCTATTTTGAGTCAATTAGTGGCTAGGGTTTTTGTTTGCTTATTTATACGTTTTTTCCATTCATTTGTAATAGAGACTTGATTTTAATATAAACAGTTTTTATTGAGGATTCAATAAAAGCTATAGGTGGATTCCTATATTTTTCGAACTTATCAAGAATATTTCTTGTGGCGTTCAAATATCGAACTTATCAAATATTTGCTAGAATATTTATGGCGTTCAAAACCAGAGACTCATCAAGGAGATTGGGCAAATCCTTGTGGTGTTTTGAAAGTCGTGGTTCTTTATTCCGCATCGTCGAGCCATTGCGTCGTGAATATCGGGTCATGATTCATCCGTCGAACCACAACCTGAGTTCGGAACTCTCCGGCGTTTCTTCCGTGCTTCGAATCTCATCATCTGGTATCAGAGCTGGACTCTGAATTCAGGTTTTTTATTCTATCCAGTTTAATTCTTATGTTTATCATCGAGTCTGTCATAAGAATTATCCATATCTTGTTATTGAGTCTTTCTTTTCTTGAGTGTTCTTCGTGCCAATAAATTTTTTTCAGTTTGATCCATATAAAAATTCAACAAAAATTCAAAAGTGTTTATTTTGTTCGATTCTTATCCAAATCCTATTCCGTTTGTTTTGTTGCGTTCGTGTCGAATTTTCGGATTTATTAAAAAAAAAATTATTTTTTTTATTTTTTATTTAATTCTGAAAATTCATTATTTAAAAAAAAAAGAAGGAGTTATTCCAAAATTCAAGAACCACTTTCTTGAATTTCCTTAAATTCTTGATATTCGTTTCCTTCCAAGTCAACATTAAAATTCGTTCTTGTTGTTTGATATCTAAATCCTCTTCATTCTTGAATTGTTGAAACCCCACAAAGGAATGGATTATGATCCGGTCTCTTTATTCCAAACTAGATGTTATGTGAATTATAAAGGGTGCAGTTTGAAGATTGATGGAAAGTGTTTTACTAATTTCGTTAGTAGCACCGTGATTGAAAAATAAGGATTGCCTCTAGAACCACACTATAAACCTTATAGGATGTCGTGGATGAGGGAGTTTGGGAATTTCAAAGTAACCAAACAAGTTCTAGTGCCTATCACCTAGGGAATGTATAGTGAGGATGTATGGTGTGATGTAGTGCCATTGAAATCTTATCATATTTTATTGGGAAAACCTTGGAGGCGTAGGTGGGAGGCTGTTTATGATAAGAGTATGCACATATACCAATTCCTTAAGAAAGGGAAAATATGTGTACTATATGGGTTGACATTAGAGGAAGCACTAGAAGATTCACGGAAGGTAAGGAAAGAGAGTGAAAAGTGGTGTAATAGGAGACATCATGGGGATAAGGATATTGATAAGAAAGAGGGAGAGTTGAAATTAAAAACAAATAAACAAACTCCAAATTTTGATGAGGAGAAGGTGGAATTGGGAGTTGAGGTTGAAGTTCAAGATTTGAGCGTTGAATTAGACGATCCACATTTGGGTAGCAATGAGGTAGTGCACGAGCATGTTGATAAAAATGTGGAGTTAGGAGATGTGGTTGAGTTAGAAGATAAAAAAACTGAACAAGAAATTGCAAAGGAGGAAAGAGGCGAAGAGAAAAGCCTCGTGGTTCAAGAAGTGGAGTTGGTGGTGGTTTGTCATGAATACAAGGATCTATACCTTGTACCTCATGAAGCTAACATGTCCCTCCCCATTTTGTTTAAATCTTTTTTGCAGGTTAATTACGTTTGGGGAGCTTCAACCACACTACATATGGCAAAGGAAGTTCAAGCTCCATCTCTTCCATGTTTTCCAATCAAATGAGCATAATTTATTGAACTCGTGGCATGGAAGCAATAATTTTCCGTTTGATCCAGGAGGTGAAGTGAAACAATAGGAACAAAGCTATGATTTGGGACGAATTATCCTAAAGAAGGAGGGTATGATGTGTTCTGGACCCTCGACAATCGGAGTCATAGCAGGCTTGACGGAAAAATCTACAATTCAAGCCAAATTGGAGCAAAAACGAGGCAAAAATGATCAATTTTTGTATTTACGGTCGTAACTAAGGAGCGGATCAAATTTCCCAAGATCTTGATTATTTTATTTTCTTTTTCCAATTTTAGTTATTTTAGCTCTTTTAGTTTAATTACGATTCTATTTTGAGTCAATTAGTGGCTAGGGTTTTTGTTTGCTTATTTATACGTTTTTTCCATTCATTTGTAATAGAGACTTGATTTTGATATAAACAGTTTTTATTGAGGATTCAATAAAAGCTATAGGTGGATTCCTATATTTTTCGAACTTATCAAGAATATTTCTTGTGGCGTTCAAATATCGAACTTATCAAATATTTGCTAGAATATTTGTGGCGTTCAAAACCAGAGACTCATCAAGGAGATTGGGCAAATCCTTGTGGTGTTTTGAAAGTCGTGTTTCTTTATTCCGTATCATCGAGCCATCGCGTCTTGAATATCGGGTCATGATTCATCCGTCCAACCACAACCTGAGTTCGGAACTTTCCGGCGTTTTTCCACGCTTCGAATCTCATCAAATAAAGTATTATGCCTTATTGGTTATACAACCGCACCGCTTTTATAAATCAAGATGCATAGATGATTTCTTAGTAAATAAAGTTAAATGTATTTGCGATACACATTCTTTAAAATTTAATCAAAACTAACATTTCATGTTGCTTAATTTGCTATATTCATTTAAATACATAACCACATGTATTTAATTTGTAGTGTAAAGTAAATATGAAATGAAATATTTGTTTAATAAATTAAAATATCAAATATTGTAATAAGATAATTAGTACCAATTCTAATAATATTATTCGAATAGTAATAAATTATTTGTGACAATCTAGAAATTATATATTGAAAAGATTAATTACATCAATATCAATAATCATTAAAATTGAATAGTTATGCAAATGGTCATTAAAGTTGTTGTTTTTTTTTTTTTTTTTTAAGTTCCTAACTATTACAATTGTGGCAACTTAATAAAAAAAAATGACCCATATTAAAGTACACTTTATCCGAACCCTCATTTTTTTAAAAATCATTTTCAACTAACATTCTATTAAAAAAATAATCTACATATAAATTAAAAAAATTCGTACTTTTAACAGCTTATTGTACCAAAATTTACTGTTACGAACTACATTATTTTAAACAATGAGTCTCAAACAGGTGCTTCAATATACATTCTCCACAAAATCATTATTATTGAACTCATTTTGTAGATAATGAGGGTTCAAATAAGGACTAAATATGCTCACGATAAAAAAATGTAATATATAAAGGGAGAACACTTTCCAAAAACAGATATTGACCAATTTTCATGTGTAAAACACTTTTCCTAAAATGGTAATTAGTAGTATTAATTCACTATGTATTATTCATTTTGGACAAAATTTAGATTTAAAATAATCCAAATGAATGCAAATTTTTAAATAGCTATATTTTTTAGATCCCGAAATTTCTATGTTCATCTTCCCCCTTGAAAATCAATTACAATTTTTTTAAAAAAAATTCGTAAAAAATAAATAATTAAATCAAACTTTGTCAATATTACATAAATATTTTTATTTAAAAACAGAAAATGAAAGAGGATGAAATAAGAATGTTCATCAATCTATTTTTCTGTTTCTTTTTCCTTTCGTTTTAATAAAATTCTGAGCGTATATTACAGATATGTCTATTTTTTTTACCTATTATAAATTCTATTTAAATTTAATTTTTCTTTTCCATTTTAAGTTTTAAATCAATTCAAATTACAATATTTAAAGAAATTCCTGGAAGATAAACATACGAACCGTAAAAAAAAGAATTTTAAAAAAATTAAGGTATGTGTAATGTACCTTTGTAATTAATTCTCTTCCTTCATTTCTCATTTTTAATTAAGTTTTCATTTCATATGCTAACATATAAATTCAATAAATGTGAGTAACAAATGATTGTGCATCGCACGTGTATAATATTAGTATTATATAAAAGTAAAGTAATTCCCAAAAACATGTTTTGGAGTTTTTTCCCGCCTAAACTGTTTTTCCTAAAATATAAGTATTTCATTGAATGAGAATACTTTTGGTAATTATACTATTATTTTGAAATTTAAAAAAATGTACAATATGGGTATCAAATTGAAAACCTCAAGGAGAACTTTTATACGAACTCACAAGTTAGAGTCAACTGTAAATGCGTCGTCCTTAAAATCACATCGAAGATTAAAGGTAAAAAATTTATTTTGTGCATTTTAATTTTTATCAATGTCCCTCTATCTTAAAATTATTTTATTAAAGTTTTATAATGATATTTATAATTTTTAACTCGATTTAATTTGTCATGTATAATTAATTTCAATTCGAGTTGCTTTACTTATCAAATCAAAAGAAATAATAAATATTCTAACTTTTATGTAATTTAATTAAGTCCGAATAATTTTTGTAACTTCATATTTCGATCAATTCAGGTTGCTTGATTTGTTACATTCATTTAAATATAGGGTCACGTGTATTTAATCTGTATTGTTAAAGTAAATATGAAATGAAATATTTGTTTAATATAGTTAAATATCAAATATTATATTAAAATAGTTAGTATTAATTCTAATAGTACTATTCCGTTATTCGGGTAGAGATAAATTTATTTTTTATAATCTATAAATTATATTTTGGAAAGATTAATTATGACAATAATCATTAAAATTGAATAGTTATGCAAATGGTCGTTGAATTTTGTATTTATTTTTAATTTATAGTCAGTCATTCAAGTTCCAAAGTATTACAATTGTAGCCACTTGGTAAAAAAATTGGCCCCTACTAGGTACCCCTTATTCAAATTTTCATTTTTCTAAAACCCATTTTCAACTAAAATTTTATTAATAAAATAATCTATGTATAACTTCAAAAAAAAAATTCATATTTTTCAAAAATTCATTCTCCCAAGATTTACTATTACAAAAAACATTATTTGAAATAATGAGTCTCAAACGGGGGCTTAAGTACCTATTTTCCAAAAAATATTACTATTAAAAAACTCATTTTGTATATATTGAATGCTTAAACAATGATTAAATATGTTCACAAGAGAAAATCTAAATACATAAAGGGAGAGCACGAACAAGTATTAATCCATTTTTCCACCAAAATATATTTCCTAAAATGATAAGTATTATTAATTAATTATATATTATTCATTGTGGAAAGTTTTCAGATTTAAAATAATCCAATTGAATACAAATTTTTAAATAGCCTATTTTCCCAAGTCCGTAAATTTCCTGGTCCGTCTTCCCCTCTTGAAAATCAATTACAATTTTTTTTAAATTCGTAAAAATAAATAAATAAATAAAGAATAAACTTTGTCAAAATCAAATAAATATCTTTATTTATAAACAGAAAATGAAATAGGATGAAATAGGAACGTTCATCAATCTATTTTTTCTTTTTCTTTTTCTTTTTAATAAAATTGAGAACGTATATCACAGACATATCTATTTTTTACGCATTACAACTTCTGTTTAAATGTAATTTTATTTTCTCATTTTAAATTTTAAATCAATTTTAATTACAATATTTAAAAAAAAAAAATCCTGAAATAGTAAACATACTAACGGTAAAAAGAAATTAAGATATGTGTAATTTGTACATTTTTTGTGATTAATTGCATTCCTTCATTTCTTATTTTAATTAAGTATTCATTTAATATGTTAACATATAAATTCGATATATGTGAAACAAATGATGGTGCATCACACGGGTGTAACACTAGTATATATAAAAATAGAATAACTGTCCCCAAAATACACACATAGTTTCCTGTCAAAAAAAATTCTAAATTTGAATTTTTTTTACTAAAAATAGTATATTATATATTTTAGTAATTATTATTTTACATGTGTCATTAATTACATCGGCATTCGTGCTATACTATTAATAACGTCAAAATGTTATTTTTCTATTTTATTATTATTATTTTTAATAATTATTGTATTATTTTGAAATCAAAAATTATTTAATATGGGTGTCAAATTAAATATCACAATGAGAAGTTTAATTCAAGTTAATAAGTGATAGAAAATTGTCAATATATTGTCCGTAAAATCATATAAAAAATTAAAGGTAAAGTTTTTTTTTTTATATTTTTTATTTTTCCTCAATATGTAATTCATTTTAAATTATATCATTTAAGTCCTATAATATTATTTATAATTGATTAACTAAATTCATTTTAGTCATAAATGATTAATTTTTGTTCTGATTTTTTCTCATCAAATTAAAATAAATAATAACTATACGAATTTTTACGGCAAAGCCAATTAAATTGGGTTAATTTTACAAACTTAAGATTTATTCAATTTATTCATCATTTTCACATTATTTTTATTTATTTTGATTCTACTCATTTTTCTATTTTTTATTATATATTTAAATAACTAAAATATGCAAAAATATACTACATATTTTAATAATTAGTTCATATAATTTCTATTAAACAATTGATCAATCAGTAATTTTTATTAAAATAATAATGTAACAATATGAATAAAAAAAATTTCAATATGAAGAAAGAAGAATCAATCAATATTTATCAAAATTAATGATTATTTTTTTAGAAAAACACTTGAAATTCACAATTAATGCTTAAAAAAACAAATTATACCAAAATTTGCATTATTTAATTTAAATTTGAGCAATTGTTCATATATATTTTGTCTATAGCATCTTTCATATATCACACGAGTGTGAACAACTATAAACTGTACAAACAATATATTATTTAAAGAGATTTTTCAAAATTGATGAGAATTGTAATTTATTTCTATTTTGAACATTCGTTGACAGTCTGTATCATTAATCATAGCAAATTATGTGTTCAATTTTTTTCCTATTTTGTAATGATATTTACAATAAAATCATTTCATATTGGTCTTCCGTGTAACGCACAGGTGTTATACTAGTAAATTATAATAATATACTCCAATCTAGATCCACCTCTTCACAAAACCATTAACCTATACGCCTAATTCGAGGAAATACATGAAAATACCCTTAAAAACTTACCAATTTTTGAAAATACCACAAAAATTTTATATCTTTTAAAAATAGCCTTAAACACTATAAACTACTACAAATACCCTTATATATCATATTTCAATTAAACCCATTAAGATTTAGAAAAGTTACAACCTAATCCTTGAAATTTTATATACCTTTATTAATTTTGTTCATTATTTTATTTGATTTTTGTTCGCTCGTAGTAGCACCCCTCACTTGGTATCAGAGACATATTGCAGATTTAAAATATAAATATTATATGCCAAAAAATAAAAATGAATATATATATATATATATCAAGATTTATAATTATGCATACATTAATACTACCCGATAATTATAAAATAGAAATCTTGAATACTTTAAATGATTTAAATAAAGATGTAAGAAGAGAAATATATGATCTAATAAATTTCGATATAATAAAAGACGATTTTATCATAAACGAAATATTAGATTTAATCCACAAAGATATACGAGAAGAGTTATATAAAGATTATAGAAATGGATTATCATAGAGCGGATCCTCAATTAGTTAGATATCTAGACATATAAACAAATGAAAAATTAGATTTAATAGTAGAACAAAGAAGAAATTTAATGGACCAAATAAGAGAAGAAAGAAATATAAAACGACAAGAAAAATTAAGATTAAAATTATTGGAGAAAAAGAGAGAATATTTTGATAGAATTTTAAAACAATTACCAAAAATTCAAAAGATTTTAGAAGACAAAGAAAAAATTAGAAAAGAAAAATATGATAAAACAAACACATTGGAAGACTATCTAAAATATTATAGAATATATCATAGAAAATTAGTAATTGGATCAATAGAAGAATATTTTGAATATCAAATAATGAATTATAAAGAAGCAAAATATGAAACATAACTTATTCTAGAAATCGAACATATTAAAGGAAGAAATTAATGACAGAATTTCTAGAAATAAAATTTGGAAAACAAATAATAGAAAATATAAGACTTCCAGTTGGATCTTATCAAATAAAAGGAGCTAATACAACTATATTTCAACCATTAAGCTCATGTGGAGAATCTGATGGATTTCTTAACATGCAATTAAATTGGATAAGTGCATTTTTATGGCAAACATATAAAAACATAAATTTACAAGATAAATTAGTTATCAAAGAATTATAACAATTAAATATACATGACATGAATATCAAAGAAAAATTACAAAATATTCAAAATAAACTAACAATACAATTTAAAGAATTAAAAAAAAATGATAGGAGAAGTTAAAAATATAGATAAAGAAATCTTAAAAGAATTTCAAAGAAAATCAGGAGAATTAATTAATCAAGATAAAATTGGAATAATTATAGAAAAAATAGATAGGTTAAATGAAAAAATAAGAAAGAATAAAAATGAAAAAATCATATCAATAGAAGAAAGAATCAAAAAGCTAGAAATAAAAATAAATGATATGTATGACAGACTATTTAAGGTACAAAAAACTCAAAAATCAAGAGTATAAAATGTTGATAAGTGAATATATCTAAGATCAAAAAATATTAATAAAAACATTAATAAGTGATGTACAAGAAGTAAAAAATGAATTAAAAGAAATAAGAAATGATATAAATATATTAAAACTAGATATTAGAGAATTCAAAGAAAATAATAAAAGCGAAGATAAGAAAATAGACAAAAAACTCATAGAAAAAGAAATACTTAGAATGGGAAAGAAGTATTTCGAACAAGAAAAAATTATAATAGAAGCAGGAAGTATGGATGATGAATTTAGAAGAAACATATTACCAAAAATACTAGAGGAAGAATTAGAATTACAAAAATCTATAGAAAAAACTTTAGGAAAATTAAAAGCTGAAGAAAAAATCGAAGAAGAACAAGACAAAAATGAATGAAGAGTTAGATTTGTTTATAGAAAATTTTGACCAGTTAAGCATAAAAAATTTTAATGAATACCAAGTTTTAATGAATACTAGAGGAGCACCTAACCCTGCTTCAATAGGAACTTCCAAACGAGAATTACCAGATCCAGATGAAAGTTACGCACCCTTATATAGTAAACCACACCGGAAATATTATGATAGAGTCAGAGATAGACAATCACATAGAGGGAATAAATATAAAGATAGGTTTGAACCAAATTATAATTATGATAAACCTATTAATCATGGAGGAACAAAATTAGATTTAGATTGTAAAATAGATACTAAAAAATCCTTATTAACTTGGGCAGATTCAATGACACTATTCTTTTTATACAATAAAGATGATACATGGAAAAATACTGATAGAATGATAAATTTTTTAGTAGCATCTTTTGAAGGACATGTTAGAAATTGGTGGGAAGAAATAAGTAGTGATATAAAAGCATTAATAAGAAGAAATGTACAGACAGAACTAATAAAATCAGATAGAAAGAGAATAGAAAAGTTAGTAGATTATATTGCGGATGAATTTTTAGGAGAAAATTGGATAAGTAATTTTGAAGCAGAATCAATAAGAGAAAAAGATAATGCAAGAATAAGATTAATAAATTTAACAATATGTGATATGTGTAAAATCAAAGAATATACTTGTGAATTTAAAGAATACTATTATGTCCAATTCTATAGTAATGAAAATCAAGAAGTATATAGAGATATGTATTACAATAAATTACCAAGTTCATGGGGAATATACTTTAAAATAGAATTTGAAAAATTTATTAGAGATAACCCTGGAACACTTAAACATTAGGATCAAGGATAAAATTTCTATTTGAAAGATTAGCATATATATGTCAACAAAGACAACTATTAAAGAAATTAGGAAAACTAACTAGAATATGTTGTAAAGATATGGAAAAACCTATCCAATGGGGATGTAACTGTAACGCTCCTAGTTCTAAATACTCGGATCGTCACTTCATCGTCTCAAATAACTTTCTAAATAAGATTAAGCGAAAAATAACTGAAATGTCAATCACGTAATTTTATAAAAATTGACTCAAATGGTCAACAATTCGATTATATAAAATAACTCGAAGAAACAAACTTGAAATAAATGAGTTTCAATTTCAAATAAAAACATTTCGAAAATCTCAATAATAGTTACCATCGTACGCCTCGTAGCCAACTCCGTCATCTGCAAAATTGGTTTTTGGAAAAAGTGAGTATTTCAGAGAAATACTCAGTAGACTCGCGCATAATAATCACTTGACATTATAAATTAAAACGCATAATCATGATATTCAAGTCTCAGGTGTCTAACGATCACAAGTAGTTTCATGAACAAGTAAATAAATACAAGTCCAAGTCTCATACATTTAAGCAAGTAAATTCTCGTAACATAGTCTCATACTTGTAAAACAAGTAATTCTCATGAATACATTCATACATACTAAACTTATAATTCAAATAATCATTGATGCGCACTTTTGAAAATAGAGTTTGTAGATTAGAGTCTACCTTAATTTCTCGAGTATTGAGCAAACGAGAATAATACTTCTAATTTTCTCGCGCCTCATCTAGTCCTATAAAATAAATATAATTATATTTTGGATTAATCAGGTTTAAAAAGATGAATTTGTATAAAATAGGATTTTTAAAAGACTTTAGGGACTAAAATAAGATAATTGTAAGAAATCATGGGTTGACTAAAATATTTTTAAAACTGCAGGGCTTAGAATATTAACTTTTAAAACTTGGGACTGAATATTGTAGGACTGAATTAAATGATTTAAATAAATTTGGGGACTGATTTTACAAAATTAGATAGCTTCTGGCCAAATAAGAATTTCAGCAGAAACTGTAGGGCTGAGATAAAACGTTTTAAATCGTGAGGGACTGAAATAAATGGTTTTAGAACCGAATTAACTGATTTTAAAACTTGAGGGTCCGAATTAAATACTTTAGAAAACTGGGGACTGAAAGGCTATTTTCGAAAATCAGATATTTAATAAAAACCAATTCTTTTCCTCTTCTCATTTCGTGGGAGCCAGACGAGAGAGAGAGAGAGAGAGAGAGAGAGAGATGGAAATCGGCCATCTACAACACCAGAGGCTGCCGACACCAAACACCGACGCTCGACCGGAGGTGGTGCCACCATCATATGGCGGCGACTGGGTCGGTGAAAAGGTGGCGATTTTAGTTTGATTTTTGAATGGGCAGCCTCGGTTTGGAGGTGACGATGCGCTGATGATTCGATGGAGTTGGGTTCATTCATATGAAATCATTGTAGATTGTTTGTGACTCTTGAATTCAGTGATGGAGGTTCGGTTTTTGGGTTGTGAATTGGCTGGTTGGGCTTGAAGTTATTTCAGCAGTGGTGAATTCGAAAGGAGCTTATGGTGGAGTTCGTGTTGTTGATGGGTTCGGTAGTGCTGATGGTGTGTATCTTGATTATGTGCGTTTTTTGAAAACATGTATGTAGTGCGGATTTTTTAAAGTGGTCGTGAATCAGTGTCTTGGTGAAGCTCGATTTGGAGGTGTTTGACAATCTTTAACTTGTGTATTGCAGACATGAAGGAAACTTACCCAAGCTACCAGTTTTTCAAAAATGGGGATGAAATGTAAGAGGATGAGAGCCAATTTATACACTCTGAAACAGCCTGTAACTCCATGGAATTTGAAGAGATGGAATTTGAAGAAACTGTGACCGATCATTGATTTGGAAGTTTAATAGGATGGAGTTATGAATTTGGAAGGGCTGAAAATTAATTTCTCTGTAAACGATCATTGATTGGGAAGTTGAATAGGCTGGGGTTATGAATTTTGAAGGGCTGAGAATTAATTTCTCTGTAACCGATCATTAATTGGGAAGTTGAATAGGCTGGGGTTATGATTTTGGAAGGACTAAGAATTAATTTCTATGTAACCGATCATTGATTGGGAAGTTGAATAGGCTGGGGTTATGAATTTGAAAGGGCTGAGAATTAATTTCTCTGTAACCGATCATTAATTGGGAAGTTGAATAGGCTGGGGTTATGAATTTGGAAGGGCTGAGAATGAATTCCTGTATTAATAATGATGATGATGATGATGATGATGATGATGATGATAATAATAAAAAAAAATAAGAAATGTGAATTTTGAATTAAAATAAGGTCTCGGGTTCAAAAAAAAGGGATAAAAGTTTTCGACAAATTTTGAAATCTCAATTTGGACTTAAACTTATGAATATCAATTTCTTTCTTAAAATCTCAAAATAACTAATAAGCTAGACGAGAGCGCTAATTTTGACCGTTATGATTTGGAGAGTCTAGCGACAAGTTCATTAAAACTAGCTTTTAAATTTGAAAATTTCTCGGTTGCTACAGTAACCCTGAAAGAAGAAAAAATAATAAAAGAAAATATAAAAATAGAAAGTTTAAAAAATTCAGAAACTTCAGAAAAAGATATATAAAACCTAAGAGGAGATATTACAAAAGAAGATATAATACAAATAAAAAACAGAAAAATAAAACTTATAAGAAAGATAAAAGCCAATGCAAATGTTGGAATTGTGGAGAAATGGAACATATAAGCCCTGATTGTAATAAAAAGAAAGTTAAAATATTGCAAAATGAATATCTAGAAATAGAAAGTGAACTAAGTGAAATATCAGATATTGAAGAATACTATGATCAAGAAGTCTATATAAGTGAAACATATTCAGAAAGTAATGAATCAGAATAAAGAAATAGAAACAAATAAGAACATAGATAAACAAGAATATGAAGGAATAGAAGGTTATGGATTAAAAGTAACTTTTGATAATAATAAGTTCAGAAAATTACAAAAATTATCTTTATATTTGAAAATAGGAAAATGGGAAATATTAGACAGAATATGGAAAAGAGAAAAATTAACAATAAATGAATATCATAAAATTGAAAAGACAATAGATGTTAGAACCACTCAAGGAACACACAAATTAAATCTTTTAACAAAAAATACAGTTCCAGAATTATTAACAAAGATCAATAGAAAACAAAGTGAAAAGATTCAATATGTTTACTTAGCAGGTATCCAAATAATGTTTAAATCCATGTTTAGAGAAGGATTAGATTCGCCTTTGATTGTAAGTTTACATGATGGAAGAATTATAAATTTAAAAGACAGTCATTTAGGAACAGTTGAAGGAAATCTAGCATATAAGAAACTAATATTTACATGTTACCCAAAATATTGTATATCATTAAAAGATAGAAATTTTAATGAAATTTTAGGATTACATTTCAAATTACATAAAGATGATATAATGGAACCAGGAGATAAAATTATGACTATAGAATACAGGACATTATACACATTTACTAATTCTAATTATGGAAACATTTATTCTAAAAAACCATATATTGAAATTCATAAAGAATGTAAAGATTTTGGTAAAGCTGTAGAACCAGATAAACAAATAAGTTTAGTTCCAAGAAACTATGAACTACTATAACAAAAAAATAAACCAGAAATCATAGAGTTACGAGAAGAAGAATACCCTAATAATAACATAACATTTGAAGATGGCAGATTAATTAGGAGATCAGCAAGTTTACCTAATAGAAAACAATTAGGAGAAACTAGTAATACAAAATAAATAAAACTTAATAGAAATCCTGGAAATATGAAAATAGAAGGTGAATATTTTAATGGAATAGAACATATAAAATGATCAAATATATTAATTGATACAGGAGCTAGTGAATGCCATATAGCTTCAAATAGAAATAAATGACTAATATCTCATAGAACTGATCCATATAGATATATAAATTTTGATGGATAAGTACACATGACTGAACTTGAAGTAAAAGTGCATATAAAAATAGGAGGAATAAATCTTCTAGTACCATGTCATGTAGATAGTAGTATGGTAAATCCTCATGTATTATTAGGAATGAACTTTCTATATGGACTAGAAGATTATAGTATAAAACGTGAAGGATTATATATAACTCATAATGATCAAACTATACTATGCAGAAAAGCTGAATAAATGAATAACCAAATAAGTTTTTCATTAGCTGTTTATATACAAGTTATAATTGTTGAAACAAATATAACAACCTGTGCATTAATTGACACGGGAAGTGATATAACAATATTCAAAAGTTTCTTAATAAAATCATGAAATACTAATGGAAAGATAAAAATTACAGGAGTAACAGGAGAAAGTACTCATATAATTAATAATTCTGATAAAATTGATATAATACTTGGGAGTAAATAAATAGTTGTAAATAAAATATATAATTATAACAAATTAGAATGTGATATATTACTAGGAAATGACTTTATACAACAATTTCAATATTATAAACAAAATAATTACATGATAATGTTACAAACACATTGTGCACATTTACTAAAAATACCAAGAGAATTTAGACCTTACAGAGTTCGGACAACACATCGTGGTGATAAATGGGAGAAAAAATCAATTACACAAAATGAAATAAAAAATAAAAGAATAATGTATAAAAAAGTCTTAAAAACGAACGTACAAACAAACATGGAAAAAATCATTGATCAACTAGAAAAAATTTGTGGAGAGAATCCATTATTATTTTGGAAACCACATCATCCAAAAGCTAAAATAGAATTAACAGAAAATGTTATTATAAAAGTTAGACCAATGATGTATACCATACGAGATACACAAGAATTTAAAACTCGGATAAAAGAATTACTTAACCAAAAATTAATCAGACCTAGTAATGGACCCCATAATAGTCCAGCTTTTATGGTCATGAAACATTCTGAACAAAAAAGAGGAAAAGCTAGAATGGTGATAAATTATAAAGAATTAAACAAATATATTAAATCTGATGGATACTTTTTACCAAATAAAGAGGTACTAATAAATCTTGCAAAAGGAAAGCAATATTATTCTAAATTTGATTGCAAATCAGGATTTTGGCAAGTAACAATGGAAAAAGATAGTATTCAATATACAATATTTAGTATACCCCAAGGTAAGTATGAATGGATGGTTATGCCATTTGGTTTAAAAAATGCACCACAAATATATCAAAGAAGAATGGATAACATATTAGAAAATTTAATGAATTCTTAATTGTCTATGTCGATGATATATTAATATGTTCTAATAATAGAGAAGAACATAGAAATCATTTAATTAAATTTATAAATGAATGCAAAAAAGAAGGAATTATTATTTCAAAAAATAAAGCTATATAAGAAATTGATTTTCTTGGATTATCAATAGATAAAAGGGGAATAAAATTACAAACCCATATATCTAAGAAGATAGAAAATTTTCCAGACAAATTAGAATCAAAAGAAAAAATACAAAAAATTTTAGGATGTTTAAATTATGCAAAAGGATTTATTGAAAATCTATCAAAAAAGAAACATAAAATTCAAATTTTACTCAGAAAAACAAATACCAAATGATGGAGTGATGAACACACAGAAATTGTCAAATCACTAAAAGAAGAATGTAAAAATTTTCCAAAATTAAGATTACCAGATGAAAAAAGATAATCTGATAGTTAATACCGATACCTCAGATAAGTATTGGGCAGCAATATTAAAAACAGATCTTAATGAAATTTGTAGATACTCAAGTGGAACGTTTAATCAAGCAGAAATAAATTATACTACTCATGAGAAAGAACTGTTAGCAATCATCAGAGGAATAAAGAAGTTTTCATTGTTTTTATTATCTAAAAAATTCATTATTGAAACTGATAATTCTCAAATTGCAGGTTTAGTAAAAAATAAATTACCACCAGAACCTCAATATATAAGGCTCCATAGATGGCAGGCCTATTTGGCATTTTATAATTTTGATATAGTTCATATTAAAGGTGTTAATAATTATTTTGAGGACTTTTTAAGCAGGAATATTGAATTTGCAGTCAAAAAATCCCTAATAGACGCCAAAAAGCGAATGAACTTCCTCATGGAGGAAGCTGAAGATATAAAGCTTGGAATTGAACAACTTGCAGAAACTCTCCAAGGAAGTTTCAAGCAATTGATGGAAATCTCAACATTTCATCATAATTATACTAAAGAATTGAGCGATAACATAATTGAGATTGAATCTCAGTTTGAATCATTGATTACCAAACAGGTTATATTAAAAATACAAACAGGTACATTTTCTGGAAGCAGTGGTGGACCAACAATTAAAAGAGATGAACCAAGTCCCATAAAAGTTGTTATAAATGAAGCCAGTCCTCGAAAAATCACAATCAATGCCAAAGATGAACATACAAGGGTAGTCAAAATTCGTGCTAAAGAGGAAGATGATTCCCCTTTTTTACCAAAAGAAAACGAATATAAAACTAATGTTGAAGTTATATATGAACTTCAAGAATGTGATTTACTAAAAGGAGAAATTTCAAAGTTTGCTCAAGAAAGACCCATATATTTAAAATTTTATTCGATCAGTCCTGAAATTGATGGAAGGATATATTATCCTGCTGAGCATATTATCACGATTGGGTATGTTGCTCGAAATTTTCAAATTAAAGTTGGAAAAAGTATCAAGCCAGTACCAAACATTACAAGATCATGGTTTAGATTCCGAAGGGTGTTGGGAATTAAAATTCTCTACAACATTTCCAAAAACTTGTATGAGAAAAATTCAAATACATATGCCAGTACAATGGATGGACCCTACTCACTAATGGAGGAAAAGAAAAATCAACAATCTTGCAAGAATACATTAATAAATTTGATACTCATCAAATCCATGGAAGCTTTGCCACTTTACAAGAGGCGTGAATAGCCAGGAATTGCCCCACATGTCAAAGGAATTGATGGACAGGTGGAAGCCACTTGATGGATCTGCTTTACATGCCAACAGAATTGATGGACAAGTGGAAGCTGTTTAATAGATTAATTCAACAATGCAAAACAATGTAGGGGCCACGTCAAGACCAAAAAATAGATGGATAAGTGTCCCTATATTGTAAGGGTCATGTGATGTAATAAATAATAGAGGGACAGGTGTGTCCTTAGGTGAAAAAAAACTGTGAAATTGTTAGGTCGATGATGTAAGCAGTGATATAATTGTGTCCAATATAGTATTATAAATAGAGGCCTCCGGACTAGTTGAAAGACATAACTCTCTTGAGCACTCAGTTTGTGAGAAAGCCAAAAATCTTCTGTCTTTGAAAAATTCCCATACCAATCCTTTGTCAATCTTCATTTAATCAATAAAATCCTAATTTACTTATCATATTATGACGAGTTTCTAAATTCTTGTCTTATAAATCTTAGTTCCAAAAAGAAGATATATTATTAAGAAAACTCCCTACACTCTGTCCTAAAATATTTTCCATCTAAAGAGTTATACAGTGAAGGCATCCAGGTTTAGCTAATAACTCGTGAAGGCAGGAAGCCATTGGAGGGTGTATGTGACGACCCGAATTCTCGACCATTCGAGTGCCACTAAAAGTGACTCATATCATATTATCGAGACTTAAATAGAAATGTAAAATTATTCAAAAGAATAATTAGAATCCCATAATTTTATTTGTGAATAAAAATAGAACATAATTTTCTTACATAAAGTTCAACATAATTATCTCATCAATCTTAACCACTTTTGCCACTTCCATGTTGACCGCCTCGAACCTTCAATTATCTGAAAATGGTAAATATCGTGGAGTGAGATTTATAAAATCTCAGTAAGTATACCAAGCATAAATTTTCTTTTGAAAGCATATGGATCATTTTCATCATAACATAGGATAGGATCGAAATACTCATAAACATAGGGAGACACAAGAATTTTACCGAACTTAAATGGCAAGAATTCTTATGTGTAGCGCTACTAAACTCCGGTCCCCTTAGCATAATCATAAACATATCATATGGAACCCATAACAATCTTGTGAGATTGATTTCATAGCAATGATCCAAACATTTTCATAAAAACATAAGATATACTTACTTTTCATAAAAACATAAGGTGTATTTACCTTTCATAAAAACATACTTACTTTTCATAAAAATATAAGATATATTTACTTGTCATAAAAACATACTTACTTTTCATAAAAACATAAGGTGTATTTACCTTTCATAAAAACATACTTACTTTTCATAAAAACATAAGATATACTTACTTGTCATAAAAACATACTTACTTTTCATAAAAACATAAGGTGTATTTACCTTTCATAAAAACATACTTACTTTTCATAAAAACATAAGATATACTTACTTGTCATAAAAACATACTTACTTTTCATAAAAACATAAGGTGTATTTACCTTTCATAAAAACATACTTACTTTTCATAAAAACATAAGGTGTATTTACCTTTCATAAAAACATACTTACTTTTCATAAAAACATAAGGTGTATTTACCTTTCATAAAAACATACTTACTTTTCATAAAAACATAAGATATACTTACTTGTCATAAAAACATACTTACTTTTCATAAAAACATAAGGTGTATTTACCTTTCATAAAAACATACTTACTTTTCATAAAAACATAAGATATACTTACTTGTCATAAAAACATACTTACTTTTCATAAAAACATAAGGTGTATTTACCTTTCATAAAAACATACTTACTTTTCATAAAAACATAAGATATACTTACTTTTCATAAAAACATACTTACTTTTCATAAAAACATAAGGTGTATTTACCTTTCATAAAAACATACTTACTTTTCATAAAAACATAAGATATACTTACTTTTCATAAAAACATACTTACTTTTCATAAAAACATAAGGTGTATTTACCTTTCATAAAAACATACTTACTTTTCATAAAAACATAAGATATACTTACCTTTTAAAAGATTAAAATGAAGTGTAGTAGTAAATGGACCAAAACTTTCTTGACCACCTTGAATTTCTCTTACTTGTGGATTTTGTCAAGAGATTGGAAATAAGTGTATATGTGTAGAGTTGTGTGTAAAAGAGATGGGTTTAAATAGATGTATAAAGTTGGCATATTGTAAACATAATCATTCAATTCTATTAATTTTAACACATCCTTTTCTTAAAGTAAAGCACCATTCATATACTTTTCCATATTTATACAAATATTATGCTCTTCATGATTACATATAATGGAGTCTTATCAACCATTCATATACTTTTCCATATTTATACAAATATTATGCTCTTCATGATTACATATAATGGAGTCTTATCAACCATTCATATACTTTTCCATATTTATACAAATATTATGCTCTTCATGATTACATATAATGGAATCTTATCAACCATTCATATACTTTTCCATATTTATACAAATATTATGCTCTTCATGATTACATATAATGGAGTCTATAATTCATTCATATACTTTTCCATATTTATACAAATATTATGCTCTTCATGATTACATATAATGGAGTATATAATTCATTCATATACTTTTCCATATTTATACAAATATTATGCTCTTCATGATTACATATAATGGAGTATATAATTCATTCATATACTTTTCCATATTTATTAAATTAAGATTCTCATAATTATTATATATAATGGAACCTCTCATGCTTGCATATATTTTCTTAATTTCAATAATAAAAATAATTTTTGTATAAATAAATATTGGGATAACATTGAATTAAGTACTTGGACTTAATATACTTTAAATCAAGAGAATGGAGATATTTTTAGAAATTCGGAATTTAATTTAAAATCGAACGATCTCGATTATTTCTTGACTTGGCTATACGAATACGTCGTGGCGTTAACTTAATAAAAATGGGTGAAATAGTAGCGACACGATTTTCTATTAAAATAATTATTAATCGCGTAAAAATTCTTGGTCGCTACAAACTTACCCCCTTAAAATAATTTCGTCCTCGAAATTAAACTTACTTGATCTTATGATTTCTGAACACTTAATCAGAATCTCTTCTTCTTCTTCTTATGTAGCATCATCGCTACCATATTTAACCCAACCATATTTAACCCACTGGACTTTGACTAAATGCATCAATTTGTTTTCTTAAGATATGAACTTTTCTATCAATAATAGACATATGTCTACTCATAAATTCTTCTGAATCAAAATGAAAATTCCCAATCGTATGTGATATTTCATCATATCTTGTAGTACTCATGTAACCTGTCACTTATCATCGTATCATGTAACCTCAAATATTCGTATTAATATCTCTAAAATTTCAATAAATCTTTACTAACATATCATACCATAATAATTTGTCATTTCTTCTTATCACCAAATATCCCAAAATAATTAAAACGATTACCTGAATATTCTCTATGTAATATACCCAAACATGTTATTCACATATCAACATAATCATCAGTTTATCTTTCCAATATTTGTAACCCAAAATTTCTGCAAAATTCAATAAACAAATATCTCCCAAATAATTAAAATTCTTAACTCAAATATCATAACATTTCCCGTAAGGTATTCCTTTCACTTGCACAAACTTATTAATACTGATTCAATACAGTCCTTATTTCACTTTCACGTATCCCCGTATTATTTCTATACCTTGATTATTATATCAAAATATCAGTACCCAAAATCCAAGAAAATATTCCATATCTCAAATCCCGTCATCATCAAATCTTCCTTTTATCAAGAAAGTAAACGGCGCATAACTCTTGTTCCCTCTTTTCCATTATTCTATTCCGCGCTTTCTTGCTGGAATCAATATCACGCGGATTTCCTCCGATCCTTAATGCTTTTAAATAGTTCATGCTGGGAAGAGGTTAGATCCATCAAAACATGGATATCATTCTTACAAACATTCGCAAGTATTATTCCAGTCTTCCAATGAATGATCTGAGGAAAATTTATCGAATAAGACTCGAAAGATTGAGGTTGCTGATGGCTCATGGTGTTTCAGAAGATGTTCGTTGGTTGATCGAAGCAAAGGTTCGACTATCTGGTGAATTACCTATGACATTTCCAAAGCACATGCCTGGTTTAGGCAAAAGCACCTTCGCAAAGAAACGAAGAGCAAAAAGGCTGAATGGTTGCTACAAATGTGCTCGTTGGAACTGTGATACTCGTTGCAAAACAGTAGGATATTCTTCTACTAATCGGGATGATAAAATCAAATTCATAAAGGGTGGACTGAGTAAGGAGTCTTTGGATGATATTCGACTGACTCTTGAGACGCACCCAAGTGGTTATGTGCAACGTGAACTTTTCTCCTTATACGCTCAGTTTAACGGGGACAAAAATCGTTATAGTCTCCAAAATATAATAGCAAAAGATCCTGTTTGCCAGTCTGTTTTACAAAATGAGGCTTCTGGCAGTTCATCAATGATATAAGGTAAATCTCTTGATACACATTTAAAATATTTTGCTGTTTTCTTTCACGCGTTTTGGAAATAAAATATATTTTCCTTTCTCGAGTTTTGATAAAGCTGGAAATAAATATATTTTCCTTTCTCGAGGTTTGATAAAGCTGGAAATAAATCACCGAAAGGTGATATCTTTGGTAAAACAGTCAAAAGTTGGCCGATTTTGTCAAAAGTAAATCTTTACTTTTTCAGAATCAATGAAAAACAGTAAGTTTTTCCGGCTTTAAATAGCCAAACATATTTCATAGTTCAGGCATCCCAAAATCACATCTTCTTCGTAAGTTTTCTCTTCTATACTATCAAAGATGGAAGCACCAAAACTTCGACAGATCAAAACTATTTGTGTATTTTGTGGATCAAAAGTGGGGAAAGGCTTCAGTTATCTAGAAGCGGCCGTAGATCTTGGAAAGAAACTGGGGGAAAAAGGTATCACTCTTGTGTATGGGGGTGGTAGCAGTGGTCTAATGGGTTGTGTTTCCCAATCTGCTCTTGCAGAGAAATCAAAAGTAATCGGTGTCATACCTGTCCCTTTGGTAGATGTTGCAGGAAAAACACGAGGGCATGAAGTTCAAACCTTATCCATCCATGAACGCATAACTTGTATGCTATATGGTTCTGATGCCTTTATAGCCCTGCCCGGAGGTTTTGGTACCTTAGAAGAAATCTTTAACATTACCTCGTGGGCTCAACTAGATCTCCATACTAAGCCTATTGGGCTTCTGAATGTTAACAATTTCTTTGATGGCTTGTTAACCTTTCTTGATTATGCTGTGGAACAGGGATTCATCTCTCCATTTTCCAGAAGACTCCTTATTTCTGCTCCTACTATTGATGAACTACTGGATAAGCTGCAGTCATATATCTCAATACAAGATCCAGCAGGGGTTAAGATAGATTGGTCTCAAGGAAGGGGAATCAAGCGAAAATGGAGTCCGGTTAATGTAAACTTAACTTTATGAATCTTAGAATATGTGGGGGTAGAGTACGGAGTATTCTTACTCTCGAGACACCCCTCTAATTTCCTAGGATTTTCCTTAATGTTTAAATCTTGTGTGTACCTCAAAGGTTCCAGGTGGTAGATTACGGAGTATTCTTACTCTCGAAACACACCTTTTTGAAGGTTTCTTTATTTCCTCAAAAGGTCAGAGGTGGTAGGATACGGCTACTCCGGAAACACATCTCTCAATTTGAGGAATTTCCCATGTTGCTTTCTTTTGCTTTTGCGTGTTTTCATGTATTTCCTTTCTAGGGTGACTCTTGTGTGTTCTCCTTATGAGAAAATAATAATATCTCTGTTATCATCTACTAAATCTCGTTTGTGATGTAAATGAACTTGTATGTCTAACTTCAATTCTCTTAGTGATTGCATACCATACTATGCTCTTAACTCCAAACGATAAAATTCTAGGCAGAGTTTTCCTTTGAAATTTGGACTTATCCAAATCGTAAGCATACTTCATAACTCACAATAATAACTAATTGTACATTTGATCACAATTTCATCAAACTTCAATATCATCATAAATATTCCAGAAAATCAATTCATAATTCCTCAACATAGAAATTTCAAATCATAATTTCTAATATCACCATATCAAGTCCTTATTTCTCAATAATTAAGAGCCTAAACTTTAAATCTCCAACTTCATAATTCTTCTCATAAAAATCTCAATAAAATCATATCACTTATAATCTCAACATCTCATCATAACTTCATAAAACTGACTTTCTATTTCTCGTTTAATCTAAACGATGAATAATTCGAAAATATTATCTAGTCCTTTCTGTTGACTTCTCATACTTAGTGCCATGTCTAAAATCAATTATGCAAAGTCCATTTAGGGCTCATCATTTCTAAACTTGACGACAAAGATTATTTTGAAAATCATTCGTAAATCATATTTTTTTTTTTCAAAATTGAAACTTGAAGAGTGGTACCAATAATCATCCACAGTTTTTCCTTGCTTTTAAGCAAAGGTAGTGATAAAGGGATAAATTATTGAACCGAAAATTGAAACTTGAAGAGTGGTACCAATAATCATCCACAGTTTTTCCTTGCTTTTAAGCAAAGGTAGTGATAAAGGGATAAATTATTGAACCGAAAATTGAAACTTGAAGAGGAAGTACTAATAACCATCCACAGTTTTTCCCTTGTTTTTACACAAAGGTAGTGATAAAGGGATAAATTATTGTACAATTCATTATCAATTTTGTTTGTTTAATATATTATTCCATATATTTTGGGCCAAAGTTACAACCCAACTTAATTTCTAATTGAGTCAATCTTACTAAGCTTAATATGAACCAAAATTCATATCAATATCCTCTATGTCTCATGATTCTACATTAAAATGAATAAATTAAAATTTAGGCTTCTATCAATTCATATCATACTCAACATGTATATTTCACTTAAAGATTCATAACATATGAATATTTCATACTTAACATGTCTTAATAAAATCGTAAATGACTTGCAAAGCATATAACATACCTGGTTCGAGGAGTCAATACGTGGAGAGTGACATAGTAGAGTGATGAGTTAAAATATTTAAAAAAAAAATTATTATTAATCATTTCGCATCTTTACATAAGATTGGGCCTAATTAACCCAAATAAAATTTTATCGTCAAATCTTATTTTCCTTTAGTCCCCGAACTTCTAGAAATTTATCAAAGACATCAATATAAAAATCATATCACTAACTAATTATATTCCATAAAATTTTCAGAACATTACAAACTCCCTTGCTTAAAATGAATTTTGTCCTTGAAATTCGCACATCAAATTTCATCATACTTTTCAAAATCATAACCATACTTGACATGTGAAAATTCAAATTTTTTTTTTTAATTGAATAGTGATTTCGTTCACTGTTCATCATGAATAGCACGTCGTTTTACTGTTCACGTGAATAGTATTTTTTTTTTTTTTTTTAAAGAAATAAAATTTCAAAAATCTACAGAATCGTTTTTAAAACTCTTGGCTCTGATACCAACTGTGACGACCCGAATTCTCGACCATTCGAGTGCCACTAAAAGTGACTCATATCATATTATCGAGACTTAAATAGAAATGTAAAATTATTCAAAAGAATAATTAGAATCCCATAATTTTATTTGTGAATAAAAATAGAACATAATTTTCTTACATAAAGTTCAACATAATTATCTCATCAATCTTAACCACTTTTGCCACTTCCATGTTGACCGCCTCGAACCTTCAATTATCTGAAAATGGTAAATATCGTGGAGTGAGATTTATAAAATCTCAGTAAGTATACCAAGCATAAATTTTCTTTTGAAAGCATATGGATCATTTTCATCATAACATAGGATAGGATCGAAATACTCATAAACATAGGGAGACACAAGAATTTTACCTAACTTAAATGACAAGAATTCTTATGTGTAGCGCTACTAAACTCCGGTCCCCTTAGCATAATCATAAACATATCATATGGAACCCATAACAATCTTGTGAGATTGATTTCATAGCAATGATCCAAACATTTTCATAAAAACATAAGATATACTTACTTTTCATAAAAACATAAGGTGTATTTACCTTTCATAAAAACATACTTACTTTTCATAAAAACATAAGATATATTTACTTGTCATAAAAACATACTTACTTTTCATAAAAACATAAGGTGTATTTACCTTTCATAAAAACATACTTACTTTTCATAAAAACATAAGATATACTTACTTGTCATAAAAACATACTTACTTTTCATAAAAACATAAGGTGTATTTACCTTTCATAAAAACATACTTACTTTTCATAAAAACATAAGATATACTTACTTGTCATAAAAACATACTTACTTTTCATAAAAACATAAGGTGTATTTACCTTTCATAAAAACATACTTACTTTTCATAAAAACATAAGATATACTTACTTTTCATAAAAACATACTTACTTTTCATAAAAACATAAGGTGTATTTACCTTTCATAAAAACATACTTACTTTTCATAAAAACATAAGGTGTATTTACCTTTCATAAAAACATACTTACTTTTCATAAAAACATAAGATATACTTACTTGTCATAAAAACATACTTACTTTTCATAAAAACATAAGGTGTATTTACCTTTCATAAAAACATACTTACTTTTCATAAAAACATAAGATATACTTACTTGTCATAAAAACATACTTACTTTTCATAAAAACATAAGGTGTATTTACCTTTCATAAAAACATACTTACTTTTCATAAAAACATAAGATATACTTACTTTTCATAAAAACATACTTACTTTTCATAAAAACATAAGGTGTATTTACCTTTCATAAAAACATACTTACTTTTCATAAAAACATAAGATATACTTACTTTTCATAAAAACATACTTACTTTTCATAAAAACATAAGGTGTATTTACCTTTCATAAAAACATACTTACTTTTCATAAAAACATAAGATATACTTACCTTTTAAAAGATTAAAATGAAGTGTAGTAGTAAATGGACCAAAACTTTCTTGACCACCTTGAATTTCTCTTACTTGTGGATTTTGTCAAGAGATTGGAAATAAGTGTATATGTGTAGAGTTGTGTGTAAAAGAGATGGGTTTAAATAGATGTATAAAGTTGGCATATTGTAAACATAATCATTCAATTCTATTAATTTTAACACATCCTTTTCTTAAAGTAAAGCACCATTCATATACTTTTCCATATTTATACAAATATTATGCTCTTCATGATTACATATAATGGAGTCTTATCAACCATTCATATACTTTTCCATATTTATACAAATATTATGCTCTTCATGATTACATATAATGGAGTCTTATCAACCATTCATATACTTTTCCATATTTATACAAATATTATGCTCTTCATGATTACATATAATGGAATCTTATCAACCATTCATATACTTTTCCATATTTATACAAATATTATGCTCTTCATGATTACATATAATGGAGTCTATAATTCATTCATATACTTTTCCATATTTATACAAATATTATGCTCTTCATGATTACATATAATGGAGTATATAATTCATTCATATACTTTTCCATATTTATACAAATATTATGCTCTTCATGATTACATATAATGGAGTATATAATTCATTCATATACTTTTCCATATTTATTAAATTAAGATTCTCATAATTATTATATATAATGGAACCTCTCATGCTTGCATATATTTTCTTAATTTCAATAATAAAAATAATTTTTGTATAAATAAATATTGGGATAACATTGAATTAAGTACTTGGACTTAATATACTTTAAATCAAGAGAATGGAGATATTTTTAGAAATTCGGAATTTAATTTAAAATCGAACGATCTCGATTATTTCTTGACTTGGCTATACGAATACGTCGTGGCGTTAACTTAATAAAAATGGGTGAAATAGTAGCGACACGATTTTCTATTAAAATAATTATTAATCGCGTAAAAATTCTTGGTCGCTACAGTGTAGAACAGAAACCTATAAGCCTAAAGGTCACTAACAATAGAAGGAAAATACAAAGGTACTGAGAACAGGAAAAGATGTTAGTATTCTTAATATATCTATCTTTACGGAATTAGGAGGAAGAAGAGCTTTTAACATGACAGAATTCAGAATTGTTAAATTTAATTATCAAAACAGTCCTTGTAATAACGAATATCATAGCATAATTGAACATTTATTCATGCATAAACAGTTTACTAGACCAAATAATGAAATAAAAAAGTTATATCACGTCTATATGCCACGTTTGTTAGCTATCTTTCCAACATTAAAAAGAATATTTGGATTAAAAATTACAAAATCGATTATTTATTTTTGGCTTGATAGTGATAACACTGAAATAAATAATGAATTATATTTAGGATATGTGTTTAGTAGTGATAATGATTATGATCATGTAATAGATTATGACAGTGATGGAAGATATGAATCTTTCTTTACCAGTTTTTGAAAATCATAATATCATGAATGAAAGTAATTATATTATGAAAAAATTCAGAACTAAGAGAGGTCCATATAAAGTTAAAAAGAAAATCAAAAGTAAAAAAAGGTATTGAATATGAAAATGAAATTGATAAAATAGGATACCAAGAGCAACTCTACGCATCACAAGAGATATTAAAAAATTTTAAAGAAAATTTAATAGAAAAGTTTGCTAGAGGAATTGTAAGATCTATAATGATACATGATATTCAAGATATAATTGATAAATTAGAAAAGAGAAAGAAAAGTATTTCAAAATATAATATACCATTTGAACCAAGTATAGATATCATGACTGACATAGATATCATCAATTCTCAAACATTGATAGAATTTGAAAAATTACTTGAAACTTTATAAATTATTTATCTCTGTATTTATAATGCCTGGATATACTATTAAAGGATTAGATAATTTGTTAGAAAAAATAATGGAAAAAATAGATAACATTATATCTCATTTAATAGATATGGATGAATCATCTGAACATTATTATATACTTTCAGAAAATTATGATCAGTATATTATAGATTATTCTGATATATTACAGCTCAAAATGGAATTAGAAAATAAAATTACGACAAATACATTCCAAATTTAAATGTCATGATATACAATCGAAGGACTTGATAACCTTTTAGAAAAACTGAAAGATAAAATGGAAGATATTAAACATCAAATGGAAAATGAAAGCATATCTTCTGAAGAATATAATAAATTCTTAGAAAAATACGAACAATATATTGCTGATTATTGTATTTTACTAGATCAAAGAATGGACTTATACCAAAAAACTTTGTATAATAATTTACCAACCCAATAATCTATGGATACTTCACAAGCATCAACTTCTAATAACTACGATCATAAATTATATTTAGAAAATAAAGAAATTTCATTTTTATTAACAATTGCTGAAAAATCTAAAAATATACATTCTGTTGGACAATCTAAATTAAAAGAAATATACGAAGATATTGACTATGCTATCCTAAATAGAATAGAATTTAATTCTGTTGAAACAACAAAAAAATATAAATATAGTTCATAAAATTATAGAAGAATATGAAGATATAGAAGATGAAGTTTCAGATGGAATAGCATTAGGATATATAACTAAAAAGGAACATCCTAAATCTTTTGAGAAATTATCACAATATAGAGCATTTTTAGAATAAATTAAAAGATTAAAAAATATGAATATAATAAAAACTATTGAATTAAATCAACCTGACTAATTCATAGATATATCTTGCAAATAAAATAATGCAATTCATTAAGGGTAATAAAGATATTTTACATAAAAAGGACATTTTGAAAAACTATACCTTTGAAAAGGCTATTCCAACAAATCTCCCCACCTAATTCCTTAAATTTACTCTCACGTCTCTCTCCCTCTACCCACCGACAACAACATCTCAGTACCTCAACCTCAGGCGCAACTCTTAGTGTCTGGCGACAGCATCGTGGCTCAGGAGTAGCGGCGCTTTCGACCACCATAGCGCAGCAGGCTCAAGCGCAGCGTCATGAAGTAGTGGCTGCGTGCAATCAATGTTGTGAGCGATCATCGTCGGCCTCAGGTGTAGTGACTGCTTCGGTGCTGCAGCGATCGGCAAGAGGCGGCTTCCGCCGTACATCATCCTCGTTCTCTCCCCAACAGTGGTTGCGGGGTTGTGATTATTTTATCCTATGGGTGTGTTTGTAATCTGTAGTTGAGTTGGTTGTGGTGTATGTGATATTGATTTTTGATTTGATGTTGGATTTGCTATGATGTTGGTGGGGGTGGTGTTGTCCTTGAAATAATTTTTTTTGATTGAGCTATGGATCTGGAGGATGTGGATCGGGTTGTGGCGGCAGTGACTACAGTGAAGTGGGGTTGTGATGCAGGTAGGCCGTTGGTCGGTTGTGGAGCGATAGATGATGGTGGTTGAACTATAGTCGTGATTGGGGTGGGGGAGGCGGAGTTGGGGCGGACAGTAGCCCCTTTATTTCTTCCTTCTCTATACTCTATACACAACTCTTCTTTCAATCCACATGTATATGTTGACAAGCGGGGAAGATGGTAGATCCACGATTGAGGATTGGGCAATCCCGCCAACATGGATACCATTTCATTTCAACATCATTTATCGAGTTTATGAAATAAACAAGAACATGGACTGTATACCTTTATACGATTCAGACAACTTTCCATTTTTAGGAGAGATTTTGCAGAGAGTGGAACAGGGACTTGGTTTTGGTTTTGGGGGTGGGTGGATTTAGAATGTATTTTTACGGTATTTAAATATTATAATTAGCCATTGTTGGCCCCATTTTTTGTAAATCAAATTTATTCAAAACTCAATCTCAACCATCTATTTTAGTTAACCATACTATTTTTGACTTTACAAATATTTTTTAACCACATATCCTCTCAAAATACTATTTCAAATTATAACGACTTAGTTAAAAGGGTATTTTTCAAATTTCTTCATTTTTGGGAGTAATTAGTGTAACTTTACAAATATCCTACTTTTCTAAATCTAAAAAACTAAAAAATAACATTTCTTACTAAAATTAAATTTTAGGGCAACGTATGTGTTACTGTGTTACTTCTAAAGTAATATAAGATTTGGATTAAGTTCATAATTACACACATTTCTGTTTAAATTTTTTTTTACTCGGGTGATTTGTAATTAATTACACAAGTATCAAAATAATATTAGAATTAAGTTTTTTTTGTTTTGTTTTGTTTTTAGAATCAGGTTTTAAATTAATTATAATTATAACTTATGAATTAATAAAATATTAGTGTAATTTGTAATCAACCAGAGTCACAACCACGTCGTCGGAAATACAATTGTAACATTATTTCAATTTGTCGCAATTGTGATTTTAATTACAATTATAACTAATTACCACAACTACCACCGATCACCACCAACTAATTAATTACAATTGTAACTTTATTTCAATTTATAATTAGTTAATTATAATTATCATTAATTACCGCCGCCACCGCTACCACCACACTACAATCATCAATACCTAACACCAAACAAAATCCCCAAACCCTTGTTAAATTTCTTGAAAGTTCTCGAGTAAAATTTTCATATTTTAAAGCCTCTTGACTTTTGCCAAGAAAGTCTTGAATTGCAAGATTTGTAACAAATCCCAAGTTTCGCTTCCGAAGTTCTCCGGCACATGACTCCAACGGGAAGCATCCAAATTGCTGCCCATCCAATTTCCCGCCATGCATTCATCATGGCACAGTCGTAGAAACAAAGATCTACTTTCACCTCACCGAGCTTTCACTTATCGCATGATTTGAAATTCCTCGTCTCTTCCCTTCTTCGAGGAAGACCTGATAACCCTGTTAGTTACACGTCTACATTAATTGCATCTCCCTATCAAAAATAATTTCTATAATTCAACGGAGAGAAGTTGTCACAACAATGGAGATAAATGTTGTTTGATTGATTTTATTTTATTTTTTGTCATCTTGTAGAATTAAACACAAATTTTCAATTGATCTTTCCATTTACAGATTTTGAGATTTCTTTTGGTGTTTAAATATTTCAAAAAACAAGGTCAGATCACATATTGCAATCTGATCAAATTGATGAAAATGTTAAATTCTAGATCTCATCCTTTGTTGATAATGTCTTATATATAAATTCACTTACCACCATTTTAATATGAAAATGAATAGAATGAAAAAGTAAACTCTTGCACTCGAGGCATCGACTCCATGCAATACGAGAAAAATATTATATCATCTGGAAAATCTTTCATTGGCTAGAGATGTAATTATTAATGTAATCAAAGCTAAAGCAGCTATAGATGTTGTTGCAAGAATAAAGTTACTTGTGTGGATATTCTAGCAATTGCAACTTGAAATTTCATTCGGTCATTGCCCTGGTTTCTTGATTTTTATAGTCAATCCCCCCCCCCCCCCCCGATTCGTTAGTCCAAATCCGGCCCACAAAAATTTTACCCGATCTGAATATGCCCCCGATCTGTCAATTCTTGGGGCGAATCGACCCCTCGATTCGCCCTGCGATCTTTTTTTTAAAGTTAATTTAAACTAAATCTTAAAAAAAATTATTATTTTTTTTAAAAAAAGGGGCGGATCATGAACGATCCATCGATTGGGATTTTTTGGATCGGATCGACGAATCGGTGGGATGGATCGATATTTTCCATCTCTATTCTCATCACATAATAGTTTGCATGCTTGCATGTCCAGACTTCTATAAGCAGTTCTTACCATCTAAAGCACTGGATGTGGTGTTATTTACTGCGCAAGTAGCTATCATTACAGTTTTACCCCATGAAGCCATGGGAACCCCAAAATTGACCAACATACATCTAACCTTATCAAGCATGATCCGATTCATCCTCTCAGTAACACCATTATACTGAGGAAAATAAGGCACAATTTTGTGTCTAGCAATCCCATTCGAGCGGGCCCCGTCACCCATGTGAGTAGGGGGGCAAGCTTGGGGTTCCTGTAGCATAACCCAACTTAAAATGGAGTCTATGTTGTTTACATAAAGTGCAATGTTCACAAAAAATGGAACTTTAGAGATTGAATCTGATGTGATCCGAAGTAGGAGACCAAAGGAGAAGTCGACCTATCGGAAATGCGACAGTGATCTACGCGAGAAACGGCACAAGTTTCATGTTGGAAGCGAGCCGATAAGACAAAGGGATCGAGCCAAATCAAAGGGGTCAAAGAACAAGGAGAAAAATAATTCAGAGGACCGCTTACGGCCGTAAGGTCTGGAGTTACGGCCGTAACTTTGCTATCGCACGGCCGTAACTATCAATTCACGGCCGTAATGGATTATGCATGTTTTATTCAGAAGGGGACTTACGGCCGTAAGCACCAATGTCACGGCCGTAAGTCATAAAAATAGTTTTAGATCCGAGGGTCAATTACGGCCGTAAACAAATATGTTACGACCGTAAAAATGCCGCGTTATTTTGCAGCTAGGTTTTATTTTGACGCGTTTTTGGACTATAATTAGGGTTTCTTTATCATGGTAAAATAACAACTTTTGAATTATTGAATGAATGTGAGATTTTCTCTCTCTAAAAGGAGGATTCCTTTTTTCTTGTTCTTGAAGAACAATTCATAGAACTTATCAAATATTTTCTTGAATATTTGTGGCGTTCCAATCAGAAACTTATCAAGGAATTTGGCATCCCTTGTGGCGTCTCGAAAACCTCGGTTCTTCAATCCGCATCGTCAATTTATTGCGTCGTGATTGTTGGGTCCAGGTCCTATCGTCAATCTTATTTTAATTTCCGTCTATTTATTCGTGTTCTTGCTAATTTTCTAGTCAGGTCTGATTTAGATCTTTCCTAGGGTTTTAGATTTCATTATTTCCGCATTTTCGACAAGATTCCCCGACTGGGATCGCGTCATCTGGTATCAGAGCTTGGATCTATTTCAGATTCTTGCGTTTCTTGATTTTTCGTGTTCTTCGTGTCAGTCATAAATTTTTCCAGTTTGATCCATAAGAGTCAGTCCCAAAAAATTCAAAAGTGTTTTTCTTGTTCGTTTCTCGTCCAAATCCAATTCCGTTTTTTTCGCCATATTCGTAGTCAGATTGTCTAACAGTTTAAAAAAAAAAAAATCCACTATTTTCCTAAATATTCCGAATTTGTTTATGTGAGGACTAATAATGTCTAGCAGACGGGATTCATCATCTTCATCAGTGGGAGACAACCAGGGAATTTACAAAAGGGAGCCAGCAGCTCTATCAACGAGCCACAACAAACGACCGGAAGGTATGAATAGAGTGAATAAAAATGATGTAGGTGTGATGGAAACGATACATGAGCAGTTTGAGAAGTTGATGACTAGGATGGATAAGCAGGAGGAAACTATTAACAAGTTGCGTAGGGAACAAACTCGTGCGGGTCCTAGGGTTAGGAGGGAAGACCGGAGGGATCATAGGGGGAGACATAATCAAAGGGTTGGATATGGGTTTGATGATGAGGAGTTTTCGAGTGAAGGAAGTAGTATCCAATCATCGGCGGATAGTGTAAGGAGGAGAAGGGGTAGAGGAGATAGGAATGAAAGGGCAAATAATAGAAGAGATCGTGGTGATCGGGATGAGATAGATGATAATCTAGGTAAAATAAAAATGTCTATCCCACCTTTTCATGGGAGGAGTGATCCGGAAGCTTACCTAGATTGGGAGAAGAAGGTAGAATTGATGTTTGATTGCCACAATTATTCTGAAGGAAAGAAGGTGAAACTAGCGGTTGTTAAGTTCACCGATTATGCCATTAATTGGTGGGATCAGTTGGTGAAGGATCGGAGGAGGAATGGTGAAGAGCCGGTGGATACGTGGCGTGAGATGAAAACAATCATGAGGAAGAGGTTTGTCCCAAGCCACTATCATAGGGATATTTATCAAAGGTTGCAGGGGCTCACGCAAGGTTCTAGGGGTGTAGAGGAATATCATAGAGACATGGAGGTAGCCATGATTAGGGCCAACGTGGTGGAGGATCGGGAAGCTACAATGACTAGATTTTTGAGTGGGCTGAACAGGGATATTGCGAACATTGTTGAGTTACAACATTATGTGGAACTGGAAGACATGGTTCACATGGCAATGAAGGTAGAAAGGCAATTAAGGCGGAAGGGGACATCTAAACAATCACCAGGAACTTATCCTACATCACAACCGAGGAAGGATCACAATGATGAGCACGTCCCGAAGGGAAAGGAGGAACTTCCAACTAAAGGTAAAAATATTTCTGACTCTCAACCTACTAGGGATAGAAATATTAAGTGCTTTAAGTGTTTGGGGTCGGGCCATATAGCATCACAGTGTCCAAATAAAAAAGTAATGCTTTTGCGTGATAATGGTGAAATTAGTTCTGAGGATGAATTTAAGGGAATGCCTAAGTTAGTGGATATTGGGGCTAGTAGTAGCGATGAAGAGGGGTTAACTTATGCGGTGAAAGGGTCCATTGTGAATAGACGTGTCCTAAATTCTCGAACTAAGATAGTTGAGATTGATGAACAGCGGGATAATCTTTTCCACACGAGGTGTTTGGTGGGGAAAAAGGTTTGTGGGATGGTAATTGATGGGGGAAGTTGTACTAATGTGGTTAGTACATTATTGGTGGAGAAGTTGTGATTGCCTAAGGTGAAACACCCCAACCCCTATAAATTACAGTGGTTAACCGAGTCGGGAGAACTTAAGGTGAACAAGCAGGTTAATATTAAATTCACCATTGGAGGTTATAGAGATGAGGTTGTATGTGATGTGGTCCCTATGAATGTTGGGCATATTTTATTGGGAAGACCATGGCAACATGATAGGAGAGTGGTGCATGATGGGTTCAAAAATCAATATTCTTTCGTGAAGGGAGGGAAAAGGATCACTCTTGCTCCGCTAACGCCTAAAGAGGTCCAAGAGGATCAATTGAGAATAAAAAGCGAGTTTGAGGGAAAAAATAAGAGCGTTGAGGCCACGACCTCAGAAAAAGGAGAGGGTGTGAAAATTGAAAACAAGAGAGTTGAGGCAACGACCTCAGAAAAAGGTGAGCTTGAGAGTACAAGGAAAAAAAAAAAGAGAGTCCACCACAAAAAAGAGCTTATTTGCATTCGCTAACACATCCCTCCCTAGTTTGGCTAATTCTGTTTTGCAGGTACTACAATCAGATTACAAAGCTAAGGCCAAAAGGAAAATTAATTGCCGGACAGGACAACCCCAAAGGATGATGTATAGCACCAAACAGGAACAGGTCCCTCGAACCAACGAAAGAAAGAGTTACATAAAGGAGAGGCCATATACGGATTCGAGGTCGAATCCTTTCCAAGAAAGGGGGGATGATGTGATCCGAAGTAGGAGACCAAAGGAGAAGTCGACCTATCGGAAATGTGACAGTGATCTACGCGAGAAACGGCACAAGTTTCATGTTGGAAGCGAGCCGATAAGACAAAGGGATCGAGCCAAATCAAAGGGGTCAAAGAACAAGGAGAAAAATAATTCAGAGGACCGCTTACGGCCGTAAGGTCTGGAGTTACGGCCGTAACTTTGCTATCGCACGGCCGTAACTATCAATTCACGGCCGTAATGGATTATGCATGTTTTATTCAGAAGGGGACTTACGGCCGTAAGCACCAATGTCACGGCCGTAAGTCATAAAAATAGTTTTAGATCCGAGGGTCAATTACGGCCGTAAACAAATATGTTACGGCCGTAAAAATGCCGCGTTATTTTGCAGCTAGGTTTTATTTTGACGCGTTTTTGGACTATAATTAGGGTTTCTTTATCATGGTAAAATAACAACTTTTGAATTATTGAATGAATGTGAGATTTTCTCTCTCTAAAAGGAGGATTCCTTTTTTCTTGTTCTTGAAGAACAATTCATAGAACTTATCAAATATTTTCTTGAATATTTGTGGCGTTCCAATCAGAAACTTATCAAGGAATTTGGCATCCCTTGTGGCGTCTCGAAAACCTCGGTTCTTCAATCCGCGTCGTCAATTTATTGCGTCGTGATTGTTGGGTCCAGGTCCTATCGTCAATCTTATTTTAATTTCCGTCTATTTATTCGTGTTCTTGCTAATTTTCTAGTCAGATCTGATTTAGATCTTTCCTAGGGTTTTAGATTTCGTTATTTCCGCGTTTTCGACAAGATTCCCCGACTGGGATCGCGTCAGAATCTTTTCCAAAACATCCCTTTTTTTAAAGGATCTGTAGAACACTTTCACTAACATGGGCAAGTCTGTTATGTCATTTTAAAGTGTCATCAGTCTCAGCAGTAGAGACTTCAGCATTGTAATACATAACAGGCTCATCTCTAGTGACAAAAATTCCATTTCTTTTAATATTCTTAAAGATGACAAGGGATCCTTTTAGGATTTTTTAACACGCCATTCTAAAGTTTACCTTTCAAACATACGTAATCTAGGTCTCCCATTGAATTTATGTTCCTTTTTAAATTATGAACATATCTTACTCGTTCTAGAGTATAGATATAATCATTTTCAAATCTCAATATCACACTACCTATCCCTTTAACCCTAAAGACAATGTTATTACCCATAACCACTTCACACCTACTGATTTCTTGAAAATTTTCTAACCAGCTTTCCTTTGAGGTCATATGAAATGTGCAACCAAAATCTAATATACATTCTTGGATATGGTCACACTTCCCAGCCATGTTGGCTGAGCCCAAATCATATGAAGGCTCAGTAACATCACACACATATCAACAGTATTAGTCTCTAGAGGTCCAACAACATTTTCCTCATCAACTAGTTTTTGCGTCTGCTCATTCTTCCTTTTAAAACAATATGTTATATAATGCCCAATTTTACCACATCCATAATATTTTCTATTTTTAGTCCTAGACTTTGACCCAGCTTTACCTTTACCCTTCTTCTTCTTATTATTGTTTCTCCCCTAACTAATAGGATTCTCTTGGTTATTTTATCAGTCTATATTATGGCCTTCCTCTCACAAACAAGCTCTTCGAGGTACTACAATGTCTTTCAGTTTTAAGCCCTAGGAAGAGATTATGGAGTCGAAGTATGAGACTGATGAAGGAGATAGATGGGACCAGTAGATGGTCGGTGTCCTTACTTCTTAAAGCTTTGATAACAATTTCAGGAGTAGGAGAACCTCAGTCATACTTAATGGCAGTTTTGACATCTCTATATGCCTCAGGAATGGCATTTAGAAGCACAACAACTTTGTACTCTGAAACTTTTTCACCAGTATTAGTTATATCTTGAATATTGAAATTATCAAGATTTTCATCTAATTCTTTTGAAGGATCTATCCTAAAGCTGATGAATCTTTCTAAGAGTTACATTTTATTTGACAGTGACTTAACGAGGTATACTCCAGCTAATCTATCACGCAGTTCCTTAGCACTATCAAGTTTTCCTACCTTTCTTAACACCTGGTCAGAGAGATGCAGTATGATAGAAATATAGGCAAGTTCACCAGCTTCATCTTTTTGTTCTTTTTTCATGGTAGCAGGAAACTCCCCAGGTATGGCCTTAGAGACCTTATGTTGTGCCAAGACCCCTCTCATTTTTTGTTGACATATAGGAAAATATCATTTTTCATTAAAGACCCCAAGTTCAAAAGTAGTACCAATCATTTTGAGAAAACAAAAAAAGAAAGGATATACTTCAACACACAGATATCTTAGGCTCTGTTTAGTAATACTATAGCAATTATAAATTTATTTATTATGTTTTCAACGTAAAATGTGTTGTTAAAACATGGATAGAGAAAGTGTGTGTGATTAAAAAATGGTTTGGGATATCATGTTACACATAAATAGATTTATAAATTGTAATGATGACGTTAATGAACAGAGACTTAAACAAAAGAGGAACAAGATCACAACAAAAACAGATATATAGACAATATTAGTATTTTGTAGGGTAAAGTTGTCACAATATACAATCTCAAGATCACACATGTAACATATGTGTGTGTGTATGTGTGTGTGTGAGAGAGAGAGAGAGAGAGAGAGAGAGAGAGACCAATTTGAAACACCTTTTATAATCACAGTTACATGGGATTTCTCATAGTACAAGTCATATTATTTTCTAGAAAAACAATATGTAGAAGTAACTCAGAGTTAATCTCATGCATTATATCATGGTTATATAGTGTAGTTTAAAGATTTTCAATCCAATGTGTTGGTATAGGCTATGACCAGCGATCGAACCCCCACGAGTTGTAGAAAGTACAGATTATCCATAGAGTCCAACCGTTACCAGTTTCAAGAAAAATAGAGTTCCAAATCAAGTGATGAGAATCGGGAAAGTCAAACCTCGATGTACGTGTCCGTAGGACCCATGACGAGATTCGAAGTTGAAGAGGTTCAAGATTCGAGGCTAAACAATGTGAATAAATTAAGAAAAGCAAGTCGAGAATCAAGTTGGAGCAAAAAAGAAGAAGAAATTGGAATCAGCCAATTTCGGTCGACCGAAAATCATTCCGGTCGACCGAAACTCTGCAGAGAAATTTTGATCCAGCTTCAGTCACTTTCGGATGAGTGGCGGTCGACCAAAAGTCCAGTTTCGGTCGACCCAGAGATCGACCGAAATAATTTCGATCGATCGAAACACCTCATTTTAAAAAAAAAAAGGGGTTTTCTTGCAATTTCCACAAAAACGGGGTTTTTCTTTTAAATACCGAAATTGCACATTTTTTCCATTTTGTACATTATATTCACATTTCTTGTTCATTTGTAAGATAACTTTGGATGTTCAATGTGAAGCTCTTGAGAGAGTTCCTCTTGTGGGTGAGGTAAATCCCATTTATTGATCTTGTATCTCTTAGGAAATTAATCAACTTTATCTTGAGTATTATTATTCTTGTGTTGTTGTTTATTTCCGCCACCTTGGAATTTGTTTATTTCTTTCCATTGGGCTAGGGTTTGTTAATCCTTGAATTTTGTGTTAGATTTAAACTTGGGTTAAGGTGTTTATCCTTTATTTTACCACTTTAGCTTTCTTGGGTTGATATTAAAATTGTTGTGGGAATTTTCGGTCAACGCACCGAAGGGGTTCGCATCATCAAGATATTTCAAAAACTTTGAATGATATAGTTAAAACCAATGTTTATAAATCGGACCAGACCGATCGGTTCAACCGGAAAAATCGGGAACCGATCGGAAAACTGGTCTGAAACTACCTTAGAACCGTCCATTTCAAAAGCCAAATTTGAGTGAAACACGAGAGAAATATTTTCTTGTGAGAACACTTTCACACTTGCACACCATGTCCATTTTCAATTCTCAAACTCAAGATTCGAAGTACTTGTTGAAAAATCTTTCAACCACCATGACTAGACAAATGGAGAAAAGTAGGGGTAAGTTGGAAAATTTAGGAACAAGAGGGGAGAGTACATCAAATAGGGGAGGTGAAGAAATGATGTGTAGTAGAAGAAGGATGAGGGATAATCTTGGGAACATAGTGTATAGGGATGGAGGTAGAAAACAAAATGGGAGTTTGAATAGGAAAATTAGAATGGATGTTTGGGATGATGAAAAGGATAGTAAACAAAATGGGAGCATGCATAGGAAAAGAGGAGAATGGGTAGATAGGAGTGGAGATGGAATTGATGAAAATATTGATAGTGCGAGAATGCAAAATTCATCACTCCATGGAATGGGTAAAGTTGGGGAAGTGGAAGAAGATTGGAGAATGGGTAGGAGACGAAGAGAATGGGTAGATAGGAGTGGAGATGGGATGGATGAGAAGGTTGATATTGAGCAAATGAAGACTTCATCATTCCATAAGAGGGAAGGTAGTGAAAGTAGAGAAGTAGTGGAGGAGATAAATACTAGGCCACCACAATCTATGGCCCATACTAATGAGGTAGAGGAACATGGGAAGGATAATTTCTACACTAGGTGCCTAGTGAGTGATACACCATGTAGTCTCATGATAGATGGGGAGATTGACACTAATTTGGTGAGTGCTAGTAGGGTGGATAAATTGGGGTTACCGGTTATGAAGCATCCTAATCCCTATGTATTGCAAAGGTTGAATGACTATGGGGAGGTGAGGGTAAGTGAACAAGTTCTTCTTACTTTTCACATTGGTACTTATAGTGATCAAATATTATGTGATGTGGTTCCCTTACACACTACTCACATAATCTTGGGGAGACCTTGGCAATGTGAGCGAAATGTGAATCTTGATAGGAGAAGGAACCGATGTAGCTTCAAAATTAATGAAAAAAAGGTTGTGATCCTATCTTTGAGCGCAGAAGAAGTATGCAAAGACCAAATGAAGCTCAAGAAGGAATTCGAGGAAGAAAAAGAGAATTCAATTGAGCAAATTGAAGAAAGCAAAAATAAGAGCATGAGAGTTGGGGCCTCGACCCTAGAAAAAGGTGAGGAATTGAGAGTTGGAGCCACGACTCCAGAAAAAGGAGATGCGATAGAAGAACTGAGAGTTGAGGTTCCTACCTCAGAAAAAGGTGAGGGAGTGATGAGTGCCACCAAGAAGATTGAGAGAAAAGATCACCCCAAAATGTTCTTTACTCTTGAATATTCTAACACTTCCCTCCCTAGTTTGGTTATTTCTTTGTTGCAGGAAATTGTGAGGCCAACTTATCAAGGCAACAAAGAACTTCAAAAGCATGCCTTATGGAAGAAATTCATGAAAAAATTTTCCTACAACAACGAGTACAACCGAGGTAAAGAAAATGACATAACCGATGCAACATCTAGGAGGTATGCTCCTAACATTTCTTTGAATGCAAGGTTATTGTGTTTTGAATACATTAGAGGGTTGTATGATCTTGATGTAGATTTGACAAGTGTGTTGTTGACTTGTGAAAATGTAACATGTGGTAAGAATCATTGTCATGATGAGTGCTTAATTTGTAAATGCAACTTTTTGCATGTGCCCAATTGCATAAGTACCAAATCTTTTTGTGAAAATGTTGCATATAGTACATATCATTGGCATGATAAATTCTTATTTTGTGAAAATATGCTTGTCATGCATATTGACTCTCTAAAGGAATTGCTAGTTAGGGGAGTCCATTGGAGAGATTTATTGAGATGTCTTGATGATAAAAGGACTTCGCTTCTAACATTTCTAGATGCTCCCTCATTCCGTGTTGAACATAGTAAGAGCATGCATGTTAAATATCCGAATTTGTTAAACATTTATGAATCATGTTGTGAGCAATATTTTGATGGATTCTATGGGCGTGGTGATTATTTGTTTTGGGAAATTGGATTGTTTCCTTGTAAAAGTGACATGCGTAAATTGCTAGTGGGAGGAGCACATGATAGTTGGTTGTTGGGGCGATTTAAAATTAACGGGGTCTTAGGGGTATTATGTGATCAATCTTATTGGCCTACTTTGAAGCTTGGTGTTGAACATGTTTGCACTTGTAGTAAATTCCGAACTTGCAAACGGGCTAAACTCAAGTTTTTGCCCCAAGAATTCCATGCATATTTGCCCATCCTGAGTAAACCTTGGACTGCTATTTCTATGAATTTTATAGTGGGTTTACTTGGAATAAAGAAAGAAAATGATGCTATTTTTGTGATTGTTGGTAGGAGTATTAAAACGTCGCATTTGATTGCATATAACGAAACTAACAAGGTCATCAACATTGCTAATATTTTCTTTCAGGAAGTTGTGCAATTGCACGAAATTGGTGCTAATTTTGTGGTTGTTAAATTTGCTTGTAATCTAATTGTTCATCATATTAGCAAGTTTTCTCCACTTAAAGATGCTTGTGACTTTATCCTATTAACTCTGTTGAACTTTATGCACATGTTTATCGAAGAAAGAGTTGGTTTAGGTGGGCACGAGAATGCACCTTTGGTTAAGCCCCTTTGCAGGAGGCTCGAGCTTCCATTTAGGGGAATTGGAATACAATATATTTTCAATGCCAACCATGGTAGGAAGCATATTCCATTTGACCCGGGCGGCTGGATGTATTCCCATTCGTGGAAGGAGCGACCCCGCGATCAAATAAAATCCAAATTGCTACTTTGCAGTGTTGGCACAACTCAAGCTTTTGGCAACGCCTACAAATTGATTTTACACGGTGAGTATGAAATTTCAGTTACATTTATTGTGTCTGAATTTTCTATTTTTATTGTAGGTGCCGATTCCTGGTCGAATCTCTTTCGAGATGGAGGGGATGATGAGAATCGCGAAAGTCCAACTTCATTGCATGAACCTGTGGTACACAATGTTGCAAGATCAAAGTTCAAGGAGTTTCATGACAGTGCATTCAAGCAAGATTCGAGGTCGAATCCTTTTCAAGAGGGAGGGGATGATGAGAATCGGGAAAGTCAAACCTCGATGTACGTGTCCGTAGGACCCATGACGAGATTCGAAGTTGAAGAGGTTCAAGATTCGAGGCTAAACAATGTGAATAAATCAAGAAAAGCAAGTTGAGAATCAAGTTGGAGCAAAAAAGAAGAAGAAATTGGAATCAGCCAATTTCGGTCGACCGAAAGTCATTCCGGTCGACCGAAACTCTGCAGAGGAATTTTGATCCAGCTTCAGTCACTTTCGGATGAGTGGCGGTCGATCGATAGTCCAGTTTCGGTCGACCCAGAGATCGACCGAAATAATTTCGGTCGACCGAAACACCTCATTTTTTAAAAAAAAAGGGGTTTTCTTGCAATTTCCACAAAAACGGGGTTTTTCTTGTAAATACCGAAATTGCACATTTTTTCCATTTTGTACATTATATTCACATTTCTTGTTCATTTGTAAGATAACTTTGGATGTTCAATGTGTAGCTCTTGAGAGAGTTCCTCTTGTGGGTGAGGTAAATCCCATTTCTTGATCTTGTATCTCTTAGGAAATTAATCAACTTTATCTTGAGTATTATTATTCTTGTGTTGTTGTTTATTTCCGCCACCTTGGAATTTGTTTATTTCTTTCCATTGGGCTAGGGTTTGTTAATCCTTGAATTTTGTGTTAGATTTAAACTTGGGTTAAGGTGTTTATCCTTTATTTTACCACTTTAGCTTTCTTGGGTTGATATTAAAATTGTTGTGGGAATTTTCGGTCAACGCACCGAAGGGGTTCGCATCATCAAGATATTTCAAAAACTTTGAATGATATAGTTAAAACCAATGTTTATAAATCGGACCAGACCGATCGGTTCAACCTGAAAAATCGGGAACCGATCGGAAAACTGGTCTGAAACTACCCTAGAACCGTCCATTTCAAAACCGGACCGGGAACCTCGGTTTTGGACGGTTAATCGGTGACCCGATGACCCGGTCCGATTTTGAAAATCGATTTTACATTTTTTATAAGTATAAAATTAATTAAACTAAAAAGAAATGGAATTCAGGGGCAGATATGTACAACAGTGGTTGAATTGAATTTATTCACCCAGCAGCCCTATTGTATCCGATGTGGGAATGGTGGTTCATTTAGCCCCTGTTCGGCGGCTGGTCAACAAAAAAAAATTGTCTTTTTAGGTAGATGAATGGTTAAAAAGTGGAGAGAGAAAATATGTACGGTTAGAGATTGATTTAGTGAATTGTGTAATTTAAAAATTGGTTAAAAAAAAAAAAAAACCTACTATCCGAATAGAGGTTAGTTATTTTTTTTAATTGTTTTATTCCTTTTTTATAAAGTGGTGTTAATTTAGTTTTTCTTTGATTTTCTTTTTTAAAACTGTTTATTCATTTTTAAAAATTCTTTTTAAGAACCATTTATTTATTTATTAAATCTTCTTCTCTCAAATACATTTTTTATATATCGTTTTATCTTGTTTTTATCAGTTAAAGTATTTTTAAATATTTTGAAATAAATTATATATAGTATAATAAATGAGTAAATGTTGGTTTATTATAAAATAAATTGTTTTTTAGAATTTTTTTAATTTTGAAATAATTTTTAATTTTTTAATTGAAATCGATTCGACCCGGTCAGACATTCTGACCCGTCGACTTTTTCGGTTGGAAGCGGTTTCCGATTTTCTAAACACGAGTTAAAACAAATACTATACCTAGTCAAAGTTTCAAGCTATAAACTTACATCTAAAATAAATCATTTTAAAAAACTAGTTTTAAGAAGGCTAGTTCTATCACCCGTGCGATGCACGGTATTTGACATATACAAAATATTTGAAGTAAAATGTAAAAATGACAAATTATTTCAAATTGACGAAACGCATAAACCAAAACTAATATTCATCAACTGTCACTATTTGAATGTATTTCTCCGGTGGAATTTCTCTTGCAATCAATGGATTCGCAGACACAACGTTTTCCAAAGGTATCATCACATGTACAATAAAAATAAGATCATTTCAATAAAAATAGGTTTTACCTTAAGCAATTGAAGATCTGTATTCATTTCTTCTACCCAAACTGTATTTCTTGTTCTAATGTCACCATTATAGTACCTATCACCCCATTTCAATACCCTAATAAATCATAATCACATGTTAATAAGTCATAGCAACAAAAAAAAAAACTGCACAATATAAAAAAGATTTTCAACTATTTAATCACATATTTTCCAAAAATTTAGCCCCCTTTTAACACCCATTATTTCAAATAATATGGTTTGAAATAGTAATTTTTTGTCTCCACTTTTCAATTTTTCATTAAAAAAACCAATCACAATAATAATATATATGATATATAATCTAGAAAAATTGATTTTTAATGTTAAAGATAACAAATGATAATAATCAAAACATAATTTTAATAATGATAGCTACAAATATGATTTACAATATTAAGAATAACGAATATATAAAATACCTTATTAAATTCTAATTTTATTCTTGATAGCTATAAATATTAACCGAATTCATTCAATAATACCATTAATAATAAAAAATAATCATGATAATTATAATAAAAATAAACAAATAACAATGACAACGTGTTATATTACGAAATCAATAAAAAATAATATTACATTACAAAAAAAATCACTTTTTCAGACTTCCTTACATACCAACAACAGTAAATTAAATAACAAACAAATAACTCAAAGAGAAACCAAGTGAATTAAATTTATTACTATTTTTACCCAAAAATTAGGCCTTCTTGGGAGATTTAGTTGCGTTGGCAAGGGATTTCGCAGGCTCCTTCCCAGCATTCTCAGATTTCTTGGGTAGAAATACTGGATTGATGTTCGGTATTTGCCTTCGTACCTCACAAATATTATCTACAACCATGCCTTCTAAAGAGAAAAAGAATCGATGAATTATTTATATACATAATTAGGAGGAGCTTAAAACTGGATTTTTCGCTAAATTAAGGAGCTAAAACTCTTCAGTAATTTAAGAATTTAATTAAAATCTAATGAAATCCCCTAAAACATTACAATGCATAATATAGAATTCTATAATTCATAACATAGAATTCCAAAAACCTTATCTATACATAAAAATATGCTCAACAATAAAATCTCACACATGTCAACCAAAAAATCTTATTATGACCGAAAATATTAGTCTAGTTAAAGAGGTACAAATCTTTTAATTATCAAAATATCAATTGATTTCAACATATCCAATTCTCAAAAGCCAGAAAGTTAAAAAAATCTAAAAAAAATTGCTGTGATATCATCCTTGTTCTATTGAAACAAAAACAACTCCAGTAGCACTTTAGCCATGAAGGTGAGATCTCCTGTGATATGATCCTTAGTCGAGTTAGAGATGGGAAAGAAATTTACAAAAATAAAATATATGTAAAATATAAAAATAGGGGAAAAAATCATTGATGACATATTTATAAAACATAAAAAAGAAAAAAGGAAAAAAAGAATAAACCTAAATTGTAGGAATATCTATATTTTCTAGATTTTATACGTAAAAGCAAATGAAATAAATTTAACTAATGCTATGAGCTATCTAATTTCAGGCCCTAATGCTACTGGCTGTCTGAGTTGATAATGACAACTGAACACAAAAAATCCACACATACCAACCTCATTCCACGTGATTTAATTACATATCTCAGATGGTCAATTAGTCTTCCATATCTAGGAGTCAAATGTTCCTTCCATTAGGTGATCAATAGATAATTATTTCCATGTAAGTATCATTTTTGCCATGCCCAAGAACTACTAAATGCATGTGATGGTCTATGCCATCCAACCTTCAATCAATGAACAAACATCAATTCATAAAAAACCTCTTAGAATTTGGATTAACTGAAAGAAAACATTACAAATCAACCACCCATATCTCAATTTGGGATTTGGTGAAACTAACCTCCAAATAGATAAAATTAACAAAATCCCTAATCACAATCAATGGCTTAACTGATGGAAGTTCTCATTAATGCCACAAAAAATAAAAAAATAAAAAATAAAAAAAATCATTCTAAAGTCTATGTTCCATTTTAAAGGAAAAAATCTCTATTAACATTAAAGAAATAGACCAAGAAGCACACAAAGATGGAGATAGACGTTTGGTGCAATTAGCATGTGGCTTGTTATCCATTTCCTATGCATACAGTGAATATATGAATCATAATAGCATTTATACCACAAAATATTAGTTTCGGGAAAGCTAGAAAAAAATGAAAAAAATAGTAGTTGAATCTTGTTAAACAGTAGAGCAAGTAGTTCATTTGGAAAAATTGATTATACTTGTTGCAGATTAACCAAAAAATCAGCAACTATAAGAAACTAAGAATTACATAGAAAAGAGGATTTCTATATGCTAGTTACAAAAATTTAATTTCACCAGTACTGATAAAAAAATTTACCATTCAAATCAATTCTCCAGGAGGGTACTTCAATCCAAATACTAATACCATTGAAATTAAAGTCACGAGATTAAAAATCATATCAATCATAAATTTTATAATTAGCCAACAAAGGTATAAATGATCAGTCAAATTATACAATGGGATGGGACTTCAAACCATATAACCTCTTTTCATGATTCTCTGCTGCAGTCAAAGACACCTACTTGCACCTTGCAACGACCTCGAACCCCTCCAACAACTTCACGGACTCGTTACCATGACTCACCCACTGCTTAACTCGAATTCAACTCCAACAAACAAATAATATGCACACAGACAATGAAAGATCACTAACAAAAAATCAATAAATAATAGGAGTCGAGTTGAAATACCTTCCCACTTTGTCGATGAAGTGGAGTAGAAATAAATCAGACGACGACGTTACGGGTGACCTGGACTACTCCGATCCTAGTAACAATCCTCTGTCTCTATTGGTGTCGTGATTATTCATCCCCATCTCGCCTTTCCACCTATCATCATCATCAATGACAGAGTTAGTCCTATTAACCATATACTGCTTAATTTTTAATTTTAATAGCCAAATTAAAATAAGCAGGATATAAATGAAAAAAAAATAAAAAACATGGATATTAGTCCAGTCCAAGGAATGGATTCTTCAAGCTCTGAAATCAACAATTTTGGGATCAACACATCAAATAAAAAGAGGTCATAATTGTTATGTATCATTCTCTGATGACATGATAAAATAAAAGACTCAAAATAAAAAAAGAAAACTAAAGTTGAAGAGATACAATTTTCATTTCTAACAAACTCAAATTATTTACATTTAAAACCGTATGAATCTAATAGAAGTTCACTAACCTTTTGGAAAGGATTGTGGGAAATCATGAGACAGTATCAACTTCATTCGGAAAACACCATTTTCGTATGGAGTCCCAGCTGCAAGGTTAGAGATGAACAATTACTAAAAAAATCGATGTTCTAAAATCAAATAAGTAATAAGAAAAGAAATATTATTTGGGCCTTCAATATCAGCATATATAACTGAAAAAGTTATAATTTACCACTACTTTAATTCCCTCTGGTGGTGTTTCATTGAGATTCTTCAGTTCTCTTGCCAGCTGCTTTATTACGTTTGGAGGTGGATTTTCATTTGTTGCCTATATCAACAAAAGGAATTGTATACAGATTTGAGACTGACAAATGAATAATGAAATCTACCAAAAATATACCAAAACAAACATAAAACAACCCAACTTCAGTTTCAAGAAGAAATTTACAATTGGTTTGTATATGATATTCCTGCATAATCCAAGATGTCACTTATCAAAATAAAGAGAATTAAATTAGAAAATACTTAACCGAAGTCAAAAATACTATTCAAAATCTCTTTAAAATTAAAAAATCCCAAATTTAGAAAATCATTGAAGTTCTACAAAATCTCATCCATGGGTTCACAATTCAGCTGAGATTCCATCAGAAAATGCAATATTTTGGAAGAATCTAGAAAATCATTGAAGTTCTACAGAATCTCATCCATGGGTCACAATTCAGCTGAAATTCCATCAGAAAATGCAATATTTTGGAAGAATCTAGAAAATCATTGAAGTTCTACAGAATCTCATCCATGGGTTCACAATTCAGCTGAAATTTCATCAGAAAATGCAATATTTTGGAAGAATCTTGAACCCAAGGGAAAATGCACATTCACTTTTTTACTCTGAAGGTTGAGGTATGATGTAGATTCATTTTGGACAGCCCATTTTCTCAGCCCAAATTGTTCAGCCCAAGTTACCTGCATTTCTGTGTTTTGGACCTGAGCAAATAGTAGTCCAATATTCTGAAGCCGGAGCCCAAGCCTTATAACCCGGTTTAGGCCCATATCTCTTACACCGCCTTATCTCACACCGTTGGATCACTTTGGCCTGATCTGCACCGTCCACTTGGTGATAAAGGTGGAAGAGACGCTTTACCTTCATTATTGGTTCTGATCCAGAATCTTCTCTTCGTTGGCTCTCTCATCTTTGTCTCTTCTTCTTTCAGAAAACTCTCATATTTTCTCTGATTTCTCACATATTACTTAGTGGTTTTCTACTGATTCTTTGTGTAAAATCAGTATTACTTTGTGGTTTATATACAGATTGTGATTCTGTGTATTATTCTTTGTGGTTTTGCGAGTTTTTTTGAGATTTCTGATTTCTTTTGTATAGAGACGTGAATCTGTATATTTTGGTGTTTCATATCTTTGTGATTTGATGATTAATAAAAGTTTTTGAAGTTTTATTTGAGAAATTATTTCTTGTACGCTTTGTGGTTGTTTCTGGGACTTGATCTCTTTACAGTGGTATCAGAGCCTTAGGGTTCGTGTTATAAACATTGTTTTAGACTCAGATCTTGTTAGATCCAGTCTTATTCTTGGTGGATCTGTGTTTTTCTGGAATTTCTTGTGTTTTTCTGAAAGTTGCGTTTTAGGGTTTTCAGTTCTTGGTGGTGATCTTTGAGAAAATTTCTTTTCTTAAAGTTTCTTGAAAACTTTTGAAAACGTGTTTTTGATTCTGAAATTTTTCAGTTTTTTTAAAAATTGCTTTGAAAATTTTTCATACTTTCTTCGTGGTTCAGAAATTACTTTGTGGTATTATTGTTTAAAACCTATTTTTTGAAATTAGGTTTACTCAGAATTTTTTTTTTAAATTTACTGGATCTTTTATTCCGAGTCATATATTTTGGGATCTTTGTTTTGTTTTTTGTTTCAGTATATTTTCTTTATAAATATACTGAAACTCATACATTGGATCATACATTCTTCTGTTGGCTGATCTTCGTGACATTACTAGAAGTCTTGGTGGTACTGAACCTGTGAGTTCTGAATCTTTGTGGAAAATAATCTCTGTGCTGTTGCAATTATATAATACTGCATCAGGTGATACCTTTCTAAATCTACTACAATTTACACTGAATTGTTTTTAAAAATTCTTGGTTCTTTCCAAAATCTCTCCGTTGAAGCCTATTCTTGGACCCCAATCCTTACCTTTGTCCAGTATTTCTTGAAAATCCAGGAATTTGAGGGAGCTTAGGCTGACCCATAAATAGGTTGAGGGATATACTGGGAGAACTTGTTTTCTATATATATATATATATATATATTGTGCAGTTACTTGATTAGCCTGATTAGTGTTTGAATAGTGATCACCTTGATTGCCTTACTGTTTCATAATTGTTTGAAACTACATTCTTTATATCCTGATCTTTGTGGAATACTTTCTGATAATTTCTGATTGCTGTGTTTATATTATGTACTTCAATCTATCTGACTATTCTTGTTTTTGAAATAACAAAGCCTTCAATTTTGATAACTTTTTAAAATCATTTTGTCATTACTTCAATGGCTACTGTAAAAGTAGATGTTGAAGTATGGAATGGAAAGGGAGACTTTAATCTCTGGAGCCAGAAAATGAAGGCTTTATTACTTCAAATGAAATGTGTTAAGGCTATAGATAGGTCCTGGCCTCTTGATACCCCTTAGGATAGACAACTTGAAATGGATAAAATTGCATGGAGTACTATGTTCTTACACTTATCTGATAATGTCATTAGACAAGTAGGCAAGACTAAAACTACTATGGAATTATGGGATAAACTGGAAGAAGTTTATGATACTGTGTCTTTGCCTGATAAGTGCTTTCTGTGGAAACAATATTTTTCTTTTAAATTTGATCCATCAAAGGATGTGGATGAGAACATGAGTAGGTTTACTAAGATTACACAGAGTTTGTTGAATTGTGATGAAAAACTTACTGATGAACAAAAGGTTATGTGTTTGCTTAATGCTATGGGTGATAAATTCAAAGACCTTAGAAATGATCTTGAATATGGTGGGCAGAAATTGACTATTGAAATTGTTCACACTTCACTTAAAAATAAGGAACTTGAATTCAAGAACAATCCTAAAGAGGCTTACAATGTCATAGGATCTTCTAAGAAGAGGACTTCTTTTAGGAACAACAAGCAAGTGAGTAATTTCAATAAAAATTGGAATACTTCTAGCAATAATAGAACCTGGAATAATGTGAACAATAAGCCTGCAAGAGGGAATTTCCAAAATAAAGTCAATTTCAATAGGTCAAATGACAACACCTATAAAGGACTGAATAATTCTAGAAATCAGACCAATTTTAGAGGTTTTGATAACTCTAGAAATCAAGACAACCATAGAGGTCAGAATAATGTCATGGGGCAAGATAATTCTGGGGGACTTGATAACATAAATAGACCCAGACTTTGTTATTATTGTGGCCAACCTGGACATCATATTAAAAATTGTTTCAAAAGGAAGAATGAAATAGGAACTAGTAATCAAACAGAGGCCACAGTCCAAGATAATAATGGAGTGGTTTATGTTACCACTGAATCTGATAACAAACATGAATGGATACTTGATTCTGGTTGCACTTTTCATATGTTTCCTGAAAGAAATTTATTTTCTGACTTCTGTTCTGATTACCTTGGCTTTGTGAAACTTGGTAACAATGTGACTTGTGATGTGAAAGGAACTGGGAAGGTTTTGTTAAAACTTGAAAATGACAAAACTCTTGTCTTAAACCAAACAAGATATGTTCCCGATTTTAAAAGAAATCTAATCTCTCTTGGAGTACTTGATTCTGAATCTTATGAGATTAGAATGTTTAATGGTTACTTGAGTATTTTCAAAAGTAACTTCTTGATTTTATCTACTCCCAAAATTAATGGGATTTATGTGTTGAATACCTTGTTTATGCTAGATCTTTTAATGTTGTATCTGATATGAATAAAACTGTTTTATGGTATAAAAGATTAGGACACTTAGGTGAAAAAGGCCTTAAGTTACTTGAAAACAAAGGTATTTTTGGTAATGATGTGCTGCATAAACTTGATTTCTGTGAGAAATGTGTGTTAGGAAAACAGAAAAGAAATTCTTTTGGTAAGGGTATTCACAAATCTAATGATATTTTTGAATATTTACATTCTGATTTATGGGGTTCTGCTCCTGTTAGTTCTGTTTCAGGTTATAGGTATTTTCTTCTTATTGTAGATGACTTCTCTAGGAAAACCTGAGTTCATTTGTTGAAAACCAAGGATGCTACTGTGTCTGTTTTTAAAAACTGGATTGCCTTAGTCCAAATTTTGAAAGAAAGAAGGTAAAAAAAATTAGGACAGATAATGGTTTAGAGTTTTGCAACCAAGATTTTGATTCTTTCTATAGGAACCTAGGAATTCTTAGACACGGGACTGTTGCATACATTCCACAGCAAAATGGGGTTGCTGAAAGGATGAATAGAACTCTCTTAGAAAGAACTAGGTGTCTTCTACTTGATTCTAATTTGCCTAAAATTTTTTGGGGAGAAGCTGTTAAAACTGCTTCTTATTTAATCAATCTTTCTCCCTGCAGTGCTATTAATTTCAATATACTTGATCAGATTTGGAATAATTTTCTTCCAGATTTTTCAAAATTGAAAATCTTTGGGTGTGCAGCCTACTCACACCAAACTGAAACTAAACTTGACTCCAGATCTCTGAAATGTGTGTTTTTAGGTTATGGAGAAGGGGTCAAGGGCTACAGACTTTGGGTTAGGGAGCAGGGAGGTTACAGAGTTATTTTAAGTAGATCTGTTATTTTTAATGAAACTGTTTTTCCTTGTAAGGATGAAAAATTAGATGACCTTGTTAATGATAAAGATTTCCTTACCACTGAGCTGAGTGCAGACCATTTAGGTGATGAAAATGGCCTGCCCCATACTCAGTTTTAGGTGGAGCAACCCCCACAGTCTCCTAATCTCAATACTGAACCTGAACCTGAACTGACTGAGACTTCACCATTACCTAGTAACATTCCTGAAACTGAAATAGATTTAGAAAATTATCAATTAGCTAGAGATAGACCTAGAAGAGAGATAAGACCTCCTCCTAAGTTTCAGGATCCTGATTTTGTGTCTGCATTTACTTACTATGATCATCTTGTTTTTAAACCTGAATCATTTGAAGAAGCTGTTTCTTCAAAAGAATCAAATTTATGGCTTACTGTCATGCAAGAAGAGATGGATTCTCTTCTGAAAAATGGCACCTGGATTTTGGTTAATAGACTTTATAATAAAAAGATTATTAACTGCAAATGGATTTTTAAAATAAAGGAAAGTAAGTCAATAGATGTTAAACCTAGGTACAAGGGTAGGCTTGTGGCTAAAGGTTTTTCTCAAAATGAAGGAATATATTACAATGAAATATTTTCTCCTGTGGTTGAATACACTTCTATCAGAATACTGTTTTCTCTTGTTGCACATTTTAATTTGGAACTTGAACAAATGGATGTTAAAACTACTTTTCTTTATGGCTCTTTAGATGAAACAATCTATATGAATCAGCCTAAAGGTTTTGAAAAAGGTGGAAAATCTGATTTACTTTGTCGATTGAAAAAATCTCTTTATGGCTTGAAACAAGCCCGTAGGCAGTGGTATAAAAGGTTTGACTCTTATATCCAAAGCCTCAATTTCAAAAAGAGCCAATATGATTCTTGCTTTTATTTCAAGTTTGATAATTCTGACTTTATGTATTTGTTACTATATGTTGATGATATGTTGATTGCTGGACCTAATATGCATGAGATTAACCTGCTGAAAAACAAACTGCATTCTGAATTTGAAATGAAAGACTTAGGACATGCTAAAAGGATTTTAGGTATGGACATATTTAGAGATAAACAATTTGGAAATCTATTTTTAAACCAAAAGCATTATATTGAAAAAGTTTTAACCAGATTTAATTTGATTGATTCTAAACCTGTGTCCCTGCTTTTGCCTGCTCATTTTAAATTGTCTTCTGATCACTGTCCTAAAACTACAGAAGAAGAACTTAGGATGAAAAATGTACCATATTCCAATGCTATAGGATCTGTTATGTATCTTATGCTGTGTACTAGACCTGATATTGCTTTTGCTGTCAGTGTTCTTAGTAGGTTTATGAGTAATCCTGGTGAGTTACACTGGGAAGCTGTAAAATCACTTTTAAAGTATCTCAAAGGCACTGCAAATCTGAGTTTAGCATTTTCTAGAACCAAAAATGATTTTAAATTAAATGATTATGTAGACTCGGACTTTGCAGGTAATATAGATAACAGGAAGTCTACTTCTGCATATTTCTTTACTTTAAATGGTACATGCATTAGCTGGAAATCACAATTACAGAAACTTGTGGCATTTTCCTCAACTGAGGCAGAATATATTGCTGCCACTGATGCTGTAAAAGAATGTATCTGGCTAAAAGGTTTGCTATCTGAAATCTCCTGTATAGATAATTCTGCTATTGAACTTAGTACATATAGCTTAAGTGCTTTACACTTGTGTAAGAATCCTGTTTTTCATAATAGGTCTAAACACATTGATATTAAATCTCACTTCATTAGGGATATAATTGAAAAGGGTGTTATTAAACTTGTTAAAATTCCAACTCAGTTGAATCCTGCAGATGCAGGAACTAAAATAATACCTATAAATAAATTTAAAGATGCTTTGATTTCTCTTAATTTGTTAGAATTTTGATACTGCTTTGAATTCTTATACTTGTAGGTGTGCTGATCCAAATTGAGGTGGAGTATGTAGATTCATTTTGGACAGCCCATTTTCTCAGCCCAAATTGTTCAGCCAAAGTTACCTGCATTTCTGTGTTTTGGACCTGAGCAAATAGTAGTCCAATATTCTGAAGCCGGAGCCCAAGCATTATAACCCGGTTTAGGCCCATATCTCTTACACCGCCTTATCTCACACCATTGGATCACTTTGGCCTAATCTGCACCGTGCACTTGGTGATAAAGGTGGAAGAGACGCTTTACTTTCATTTTTGGTTCTGATCCAGACTCTTCTCTTCGTCTGGCTATCTCATCTTCGTCTCTTCTTCTTCCAGAAAACTCTCATATTTTCTCTGATTTCTCGCATATTACTTAGTGGTTTTCTACTGATTCTTTGTGTAAAATCAGTATTAATTTGTGGTTTATATACAGATTGTAATTCTGTGTATTATTCTTTGTGGTTTTGCGAGTTTTTTTGAGATTTCTGATTTCTTTTGTATAGAGACGTGAATCTGTATATTTTGGTGTTTCATATCTTTGTAATATGATGATTAATAAAAGTTTTTGAAGTTTTATTTGAGAAATTGTTTCTTGTACGCTTTGTGGTTGTTTTTGGGACTTGATCTCTTTACATATGAGTTTAATTTTACATATTTTTTCGGTTGTCAAGGTCAAGTGAGCTGACATAAAAGTAATATATTTCAAGTGGGTCACTTCTTCTAAAGACTAAAGAGGCTGCTGCAAGAGTTGCAGCAGTTTTAGTGGCAACCTCAGTACCTGGGGTGTTTTTGTCTATCTTAAACACACTTCCCTGCATACAACTCCCTCCATATCTACAGCCAACAACAAAATTTGAAAACTATAATTTTAATTAATGAAATTGAAAAAATATTTTTAGTAAGAAGCAAGTCTATATGGCCAGATTCAAATTATCATCAACATACTTAATTTGCCACATCAATATTAATTAAATTTTAATCTAAGAAGAACATAAAAGGAACAAAAAATCGTTTTTTGAAATACCTTTTAAATTTTTTTGGCAGCAGGATCGTCATCGTCGTTTTGCTTCTCTAGAAATTTCGCCTGGCTATCACGTGCCTCCTTATCCTTTTCTGATGAAATAACAACGAATTCGAGCTCCACCTTTCAGTTCTTGTAACCATGATCTTACCAGTCCTGAAAATGATTCCCAATCTCCCAGAAACATACCTGTCAAACATAAATTAAGGTCAACATTATCAAATTTCACTCACAATCACACAAACTTGCGACAATAAGCGTACCACTACCCACAGGAGAGCACGTCAGAGGTGCAGGGGGAGACACCGACAACGAAGGAGTGGTTACAGATTCTGGGGATGGGCCTAGAGCTTCAAACGCGGACGCAGGAGAGGGAGATGTATCCGGTGCAGGGGCGTCGATGACGAAGAAGACAGAATCGATGCTAGGGTGGGGTTTCGAGTGAACACAGAAGCGGCGCTAGGGTTTCGATAGAGATGAATGGATAAATCTGAAGTATCTATGGTCTAATTGTATGTTTTATGCAGAACAGAAAAAGACGTCATTTCTTTTTGGGCGGGATTCCTTGGGCGGGAAAAATCGGACAGACCCTCCTACTTTTATATATTAAATAGATTTCTTGTCAAAAGCTTTTATAAAAGAACCTTAATACAACCTTTCGTGATTAGATCTATTGAAAATAGACTTTAGGTTTTGTAAAAACTTTTCAGATCTACATAGATCGAACTAGGATTGATTGTGAAAATTAATTTTCCACACTCGAATGACCAACAAAGGTCTAAAGATAGCTAACAGAGGATCTGATACCACTGTTATACAGTTCTATAAAAAACCAAATACAGAACTTCAGATCTAAACAAGATCATACAACCAAAACACAAATCTCAACCTTAGCAACAAGATATCAAAGATTGGCCTCAGAAGATTGTACCATTTAGTATCACAGTGACTATACACTCTGACCACAAGAATGAATAAAAAAAATCTAGCCTCTACAATTAGATTTATACCCTCAGCCCGTTGATCTTAGATCAGGACCAATGGTCCAGAGCAATCGGGTCAAGTCGGTTTTGGGTTCGGGTCATTAGGCCACATGTGAGTTATTAGGCAATAGATACCTTAACCGACCGGACCACAAGAGGCCCATTTATCATCATAGTTCAGAAGCAATTATTGGATCACACTATTTTTGGCATCATAGCCCAACATAAAATGTGACGACCCGAATTCTCTTCCATTCGAGTGCCACTAAAAGTGACTCATATCATATTATCGAGACTTAAATAGTAATGTAAAATTATTCAAAAGAATAATTAGAATCCCATAATTTTATTTGTGAATAAAAATAGAACATAATTTTCTTACATAAAGTTCAACATAATTATCTCATCAATCTTAACCACTTTTGCCACTTCCATGTTGACCGCCTCGAACCTTCAATTATCTGAAAATGGTAAATATCGTGGAGTGAGATTTATAAAATCCCAGTAAGTATACCAAGCATAAATTTTCTTTTGAAAGCATATATATGAATCATTTTCATCATAACATAGGATAGGATTGAAATATTCATAAACATAGGGAGACACAAGAATTTTACCGAACTTAAATGGCAAGAATTCTTATGTGTAGCGCTACTAAACTCCGGTCCCCTTAGCATAATCATAAACATATCATATGGAACCCATAACAATCTTGTGAGATTGATTTCATAGCAATGATCCAAACATTTTCATAAAAACATAAGATATACTTACTTGTCATAAAAACATACTTACTTTTCATAAAAACATAAGGTGTATTTACCTTTCATAAAAACATACTTACTTTTCATAAAAACATAAGATATACTTACTTGTCATAAAAACATACTTACTTTTCATAAAAATATAAGATATACTTACTTATCATAAAAACATACTTACTTTTCATAAAAACTTAAAATATATTTACATTTCATAACAACATACTTAATTTTCATAAAAACATAAGATATACTTACTTGTCATAAAAACATACTTACTTTTCATAAAAACATAAGGTGTATTTACCTTTCATAAAAACATACTTACTTTTCATAAAAACATAAGATATACTTACTTGTCATAAAAACATACTTACTTTTCATAAAAACATAAGGTGTATTTACTTTTCATAAAAACATACTTACTTTTCATAAAAACATAAGATATACTTACTTGTCATAAAAACATACTTACTTTTCATAAAAATATAAGATATACTTACTTATCATAAAAACATACTTACTTTTCATAAAAACTTAAAATATATTTACATTTCATAACAACATACTTAATTTTCATAAAAACATAAGATATACTTACTTGTCATAAAAACATACTTACTTTTCATAAAAACATAAGATATACTTACTTATCATAAAAACATACTTACTTTTCATAAAAACTTAAAATATATTTACATTTCATAACAACATACTTAATTTTCATAAAAACATAAGATATACTTACTTGTCATAAAAACATACTTACTTTTCATAAAAACATAAGGTGTATTTACCTTTCATAAAAACATACTTACTTTTCATAAAAACATAAGATATACTTACCTTTTAAAAGATTAAAATGAAGTGTAGTAGTAAATGGACCAAAACTTTCTTGACCACCTTGAATTTCTCTTACTTGTGGATTTTGTCAAGAGGTTGGAAATAAGTGTATATGTGTAGAGTTGTGTGTAAAAGAGATGGGTTTAAATAGATGTATAAAGTTGGCATATTGTAAACATAATCATTCAATTCTATTAATTTTAACACATCATTTTCTAAAAGTAAATCATCATTCATATACTTTTCCATATTTATACAAATAATATGCTCTTCATGATTATATATAATGGAGCCTATCAATCATTCATATATTTTTCCATATTTATACAAATATTATGCTCTTCATGATTATATATAATGGAGTATATAAATCATTCATATACTTTTCCATTTTTTATACAAATATTATGCTCTTCATGATTACATATAATGGAGTCTTATCAATCATTCATATACTTTTCCATATTTATACAAATATTATGCTCTTCATGATTATATATAATGGAGTATATAAATCATTCATATACTTTTCCATATTTATACAAATATTATGCTCTTCATGATTATATATAATGGAGTATATAAATCATTCATATACTTTTCCATATTTATACAAATATTATGCTCTTCATGATTATATATAATGGAATATATAAATCATTCATATACTTTTCCATTTTTTATACAAATATTATGCTCTTCATGATTACATATAATGGAACCTCTCATGCTTGCATATATTTTCTTAATTTAAATAATAAAAGAAATTTTTTTGTATAAATAAATATTGGGATAACATTGAATTAAGTACTTAGACTTAATATACTTTAAATCAAGAGAATGGAGATATTTTTAGAAATTCGGAATTTAATTTAAAATCGAACGATCTCGATTATTTCTTGACTTGGCTATACGAATATGTCGTGGCGTTAACTTAATAAAAATGGGTGAAATAGTAGCGACACGATTTTCTATTAAAATAATTATTAATCGCGTAAAAATTCTTGGTCGCTACAAACTTACCCCCTTAAAATAATTTCGTCCTCGAAATTAATCTTACTTGATCTTATGATTTCTGAACACTTAATCAGAATCTCTTCTTCTTCTTCTTCTTATGTAGCATCATCGCTACCATATTTAACCCAACCATATTTAACCCACTGGACTTTGACTAAATGCATCAATTTGTTTTCTTAAGACATGGACTTTTCTATCAATAATAGACATATGTCTACTCATAAATTCTTCTGAATCAAAATGAAAATTCCCAATCGTATGTGATATTTCATCATATCTTGTAGTATTCATGTAACTTGTCATTTATCATCATATCATGTGACCTCAGATATTAGTATATATCTCTAAAATTTCAACAAATCTTTACTGATATATCATATCATAATAATTTTTCCTTTCTTCTTATCATCGAATATTCTCAAAATAATCAAAACAATTCCCTGAATAATCTCTCTATGTAATATACCCAATAACATATCAACATAATATCATCAACTTATCTTTCCAATATTTGTAACCCAAAATTCAGTAAACAAATATCTCCCAAACTAAGATTCTTTACTTAAATATCACCACATTTCCTGCAAAGTATTTCTTTCACTTGTATATACGTATGAATTCTGATTCAATACGGTCCTTATTTCTCTTTCACGTATTCCCGTATTATTTCTATACCTTGATTATTATATCAGAATATCAGTACCCAAAATCCAAGAAAAATATTTCATATCTCAAATCTTATCATCCATGAACGCATAACTTGTATGCTATATGGTTCTGATGCCTTTATAGCCCTACCCGGAGGTTTTGGTACCTTAGAAGAAATCTTTAACATTACCTCGTGGGCTCAACTAGATCTCCATACTAAGCCTATTGGGCTTCTGAATGTTAACAATTTCTTTGATGGTTTGTTAACCTTTCTTGATTATGCTGTGGAACAGGGATTCATCTCTCCATTTTCCAGAAGGCTCCTTATTTCTGTTCCTACTATTGATGAACTACTGGATAAGCTGCAGTCATATATCTCAATACAAGATCCAGCAGGGGTTAAGATAGATTGGTCGCAAGGAAGGGGAATCAAGCGAAAATGGAGTCCGGTTAATGTAAACTTAACTTTATGAATCTTAGAATAGGTGGGGGTAGAGTACGGAGTATTCTTACTCTCGAGACACCCCTCTAATTTCCTAGGATTTCCTTAATGTTTAAATCTTGTGTGTACCTCAAAGGTTCCAGGTGGTAGATTACGGAGTATTCTTACTCTCGAAACACACCTCTTTGAAGGTTTCTTTATTTCCTCAAAAGGTCAGAGGTGGTAGGATACGGCTACTCCGGAAACACATCTCTCAATTTGAGGAATTTCCCATGTTGCTTTCTTTTGCTTTTGCGTGTTTCATGTATTTCTTTCCAATGTGACTCTTGTGTGTTCTCCTTACGAGAAAATAATAAATATCTCTGTTATCATCTACTAAATCTCGTTTGTGATGTAAATGAATTTGCATGTCTAACCTCAATTCTCTTAGTGATTGCATACCATACTATGCTCTTAATTCCAAACGATAAAATTCTAAGCAGAGTTTCCTTTGAAATTTGGACTTATTCAAACCGTAAGCATACTTCATAACTCACAATAATAAATAATTCCACATTTGATCACAACGATCTAAAAATATTGAAAACGATTCCAACACTTCAATATCATCAAAAAAAATATTCCAGAAAATCAATTCATAATTCCTCAACATAGAAATTTCAAATCATAGTCGTCAATATCACAATATCACTTCCTTCAATACCTTAATTGGCTCAAAAGATTACTCATACTTATATTTATAAGTCATAAATCATATTCCCAAAATTTAATCACAAGGCCAAAGTTCATAATAAACTTCTCTTCAATATAGAGGCATAATTCACTTACTCAACATAATAGCCATTACTTAATTCCCAATAACCAAATCTTTAAATCTCTAACTTCATAATGCTTCTCATAAAAGTCTCATTAAAATCATATCACTTATAATCTTAACATCTCATAAAACTTCATAAAATTGGCTCGCTATTTCTCATTAAATCTAAATGATAGATAATCTGAACATATTTCTAATCATTTCTATTGACTTCTTATACTTAGTGCCATGTCTAAAATCAATTATGCAAAGTCCATTTAAGGTTCATCATTTCTAAACTCGAGGACAACAATTATTTTGAAAATCATTCTTAAGTCATATTATTCCCATTATGCTCAACACCCGTTCTCTTTCTTTCTTTTCTTTCTGAATTTTTTTTTTTTTTTTTTTTTTTTTTTTTCAGAATTGAAACTTGAAGAGTGGTACCAATAATCATCCACAGTTTTTCCTTGCTTTTAAGCAAAGGTAGTGATAAAGGGATAAATTATTGAACCGAAAATTGAAACTTGAAGAGGAAGTACTAATAACCATCCACAGTTTTTTTCCCTTGTTTTTACACAAAGGTAGTGATAAAGGGATAAATTATTGTACGAATTCATTATCAATTTTGTTTGTTTAATATATTATTCCATATATTTTGGGCAAAAGTTACAACCCAACTTAATTTCTAATTGAGTCAATCTTACTAAGCTTAATATGCACCAAAATTCATATAAATATCCTCTATGTCTCATGATTCTACATTGAAAAGAATAAAAAAAATTGAGTCTTCTATCAATTTATATCATACTTGACATGTATATTATGTGTAACACATAAAGATTCATAACATATAAAGATTTCATACTTAACATGTCTTAATAAAATCGTAAATGACTTGCAAAGCATATAACATACCTGGTTCGAGGAGTCAATACATGGAGAGTGACATAGTAGAGTGATGAGTTAAAATATTTCATATAATCTTATTTTCCTTTAATCAACAATAATTTAATGTGGTTGTATCCAAATCAACATTTTCTTGAATCATAATTCCTAATTAATCACAGTCTTCAAAACAAATCCAATATCGATATAGTAATTATCTCCCCATCAATAATTAATAACTTAACCCAAATAAAATTTATCGTCAAATCTTATTTTTCCTTTAGTCCCCGAACTTCTAGAAATTTATCAAAGACATCAATATAAACATCATATCACTAACTAATTATATTCCATAAAATTTTCAGGACATTACAAACTCCCTTGCTTAAAATGAATTTTGTCCTTGAAATTCGCACATCAAATTTCATCATGCTTTTCAAAATCATAACCATACTTGACATGTGAAAATTCAATTTTTTTTTATAATGAATAGTGATTTCGTTCACTGTTCATCATGAATAGCACGTCGTTTTACTGTTCACGTGAATAGTGATTTTTTTTTTTTTTTTTTAAAGAAATAAAATTTCAAAAAAATCTACAGAATCGTTTTTAAAACTCTTTTCTCTGATACCAACTGTGACGACCCGAATTCTCTTCCATTCGAGTGCCACTAAAAGTGACTCATATCATATTATCGAGACTTAAATAGTAATGTAAAATTATTCAAAAGAATAATTAGAATCCCATAATTTTATTTGTGAATAAAAATAGAACATAATTTTCTTACATAAAGTTCAACATAATTATCTCATCAATCTTAACCACTTTTGCCACTTCCATGTTGACCGCCTCGAACCTTCAATTATCTGAAAATGGTAAATATCGTGGAGTGAGATTTATAAAATCCCAGTAAGTATACCAAGCATAAATTTTCTTTTGAAAGCATATATATGAATCATTTTCATCATAACATAGGATAGGATTGAAATATTCATAAACATAGGGAGACACAAGAATTTTACCGAACTTAAATGGCAAGAATTCTTATGTGTAGCGCTACTAAACTCCGGTCCCCTTAGCATAATCATAAACATATCATATGGAACCCATAACAATCTTGTGAGATTGATTTCATAGCAATGATCCAAACATTTTCATAAAAACATAAGATATACTTACTTGTCATAAAAACATACTTACTTTTCATAAAAACATAAGGTGTATTTACCTTTCATAAAAACATACTTACTTTTCATAAAAACATAAGATATACTTACTTGTCATAAAAACATACTTACTTTTCATAAAAATATAAGATATACTTACTTATCATAAAAACATACTTACTTTTCATAAAAACTTAAAATATATTTACATTTCATAACAACATACTTAATTTTCATAAAAACATAAGATATACTTACTTGTCATAAAAACATACTTACTTTTCATAAAAACATAAGGTGTATTTACCTTTCATAAAAACATACTTACTTTTCATAAAAACATAAGATATACTTACTTGTCATAAAAACATACTTACTTTTCATAAAAACATAAGGTGTATTTACTTTTCATAAAAACATACTTACTTTTCATAAAAACATAAGATATACTTACTTGTCATAAAAACATACTTACTTTTCATAAAAATATAAGATATACTTACTTATCATAAAAACATACTTACTTTTCATAAAAACTTAAAATATATTTACATTTCATAACAACATACTTAATTTTCATAAAAACATAAGATATACTTACTTGTCATAAAAACATACTTACTTTTCATAAAAACATAAGATATACTTACTTATCATAAAAACATACTTACTTTTCATAAAAACTTAAAATATATTTACATTTCATAACAACATACTTAATTTTCATAAAAACATAAGATATACTTACTTGTCATAAAAACATACTTACTTTTCATAAAAACATAAGGTGTATTTACCTTTCATAAAAACATACTTACTTTTCATAAAAACATAAGATATACTTACCTTTTAAAAGATTAAAATGAAGTGTAGTAGTAAATGGACCAAAACTTTCTTGACCACCTTGAATTTCTCTTACTTGTGGATTTTGTCAAGAGGTTGGAAATAAGTGTATATGTGTAGAGTTGTGTGTAAAAGAGATGGGTTTAAATAGATGTATAAAGTTGGCATATTGTAAACATAATCATTCAATTCTATTAATTTTAACACATCATTTTCTAAAAGTAAATCATCATTCATATACTTTTCCATATTTATACAAATAATATGCTCTTCATGATTATATATAATGGAGCCTATCAATCATTCATATATTTTTCCATATTTATACAAATATTATGCTCTTCATGATTATATATAATGGAGTATATAAATCATTCATATACTTTTTCATTTTTTATACAAATATTATGCTCTTCATGATTACATATAATGGAGTCTTATCAATCATTCATATACTTTTCCATATTTATACAAATATTATGCTCTTCATGATTATATATAATGGAGTATATAAATCATTCATATACTTTTCCATATTTATACAAATATTATGCTCTTCATGATTATATATAATGGAGTATATAAATCATTCATATACTTTTCCATATTTATACAAATATTATGCTCTTCATGATTATATATAATGGAATATATAAATCATTCATATACTTTTCCATTTTTTATACAAATATTATGCTCTTCATGATTACATATAATGGAACCTCTCATGCTTGCATATATTTTCTTAATTTAAATAATAAAAGAAATTTTTTTGTATAAATAAATATTGGGATAACATTGAATTAAGTACTTAGACTTAATATACTTTAAATCAAGAGAATGGAGATATTTTTAGAAATTCGGAATTTAATTTAAAATCGAACGATCTCGATTATTTCTTGACTTGGCTATACGAATATGTCGTGGCGTTAACTTAATAAAAATGGGTGAAATAGTAGCGACACGATTTTCTATTAAAATAATTATTAATCGCGTAAAAATTCTTGGTCGCTACATAAAAGATCCTAAATATCTGGTTTCTCTTCAACTAAACATCGGAGTAAATTATCTAAACTACGGTTAACAACCCTTGTTCAACTACTATCCCTTTGCGGACGAAAATAAGATGAATACTTTAGGGTCATATCGAACATTTTCCACGTGATGTATTTTTGTAAAATGTAAATTTACAGAGTATCTTATACACATGGTTGTATTTTGTAAATTTACCAAAAATTAATGTAGATGGACAAAAGGCCTTAGAATGAAATTAAGTTCACAAGGGGCATTTTAGATACTTTTCAATTTATAAAAATTATAAATTAAAAAATAAATAGCTGGTTACAACAAAATTGACAAGATATCTTTGTAATTGTTGAGATATATTTTAGAAAAGTCTTTGTAGTTTACGAGGTACGTATTGAGTATGATTATAATGGGAATGATAAGGTGCACGTCCGACGTGCACCTTATTGTGTACGTCCAAACAGAAAAATCATGCACCCCACCCCCTATGGGGGGCAGTGCACGTCTCATGATTCAAACCCCTTTAGATTCTCTATACAATGATATTGCGAACGTGTACGTCTAGATAGAATAATCACGCCCCCACCCCCTATGGGCGGCAGTGAGCTGTCGGTGCACGCCTCATGATTCCAATCCCTTTAGATTCTCTATACAAGGATCTTGTCGTACCTTATTTGTCCTAATCCTTAATTGTCAAGAACAACTCACATGAATGACATGACCTTTATACAAATCAATAGTGTTTTGGTAACATGTTTGGTTTATAAACTAATTTATTTATATTTTTAAGGTAAAAAATAGTTGTTAAAAATTGAAGAGTGAAAATGTGTGTGATTAAAAGTGGTTTGTGTAATTGTATAGTTTATTAACAATTAAAATTTATAAGAACAAATCTACTTTATAAGTACTTTATGTTGGGATATTTGACCCAAATTAAGAATGGGAATATCTTGGACAATTGATTTTCTTGTTAAAGTGGTTAACTTGGAGACCAAGTTAAGGGTGAAAAGAAAAGGAAGATAATCTTTTTGGCATGAATATCTTTCCTTATTCTGATTATTCTACTTCAACAAGGAAACAACTTGGGGCACAAATAATACACGTTTTTTGGTATGTTTACTTATAAATATGTGTATTGAGGAGTCAATTAATTGCACATTGACTAGAGAGTATTGTGAGGAAAAATGTAGTCTAGCATCTTAGTTTTTCTTGGGTTCTTTGTGGGTTGTACAAAGAAATAGAAATTGGTAGATGTGATAAAGTTTGGTTATTTTTCCTATAATACTTGGGGGTTTGGTGAGTGAAAATTATATATAATTGTAACAATTTATTATATAGTGAAAAGCTTTGGCGGTCCGTGGACGTAGGCAAGTTGCCGAACCACGTAAATTTCTGTGTTCGTATTTTATTTTCTGGTTTGCTCAATTATTTATTGAACATCAAAATTCCTGTGGGGTTAATTAGAGAGGGAATTTGTGTTTGAAGATTTTTTGGAGCAAAAGAAAATATGTTTGGAAAGTACAACGTGGAAAAATTTGACTGGAAGATCAATTTTGGCTTGTAGTAAGTACAAGTCATGGATGTATTGATTCAGTTGGGACTGCAGAAAGCTTTGAAGGAAAACCAACCCCGAGTTCTGATAAAGAAACTGAATCTAGCACGAGAGATGAAGATTGGGAAGATTTGGATTTGAAGGCTGCTGGCATGTTACAACTTTGTTTGTCCAAAAAATGTTCTTACAAATATTTATGGGATATTTGCTGTGAAGAACTGTGGGAAAAACTGGAAGAGTTGTATCAGATGAAGTGCTTGTCAAACAACTTGTACCTGAAGGAGCGGTTTCATTATTTGTGAATGAATGCAGGTATGAAAATCTTAGACCATCTTAGTGTTCTCAATGAGATTGTTTCTGTACTGGAATCTATTGGAGTTAAGATTGATGATGAGGATAATGTTCATCTGGTCTCTTCTATCTACGTTTGAGTACATCATGCTGATTTTGATGTACGAGAAGGAAACGGTGAAATTTTTAAAAGTTAAGTTGATTAGGTTGAAGTGACAGTTCATCTGAAAAGCTTTGCTTGTTACTGAAAAGTGGAAGAGAGGTAACTCCATGAAGAAGAAGGTAATGTGTTGGAACTGTGGTAAATCTAGTCATGTGAGAAGAAATTGTCCAAAAGGTGGAGCAGAGTCGGCTAACTGCTTGGAGGTGGACAATGCGACTCTCCTGGTGGAGGGTGTTGGTGATGTACTTTAGTAAGATGAGACTTCCTTATGTCATGATATCAGTTGCCATGATAGAGGATGTGTTCTTACTGGTAGGTACATGTGTTTGCACACGGGCATTGGTTTGGCGTTAATGCAAGGTGTGTGATGAATTTGATGTCGATGGCTGATGAGCTCCCAGGGAAAGCCAAACATGGGAGTTGCACCATAATTTTTCAGCAATGTTTATTTTGACATGAGCCGATGAAAAGTTTAGAGTTCGTTGATAATTCTGAGTGCTGGTTATACTCATATGGTGGAGTATGAGATCGTCAAAGTGTTAAATGCTTGCCTGTTTACCCAATGATTGAATTTGAATTTTTTGGCTTTGATGAATTTGTGTCAAGGTGGAGATTGTTGGGATATTTGACCCAAATTAAGAATGAAAATATTTTGGACAATTGATTTTCTTGTTAAAGTGGTTAACTTGGAGACTAAGTTAAGGGTGAAAAGAAAAGGAAGATAATCTTTTTGGCATGAATATCTTTTCTTATTCTGATTATTCTACTTCAAAAAGGAAACAACTTGGGGCACAAGTAATACACGTTTTTTGGTATGTTTATTTATAAATATGTGTATTGAGGAACCAATTAATTGCACATTAACTAAAGAGTATTGTGAGGAAAAATGTAGTCTAACATCTTAGTTTTTCTTGGGTTCTTTGTGGGTTGTACAAAGAAATAGAAATTGGTAGATGTGGTAAAGTTTTGTTATTTTTCCTATAATACTTGGGGGGTTTGGTGAGTGAAAATTCTATATAATTGTAACAATTTATTATATAGTGAAAAACTTTGGCGGTCCGTGGACGTAGGCAAGTTGTCGAACCACGTAAATTTCTGTGTTAGTATTTTATTTTCTGGTTTGCTCAATTATTTCTTGAACATCAAAATTCCTGTGGAATTAATTAGAGAGGGAATTTGTGTGTAATTTCTAACATTTTATTCCGTTGGTTGTAAATTTAACAAGTTTCATGTTGTTAGAACTTGGATGATAGAGAGTTAATTATGTTAAAAATAACACTTATTTTATTATCAATAAAATTTTGTATTTATCAATCAATGCAAAAATGTTATGTAGCATTAGGCGATTAGCACTTCTCCAGGCGATATTGACTTCACTCATTAATTGTCCAATAAAGTTGTGACGCATGGAGATGTGGTGTTCATTGAATAATTGTCCCATGAAGTTGTTCGATAAAGTTTGGTTAATACCTCCCTCACATATAGAGGGGGTGAGGACCGTGAGGTCCACCCTTTGTTGAAAAAAATTCAATTTTTTCTTCTCAAATTAATCAATCGTAGCGGAAACAAAAAAACGCAAATAACTGGACAAAAGAAAAAATAAAAATTTTAACATAACTCAATTGATCGTCGATAATCACGAGAGAATAACATTTTTTATTGATAAGAAAAATAAACCACTCTTTACAATTTTTCTCACCATCACAAACTTCTTCATACACAAATAAAAAACAACAAACACGTTTTCTTTCTTTTCTACTATCCTCAAATCTTCTCTCAAATGCACACAGCAGCACCCCACCTTCTCTTTCTTTTTTTCTGTCTAACCGTGCTGGCTGCCCTATCTTTTCTAACCCCCTCAGTCCCAAAAAGATAATCTTAAATACTATTTTTATCTATCCCAAAAAGATAGTCTTGTTTCCATATTGAGCATGTATTAAAATTTTTCATTTTCACATATACTCTTATTTAATGTATTTTTTTACAATACACACCAACTACTTAACTATTGTATTTTCAAATTTTTTGTAGGAAACGAAGCGAATCCACTTAAAACAATAAATAAATGATAAAGTGTATAAATGAAAAATATCGATAAAATTTAATACCCTAACTATACCAACAGCCATTTCTTAATCCATGTGAAAATAACCGTATGACTATCTTTTTGGGACGGAGAGAGTATAATTCTTCTCTCTTTTTAGCTTTTGATCACACACGCGCACATATATATAAAAAAAAAATAATGCCAAAAACTTACTGATTATAATTGAACTCTCTTAATTATTTTTCAAATATAATTATACTAATAATATTTTTTCCTTTTTTAATTAGTATTATATATATATATATATATATATATATATATATATATAAAGAAAATACTCCTAATTTAATTTGATAACTTTTTCTTTTCTAGTCAAACATGGATTCTTTATTTCAAATTTTTTTATTCAAACCCTACAATCTCCACCTTGATTCAAAATTTTAATAAGCATGAATTGTATTCAAATATTCATTAAACATCACCTTTCGTTTTGACATATTTGAACTACATTCTTTAACCTTCTTGTCATTAGCCACAGATTATGTCTTAGTTACTTCACAAACTTTAGCACTAGTAGAAGGCTCCTATTGGTGCGACTTCAATCTGGCAGCTCCACCTAAAGCTGTCTTCCCTATTAGTAGGGATGACAATAATACCCACGTACCCAAAACCCGATTGATACCCGACACAAATGGGCAGAAATTACCCTACCCAATGAGTTGTGGGTAGAGTATGGGTATTGTAGAAAAATTCATAGTCAACCCATATACCCATTAATTTTTTTCAAAAAATTATTGTATTTAAATTTTAATAGTATATAATTTTGGACAAGTAGACTATTTGATATTTGCTTGTTTTTGGACAATTGGAGTCTATTTATATTTGGATAATGGATGTTGTTATATTTTTACTTCATTATCAATGCCAAAAAAATAAAAATAAAAAAGTTATTAAAATTAAAATACGTAACGGGTTTTAAATGGGTATAAAAGTATATCCGCACCTTACCTGCATCCGACCCGCAACTCTTAAGTGGGTATATGGGTAGGGTATGGGTATTATAAATCTCTAGTAGGTAGGGTATGTGTTTTCCAAATCCGCCCCATACCCTACCCATTGTCATCTCTACCTATTAGCTTGTACAAATTACAAAGTTTTTTACCTCTAATTATTGGCACATATTTTTTCTTCATAACCATCACATCAACTCTAGCAGAATATCATAACCCAACGTGTCCAATTCACCCAACGATATTAAATTTCGATTCAATCTTGGGACATGCAAAACACCTATTCTTTTTTTCACCACTTCATCAAACATCTTCACATTCACAATATCTGAACCCTTAACTTCTAATTTTTTATTATCAGCCACAAAAACATGATGCTCATCACATGACTTGTAATTCTCAAACCAATCTCCATTGAACACATGTAAAAGCATCCAGAATCCAAAAACAATCACTAACTGTCTCATCATTAGCAACATATAAAACATCATCAGCGCCATAATTTTCTTCCACCACATTTGTGGAATCTGAATTCTCTGAAACTTCTTTACATTTCCTCTTCGATTCCAGATGTGTTGTCGATTCCTCACAATCTCTTCTAATTCTAACATGACCCTTCTGATGACAGTAATAACATTCCACGTCTTTCCTTAAACGAGATTAAGAATGATCTCTCTGGCCATAATTTCTTCTTTGCGATTCACATCTACCATACCTATTATCAGAATTAGTCAATAGAACCCGATCACCATTCACATTTCCATTTTGTTTCTTCATGTTGGCTGCTCTAACAAAGCAGTCGAAACCTCTTTCACTGTCAAAGTAGATTTACCAACTAACAACGTGGTCACTAACGTCTCATATGATTCGAGTAAGGAAGACAATAAAATAATAGCCTTATCTTCGACCTCAAATTTCACATCCACATTCAACAACTCAGTCACACACTTGTTAAACTTATTCAAGTGGTTGTTAGAAAATTTTATTACAGATAATAATTATCTATGATCCAAAATAAATCATCATACTGAATTATCAAGAATTAAATAACTGAAGCGGAAGCGTACCTTAATCAAACGTGATTCACGATGAACGATTACGGTGTTTGGATCTTCTAAATCGATACGTAGTCCTTATTTTCTCTCTGATGATGGGATGTCAGACAAGATGAACAGTACGTAGGATTCAGGGACCATAACCGACTTTATAAACTGAATTGCCAATTAACCTAATCCGGCCCATCATGAATTAGGTAATGGCCTGGTATCTACACATAAAAGCCCATACATTTAATTAGATGCATTAAAGCCCGATATTTATTAAATCCTTATTAGATCACTTTAATTGGGCTTAACCAAATTGATAGCCTTTTATTGAATACACAATAATTCACATATAAGCCCACACGATTGATTAAAATCCTTACAATCTCCCACTTGGGCTATATGTGTAACCTTACAATTGTGTATCAATCATAACCTTATGAGTACTCAGAATTTTGCTATCATCACTGAATGCATCCCCAAACAATCCGGTCCATCAATTATATCAACATAGGATCAAAGCGGCTTTCGCTACATTAATCGTAACTAAACCTTCAATGGTCACGTATATCGACATAACTGAATGACATGGATCAAGTATGGATGTGTAGCATGGAAATTACATGTAATGTGATCTTCAACATGCCTATTTCCAATTGGTCCAACTTTAGTGAGATCATCCTTAAACAAGTTCAGAGATAATAAACCTGAAACCTTACAGCTGTAAATAACTTTAACTTTAAACTGTATCCAAAAGGACAATAAATGTGTCTAATGCACCTAAAATACAAACTCCCACTGAAACCGAATATCCTTAAGAAATACAACACCCATATGAGTAATGTACTCATGAAAGACCTTGGGTTGTAATACTTTAGTAAGCGGATCCGCAATTATGGAGTTTGTCCCAATGTGCTCTTATTGACACATGTCCACTCTAAACTGTATCCTTCATAACCAGGAACTTATGTCAATGAATTTTGACTTAGTTGAGTTCCTGTTGTTACTGGAATATAAATCTGCTGAGTTATTGTCACACTATAACTTTAGCGGTCTTTCTATACTATTCAGAATACGCAGCCCAGTGACAAAATTTCGCAGCTATATTCCATAATTAGATGCCCCCAAAATTGCTACAACTATGCTGCCAAGTGAAAGAAGCTAAAGTGTCTGTTAAACACTCCATCCGGAAATAGCTCCTCCAACCAGCAGATAAATGTAGCCTTATGTGGATCTTTTACATTCTTGGCATCTAGTAAAAATCGGAATCATAATACTATATGATCTCCAACTGATCCGATTTTCTGTATGTGAGCATGTAATCTTTTGTTTTCTTTAAATACCTTATAACCCATGTTTGGCTGCTTTCCAAATGATCCATCCCAGGGTTACTTAAATATCTCCTTAGTATCCCAATAACGTATGCAATATCCAAACGCATACAAATTTGAATATATATCAGATTCCCTATAGCTTAACTATATGGGAGCCTCTGCATTTCTTTAATTTCAAGATAATTTTTCGGGCATTAGTTGAGAGTAAATTTGTCTCCCTTAGCGATAGGGCTGTCCCCTGATTTACTGTCTTGCATGCCAAACCACTTAAGTATTTTATCGATATAGCCCTTTTGTGACAATTCAAGAATACCCCGAGAACAATCCCGGTGTATCTGAATTCCTAATACAAAAGAGACGTCACCAAGATTTTTAATCTCAAAATTCCTTGACAAAAATCTCATAATTTTATGTGACATACCTATATCATTAGTGGCAAGCAATAATCAACATATAAAACCAGGACAATATACTTACTCCCACTGAACTTGTAATACATACAATCATCAACAACATCAATCTCAAAACCAAATGAGATAATTGTTTGATGAGATTTGTATTACCCTTAACGGGAAGCTGGCTTGAGTACACAATGGATTTCTTTAATTTGAAAACCGTCTCATCAATGTCTCCATTGAGAAACGTCGTCTTTACATCCATTTGATGTAACTCGAGGTCAAAATGTGCAACAACCTGACTTTCCTGAAAGAGTCTTTCATTGAAACCAAAGGGAAAGTTTCTTTATAGTCAATGCCATCATTCTGTGTAAAGCCCCTAGATACAAGACGAACCTTATATCTTTCCACATTACCTATCGAATCCCTCTTGGTTTAAAATTTTATTTAAGACCAATGGGCTTCGCACCTTCTGGTAATAGGACAAGATCCCAAACTTTATTGTCTTGCATATGCTTATACTCTTTATTTATGGCATCAATCCACTTTTGAGAGTTAGAACCCTGCATGGCCTGATGAAATTGATTGGACCATCTTCCACCATTCCATTATTTCCTTATGTTCTTGGAAAAATACTATTTAAATTATCCGGAATAGCATTTTTCCCTTTCTCTCGTGGATCTCCTTAATGGCTTTAGTTATTGAGGTTGTTGAGTTTGTACTTCTGAAATTTACCTTATTTTGGATGGGAGGTTCTTCAATATTGTCTAATTGAGGTTCTGGATATGCTTCTTGATCAATGACATGCATAAAAACTTGCACGTTGTCAAAAGCAATAGTAGGAATCGAAACCGATCCTTCCTCAACTTATTCCTTAAAGACAATATCGCTAACCTTATTTCTCCCCCCAAACTCAACATCCTCAAAAAATGTTGCATTTCCCGTTTCAAAATTTGACTTAAGTGTGGGATCGTAAAATTATTAGCCCCTCGATCGCTCAGAATAACCAATAAAGCAGCTGCTAACTGTTTTGGAGTCCAATTTCTTTATGTGGCCTATAAAGCCTAGCCTTAGCTGGACATCCCCAAATGTAGAAATGCTTTGGACTAAGCTTTAAGCCTGTCAAAAGCTCATAAAAGGTTTTAGCAGCAGCTTTAGTTGGTAATATGTACGATCTTTCTTTAAATGTCCAGATTTCTGACAAAAGAAACAACCCTTAATGTGTTTATGTGGTTTCTCTTGTTCTGAACCCTTAACAACTTTATTTTCTTTATTTGTTTTCTTGCCCTTATCTTTAGAGGTGTTTGCCAAGTGAACACTTTCAGTTCTGTCCTACTTCAACTTTTCTTCCTCTTGCACACAAAATAGAATGAGCTCATTTAGAGTTCATTTCTCCCATTCAACAGTTATAACTGACCTTAAATTGACTGAATTGCGCAAGAAGCTTGCACACTATGAAATGGGCTCATTGAGAGTTCATTTCTATTTTGACAGTTATAACTAACCTTAAATTAACTGTATTGTGCAGGAAGCGATATCAATACCAAATGCACGAGCAAGTCATTAAACAAGTCGAGTTTTAGTTCCTTAAGTTTTGAAGCAGTGTGAGACATCTATATGATGTACTCCCTTATTTTCCCATTGCCTTTATACTTTATTGAAATCAAGCTTTGCATAAGCGTGCTTGTTTCAGCCTTATCGTTTTTCACAAAACGTTTCTTAATTTCGGCAAGGAATTCATTGGCATCATTTACCTCCTCGGATACTATGCCACTAAAGGCTTCCGGAATGCCGCACTTAAATGATCATGAGACTCACGTAATTTAAGCAATCCCACTTCTCAAAGTTCCTCATTTGATTAGATGAACTTTCATCCGTAAGAGGAGTAGGTTACTCAATCCTTAGTACAGGGTCTAGATCGATGCAGCCAACGAAAAGTTAATGTTCTTGTTTTGATCCTTGAAGTTTATTCCATAAATACAGGGATTAAATTTGAGCTTGTAGATTTACTACTAGCAGAATTTGAAACCGAATAGAGAACACTTAAATAAAATTGCTCACATAAATACCTTATTATGCAAATCATACTTTCAAATAATGGTAGGACCCATCACAAGATACCTAGCACAACATCAATATTTAGTCTTTGGACAGAAATATTGACTTGTAAGTGGTACTCTTGGTGTAGTGATCAAACACTGACAGTAAGACATGTCAACCAACAAACCTTTCTTTGGACCGATTTATTGATCACACGTAAAACCAAATAACCGTCACGTATTTATCACCACAAGTTCATATGAAACTCGGGCCAAATATTGACCTTCCTTTGGGCCGATCAATATCCGCATGAGATAACACACAAACACCTAATTTTCCCTTAGTGTAGTGATCAAACACTGGCAATAAGACATGTTAACCAATAAACCTTTCTTTGGACCGATTTATTGGTTACACATTAAACCAAATAATTGCCACGTGTTTATCACAACAGGTGCATGTGAAATTCGAGCCAAATATTGACCTTCCTTTGGGCCGATCAATATCCGCAATGAATGACACACACAAATACCTTCTAATATTCAAAGTTAATTAATATCCACAAGAGAGGTTGCTTTGGCAACATGTTGCTTCAACTAACTTACTTTCGAATATTATATTTCTCAAAAGATTCCGATGTACCAAGATTTGAAACTGAAATTCATTGATTTGCATCTATATTTGACTTTAGGGTTTGAATTCTAGAATTCAAAACTTTAGAATAAAGCAATTCTTAAGTTGAGAGAGTCAATTGCAATATTCTTAAACTTTAGGTGGCCAATTATGTAAAATCTTAAGCTTGAAGGGCTTAAATTACAATTTTCCCAAAACCTTATTGGCCAATTTAGAGAAATTCTAAACTTTAGGGGTCCAAAATAGGAAATTTTCAATCTTTAAAGGTTGATTTTGAAAAATTTCAAACTGTAGGAGCCAATTTAGAAAATTCTCAAACTTTAGGGACTTAATTTTAAAAAAAATTCAAACTTTAAGGACCAATTTTGAAAATTTCCAAACTTTAGTGACTGAATTAGAAAATTTTCAAACTTTAGGGACTGAAAATGAAAATTTTCAAACTTTAGAGGACTGAAATGAGAATTTTCAAACTTTAAGGACCAAATTAAAGAATTTCAGAACTTTAGGTGTTGTATTAGAAAATTTTCAAACTTTAAGGGACTGAATTTGAAAATTTTCAAACTTTAAGGGACTGAATTAGAGAATTTTCAAGCTTTAGGGACCAATCTTGAAAATTCTCAAACATTAGGGGCTGAAATATAAAATCAGGAACTTTTATAACCCCAACTTTAATAATTTATAACCTTAGGGGCTTAATTATAAATTTCAGAACTTTAAGGGCCAACTTAAATGATTTTATAACTTTAAGGGCTCAACTATAATTTCTTAATAAAGAGGGAGGACCTCAGTTGCAAATCACAGAAAATACCCAAAATTGCAAAAAAGTCCTCGAAGACTTCCAATTTCCAAACAAAGCCCCCTGCCTAAACCGAAATGCTTCTAGGGTTTAAACCCTAGCCGCCATGCCTACGCCGCCCCCAAATCCGGCAGGACCCATCGCCATCCGTACAGCCACCGAACGGTGCCTCCCCGCCCTGCAGCGCCATTCTCATTTCTGCACTCCCAGCGCTGCCCAAGATCCTGTGCGCAGGCCGACGACATCGTCGTCTCAAAACCATCCAGCATCCATTTCAAACCGTTCAAACCTCAACCACGTAGATTCCCAATTTCGAAACATCCAAAATCGAAATCCAACAGAAAATTTTTGCCTTAATTTTGAAAACTATATATACATACAGGAATGAATATATATATATATATACATATCCACAAAAAACAGATTTCAACCAACCCAAATACCACAATCCACAAAAATCCAAGTGTGAATTCATGTTTAAATGCCCAAAAACGATTTCAATGGTACACAGATTCAAAATCTGTTCCGAAAATATACCAACCCGTTTTTCTCATACGCAGTCTAGTGCTTAATCACGGTATAATATAGATACAAAACTGAACCCAAATTAGATTTCTCATATATATATATATATATATACACACACAGAGAGAAAAAAATTGATTTGGTTGAAACTGAAACCTTAATTTCGAATATACATTAGGTTTTACATATATGCGTTCGAAATTGATTTGATAATTCAACACGATGTTGGCTCTGATACCACTTGTTAGAAAATTTTATTACAGATAATAATTATCTATGATCCAAAATAAATCATCATACTGAATTATCAAGAATTAAATAACTGAAGCGGAAGCGTACCTTAATCAAACGTGATTCACGATGAACGATTACGGTGTTTGGATCTTCTAAATCGATACGTAGTCCTTATTTTCTCTCTGATGATGGGATGTCAGACAAGATGAACAGTACGTAGGATTCAGGGACCATAACCGACTTTATAAACTGAATTGCCAATTAACCTAATCCGGCCCATCATGAATTAGGTAATGGCCTGGTATCTACACATAAAAGCCCATACATTTAATTAGATGCATTAAAGCCCGATATTTATTAAATCCTTATTAGATCACTTTAATTGGGCTTAACCAAATTGATAGCCTTTTATTGAATACACAATAATTCACATATAAGCCCACACGATTGATTAAAATCCTTACAGTGGTCTCTAACATCAATATCATCATTCATCTTCAACTTATATAATTGTTTCTTCAAATAAAACCTATTAGTTAGAGACTTAGAAATATATGAATCTTCTAGCGTTTTCCATAACCTAGAAGCAGATTTCTCATTCAAAACACTATACTTTGCCTCATGTGCAAGAGTCAATCTAATTGTACTGACTATCTTCGATTCTAGTTCTTTCCAATCTGCATCTTTCATCCCTTCTGACCTTTTACGCTGCAAAGCCTTGTAAAATTCTTGTTGCACAAGAATATTTTCAACATTACTTTTCCAAATATTGAAATTATTATTCCCGTCAAATCCCTCCACTTCAAACTTGAAATCTGTCATCACCTTTGCATAGTCCCAAAATTTGAACCTTGAGCTCTAATACCACTGTTGGGAAAAATTAAATTTTCCCACCCCAAATTAATCAAATACATCGAAAACACAAAAACGCAAATATCTGAACAAAAGAGAAAACAAAGAATTTAACGTAGCTCGCTTGACCGCCGACAACCACGAGAGAATAATACTTTTATTGATAAGAAAAATAAATCACTGATTACAGTATTTTTCTTACCTTTACAACTTCTCCCTACAAAAAAAAAAAAAAAAAAAAAAAAAAAAAAATCAAAAACGTTTTCTTTCTTTTTCAATCTACACAAATCTTCTCAAAAATGCACACAGCAGAGCCCCACCTCTCTCTCTCTCTCTCACTCAGAGTCTAACTGTGCTGGCTGCCCTCTCTTCTCTATAATTCTTCTCTTTTTGGCTTTTGGTCACATCACCTCAATAATCGGCAACTGTACATATATATAATAAAAATAATGTCAAAAACTTACCTAGTTATAATTGAAATCTCTTAATTATTTTTCAAATATAATAATATTAATATTATATATTTTCTTTTCTACTTGGTATTATATATATAAAAAAAATACTTTTAATTTAATTTGATAACTTTTCTTTTTCTTGTTAAATAAGGATTCTTTATTCCATAAATTTTTGAACAAACCCAATACTATTAGATATGGGCCCCACCCCCTCCATGTGTGAGGGCGGTAGACCACACTATACTTATAACATTTTCCTAAATTTGATTAATTAGAAAATTGATAAATAAATTGCTTATCACTTAGGTACTTGTCACTCGTTGTATTGCATAACATTATTCTTATCTCTATTATTGAATCGGATCAACACACTTAGTGATGGCAACGGGTTTGGCCTATTTGTCCCGAGAAATTTTATTAAATCCAAACTCATCCCGCGACCCACGAGTTTTGGGTCGGGGCGGGTTGACTCTGCCGCCTCATTTACCGACCCGTTTAATTTTTTTCTATTTTTTTAAATTTTTTGGGCCTTTTTTATTATTTTTCTTTAATATATTATTTTAAATAATACAATTGGGGCGGGTTCAGGTCGGGGTGGCCAAACCCCGTACCCGTCTCGCGACCCGCTCAGGTCGCTAATACTTGACCCGAATTCGTCCCGCCAACTCGCGGCACGGGTACCCGTCGGGTTCGGGGTCGGGTCGGGTCGGATCGAAGTTTTTGTCATCTCTAAGCACACTCCAAAAATTCGAAAAATTGAGAATCTCTAAAAGTGGTAAGAATCTACTCGTTTACCCTTTTTATGTTTTCAATTATTTTTTACTACCAGATCGACCGCGATCCGTTTTTGAATTGACCATTGTCCATTTTCTTCTTTCAAGTTAAAATCTGCGGACTCTTTACCCAAATATGTACCCCCGTTTGATATAGATTCTTAAAAAAAGAATTTTCAATTATATATTCTTTCAATGATTTTTATTTTTAATACGTGGAATCATAAATTTTTCTACTTATTAATTACGCTCTTGTTTGGTATTCATTAAATCTTTCTTTTTTTTCTAAAGTAATCAATTTCAAATTTCTATTAAAAGTAAAGTCAACAATATTTAACTTTTCGATCAAATTTCAAACGTCCATTTTCTTTAAAATCATTATTTTCATTTTAAAAAAACTCACATTCTTAAAGAAAAATGTACTTTTCACAATATGAATAAGCGAAAGCTGCGAAACACACACTCAAGTCAAACAAAACCTACCAGCTTGAGACAAAGTAAAATCATGTATCTTGAATGGTACGTTTCACCAACTCTTTCCCCATATAAATATAATCTCCTTTCTAGCACTGATTTCAATTTTCAAGCTTTGCGCCTTCTTCCTTTTCCAAATGGTGCCATCAAAGCCAGAAACAAACGGTTCACGAGTTTCTGAAATACACACCTCCATAGAAATTTCTAGTCCCCAAAAATTAGCAGAAAAGCCTGCAGCCAATGGTAATGCAACAGCACAAGGCGTTCCAGGACCAATTGCAGCAGATGATTCGATGCAGACACAGAATTCCCAGCAACGGCAGGTAATTAACCTATAGATTCATAGTATGCAAGTTTTTACTGTTTTATTTATCCTGTTGGAGGGTGGACTGGGATGTGGGGTGCATATGGCTTCTTATCATATTAGCTGGTCTATAGATTAAAAATAAGTCTGTTTTCACAATCTCATCCACAACGTGAATCCACTCACATTGGGGTGGGGGCCACAACTCATCCAAACGTGGATGAGATTGTGAACGTAGAATTGTTGATAGATTAATTACAAAACTTCACTTATCCTGGTAGGTAGGGTAGGGATAGCCGGATAGGGTACTGGGAGTGTATAGGAACATTCTGGACTTTTGCGTGTCATCCATTCTCGGGGTCAAACTAATCTTATCTTAGGGTTTGTTTCATGAACGATGAGATCAGTCTATATGATAGTGAAATTCATTGCATGATTGTCCCATAAGCCATAAAAAATCTTGTGTATATACAGCTGTTGTATCCAATTCTACCTCAAGTTTCCTTCTGTAAGTCAATGACAAATATTAAGACAACAAATGCCTTTCACTTGTGTTTGTGGGACCTCTAGTATCTAATGACCCAAAATTTTAATACATCGTTTGGGAAATTGTTTATAAATATCATATTTCTTTAAATAACTTTTTAACCACATTTCTTCGAACAACTTTTCAACTTCATATTTAGAACCCGTTTGGAATATGGAAAAGTTTTGATTTTTGTAATTTTTTTTTTTTATGTGTGTTGTTTAAAAATGTTTGAAAAGTACAAAATTGTAGGTAGATTAAGAACAGATGATTGACATTGAGTTTAAAAAATTGTGGTAAAAAATTTTCATGAACCAAACAGGCCCTTAACTCGAAAACACAATACTCTTTGTTCATAAATAAAGATATTTTACGAAATAGAAAATTAAATGTTTAGTCATATGTTTATCTAAATAACGTACTGATCAAGATGAAGTTTATATAGCCCATGTTTGATAATTGATATAGATTAAAATTACTAAGCCTCACAAAATTTATTGTTAAAATTAATTGTCCCTAAATATTCAATTCAAACAATTAAAACATGGGCATAGTTATTATTGGGTCCTTATATTAGCTCAACTATGTTTTAGGTTATTTTAGATGAAATAATATTTTTATCGTCGACTGGGCAATAATTTATTTTACTAGTTTCTGCTATTGCATTATGTTGATTTCCCGATTCATGATTATTTCCAGCATATTGTTGGTTAAAGCCTAAAGGTCGCATGTTTAGTTTCTTTTTCAAAGAGAACCAATTGTTTAATTAACGGCCGTGGCATAACATATAATTAGAAAATTCTTGAGAGAAAGCAATGTTTAGATAAAGCAGACAGCACTTAGAGTGTGGGCATTATTGATATACAAAAGTGTAAAAGACTTTTAGTGTTACAAATTTGACGTGCGAATTGTTAACTATTAATTAATAATTTAAATATACCGAAAACATTTTTTATTTTTATTTTTTTCCGAAAAAGTTTGATGACCAAGGTTGAGAAGTCTAATCTTAGTTTTACTTACACGTCCAGGGGCACCGACAATAGGACCATGCTAGGAATAATGCTATTCAGTTCTATTGATCTTTAATACCAGCTTAGGTGTAATTAAATGATATTAAGCCTGCGTTTGGTAAACTTTATTTATAATCGACACGAATTTTAAATTACTTTTTTAACCACACAAATTTTTTCTTTCCAATTTTTAATCATAAATTCTACTTTAAAAACACAAATGACATTAATCATTACGTGTTGTAATCATCTTGAATGCAGGCTTAACTGATAGATTCAGTTAAATACAAGACAAATGATATATTTAATTAAACCTATTGAACCCCGTTTGACAACTATTATTTGGGAAAATGATTTTTTAATAGTGATTTTTAAGATAATATAGGATTAAAAAGTAAAGAAAAGATTTGAGTTTGCGTTCATAATATTTTATGGGGAATGAGATAGGGAGACGGGCCTTTACTGTGCAGTGCGGGATTAAAAATAAACCTCCTCCCCCTTCTACAATTAGGGGCCGCTTGTATCATTAGCAGGGTTTATATTTTATGACTATGTAAATATGTGGTTGAAAATGAGTTTCTAGAATTTATTGTCAAACATAGACTAACTATGATCGTTTAGGCTGGTACGAGATAACGTTATTTTAGAATTAAAGAGTCAAACTCAAAGATATTTGCCAGATTTAGTCTCAAGATTTTTAGGAGAATGTAGGGACAAGTTTGTAATAAAATTATTATGTGAATATATGATCGAAAATCAGTATCAAAAAAAAAAAAAAAAAAGGAGGAGGTTTCTACAATTGATTGTCAAAAATAAGGGCTGAGTACGATCATTTAAACTGATGTGAGATAAGAAATTAAAGTGTCGAAGTAAAAAAGATGGAGTATATGCCAGATTGGATAGAAGTGTATATATACTGATGTTTGTCCAAGAATCATTACTAAAGTTGATATTCTTTCACGCTTATATGACTTTCACTAATTCTTTAGCGATAATGTGTTTATAAAGTTTGAGCGTGCACACTATTTTAAGTAGTGTAATTAATTTGATGGGGTCCGTAAAAGTGAGCATGTGACCATTCATTTTACAAGTTATGGCTGACAAGCCTGACTTACTTTCCCAAAGAATCATTCATTGCACGTGCTTTTTAAAATAAAAAATTCTACGTCTTAAATAAATAAAAATATAGTATTATTGTCCTTTTTTTTTTTTTTTTTAAGTGTTGGTGGGTGGTGTTGACGGTGGAGTAAGAATGAATTGAGCCGGGTTGAGTGGTCGGGTCGTGTGTGGACATAAGTGGGGTTTCATTAGTTTCAAGTTACCTAGGGGCCTAGGATGGTGAGAAACGAGAAAAGAAGGACAAAAAGGGTTTTTGAGACATTGAATATAACAAATATCCAATGATTAGTATTTTTTTGTCTCGAAATCTTATTTAATACAAATTTTATCACACAAAGATATATTTATTTTTTTTCCTTAATTTTTTTAATATATTCTTATTTAATATACGTTGTTATCAATAAATATGAACTATTTATCAATCAATGTTGGGATATATTACATAAAATGTTATTAAATTTACAGTTTCAACATAATTATATTAATTATATTTTCTTAATTTGTGTGAAAATAGAAACGAGTCAATCTTTATGAGATGAAAAGAGTACCATGTTTTTATTTTTGAAGTTGCTACTTTATGTTAAATAGTTGTTCATACTGGAGTCTCCCATGTTAATACGCTTTTGTTTCATGCCTTTCTTCGTTCATAATTTAATAATTTGGTGTCCTAGGTGTAGAGGAACCATATTGATCCGGTTTTTATTTCCCAAACTGTTAAAATACATAAACATTATCCTTTTTCTTTTTTCATTATTAAGCCTTGGTTTGACAGAGATTAAATTTAGACTTTTAGAAAATTTTGATAAACATTGATCCAAATATGATTAAAAAATTGTGGGTCTCATAAAATACAGTTAAAATTAATTGTTAAATTTGATTTAGATTAAATTTATATTTTAATCCTAGCCATGGGCTAAGTTACGAGAGAATTAAAGGGATAATTGCACTTTGCACAATTTTGTTCTCCTTGATCTGAAATATATATTATATTAAAATTTTAATGAATTTTATCTCATTTTCTTTTCATTACTCAAATTTATGCTCTAAGAGTGTTTTTTTGATTTTGTGTAAAAAGAATTTTTGCGATTTTAAATATTAATTTTTATGAAAATGCGTGGTTAAAAAGTAAATAATATTTTTTTTTTTTGAATTTTTGTGTAATATTATTTTATCGATAAATATATGATTGAAAAGAAGAGAAAGAAAATCATAGTTTTGTTTTAATGAAAATCAAACATGGGCTAAGTATCAAGGTGTCGTGTTAAAATTAGGTTCTAAGTATCATAAAAATTTAAAAAGTATCATAATATGATACCTTTAAATGATTTAAATAAAGGAATATGAAACATTTTGAAATTCTTTCTAAACATTTTAGAAGTAGAAAATAATTTTTTGAAATTTGGACTGAAAAAATGGAAACCGTATGATTTTAAAAAAATTAAATAGAAAATCGATTTTGGAACCGAGAATCGATTAGTTTTTGGTTCGGTACTCAGTTCCGCCTTTAGAATCGAAAAATTGATGTTAGAACCGATTTTTGATCTTTGTTTATTTATTTTTTTATGGTCTTAATTGGTTGGCCTAAAACTAAAAATCAAATAAATTTGTAATTTTTTGGGTAAAGTGAAATGATTAATTTCTTTTTACGAAATTTGTTACGTCTCTACCTTATTGTAACTTTTAACTTCAACTTGAACTGAAATTCTTAGTAAATGAAAATCGAATGAGACTAACTTATTAATAAGTGAAGTTGTAAATGACCACGATGGAGTTAATTATATATTTAAATACAAATATAAAATAATTAATAATAATGCATTTAAAACTCATGATTCATTCTACAAGTTTACTATATTGTCATGCTCGAAAAACCTTCTAGGCCATTTGTTTCCTATTTTTTTATGAATATCTTCCGTTTCTTAGAGAATCCTATACTTTTTTTGAGGATGAAAGGATTTTCGAAATCCTTGATTTTGGTATATTCGGTAGAAATTTATTTCAAGTTATTGACTCACTTCTCGAGGCATGATACTTCTCGATAAGGCTTTCAAAAAATAATTATTATTGTAGAACCGAAACCGAACCAAAATCGAATTGTTTGGTTCTGATTTGGTTCTTGCGATTCAAGGAAACCGAATGGTTCTATTTTACAAGAACCGAAAAAGTATGATTCAGTTTCGATTCTTGAGATACCCGAACCGAACCATTCGACGTCCACCCCTAGCGGTCACTCTAACAGTCTAACTATTGATTATACCTGGGGATTTTAAGTGATTATACTCATAATTCGTACTTGTCACATATTCATTAAATTTTATTTTTTATTTTTATTTTTATTTTTTTTTGTACTATCTCTGTGAGGTGTCACTAAGAAGTTAAAACACGTTACTTCTACAATTTAAGGCTATATTTGATGTCTATTTTTGGAAAACAAATTTGAAATAGGGATTTTTTGAATCAAGTATGGTTAAGAAATTGAGTTTTTTTTTATATAAAATTATTTTATTGGAATAATGTATGATTGGAAATGAATATTTCAAAAGGGGACTTAGTTTGATAACAATTATTCTTATTAAGAGAAGTTTCATGCATGTCCCATCCACTTAAATTAAGAAATTTTAATCTCTTATCTCCAGATACTCAAATAAAGTCTTGATGTTCGATTAAGAACATCTTCAATAGAACATTATCTAGATATAATGTCTAACTATTTTTTGACAAATGACAAGAATTACTTACGTGGCATAATTAATGCTAGACAATGTCTAGCTTGGATTTAGTAATTTTTATATCCAATTTAAATATTTCTCTATTTTTTATTTTTCTTGAAAACTAATAATAACTTGTCACGAATGCAAGATGAACATTGTTGCATTGAAAAAGTTTTTTAATGTTAACGTTAATGTCTTTACCACATATACATAGTAGACATTATTGTTGGGAGATTTGTGAATAGTGACGCCAAAATAAGTAGAATAATAGTTTGTAAATTCGTGTCGAAAATTGGACAGAGTAACGGCAAATAAAATACAAACAAGAAAGAGAAGAAAAGTAGGGACAAACCCGAAGCAAAAGTTGGACTCTTTGTCCTCAAGTCGAATTTGCCCCGTAACGGTGCTTACGGATTCCGGCAATCGACTCCAAAGATACAACAGCTTCACTTGTGTTTGTAGCACTTCAAAACACAAGTACAACGAACCAAAATTTGGAGTATGTACTCCAAAAATGAAAATGAAATAAAATAAAAAACAAATGCAATGATTTTGATTTTGGAGAGAATATAGGATGATATATGTTTTGCATATCAAATTGTGAGGAATAGAACACCCAAATGGTCCTATTTATAGAGCATGAAAGGGTGTGGACGAAATGGTTGAAGCCAAACAATGCACATTTACGAAAATGTGTATTTTCACCGGACAACCGTGCGACCGCACGCTTATAAAGCCGTGCGGCCGCTCGCCTTTACACCAAAACAGAATTTAATCAATTTGACGTGTGATCGCATAGTTTCCCAACCATGCGATCGCACGGTCAAACATTTTGACTCGATTTCGTCTTTTTTCTTAATTTCCCATTCATCCGATATTGATTTTCGAAATGACAAATATACCCTTCAATACATGCAGAGAAATCAAAATTATCTTTTAAATTTGTCTAAATAGATTGAGTCGGGTTTGAGTATTTGTCCGAATTTGAGACAAAGACACTTTAATCGATTTTCAATTCTCGATTTATTAATCAATATCTAACAATTATTTCATTGGAGATGCTCTAAGAGATAAATAAAAATACAAAATGGGTGTGCTTCGTGAATATCATTATAATTTTCAGGCTCTAAGGACAACTATTATCATTTATGACATAAGTCGCACCGTTCCCAAATCATCTTCACATATATCGACAAATTTAAATTATATAATTTAGCTGATCAAATATGTTTTTTAGTTTTTACACACAGTCATTTGATTTATAATTTGCAATCCAGCTATTATTGCACATTTCTTGGGATCCAAAGTTACCAAACAAGCTCTAATGGTGGACACTTCTACGACTACTAATGTTGGATCGTGCATCACACGAGATTTGATATTTTGTCGATTTTATTAGTGTCAAATATAAGTTAATCTCAACTCCAAGTCCCCGTTTACTAAAATATTTCTATCTTGTGACTAAGTAAAAACATAGTATGAGAATAATAATAAATAAAAAAAATCGTCTTTTTTCCCCCCCTTTTGCTAAATTATTTCTATCTCGTGATTAAGCAAAATTATGAGTATAATAAATAAAATAATTTTTTTTTTTTTTTTTTTACAGTTGCCAAAATAGATAATTTACTTTAAGGTGTGAAAGCAATCAACCAAAAATGAATATTAATCTTTGAGGAGACTCTTCTTAATATAGGGCGAAATATAGGGGGATATATACTATAAAACTTCAGTGATCAAAATGATACATTTTAAAAGTTCGGTGACTGTATTTCTACCTCTCCTTCTTTACGCTACATTAAGTGATTTTCTAACGTGGGAAGCACTCACACATAAATTCTCGAGTCCCTGAAACAAACAAAAATGATATTCTCCGTTACGCTAACATTGATCAATGTATTTATTTCTGCAAGACTTCGGGATTCCTTCAAATTTCAGTTTCACAATGACACATATTGATTTCCGGTAACATCAGTTTGTGGTCTCTCTCACCGTGAATTCTGCTTCAAATTTTCTACTTCTGCTTTTGTTTAATTTATGATTATGATGTAATTTCTACTTTTAGTTCTCAATAACGGGTTCTGATTTGTTATTTAGTATATTTCGACTACTTCGTATTTGACTGGGATGTTCAGTGAATTAACTAAAAGTCATTCAATGTAGAGTTTTGCACTTTCTGGTGTCTTTTTTCAATTTTTACGATTTTTTCGAGATGCCCATTTCATAGATAGGGAAAAAATATTGTTAGCTTATATTTAGATCTATCTGTTAATTTCTAGCTCTCTTCCTCATTTTCTGATGTGTAATGCGTGAAATTTAAATTGAATCCATTTCTTATTACAGTGAAGATTGATTTTTTTATTTTTTTAATTATTATTGTTATTATTTTTTATTGACTTCAATTGATTTTTATTTATCTAAGTTGGATTTGCTGTTAATTGTGTAGAACTTTATCAAAAATAGCTTTTTACCTTTGCATATATTATATATATGATCAATTGCTTTTCATATTACATTACAGTGTGAAAAATTCCATATTGAAAAATTGCATTACGACTATGACACTTGAGTAAATTTCACAACACTAAATTTGCATTAATGAGAAGAATAAAATTTTGTTTATTGATATTTTGACAATGAATGCAGAAATTGAGGGAAACGGGGAGCACACAAACTTCTATTGCAATGGGGGTGTTTGGTGCAGAGTATATAGGTATTAATGAAGTTCCTTCTCCCAGGGAAAACCATCGTAAAAAAATCTCTGTTTTACCACTGGTTTTCCTAATATTTTATGAGGTATCGGGGGGACCATTTGGTGTTGAAGATAGCGTGAAAGCTGCTGGACCTCTTCTTGCTCTTGTCGGGTTTCTAGTATTCCCATTCATATGGAGTGTACCAGAAGCTTTAATAACTGCTGAGATGGGAACTATGTTTCCTGAAAATGGTGGTTATGTGGTGTGGGTTTCGTCGGCTTTAGGACCCTATTGGGGTTTTCAGCAGGGTTGGATGAAATGGCTCAGTGGGGTTATTGACAATGCCCTTTACCCCGTCTTGTTTTTAGATTATCTAAAATCGGGGATACCTGCATTAGGTGGCGGTCTTCCAAGGATACTAGCGGTGTTAGCCTTGACGATGGTCCTAACTTACATGAACTACAGGGGATTAACTATCGTGGGATGGGTAGCTGTTCTACTCGGGATTTTATCTATACTTCCTTTTGTGGTTATGGGATTCATTTCAATCCCAAAAATAGAGCCTAAAAGATGGTTAGTGGCGGATGTTCACAATGTGAACTGGAATTTGTACCTGAATACTCTATTCTGGAATCTGAATTATTGGGACTCAATAAGTACACTTGCAGGAGAAGTAGAAAATCCAAAGAAAACTCTGCCAAAGGCTCTGTTTTACGCATTGATTCTGGTTGTTCTTGGGTATTTCTTCCCATTACTGACTGGTACTGGTGCTATTCCCCTGCAAAGGGATTTATGGACTGACGGTTATTTCTCGGACGTTGCGAAAATTGTGGGCGGAGTATGGTTGAGATGGTGGATTCAGGGAGCTGCAGCAATGTCGAATATGGGTATGTTTGTTGCAGAGATGAGCAGTGATTCTTTTCAGCTACTTGGAATGGCTGAACGAGGGATGCTTCCCGAGTTTTTTGCCAAAAGGTCTCGTTATGGCACTCCTCTTGTTGGGATACTCTTCTCAGCTTCTGGCGTGGTTTTGCTTTCATGGCTCAACTTTCAAGAGATAGTAGCTGCAGAGAACTTCTTGTATTGCTTTGGAATGATATTGGAATTTATAGCATTTGTGCGGCTAAGAATTATAGCCCCGACCTCCCCTCGACCTTACAAGATACCAGTGGGAACCATTGGAGCCATTCTAATGTGCATTCCTCCAACCATGTTAATTTGTGTCGTCCTGTTCTTCTCGTCACTCAAAGTCTTGATTATAAGTCTTGTTGCTGTTGCGATTGGACTTGTAATGCAGCCATGTCTCAAGCATATCGAGAAGAAGAAGTGGCTTAGATTCTCCACAAGTTCTGATCTTCCCGATATTCATGCTGCTACTCGTGAGAACGATTCCCTAATTGACTGATAAATTTGCCAATGCGAGCAAGTTGATACTTGCAAACAAATTCGCCTTGTTGGTGAAAGTTGATTGTGGATGCAAAGTGTCTTTTCAATTTTTAGCTTCTGTGTCCTCCTCCTCCTCCTTGTATGCCTTTTAATTTATGAGAAATGTGTATTTACTAGAATAGTATTGGGAGCAGTTGATTGAAGATGTTTGAACTTCTTTATGTAGCTCTTTGATCTAACAATGTAAGCTTTAATCAGATTAGGATGGAACATTGTTCCACTACTTATTAAGGTTTGCATTTATTGGATGGGACGTACTCATATTCTTGAAGTTGTCATTGATCATTTGGCCTTTTCAAGCTTCCATGTTGCACGTAGCAATGCGTCACTAAGTCAACCTCTATAATTCTGAGCTTGAACTCGTAAGTGTTGGTTTCACGTATAGTTTTTGAGAATAGATTTGTGAAAAATGATTTTGCAGAATGTATAATTCAAAAATATGTGATTGAAAATGAGTTTTGAGAAAATTGGACTTTAACTGTGCCAATCGTGAGTAAAAATTCACAAGAATAAAAAAAAAAAAAAAAAAAGAGTACAGAATGATGTGATAATCTGAAAAGGACAGATCTAGTAGTAGCCCATGTAGTTTGATCCGTCTTCAATAAGAAAATCTTTAAGTTCAAACAAGCTATTTGTTAAGATAGCTCATTGCTTAATTCATTTCAGCTTGTTACATTCTAGTTAGTTAGTAAGTTCCACATGTCTTTTTCTTATTAGCTACTAGTTGTCTACCATGCACAGAATATATAACTTTTAAATCATAATTTTGAAAATATCTTGATTCAATCATATCAAATAAAAAACATAATTTCAATAAAATTTCAATAAAAAATGTTTTTGAATTTGAAACTTTAAAAAAGACAAAACTATTCAAAATAAAAAAATGCTACATGTATACTACGTATATACCGCGTCACTCAAAATTTGACACTCATTTAAATTTTTTATAATTTTTTTTTTTAAACTTTTATTTACGTTTTTCTCTGAAAACTTGTCCACCTCATCACCTATTTCCCTTTAAATATTTTATAATCTTTTATTAACTATATTTTTTTAATGTGTTGCTTACATTTATTTTATTCGAAATCCAATATATTAATTAATATATTTTATTTTTCCTTATTTTTTAAGCATACTAATTTTTGTCAAAATGATTAAATTTTCTATCAATTTATCATTGGTGGTAAAAAGTTGATAACAAATAATTAATTATTTTTGTAATATGCTTATTGAAGAACTTACTCATTTATTGACATATTAGAAAGTAAAACTTCAATAATTTTATTTATTTATTTTCAAAATATATTGATTCAAAATCTTCATTTCTAACTTAACAAATTTATATAGCATGAATTTTTTATTTTCAAATATATTAATCCAAAATTTTCATTTTCAATTTAACACATTTACGTAGATATGACATTTATTTATATTCAAATATATTAATACAATTTTTTCATTTCATACATAACACATTTACATAGATATCACATTTATTTATGTTCAAATACATTAATCCAAGTTTTTCATATTATTTTTGTAATATGCTTATTGTAGAACTTACTCATTTATTGACATATTAGAAAGTAAAACTTCAATAATTTTATTTATTTATTTTCAAAATATATTGATTCAAAATCTTCATTTCTAACTTAACAAATTTATATAACATGGATTTTTTATTTTCAAATATATTAATCCAGAATTTTCATTTTTAATTTAACACATTTACATAGATATGACATTTATTTTTGTTCAAATATATTAATACAATTTTTTTCATTTCATACATAACGCATTTACATAGATATCACATTTATTTATGTTCAAATATATTAATCCAAGATTTTCATTTCCTACATAACACATTTACATAGATATCACATTATTTATGTTCAAATATATTAATCTAATTTTTTTATTTTCAATGTAATACATTTACACATAGTATATTTACTACAAATCTTACTAAATATACAATAAATAATAATTTTTCCTACAAAAATATTTATCTTTTCTTTATTTATTTTATATATAAAAATAGAAATGAGGAGAGAGAGTCATTAAATGCAATTTTTCCTCCAAAATGACTTTCTCTCCCCCCACTTCTACTTATATAAAGATAAAGATTTCTTTTGTATTGCATTTTACTTTCCTCCAGTTTCTGATGTAGTGATATATAAACTACATCTTCATTTTACAGCTATGATGAATAAAATAAAAGAGAGTAATTCTCTCCCAATTTGTCTTAGCTTCAACTCGTTCATGGTATCAGAGCGGGCTTAAAACACAGCTGAGTTATGGAAGGAGATTGAGCAAGAAACAATAGCCAAGAGGCAACTGCAATTGCAGATCTGAAACAAAGCTATAATGAAAAACCACTTTACTTGCAAGGATCGAATCATTCGAGAATGACCTTGGTTACCTCGCTATAAACAGGTAATAATTACCTCACTTGGAGCATATCTATGAGAATTGCACTTGGAGCTAAGGTGAAGATAGGTTTTATTAATGGTAAATGTGAAATTTCTGAACAAACTCCCTTACCAATTCCTTTGACCGAAGACATACCAGAATCCCCTGTTATCCAAGTAATTTATAGAAACTCAAATGCAGACTACACCATCCACAGAACATAATACTGAGACATCCATTGATTCCCCATGTCATCCATTGTCTGAATCACCACAACAAACTGCAATGATGGAACCTTTAGATAATCAGGCAGGAGCAGATAATGTAAGTAGAAGGAGTTCTAGGATGAAAGTCACCCCATCTTGGTTAAAAGACTTAGTTACGAATCTTCCCATGTCAAATTCATGTATTACTGCTAGTGTTTCTACTCACAACATTTTCCCTTCAAGTTCTAATCACACGCTACCTACCTTTCCTTATACTATTTCACCCAGGTTTAATGATGCATATGTATCTTTTTTAGCAAATGTTTCACAAATTTAGAAACCACATTTCTATCTTCAAGCTAGTAAGAATATTGAATGGGTGCATGCTATGGAAAATAAGTTAAATGCACTTAACACAAACAAAACATGGGAACTCACCTCTCTCCCACCAAATAAAAAGGCCATAGGTTCAAGGTGGGTTTATAAGGTTAAAATGAATCCAAATGGAGTTGTTAGCAGATTTAAGGAAAGGGTTGTGGCTAATGATAGTTTTCCTCCAATAACTAAATTGTTCACTGTTAGGATTCTAATTGCTGTAGCTACAACTAAGTCATAGCCATTAAATTAGTTAGATATAAATAATGCGTTCTTGTATGGAAATTTGAGTGAAGAGGTTTACATGTTACCACCAGAGGGGTATCTTAAGGCAGCTCTAGGGCAGGTTTGCAAGCTAAGACGAAGCATTTATGGTTTAAAACAAGCATTAAGACAATGGGATCATGAGTTTTGTGATAAATTAAAGGTTTTTAGTTTTAAGCAATCTTCTCATGATCATTGCTTATTCATTAAACAAGATTCTGGAACTTTTTTTTGGCTCTTTTAGTGTATGTGGATGACGTCTTAATCACAGGAAATGATGAGCAAGCTATTGAAAGAACCAAACAATATCTGCATCACCTATTTACTATTAAGGATTTGGGCTTTGCTAAATATTTCTTGTGGATTGAAATTGCAAGGAGTGAGTCCGGGACTTACTTAAACTAGTGAAAATATATCTTAGATATTTTATCTGATGTTGGTCTCACAGGGGCGAAGGCTGCTGCCACCCCTATTTCAAAAGGGTATTAGACTGACTGCTTCTTCAGATAAACCTTTGGAAGAACCAGACTAGTATAGGAGGTTAATTGGGATACTCTTATATTTGAGCTTAACCAGAGCAGATATTACCTTTGCTGCCCAATAGCTCAACCAGTTTGTTAACTCTCCCTCTCAAACTCATTGGGAAGCTGCCATACATCTTTTGAAAATATTTTAAAGGTTGCCCTTCTAAGGGACTTTTTTCCCCATCATATAGTTGTTTTACATTAGAAGGATTCTGTGATGCCGACTGGGCATCTTGTTCGGAAACTCGAAAATCAGTCACGGGGTATTGCGTTTATCTTGGGAAGGCATTGATTTCTTGGAAAACCAAGTAGCAAACAACTGTCTTCAGATCTTCGGCAGAAGCTGAATACAGAAGTCTTGCTGCCATAGTTTGTGCATTGCAATGGATTTCATATATTTTACATGATCTCTCTGTTTCTTTTTCGTTGCCTATACCACTTTGGTTTGACAATATGCAGCATTACATATCGTGGACAATCTGGTATTCCTGAGCGCGTGAAGCATTTGGAGATTGATTGTCATTTAACTAGGAACAAATTCAAAGACAGTTTTATCAATCCACAATTTCTGGCTTCTCGACATCAACCTGCTGATCTTTTCACCAAGGCATTGGTTGCCACAATTTCAGTTTCTTTTGTCCAAATTGGGCTCGATTGATTTTCATCAAGCTCCCACTTGAGTGGGGGTTGTTTAGATAGCTCATTGCTTAATTCATTTCAGTTTGTTACATTCCAGTTAGTTAGTAAGTTTCACGTGTCTTTTTCTTACTAGCTATTTCTTTTGTATTGCATTTTACTTTCATCTGGTTTCCTTCGGTTTCTGATGTAGTGATATATAAACTACATCTTCTTTATTTTACTTCTATGATGAATAAAATAAAAGAGAGTAATTCTCTCCCAATTTGTCTTAGCTTCAACTCGTTCACTATTCAATCGGGTTAAGTTCATAATTACAGACATTTATGTTTGAAATTTTTTGTAATCAGAAGATTTGAACCTAATTACACAAATATCAAAATAATTATCAGAATCAGTATTTTTTTTCCAAATCGGAATCGGGTTTTTAAATTAATTTCAATTGTAACTTTATTTCAATTTTTTTTAATTAATTACCATTGTAACTTATAAATTAGTAAAACATTAGTATAATTTGTAATTTGTAATTAATCACATTAGTGTAATTTGTAATCAATCACCGCCACAACCACCATATCCTGACCACCGTCGGAAATACAATTGTAACTTTATTACAATTTTTAATTAGTATCAATTGTAATTTTAATCAGTAACAATTGTAATTTTAATCTGTCTCAATATCACCACCACCACCTCCTCCACCATCCAGGAAATCATATGAAGAGCCACCTTCCATCTACAGAACAAGAAAATATTCGACATTCCCTCTGAGTCCTCCTCTACGATTCTGATTCCGAGCTCTAAATCGAACAATCAAGTTCATAATCATAATAATTCTAGCATATTAGTAGCCCTACCCGACGGAACTGGAGATTTCAAAACCCGATCAAACACTGAATTTAGAGCAGTTTTCAACCACAAGGAATCCACCTCCGCATCACTTGCATCCTCGAAATCTTCTTCGCCTGCCTCGTCATCCTCATCTCGAATTATGATCCCCTCGATTCTGAAAAGGCCCTCACCGGTGACGGATAAGATGCGCTTCTACCATCAGTCGGCACTGGTAAATGTTCCAATACTATTGACGACAATGCAAAGGAGATGAAATGAGTTTTTCAGCTGATTATATAAAATAGTTCTAAAAAAATGACGAAATACAAAAAATTAGGGTTCAAAGGTGGGGGTAGCTTAGAGAGAAAAAATATGAAGGAAAGGAGAAAGATTTTGAATTGTGTTTGATATATATATATATATATATATACTCGATTGTATAAATGGTTTAAATTTATCTGATTTTAAAAATCAACTAATTAAAAGTATTAATGAGTCTAATTAACTCTATTCAATTTGACCCTAAATCCAATCCATTTGGATTGGTGAAACAGCCAGGCTTCTTGTACGGTAGGGGTTACACTTTTGCTTAAAGAAGATGGTGTCAAGATGGGCAAAAGTCAAACAACATGAGTTGGGTCCAATTATTGTAGTTCATGTTTGATGTTACAAAGTTACTTACCTTGACTTGGCAAGACCATGAACTATTGTATTATTGAAGAAAGATGATCCAAACTCCTAAAAAACCTGTAAAAAGACGATGAGGGGTCTCCTAGTCGTCCCTCTGGTGTGAAAATTTGCAATTGGAAAGAGATGAAAATTATAGAGAGTATAAGAGTAAAAATGCTTGAATGTTTATGAATATTGTATCGTAATTACGAATAGGGATTAAAATAAGTCTCCGTGTTCTAATAGAGTGAGTGTCATTTTTGAAGTTATTGGAAAACATCTCTTATTTGGGTTGGATTCTTTCTGAGCATGAAGAAGTTTGCAGGGCCCAATATACTGCCCCATTAGCATATACAGAGAATTAGTCGGTCCATGGTGAGACACAACTTTAGACCTTTACGCCATCTGCTTCTTCAAATGGGGTCAACCCAAAGTGCCTCCTTGGACCTTGGGGAAGGTCGACCCAAAGTATGACCTTAGGCCTTATGCATATATTAAAAATAATTTTCCAATAAGTAATGCACTGATCAATGGCCTCCGAGAGTTAGAGGTCAGATTTGGACCTCTACATGTATATTTTGTCAAGTGCAATAATTTCCATGGTAAGATGAATGGTCGCCATTAAGGATGGTTGACACGCGATTGGAACGGAAGACGAATATTTGTCCCCTTTCCAGCCAAGACTTTCTATAAATAGGTGGTCCCCTTCTCCTCATTCTCTTTCTTTATTGAACTTTCGAGAGAGCAAATAATTGATCAAGCAAAAGCACGACCTATTTGAAGTTGCTTCACATAACGACCTTCGCATAGCACTAGGTATGCGGACCTATTTCCCGACCTCTTTTATTCAATCAACTTTATAAATTATGGTTAGGATCGTCCCAACAGATGACATTAGGTTGATGGAAAACTAAGATGAGCCTAAAGAGGTCGAGCCTATAGTTTTCTATCAATCTCCACCATTTTCCAAGGATAGCAAATCTGGTGAGAGCGTGTAGGACACTCATAGAGAGGCTGCGAGACCGGGTAGGTCCGAGCTTGAACTTTCATCCTTTAGGAACGGGATGAAAGAGCATTCTATGTCCATGGATATGAGAAATTTTAGCCTCGTTAAAGAGTATGAGGCCAGGGTCTCAGGCCTAGACTATGTAGCACACATCTTCCTGGAAGGCGAGTTTACTATTTACCACGACGCCCTAATGATCGGTCTTAAGTTCCCTTTACACCATTTCTTCATTGATTTTCTATTAACTATGTGTATTGTCCTGGACCATTAACTCCTTAAAGTTAGAGGTCATTGGTCTATTTCTTTATATTATGTAGATATATAGACATCGAACCAACAATTGACTTGTGTAAATGCATCCTTGAGGCCATGGATGAGCTTATGGCTAATGCGATTAGATTATGTGACTTCAATCTTCTAGTTGGGGAGGCCTCTGATGTCATGAATGACGACATTCTAGAGATGGCTGATCTTGACCTTCAATCGTATTTTATGACTGTGATATTTTTCCATTTGCACAAGTGCTTAATAGCTTTACAATTTTTTATGTGTTTTGATCTAAAAGTCCTACAACAATAATCTTTGTACTAAGATTTTCATCTTTGGCCACATTTTTACGGATTCATCATCCAAGTTTTCATAATTGAGCTCTGTATTATATATTGTCGACTTTTATTTCTTGATTTTATATCATCTCAATATATATAGTAATCTCTTTATATTTTCTACCATCAGATACCTAGTATTTAGTGATGTATTATACTCTCCATGAGTATTTAGTCTCTATAAGACCATCACAATTATGATAGAAATATTTGTTTTGGAATTGATTATCATCATGCTTCAAACGTGTTATGAATTTATCGATTCAACTACTTAATTTCTCCTCATAATGCTGAGAAATCTTATATTATATAAATCGGAAATCATGCGGTAACATCTCATCCTTCATGGATAATTATAATTAGTGATTCAAACATAACCACATATTCTCAACATTCACTTATTCCAACTTAGTGGTTGTGGTGAAAAACACCCCGTACTTTCAAAGTTTTATATGAAAATCATATGGTTTCATAAGTCAAGCGTGAGATTATCATTTTGGCATGTTTAGATGCAAAATACTGCTATGTGTGAAACAACATTTTCATTGTTCTCATCGAATATTATAGCAAATAACCGAAAGGTATTTTATTTTGCTAAATAATTGATAATACAATGTACTATTGATATATCAATCAATACATAAAATCATTTAGCGGTTTTAAAATATGAACTCACTAGCATAAATCACTTTGCTCATAACAATATAAGTTGAGCAAATAATATCTTATACTCTATGTATAAGTTTACAATCACACATGTAATCATTTATTGTATCCAATTTTCAAAATTTCATATAGTATACATGGAGGTTGAGGTGGCCTACAAAATTACCCTTAAATTATTCTAGAATCTAGAATATCAAGAACTCAGTTTCATATTTAGCTAGTGAAATAAGCAGTTCGCCTTCGAGAACGAGCAACACATGATAATTTATTAACTCGGAGAATCTTCAGATTCTTTGATGAATGTCCTTTTAAATTTTCAAAAATCTCATTACTGAACCGAGATGATTCAATCGGTCTGCCTAATTAAAAAATATTAAAGTTATTGAATTTCTAGTTCAATACAATGTTTGTTTCAATTGTATCAATACTATTACAGTGTATCAATTAAGAAAAACTATTATAAACTTTGTAAGTTTCTCTTTTATTAATATTGTTCGAATAATTGAAACTGATAAAGTTATGCACTTCGAGAACAATAACACAATATTATTGTAAGGTATTGATACATGTAAATTTGTATTTTTTTGAAAATATAATACATCATTCTTCAGTAAAACTAATATTTTTAACGTTTCATCAAGAGCAATAAGTCAACATTTCTTTTGAAATATTGAAATTGTAATGCTCTCAATAGAAAAAAATATTTTTCTTAATATTATTAATGTTGTGCTACTTCATGAGCAACAACAAGTTAAGAATAAATTAAACAATAAATAATTTATTGCTAGGTAACAATATATACACACACACACACACACACACACACACACACACACACACACACACACACATATATATATATATATATATATATATATATATATATATATATATATATATATATTCGATTGTGAAATACCAATAAAATAATGAGCTAAACATTAATGAAAGAGATTTGTGCAGCAAATTTAGTAGAAAGAGTGATTAACGTGAATTTTCTTCTCTAATACTAATTATAATGGTGTACTTCTAATTAACAAAAACAATTAAGAACATATCTTATAATTTACTGCTAAAAAGATGATCAAATAAAATAATTTATTATGTACAAGTACAACAATTATAAAGTATTAATTTTGACAAATAATGTGCATGAAGATATGAGAGGAACTCAATTAAATATACATCTAAACACTAAATTACAGTTTAAATCTTACAAAAAGCCATGTGCAAAATAAATTTAAGATATAACACATTAATGGAATAGTAATAAATAGATTTTAATTTTAATTTTTTTTTGGGTACACATATATACCGAGAAGATATTCAAGAGAAGATATAATACCCATACCCGACCCATATACTTATTAATTTTTTTTTAAAAAAATATTGTATTTTTTTAAAAAAAAATATTAGTATATTACATGTGAAGTTCATGAAAAAATTACAATTACACACACACACACACACACACATTGCCACTTGCCATCGATGCAAAATAAATAAATAAATTAAAATATATAATGAGTTTTAAATTGATATAAAAGTATACCTGCACGCTATCCGCACTTGACCCGCCATTCTTAAATCAGTATATGGGTAGGGTAGGGTATTATAAATCTCTAGTGGGTAGGGTACGAGTTTTCCAAACTCGACCCATACCCTACACATTGCCATCTCTAAGTAACAACACGATACTTAAGATTTATAATAAATTTAAATAACTTTAAGTATTCTAAAAAACATACGAATAGTTTTGTTCTTAAAGAATTCATAATCTTCCAATTAATTTAAAACTTGCCACTGTTTGCATAGAAATTTTTCACAAATGAGTTGTTGGATATTGATCTTAATAGATAGATATGAAGAATAATGAGTCCTGAACGCCTTGTCAAAATTTCATGACGATCGGACCATGAGTTGGTGAGATATCAACTTTGATTACAACTGCTTCAGATTATCCAAATCCTGCGAATTTTTGCACTGTTGATTCGATATAATAATACAACTCTTCCATGGTATACAAAGTTATTTTCACAAATCTCTATTCAATATTCTTCTGGAATATTGATTTGTATAAATCTATACACTTATTTAGGAAGTAACAACAAAATATTATTTAGGGTTTCATTTCTCTATAATATTGTTTAAATAGAATCACGTTTCACGAGAACATTGACATGGTGTAAATTTGTTTCTTTTACTCAGGACTCAATTTAGGATATAACATGCGGTAAGAAAGCTTCCTCCAATATCCTTTACTTAAGAATTGAGTGATTCAACATAGGATTAACCATTTTGGTTAATGTTCTATTTTTCCTTTCGACTACACCGTTTTGTTGAAGAGTGTATGCAATAGATATTTCATGAATAATTCCAACATCTTCACAATAAGAAGGAAAATGATATTCTCCTCCTCTATCCCTTCTAAGGTATTTAATATTAGTGTTGCACAAATTTTCAACTTCATTTTTAAAGATTTTAAATTTAGTCAAAACTTCATCCTTATAACATATTAAATAAACATAGCAAAATTTTGAGAAATCATCAATGAAAGTCGCAAAGTAAAGTTTTCCTCCCTACTAGGTGTGTTATGTAAATCATATACATCAATATGAACAAGTTCAAGTCAAGAACTACTTCTTCAATTTTAGAAAAAAGAAGTTTTAGTGATTTTAGTAAGAGCACACAATTGCATTTTTCTTCTAAATCATGTTTAATTAGGAATTTAAAAAAAACATACGCGTAACATGCATTTTCCTAATGTTCATATGTCCTAAACGTGAATGTCAAATAGATAATGAATCAATAACAATGTAAACAAAATTTGTATTTTTATTCATAATATTGAGTTTAAACACTCCATCATACTGACATGAACCATTTTCCAACAAAGACTCCTTCTTTAGGTAATATAAACTTATTTGACTCAAACACAAGTTTGAAACCAAACTTATTAAGAAGACTTTCGGACACAAGGTTCTTTCGAACATCTGGTACATAATAAAATATTTCAAAGTGATAGTTTTCCTGGAAGTAAATTCCAAATTAATGTTGCATTTTCCAAGAATATTTACAATGGTAGAGTTTCCCATGTAGATAATTTTCCCATCTTCCACGGGTTCATAAGTGGTGAAAGTATTTCGATCCTTACAAACATGCTTAGTGGTACCGTGATAAGTGCTTTACTAGCACTTGTTTGATTCACTTATTGTCCTATTTTGTTATTGGTTTGATCCTATTTAAGTATTGTTTAATGCATTTTTATGCTTTGTGTTGTGTATGATCACGAAGGAGGAGAAAAGAGGGAAAGAAATGACCAAATTCCACTGAAAAATGAAAACTGAGGACCAAAGGTGAAATTTGGTTACGGCCGTAAGACATGTAAATACGGCCCTAACTGTCTAACCGGCTCAAACGAAGAAATTGGCAGTAATCAACTTACGACCGTAAGTTGTAAATTTACGGCCGTAACTTTGATTGCCGTAAATGCCAAAGTTACGGCCGTAACTTTACCGCAGAATATTTTCCTATTTTGAATTGAAATCTATCTTTGATATATCTTCTTGGTAACCTTAGGGCACGACTTTGGAGGCTTAAAAATGGAAAATTCACCACATAATGAAGGCAGGAAAATTAGAGATTTAAAGAGAGAATTCTTGGGAGATTTTCAAGCAAGAAGCATCAACAACCAATGGAATTCATGAAGCAAATTAAAGATTTCCCCATGATTATGATGGGCTAAGTTTCCTTGTCTTGTTTAAAAGAGAAGTTGTGTCCATTCAATTTTGTTATTTTCTTTTCATATACTAGTAACGTTGAATCTATTCCCTTATTTCAATTGTTGAATTATTGAGTTTTGAATGTTTGATTGAGTTTTGTTGATTAATAAATGTGATTTGGCCAGTTAAATTGTTTAATTTCTAGACTCATGTATGTGCTATGTGAAGTCTTTTGATCCGTAATTGTCATTAGATCTTGACCTTTGGTAGCAAATATATCTCGCCCAGGTTTAACAATAATTCAACCCTGGATTATTTAATTCGAGCTTGTGAAATTAATAACCCAATTCAATCTATTATTCTCAATTTTCATACTAGTCATGCATTAAATCCTAAGAGTTTTTTTAGGATTGTCCATTGACTAGAATTGGTTTAAAGAGCTTGTTTTGAGTCAATACACATAAGGAAGAATTTATTTAGTATTGGTAATTGAATTAGGGATAGAAACACGTTATAAGGAAAAGTATAACGATAATTGGGGGTACAACCGAACCCGAGAACAAGATATTCTCTCATTTAATTCCTTACATATTTAATTATTTTATGCATATTTTTCATTTAAGCAAATTCAAACATAACAACCCCGATTCCATTCTGATTTGTCAAGCAACTAAATAAGTTCACCATTCCTCGTGGGATCGACCCTTACTCTCACTACTACATTATTAATTAATAATTGGTGAGTAAGGAATTAATTATTATTTTGGTGCATTGCGACATGTATCACACCGAAATCAATCTGCCACTCATTATTTTCCTTCACCACAAACACTTCACTTATCATAGCCACGAAGTTGGAGTTCTTATTTCTTTTTCTTTGCAAGAAGACAATCCCTTTTGAGATGTCCCATATTACCCCAATTGAAACATGGTCCCTTCTTCTTCTTCTTCTTCGTCGTCTTTGGAGTCAAATTTCATCTTTTTGGTTTTTTTTGAGAAATTTTGTTAGTTTTCCATATTGGTGTCTTTCCCTTCCTTCCCCACATGGACATTAGAAGATTGACCATTATTCTCTTCGGAGTTGTTCACTCTAAGATCCTATTCAATACGAAGATGTCGGCCCAAATCTTCAAGAGAAAGATTATCCTTCCTATACTTGAGATTCTTCTTGTAATCTCTCCAACTTTGGGGAAGTTTCTCAATTATAAAAGAGACAACAAAAGATTCATCCATATTCATATCATGTTGTTGAAATTGGTTATCTATGTATGAACTATTTCATGAAATTGCTCAATTACCTTCTTATTAACTACCATATGATATAGATGAAATTTAAAGGCAAGAAATTTCTTACTTGTAGCATCCTCGAACATGTATTTTGCTTCCAATGCATCCCAAATTTCTTTTGCACTTCTTTTTTCATAGTATTGATCAAACAAAGCATCTCACATGATATTGCATATATGGCCTTTACATATGTAATCATCTTGTTCTCATTTTTGTCTTGCCCTTCTATTTGCCAAACTTTCATCATCGAATTCTTCCGGTTTTGGAGTAGTAAGAACATAAACCACGTTGAGAGTAGTGGTGAGTAGGAAATATAACTTGTTTTTCCAATGCCTGAAGTTTGAGCCTTCAAATCTGTAACGCCCCGAATTCCGTGGAGCCCGGGACGCCACTTCTTCCTTTAAAATTTACTTTATTGCGGAAATAAATAAAAAAATTCAAACATCATATTTATTATTTAAAACCTTTGAAACAACATTTTTGCGAAAAATAATTAAATTTTTGTAAACATCACAATCATTATTTAAAAGCTAAAGCGGAAACTAAATTTTATAAAGTTTGACCCAAAAGGTCAACAATTCGAATATTGAAATAATTTGAAAATAAACTTGGAACAAACATGAAATAGATAAGTTTCAATTTTAAATAAAACATTTCTAAAATCTCAATAATTGCCACCATCGCAAGCCTCGCCGCCGACTCCGTCATCTGCAAAATTTGTTTTGGAAAACGTGAGTATTTCAAAGAAATACTCAGTAGACTCGCGCATAATAATCATTTAACATTATAAATTAAAACACATAATCATGATATTCAAGTTTTCAGGTGTCTAACGATCACCAGTATTCTCATGAACATGCAAGTTCAAGTCTCATGCATTTAAGCAAGTAAATTCTCATAACATAGTCTCATGCTTGGAAAGCAAGTAATTCTCATGAACACAATCATACATGCTAAACTTATAATCCAAACAATTATTAATGCGCACTTTTGAAAATAGAAAGATTTGAAATTTAGAGTCTACCTCAAATCACGAGTTTGAAAGTTGAGCAAGAAAGTTCACATTGTTCTTCTAAATGTCCAAGCGCCTCGTCTAGCATAACTTAAAGTAATAAGTCCAATTTAATACTTTTAAAACTGATTTAAATGACTTAGAACTTTAGGGACTGAAATGATTATTTTAAAACTTGGGGGCTAAAATGAATATTTTTGAAAGTTGAGTTGAAATTTAGAACGAATATTAAACTATTGGGCTGAAATAATAGATTTTAAAAATGGAGTGGCCGATTAAAATCATTTAAAACTTAAGGACTGAAATTATAAGTTTTAAAACTAAAGGGCTGAATTAAAACATTTTAAATCATTAGGGACTTAATTTAAAAGACTTTGAAAACTTGAGGTCCGATTAAGAAAGCTTTTTAAAAATAAGGGCTGAACTAAACGATTTAAAAGATGAGGGACTAAGAGGTAATAATAAACATTTTACTTCTCTCTCTCTGTTAATCGAACCAGAGGAGAGACGAGAGAGAGAGAGGCGCGACGGAGGGAGGTCGTCTCCGTTCAGGGTTGCCGACGCCCCTCGCCGACGGTCTGATCGTCGCCGGAAGGCCGGCGATGACACCGCCGTCCTGTGGCGGCGTGGAGCATGGGTGAAAGTGAGAAGTATTGTGGTGGTTTTTGGTGCGGTTTCGACATAAGGAGCGCAGGGCCTGGAGGTTGCGATTTGGGAGTCTCGCCGGTGGAAATCCGGCCAGAAATGGGTCGAGGTAAGTTATGGCCTAACTTGAATCTTTGGTTTTGGGTTTGATTTGGGGGAACCGTGATTGTGGCTTTTGGGCAGTGGTGGTCCCGGTGGTTTGGTGCTTGCGGGTTGTGTGGTGACGATGGTGAAAGGGTATTTATTTTCTTTGGTTTGGGCTGATTCGAATTCGGGCAGTGGTAGTTCCGACGGTTTTGAAGTGATTGGCGGTTGATGTTTTGAAATTGGAAATTGTCTCAGTCATGGTGAGTGGAGGTTTCGACAATGGTGTGCATTGTTCATGGTTCGAGTGGGCTATGGGGGTGGCGGCTTGGCAGTGTGGTGGTGGCGCTGTGGTTGTGAAAATGGTCGATGTTCTGCCGTGGTTATGGGAAATGGTGGTTGGTTTGATTGAATGCAGCGGCTTGATGATGGAGATGGTTGGTTTGGACGATGGAGGTGGTTGGTGTGTTCTGAATTGTGGCAGTGGGCAGGGGAGGTTGCAATGGAGGTGCAGTGTAGTGAATTGGGGACTTGCAGTCAACATTGGGGTTCTGAGATTGGTTTCGACCTTGGATAGTGTTGTGTAAGGATGCTGAAGGGGAAGGAAATACCAAGCACTGAAGGTCTATGTGTGTCGTGAATTGTGAGGGGATGAAGGGGAGTATATGTTGCTGGTTGTTAACTAATTTTTGGTAAGTTTGGGCAGTATATGATTTAGGAATGTTGAGGGAATATGCAAAGACATTGGCTGAACGGGGAGAATTGAAGGAGAGATTAGGGTGTTGCTGTGATGAAGATGGCTGGTGGGGAAATGGTGGAGGTGAGTTGGAATGAGGTGGATTTGAATTGTGGTTGCAGACAATTGGTTTGAGGAAATCTGATGATGGGGGTGATAGTTAATTTGCAAATTTGGTTTCAGATTGATGTATATGATGGTGGTTGAAATTGGCATTGATGGTTGATAAATCCAGTGTTGCAGTGAGGTTGGTTTGATAGTGATAAAACAGTGATGGCGTCTGTGGCTTAAATGGTTGGTTGGTGACTGATGAAACAGTGGCTCTGTATTGATTGTCTTCAAAATGGTAAGTTAGAGTGGGGGAAGAATTGAGGGAGCTGGGGAAGGAATTAAGAAATTGAAAAGTGATCATGGGGGAAGAAAAAAGGAAGCTGTAATTTCTCTTGAGAATATTGGGGAAGAAGCTAAAATTTCTCAAGGTATAAATGTGTATTGAAGGGTGAGGGAATATACATTACGATTGATTTGGATTCAAATTTGGAAAGGAAAGAATGGATCGTAAATTGAGGGGACGGGAGTGATGATGGGAGAAAAAAATGTGCTGAATATGAAAATGGAAGTTGGGGAGAAATTTAGGCTGATTGTGGTGCCGGATGTGGGATGGAAATAGCGTGAGTTGGGGAGTGAAATTCTTGATTGATTGAGAGGAGATGAATGAGGAAGGTGGCAAATGGGAATTTGCAAAAGAAACTGAGGAGACGTGTGGGAAAAGAATTGGGGAAATGATGCTAATTGAATTGAATGGAAATTAAAATGGGACAAGGTAATAAAGTTGAGAATTTGAAAAAAATGAATTGGATTCAAAATAAATAAAATTTGGCTTAAAGTAGTTTGAATCTAAATAATTGAAAATTTGACTTTAAAATAAAATAATGGTCTTGGACATAAAATCAAATAATTTGGATTAAAATACATAAATAAATAAATAATGAAAATAAGTTACTTTCATAAAAATTGAAATTGAACTACGATAAATTTAAATAATTTAAATTTTAACTTAAATGATTAGACGAAAATGTGTTTAAAATAAATAGGTAAAATCGTAGCGACACGTTTTAAATAATATTTATTTAAATAATTCATGAAAAATTCTTGGTCGCTACAAAATCTTTCCAATTTCACAAAGTCCATGGCAAAACTACGAAGTGAAGAAGTTGTAGGAGCCATTACAATAAACACGTAAAAATAAAGTCTTAAAATTGTGGAAAACAATGTTGGTGTTGTGATGAAAAAACTCGTAGTAACTTTGAAGATTCCAAGACATGGTACTCGTTTTTCCTTAAAACCTTATTTTTCCCACCAAATAGTAATGCACGAGGGATCCAAATAAACCTCTAAGATATAATGGAAATAAATTTTTGTTTGATGACGAACGTGAAATATCCGACAGCAAATCTGAACACAAGGACTATATAAATAAATACAAGAGAGTCTAGTATTCAAAGTTGTAGTAAATGAATACTAGATAAGAGATTTAAATGAAAAGAATAATGGTATTTTATACAAGAAGATAGCAAGAGTAGAGAAGATGAGAAATTTTTAATGTCTCAAAACAACTAACAATGAATCCTTTATATAGAGCATCAAGATGTGTATTGTTAAACATTCCACGAAAAACCATGTAAAACATCAAAAAGGTGCAAGAAAAATTAAGTAAAAGGCTGTCCAACGATCATTTCGGATAACCATGCTATTGCATAGTTATATCTCATGCGATCGCTTAGCTTTGAGCGATAACAAATATTTTCAAAAGATGTTTCGCATGTGATCTCATGGCTTCTACCCATGCAATTGCATGGTCAAAGAATTTTTCGACCCCAATTTTTCATTCCATTTTTTTACCTTTTCATCAATCATTGTATATATGATTCATTTAGAAAATTTCTCCACCAACACATTCATTCTTGCCGTTGCTATTCATTGTACATTGAAAAGTGCATATAAGGTTTTTGGTATTATGGGATATAAGTATGAAGCTGAAGCTGATTTTCCAAGTATGAGATCTATTTGTGATGTGGTTGTGGTGCTTGATTTTGATTTGGGTTTGGGGTTGGGGTTGGTGGCTACAATAGTTGTCGAAGAGACCCAATTCGAGAGAGAGAGAGAGAGAGAGAGAGAGAGAGAGAGAGAGAGAGAGAGAGAGAGAGAGAGAGAGAGAGAGAGAGAGAGAGAGAGAGAGAGAGAGAGTATTTTTATTTGTTTACCTTTTTTGGAGCGGATGGTGAATACATTACAGAGTTGCATATTTAATGATATTTTTTATTTGTGTAAGTATAAAAGCTTGATCTTTCTGAGTACAATGATATGTTCAATAGTTTTGACCTTATGAAGCACTAATAAATTGTCATTTTGAATTACAAACCTTTCGTAGCTAATAATATTTGCAATTAATTACAATCGTAACTTAATTTCAATTTTATAATCAATTACAAATGTGACTGATTAATTAATTCTAACTTATTTGTGTATTACAAGTCACTCGAAATTTAATTTTTCTCTTAAAAGTAATTGAATTAACTACAAATTGTAATGGATCACAATTTTAATTTAATTTCATTTTGTAATCAATTACAAATGCAATTACTATGGAAATTTCTGTGTAATTTTGTTCTCTGATTCTGTGTGAATAATCAGATATTATTTTGTGTGGTATATTTACAGTATTATTCTGTAAGTTCTTTATTACTTTGCGATTTGTGCGAGTTTTGGGTATTTTTGAGGATTTTTCTTTCGATCTGTAAAAACTTTTATGATTCTGTATTTTTCTTTCATGATTAATAAACTTCAAGGTTTTTGTTTAGATCTCTTTGTGGTTACTGTATGACGATTCTGAGCCTTAAAATCATAACAGTGATATCAGAGCCTTAGGGTTCTTGTGATTTTCACTAGTTTACGACTCAGAACATATAGACCCAGAGTCTGTGTGGGTGGATCTGATTTTTTACTGGAAGATTCTATGTGGTTCTCTCAAAACTTATTCTAGGGTTTATTTTCTGTGTAATTTTTCTTTAAGAAAATTTTTGATTTCTTTGAAGTTTTTTATAAACCCGTAGTAAAACGTTTTAAATTCTGAAAATTTTTGTGAAATTTTCAGATCTGAAAGATTTACAAAAATCTTTACTGTAAACTTCGTGGTATCTTTACTTTGTGATTTTTTCTTGAAACCCTAATTTTCAATATAAGGGTTGCTTGTTGTTTCTGGATCTTTTGACATCTGAGTCAAAATTATACAATCCCTAGAAATCAGTATATTTTTATATAATATACTGATCATTCTGTGTGGGGAACTGACATACTTTGGTGGTACTGAGACTTGGTGACAAAAACTTCGTGGATTCTGCATAGCAGTGTGGTACTGAAACCTAGTTGGGTTGAATCTTTGTGGCAATATATCTTAGTGAACTGCAGTAACCATTAATCTTGCAAGAAGGTGATATCTTTACATTCTGTACCTTTATACTATCAATTGTTTTCAATATTTTGTCTCTTCAAAATCTCACTGTTTTGAAGCCTATTTCTGGACCGCTTTAATTTTCTTTGTCTAGGATTTCTTGAAAATTCAGGAATCTTATGGATTTTTGGACTGACCTAAAATATGTTGAGGGATATACTGGAAGACCATTTTTCTTTTCAGTAATTAATTCTTTGTGCTTTTACTGATTAGTTTGATTATTCTTAGTGAACTGTGATCACCTTGTTTGTAGCGACCAAGAATTTTTACGCGATTAATAATTATTTTAATAGAAAATCGTGTCGCTACTATTTCACCCATTTTTATTAAGTTAACGCCACGACGTATTCGTATAGCCAAGTCAAGAAATAATCGAGATCGTTCGATTTTAAATTAAATTCCGAATTTCTAAAAATATCTCCATTCTCTTGATTTAAAGTATATTAAGTCTAAGTACTTAATTCAATGTTATCCCAATATTTATTTGTACAAAAAAAATTATTTTTATTATTGAAATTAAGAAAATATATGCAAGCATGAGAGGTTCCATTATATATAATAATTATGAGAATCTTAATTTAATAAATATGGAAAAGTATATAAATGGTTGATAGATTCCATTATATGTAATCATGAAGAGCATAATATTTGTATAAATATGGAAAAGTATATGAATGAATTATATACTCCATTATATATAATCATGAAGAGCATAATATTTGTATAAATATGGAAAAGTATATGAATGATTGATAAGACTCCATTATATGTAATCATGAAGAGCATAATATTTGTATAAATATGGAAAAGTATATGAATGAATTATATACTCCATTATATATAATCATGAAGAGCATAATATTTGTATAAATATGGAAAAGTATATGAATGATTGATAAGACTCCATTATATGTAATCATGAAGAGCATAATATTTGTATAAATATGGAAAAGTATATGAATGATTTATATACTCCATTATATATAATCATGAAGAGCATATTATTTGTATAAATATGGAAAAGTATATGAATGGTGCTTTACTTTAAGAAAATGATGTGTTAAAATTAATAGAATTGAATGATTATGTTTACAATATGCCAACTTTATACATCTATTTAAACCCATCTCTTTTACACACAACTCTACACATATACACTTATTTCCAATCTCTTGACAAAATCCACAAGTAAGAGAAATTCAAGGTGGTCAAGAAAGTTTTGGTCCATTTACTACTACACTTCATTTTAATCTTTTAAAAGGTAAGTATATCTTATGTTTTTATGAAAAGTAAGTATGTTTTTATGACAAGTAAGTATATCTTATGTTTTTATGAAAAGTAAGTATGTTTTTATGAAAGGTAAATACACCTTATGTTTTTATGAAAAGTAAGTATGTTTTTATGACAAGTAAGTATATCTTATGTTTTTATGAAAAGTAAGTATGTTTTTATGAAAGGTAAATACACCTTATGTTTTTATGAAAAGTAAGTATGTTTTTATGACAAGTAAGTATACCTTATGTTTTTATGAAAAGTAAGTATGTTTTTATGACAAGTAAGTATATCTTATGTTTTTATGAAAATGTTTGGATCATTGCTATGAAAATCAATCTCACAAGATTGTTATGGGTTCCATATGATATGTTTATGATTATGCTAAGGGGACCGGAGTTTAGTAGCGCTACACATAAGAATTCTTGCCATTTAAGTTCGGTAAAATTCTTGTGTCTCCCTATGTTTATGAGTATTTCGATCCTATCCTATGTTATGATGAAAATGATCCATATGCTTTCAAAAGAAAATTTATGCTTGGTATACTTACTGGGATTTTATAAATCTCACTCCACGATATTTACCATTTTCAGATAATTGAAGGTTCGAGGCGGTCAACATGGAAGTGGCAAAAGTGGTTAAGATTGATGAGATAATTATGTTGAACTTTATGTAAGAAAATTATGTTCTATTTTTATTCACAAATAAAATTATGGGATTCTAATTATTCTTTTGAATAATTTTACATTACTATTTAAGTCTCGATAATATGATATGAGTCACTTTTAGTGGCACTCGAATGGTCGAGAATTCGGGTCGTCACAGTTGGTATCAGAGCAAAGAGTTTTAAAAACGACGTGCTATTCATGATGAACAGTGAACGAAATCACTATTCATTATAAAAAAAAAAAAAGTTGAATTTTCACATGTCAAGTATGGTTATGATTTTGAAAAGCATGATGAAATTTGATGTGCGAATTTCAAGGACAAAATTCATTTTAAGCAAGGGAGTTTGTAATGTCCTGAAAATTTTATGGAATATAATTAGTTAGTGATATGATGTTTATATTGATGTCTTTGATAAATTTCTAGAAGTTCGGGGACTAAAGGAAAAATAAGATTTGACGATAAATTTTATTTGGGTTAAGTTATTAATTATTGATGGGGAGATAATTACTATATCGATATTGGATTTGTTTTGAAGACTGTGATTAATTAGGAATTATGATTCAAGAAAATGTTGATTTGGATACAACCACATTAAATTATTGTTGATTAAAGGAAAATAAGATTATATGAAATATTTTAACTCATCACTCTACTATGTCACTCTCCACGTATTGACTCCTCGAACCAGGTATGTTATATGCTTTGCAAGTCATTTACGATTTTATTAAGACATGTTAAGTATGAAATCTTCATATGTTATGAATCTTTAAGTGAAATATACATGTTGAGTATGATATGAATTGATAGAAGCCTGAATTTTAATTTATTCCTTTTTATGTAGAATCATGAGACATAGAGGATATTGATATGAATTTTGGTGCATATTAAGCTTAGTAAGATTGACTCAATTAGAAATTAAGTTGGGTTGTAACTTTTGCCCAAAATATATGGAATAATATATTAAACAAACAAAATTAATAATGAATTTGTACAATAATTTATCCCTTTATCACTACCTTTGTGTAAAAACAAGGAAAAAACTGTGGATGGTTATTAGTACTTCCTCTTCAAGTTTCAATTTTCGGTTCAATAATTTATCCCTTTATCACTACCTTTGCTTAAAAGCAAGGAAAAACTGTGGATGATTATTGGTACCACTCTTCAAGTTTCAATTCTGAAAAAAAAAATTCGGAAAGAAAGAAAGAGAACGGGTGTTGAGCATAATGGGAATAATATGACTTAAGAATGATTTTCAAAATAATTGTTGTCCTCGAGTTTAGAAATGATGAACCTTAAATGGACTTTGCATAATTGATTTTAGACATGGCACTAAGTATAAGAAGTCAACATAAATGATTAGAAATATGTTCAGATTATCTATCATTTAGATTTAATGAGAAATAGGGAGCCAATTTTATGAAGTTTTATGAGATGTTAAGATTATAAGTGATATGATTTTAATGAGACTTTTATGAGAAGCATTATGAAGTTAGAGATTTAAAGATTTGGTTATTGGGAATTAAGTAATGGCTATTATGTTGAGTAAGTGAATTATGCCTCTATATTGAAGAGAAATTTATTATGAACTTTGGCCTTGTGATTAAATTTTGGGAATATGATTTATGACTTATAAATATAAGTATGAGTAATCTTTTGAGCCAATTAAGGTATTGAAGGAAGTGATATTGTGATATTGACGACTATGATTTGAAATTTCTATGTTGAGAAATTATGAATTGATTTTCTGGAATATTTTTTTATGATATTGAAGTTTGATGAAATTGTGGTCAATTTTTAGATCGTTGTGATCAAATGTGGAATTATTTATTATTGTGAGTTATGAAGTATGCTTACGGTTTGAATAAGTCCAAATTTCAAAGGAAACTCTGCCTAGAATTTTATCGTTTGGAATTAAGAGCATAGTATGGTATGCAATCACTAAGAGAATTGAGGTTAGACATGCAAATTCATTTACATCACAAACGAGATTTAGTAGATGATAACAGAGATATTATTATTTTCTCGTAAGGAGAACACACAAGAGTCACACTGGAAAAGAAATACATGAAACACGCAAAAGCAAAAGAAAGCAACATGGGAAATTCCTCAAATTGAGAGATGTGTTTCCGGAGTAGCCGTATCCTACCACCTCTGACCTTTTGAGGAAATAAAGAAACCTTCAAAGAGGTGTGTTTCGAGAGTAAGAATACTCCGTAATCTACCACCTGGAACCTTTGAGGTACACACAAGATTTAAACATTAAGGAAATCCTAGGAAATTAGAGGGGTGTCTCGAGAGTAAGAATACTCCGTACTCTACCCCCACCTATTCTAAGATTCATAAAGTTAAGTTTACATTAACCGGACTCCATTTTCGCTTGATTCCCCTTCCTTGCGACCAATCTATCTTAACCCCTGCTGGATCTTGTATTGAGATATATGACTGCAGCTTATCCAGTAGTTCATCAATAGTAGGAGCAGAAATAAGGAGCCTTCTGGAAAATGGAGAGATGAATCCCTGTTCCACAGCATAATCAAGAAAGGTTAACAAACCATCAAAGAAATTGTTAACATTCAGAAGCCCAATAGGCTTAGTATGGAGATCTAGTTGAGCCCACGAGGTAATGTTAAAGATTTCTTCTAAGGTACCAAAACCTCCGGGCAGGGCTATAAAGGCATCAGAACCATATAGCATACAAGTTATGCGTTCATGGATGGATAAGGTTTGAACTTCATGCCCTCGTGTTTTGCCTGCAACATCTACCAAAGGGACAGGTATGACACCGATTACTTTTGATTTTTTTGCAAGAGCAGATTGGGAAATACAACCCATTAGACCACTGCTACCACCCCCATACACAAGAGTGATACCTTTTTCCCCCAGTTTCTTTCCAAGATCTACGGCCGCTTCTAGATAACCGAAGCCTTTCCCCACTTTTGATCCACAAAATACACAAATAGTTTTGATCTGTCGAAGTTTTGGTGCTTCCATCTTTGATAGTATAGAAGGGAAAACTTACGAAGAAGATGTGATTTTGGGATACCTGAACTATGAAATATGTTTGGCTATTTAAAGCCGGAAAAATTTACTGTTTTTGATTGATTCTGAAAAAGTAAAGATTTACTTTTGACAAAATCGGCCAACTTTTGACTGTTTTACCAAAGATATCACCTTTCGGTGATTTATTTCCAGCTTTATCAAAACTCGAGAAAGGAAAATATATTTTATTTCCAAAACGCGTGAAAGAAAACAGCAAAATATTTTAAATGTGTATCAAGAGATTTACCTTATATCATTGTTGAACTGCCAGAAGCCTCATTTTGTAAAACAGACTGGCAAACAAGATCTTTTGCTATTATATTTTGGAGACTATAACGATTTTTGTCCTCGTTAAACTGAGCGTATAAGGAGAGAAGTTCACGTTGCACATAACCACTTGGGTGCGTCTCAAGAGTCAGTCGAATATCATCCAAAGACTCCTTACTCAGTCCACCCTTTATGAATTTGATTTTATCATCCCGATTAGTAGAAGAATATCCTACTGTTTTGCAACGAGTATCACAGTTCCAACGAGCACATTTGTAGCAACCATTCAGCCTTTTTGCTCTTCGTTTCTTTGCGAAGGTGCTTTTGCCTAAACCAGGCATGTGCTTTGGAAATGTCATAGGTAATTCACCAGATAGTCGAACCTTTGCTTCGATCAACCAGCGAACATCTTATGAAACACCATGAGCCATCAGCAACCTCAATCTTTCAAGTCTTATTCGATAAATTTTCCTCAGATCATTCATTGGAAGACTGGAATAATACTTGCGAATGTTTGTAAGAATGATATCCATGTTTTTGATGGATCTAACCTCTTCCCAGCATGAACTATTTAAAAGCATTAAGGATCGGAGGGAATCCGCGTGATATTGATTCCAGCAAGAAAGCGTGGAATAGAATAATGGAAAAGAGGGAACAAGAGTTTATGCGCCGTTTATTTTCTTGATAAAAGGAAGATTTGATGATGACGGGATTTGAGATATGGAATATTTTCTTGGATTTTTGGGTACTGATATTTTGATATAATAATCAAGGTATAGAAATAATACGGGGATACGTGAAAGTGAAATAATGACTGTATTGAATCAGGATTAATAAGTTTGTGCAAGTGAAAGGAATACCTTACGGGAAATGTTATGATATTTGAGTTAAGAATTTTAATTATTTGGGAGATATTTGTTTATTGAATTTTGCAGAAATTTTGGGTTACAAATATTGGAAAGATAAACTGATGATTATGTTGATATGTGAATAACATGTTTGGGTATATTGCATAGAGAATATTCAGGTAATCGTTTTAATTATTTTGGGATATTTGGTGATAAGAAGAAATGACAAATTATTATGGTATGATATGTTAGTAAAGATTTATTGAAATTTTAGAGATATTAATACGAATATTTGAGGTTACATGATACGATGATAAGTGACATGTTACATGAGTACTACAAGATATGATGAAATATCACATACGATTGGAAATTTTCATTTTGAGTCAGAATTTATGAGTAGACACATATGTCTATTATTGATAAGAAAAGTACATGTCTTAAGAAAACAAATTGATGCATTTAGTCAAAGTCCAGTGGGTTAAATATGGTTGGGTTAAATATGGTAGCGATGATGCTACATAAGAAGAAGAAGAAGAGATTCTGATTAAGTGTTCAGAAATCATAAGATCAAGTAAGATTAATTTCGAGGACGAAATTATTTTAAGGGGGTAAGTTTGTAGCGACCAAGAATTTTTACGCGATTAATAATTATTTTAATAGAAAATCGTGTCGCTACTATTTCACCCATTTTTATTAAGTTAACGCCACGACGTATTCGTATAGCCAAGTCAAGAAATAATCGAGATCGTTCGATTTTAAATTAAATTCCGAATTTCTAAAAATATCTCCATTCTCTTGATTTAAAGTATATTAAGTCTAAGTACTTAATTCAATGTTATCCCAATATTTATTTGTACAAAAAAAATTATTTTTATTATTGAAATTAAGAAAATATATGCAAGCATGAGAGGTTCCATTATATATAATAATTATGAGAATCTTAATTTAATAAATATGGAAAAGTATATGAATGAATTATATACTCCATTATATATAATCATGAAGAGCATAATATTTGTATAAATATGGAAAAGTATATGAATGATTGATAAGACTCCATTATATGTAATCATGAAGAGCATAATATTTGTATAAATATGGAAAAGTATATGAATGAATTATATACTCCATTATATATAATCATGAAGAGCATAATATTTGTATAAATATGGAAAAGTATATGAATGATTGATAAGACTCCATTATATGTAATCATGAAGAGCATAATATTTGTATAAATATGGAAAAGTATATGAATGAATTATATACTCCATTATATATAATCATGAAGAGCATAATATTTGTATAAATATGGAAAAGTATATGAATGATTGATAAGACTCCATTATATGTAATCATGAAGAGCATAATATTTGTATAAATATGGAAAAGTATATGAATGATTTATATACTCCATTATATATAATCATGAAGAGCATAATAATTGTATAAATATGGAAAAGTATATGAATGATTGATAGACTCCATTATATATAATCATGAAGAGCATATTATTTGTATAAATATGGAAAAGTATATGAATGGTGCTTTACTTTAAGAAAATGATGTGTTAAAATTAATAGAATTGAATGATTATGTTTACAATATGCCAACTTTATACATCTATTTAAACCCATCTCTTTTACACACAACTCTACACATATACACTTATTTCCAATCTCTTGACAAAATCCACAAGTAAGAGAAATTCAAGGTGGTCAAGAAAGTTTTGGTCCATTTACTACTACACTTCATTTTAATCTTTTAAAAGGTAAGTATATCTTATGTTTTTATGAAAAGTAAGTATGTTTTTATGACAAGTAAGTATATCTTATGTTTTTATGAAAAGTAAGTATGTTTTTATGAAAGGTAAATACACCTTATGTTTTTATGAAAAGTAAGTATGTTTTTATGACAAGTAAGTATATCTTATGTTTTTATGAAAAGTAAGTATGTTTTTATGAAAGGTAAATACACCTTATGTTTTTATGAAAAGTAAGTATGTTTTTATGACAAGTAAGTATACCTTATGTTTTTATGAAAAGTAAGTATGTTTTTATGACAAGTAAGTATATCTTATGTTTTTATGAAAATGTTTGGATCATTGCTATGAAAATCAATCTCACAAGATTGTTATGGGTTCCATATGATATGTTTATGATTATGCTAAGGGGACCGGAGTTTAGTAGCGCTACACATAAGAATTCTTGCCATTTAAGTTCGGTAAAATTCTTGTGTCTCCCTATGTTTATGAGTATTTCGATCCTATCCTATGTTATGATGAAAATGATCCATATGCTTTCAAAAGAAAATTTATGCTTGGTATACTTACTGGGATTTTATAAATCTCACTCCACGATATTTACCATTTTCAGATAATTGAAGGTTCGAGGCGGTCAACATGGAAGTGGCAAAAGTGGTTAAGATTGATGAGATAATTATGTTGAACTTTATGTAAGAAAATTATGTTCTATTTTTATTCACAAATAAAATTATGGGATTCTAATTATTCTTTTGAATAATTTTACATTACTATTTAAGTCTCGATAATATGATATGAGTCACTTTTAGTGGCACTCGAATGGTCGAGAATTCGGGTCGTCACATTGTTTGTTATATTACTTAGTGAGTTAATCTTGAGATTGTGACATTATAATTTCCTAACTTTGTGATTTGCCTCTGATTACTTGTGATACTGTGTGATCTTGTTTTATTCTTCCTCTATTTCAATATGTTTGATAACCTTTGAAAGAATAAGGCTCAAAATTTTTGAAAAACACCTTTATAAATTTTTTGGTCATTTCTTCAATGACTACTATAAAAATAGATGTTGAAGTTTGGAATGACAAAGGAGATTTTAATCTTTGGAGCCAGAAAACGAAAGCCTTATTACTTCAAATGAAGTGTGAAAAAGCTATTGATCAATCTTGGCCTGTTAATTTAGCTCAAGATAAACAAATTGAAATGGATGAAATTGCCTGGAGTACTATTTTTCTTCACTTGTCTGATAATATCATTAGAAAAATAGACAAGACTAAAACTGTAATGGCACTCTGGGATAAATTGGAAGAAGTATATGACTCTGTTACATTGCCTGATAAGTGCTTTCTTTGGAAACAATATTTTTCTTTTAAATTTGATTCCTCCAAAGATGTTGATGATAATATGAATAGGTTCACTAGAGTCACACAAAGCCTGATGAACTGTGATGAAAAATTGACTGATGAACAAAAAATAGCATGCCTTTTAAATGCAAGGGGTGATAAATTTAAGGATCTTAGGAATACCTTAGAGTATGGTGGGCAGAAACTGACTACTGAAATAGTTCACGCATCCCTTAAGAATAAAGAACTGGAATTTAAGAACAATCAAAAGGAAGCCTATAGTGTTATAGGAACTTCAAAGAAGAGGAATTCTTTTAGGGATAATAAGTCTGTGAACAATTTCATCAAAAGTTGGAATACTCCTAACAACAACAGGAACTGGAACAATAGAAAACCTGCTAGGGGCAATTTCCAAAAGAAAGATAACTTTTATAAGCCCAAAGATAACTCATTTAGAGGTCAGAACAAGTTTAGAAGTCAGGGCAACTATAGAAACCAAAACACTTGTTCTAAATCATACTAGATATGTGCATGATTTGAAAAGGAATTTGATTTCTCTTGGTGTTTTAGATTCTGAACTTTATGAAATTAGACTGCATAAAGGTTACCTTAGTATTTTTAAAGGTAATTATATACTGTGCAATACTCCCAAAACAAACGGAATCTATTTACTGAAAACATATCCTTTGTGTGTTAATTCTTTCAATGCAATTTCTAAAAAATGATAAAACTGTTTTGTGGCATAAAAGACTAGGACACTTAGGTAAAAAATGTCTTAAATTGCTTGAGAAAAATGGTGTTTTTGGAAAGGATGTTGTACATAAACTTGACTTTTGTGAAAAATGTGTTTTGCGAAATCAAAAGAGAAATTCCTTAGTAGAGCCATACATAAGTCTAATAATATATTAGAATATTTGCATGCTGATTTGTGGGGTCCTGCCCCAGTCAATTTTGTTTCAGGTTTTAAATATTTTCTACTTATTGTTGATGATTGTTCCAGAAAAATCTGGGTTCACTTGTTAAAATCTAAAGATGCTACTGTGTGGGTCTTTAAAAACTGGATTACACTAGTTCAAAATTTAAAGGATAGAAATGTCAAAATAATTAGGACTGACAATGGCCTTGAGTTTTGTAACCAAGACTTTGATTCTTTTTGTAGTAATTTAGGTATCCTTAGACATATGATTGTAGCATACAGTCTACAACAAAATGGGGTTGCTGAAAGGATGAATAAGACTCTTTTAGAAAGAACAAGGTGCCTACTACTTGATAGCAATCTTTCTCCTTGCAGTGCTATTTATTTTAAAATTCTTGATCAGATTTGGAATAACTTGCTTCCTGATTTCTCAAAATTAAATTTTTTTGGCATTGCAGCCTATTCACACCAAACTAAAATCAAACTTGACTCCAGATCTTTAAAATGTGTTTTTCTGGGATATGGAGAAGGGGTCAAGGGTTATAGACTTTGGGTAAAGGAACAAAGAGGTTATAAAGTCATTATTAGTAGGTCTGTTGTTTTAATGAAAATTTCTTCCCTTGTAAACATGAAATATTAGATAATCCTCTTAGTGAAAAGGACTTCCTTACTTCTGAATTGAGTGCAGATCATTTGAATAATGATAATGATCTGCCTAATACTCAGTTTCAAGTGGAGCAACCCTTACATTCAGGTAATAACAGTCCTGAACTAGAGTCTACCAGTTCAGTTCCATATATTGAAATCATTCCTGAAACAGTTCCTGAAACAAAAACTGAACCTAATCTTGACACTAATCAACTTGATAGGGATAGATCTAGAATGGAGATCAGACCTCCTCTTAGGTTTGAAGATCCTGATTTTGTTTCTGCATTTACATATTCTGAACCTTTAGAGAATGAACCAGAATCATTTAAAGAAGCTATTTCTTCTGCTAATTCTGGTCTTTGGCTTATAACAATGCAAGAAGAAATGGACTCTTTGATTAAAAATGGTACTTGTATTTTAGTTGATAAATCTGTTAATAAAAGGATAATTGATTGCAAATGGATTTATAAAATAAAAGAAAGTGAGTCCAATAATGCAAAACCTAGGTACAAAGTTAGGCTTGTTGCAAAAGGTTTTTCTAAAAAAGAAGGGATTGATTGTAATGATATTTTTTTCTCCTGTTGTTAAATTTACTTCTATCAGAATTCAATTTGTTTTAGTTGCTCAATTTGAATTAGAACCAGAACAAATGGATATTAAAACTGCTTTTCTATATGGTTCATTAGATTAAACTATTTTTATGCATCAGCCTAAAGGATTTGAAAAGAAAAGTAAAACTGATTTAGTATGTTTACTGAAAAAGTCCATTTATGGTTTAAAACAAGCCCCAAGGTAATGGTATAAGAGATTTGATTCTTATATACAAAGCCTTAATTTTCAGAAAAGACAATATGATTCTTGTTTTTATTTTAAGTCTGGTAAATCTGAATTTATGTATCTTTTATTATATGTTGATGATATGCTTATTGCTGGCCCAAACATGCATGAAATTGATCTGCTCAAGCATATGTTACATTCTGAATTTGAAATAAAAGATTTAGGACATGCAAAAAGAATTCTTGGAATGGATATTTGTAGGGATAAGAATTTTGGAAATTTACTTTTAAATCAAAAACATTTTATTGAAAAGGTTTTGAAAAGATTTAGCTTATTTGATGCAAAACCTGTTTCATTGCCACTGCCTGATCATTTTAAACTCTCTGTTGAACATTCACATAAATCTGATGAAGAGTTATCTAGAATGAAAAATGTTCCATATTCAAATGCTATTGGATCTGTAATGTATCTCATGGTATGTACCATACCTGATATAGCCTTTGCAGTTAGTGTGTTGAGCAGATTTATGAGTAATCCTGGTGAGTTACACTGGGAAGCTTTGAAATCTTTATTAAAATATCTTGAAGAATTTGTAGGACTTAGTTTAGTTTTCTGTAAAACCAAAACTGATTTCAATTTAAAAGGTTTTGTTGATTCTGATTTTGTTGGGAACATTGATAATAGGAAATCAACATCTGCATATTTCTTTACCTTAAATTGTTCTTGTATTAACTGAAAATCTCAGCTATAAAAACTTGTTGCTTTATTTTCAATTGAGGCAGAATATATAGCTGCCACAGATGCAGTGAAAGAATGCATTTGGTTAAAAGGTTTACTGTTTGAAATTGGTTGCATTGACAATTCTGAAACTGAGATTTTTACTGACAGTCTTAGTGCTTTACATCTTTGCAAAAATCCAGTTTTTCATAATAGATCAATACATATAGATGTGAAGTTTTATTTTATTAGAGATATTACTGATAAAGGAATTGTCAAACTTATAAAAATTCCAACCCAACTAAATCTAGCAGATGCTGGAACAAAAATAATTCCTATTAGTAAATTTAAAGATGCTGTGAAGTTTCTAAATTTATTAGAATTTTGATACTGTTTTGTACATTTTGCAGATGCAGCTGATCCAATTGAGGCGGAGATTGTTAAACCAATTGGACCAGCCAAAAAATTCGTAGCCCAGTTTATTTTTGAGCCCAAATAAAGGAAGCTGAAGCCTAAGTCTGGATACCCAACATTCGGCCCATGCGTGAACCCGCCAACTGATACACCGCCTTTTCTAACACAACTGTTGGATCATATTTGCTGAATCTCATCCGTCCATTGTAAGATAAGGACGTTTCATCTGGCCTCTCACTCTCATTCTTCCAGAATACTCCTCTCAACTCTCTCTTTCTCGTCTGCTTTGTGATATTGAGTCTGTAGAGAGAAATCTCATCTCTTGTGCAATTTCTGTGTAATTTTGTTCTCTGATTCCGTGTGAATAATCAGAGATTATTCTGTGTGGTATATTTACAGTATTATTCTGTAAGTTTTTGATTACTTTGTGATTTGTGCGAGTTTTGGGTATTTTTGAGGATTTTGCTTTTGATCTATAAAAACCTTTATAATTCTATATTTTTCTTTTATGATTAATAAAGTTCTTCAAGGTTTTTGTTTAGATCTCTTTGTGGCTACCGTGTGACGATTCTGAGCCTTAAAATCGTGACAACAACCACCACAAAAGAGAAAAATCACGATTACCTAATAAACTAATCACATCCTGTTCTCGTTATAAGTCACACAAAGTCATAATTACTCAATATTTGGTCACATAGTATCTATATATTGATCACAACTTACTCGTTTTCATGGTCGCGATTAATCAATATTTTTTTGTCGCAATTACATGATAATTGGTCACATTTCGTCCTCATCACAACTCGCACAAAGTCATATTTAATCGACATTTTGGTCACAATTACCTAATATTGGTCATAATTACTATTCCAACCCCAACTCGACTCCCCTCTCCCTATCACCATCCTAACTCCAACCCATCACCTTCACTGTCCAGTTGTTGTCGCCCCTCAACCAGTCACTACCACCATCTTGACCTCTACCTCACCATCACCACCACCACCACCACTCTTACCCCACAATTCACACCTATCGCTGTCGTTTTTGAAAGCTAAAATAAATCCATACCAATAACCCACACCACCACTCCTAAAGTTAAAACAACCATCGATCCTTGTCACCAAATCGTCTCCATGGCACTCGTCTTCTTCTCCACTATTTTTATCGACTACTCCAACAGTACTTGCCACACCTCACCCAATCCACATAATTACTATTATCCCTTCCACCTTGCACTATTATCCCCTCATATACAGATCTGTTAACGCCAACCACTCACCAACACCATCCCCACCACCTTACCGCCAACACCACCGCCACCACAAACGTGAGCCGTTTGCACAACCTCACCATCACCACCTCCTCGTTCAGATCTTTTTTAGCGAATAGCGCCACACCTCCTCATTCAGATCCACATAAGAACCACCACACAGCCCCCACCCAAAATTGAGGCAAATAGACATAAAATCGATGGAAAAACGCATCCATTGTTTCGAAATTATTTCCAGGGTTTGAGTTGGATATAAATATTAATCACCGACCATAGGGAGGTCTTTCTCCCATATGAAGTCAAATAGATAGCGGATGTCTGTTTTCAAAAATCTATCATTACCTTCAAATTTTCTATACCTCATCAAAAAATCTCTGAAATTCATCGAATTTATTTGAATTTTCTACATAAATTCCCCTTCTCTCTTTTCTGGACCTCGTCACACGTCACTATTGAAATCGACACAGCATATCAGCGATTTTTGTGTTTCTTCCATTTAAGCTTCATATCAAAATTTGCAAATCTCAAATGTAAAGATTGCAAAAGTGATGAAGATGGAATGAACTGAAAATGAATTCTACGGTTGGATTCCATCGCGAGAAAGTAGTATACTAATTAATAATTAGGATCTAATTTTTACAAATTTAAAACTCATAACCTTGTTATTATAGAGTGATCTTTAAAGTAGGTTATCATGTAATTTTCACATAAAAAATTATGCAAAATAAAATAAAATTATGCACACAAAATTCTTCTAAATTCCAGGCCTCATTTCCCTCATTGATGTCTGAACCGCCTTTAGACCCCTCTCCCCCTCTCTCTATATCTAAGCACAGTTCATCTGTATATACACACACATATAACCATTATAAAATTTCAATCCAGGAGAAATTAAAGGAACACAGAAAAATCAAGAGATATGTCTTCCCCAAGCAAACGCAGAGAAATGGATTTGATGAAACTGTAAATGAAATTTCAATCTTTTAATTTCGTAAATACATGTAACTATTTAGTCTATTTTAGCTGGGTTTTTATATATTTATTTTTTAATAATTTTTATTTTTCGGATTGGTTTTTAATAGGATGATGAGCGATTATAAGGTAGAGATGATCAATGATGGGATGCAAGAGTTCTATGTGGAGTTTCATGGACCTAAAGATAGTAATAATTTCTGATAAAACCCATCTTTATCCTTCATTTTACAATCTATTATGAAGTCTTATATCTATATTTATGTTGGGTTTTGTTTAATTTTTCTAGTTTTTTTTTTTTCCTTAAAGATTATTTCAGTTTAGCAGTTTGAGTTGTGTTTGACTTGCGTAGCTTTATATTTGAGCTGAAAAAAAGAGTGTTGTAATAACAATAAAGTAATAGCTAAAGTAATAGCTACTCATGTAATCTCGAATTGGAGTTCTTTGAAACATGGATTGCAGATTGTTCTTGAGTAAAATCTTGAATATCATTTCTTGGTTTCATTAAATTCCGTGGAAGTTTTTTTGCATTCTGATTGTTCAAATTCATATTGAGCGTGTTTTTAGCTTTATAAGTTTGATAAAAAGTGTTTTCTTAGAAGAGATATGAGATGATGGATATTGTTGATGATGTATTAGGGGTTTGAATTGGCAGCATAGCTGTTTGCTAATTTGTCTCAACGAGAAATGATGTTCTTCTTTTGATGCCTTATTTTGTGTTGCGTATGATCAAAAGGGGTACTTTTTTCCAATTTGATTGTATTTGCAGGCCCGTATCAAGGTGGTGTGTGGAGGATAAGGGTGGAGCTACCAGATGCTTATCCATATAAATCTCCTTCCATTGGATTTATCAACAAGATATACCATCCAAACGTTGATGAAATGTGAGTTCACAGACTGTCTACCCCAGAATTTAGTTTGTACAAATGATGGTATTCACTCGATGCTTGTTGGAAAAAAGTTTTTCAAGTGCTTTATTTTCATGTTTTGTTATCAGGTCGGGCTCGGTGTGTTTAGATGTCATCAATCAGACATGGAGTCCTATGTTCGGTAAGTAGAATTTCTTAGCATTTTGTCCTGTGTTTGGTAAGTGGACATTCTTGGCGGAAAAATTGGACTTGATAATTTAACCAAACTATTGATATTCACATATAATGATATATTAATGAGCTTGATTGGGGTATTTATTTCTTTTCAGATTTAGTGAACGTGTTCGAAGTCTTTCTTCCGCAACTTCTTCTGTACCCAAATCCATCAGATCCTCTGAATGGGGAGGCAGCAGCTCTAATGATGCGGGATCGCAGTGGTTATGACCAAATAGTTAAAGGTAGAAAATTTCAAGTATTTTTTAGCATCACGGTAGACATCTAAACTGGCCGGAATATATTATGAAAACCTTCCTCCATTTTCTTTGCCCATTTGTATAATTGCCTAAAAGATACCCGTACATATTATCACTTAACATCGTGGATTTTCTTTTCTAAATATCCTTGCTTTTTCCACTATGTCTCCTTTGACTTGAGTCGATCACAAGTTTTAGGGCATTGAGACTTCCATTTTGGGTTGGACAAAATTTGAGTACTATATGCCACTTGATACTCAAGTTTTGCTGTTACTTAGCTCTCATGTATTTTAGTTCGTGTTTATCTTCATGGTATGTAGAATCATATGCTACCTGTTTAGAGATATTTCTAACCACTAAGAAGTTTGTGTTTGTTGAAATGTATATATCAGTATTATAGTCTAGAATAGTTAGCAATTTATGTATAGGTTGTAGTTCTATTTATACTAACCTTTTTGTACCTATTTTGAAATAAGATAATAAACATACCTTTTTCTCAACTACATGGTATCAGAGCCGGGGATAATCCCAGCCCCTCGATTTTTCGCCTGTCTCAGCCCCTACTCGGCCTATTCTAGCACCGGCGACCTACCAAGACATCGGCAACCTTCTTCTCGGCCTTGGAAGTCTTTTTCGCGACTTTTATAGCCCATGCGAGTCTGCCTTGCGTGGTTCCCTCGCGATTTCAGACCTCTGTCTGTCCATTCCGATGCTGACCCAGGTCTTTCCGGCGCCTCTACTATCGGCGTCGACATGTTTTTCAGGCCTCGAGCTGCAGTCTCACCTGGAACTGCGGTTTCAGCTTGTGTTCTGGACCTCCAAGTGCTTGTGCTCCAGAGCTTCTACATTTTTTAGGTATTTCAACACCTACATTTTGTGTTTTTGTGCCTCTTCCTGCTACTGAAGATTGAAAATTGTTATGGGTGAAAATAAAAATGTTTGTGTGACTGATATGATTCCAGTGATGTCAAAAATCACGGAACACAAACTTAATGGGTCTAATTATATTGTTTGGAGCAAGATTGTTCAAATATATCTTCGTAGTATAGAAAAGGATAAGCATCTCACTGAGGACCCACCCACTGATGATACAAAACAGACTTGGTTGTGAGATGATGCTCGAATATTTTTGCAACTGCGAAATTCCATTGATAGTGAATTAATTAATTTGGTGGATCACTGTGAGTATGTTAAAGAACTGGTGGATTATCTAGATTCTATGTACTCTGGGAAGGGGAATATATCTCGCATTTATGATGTGTGTAAAGATTTTTATCGTGCTACAAACTCTTACTGCCTATCTTATGAACTTCAAAAGGACGTATGAACTCAATGTCTTACTGCCATATAGTTTAGATGTGAAAACTCAACAAATCCAGCGAGAACAAAGGGCTATGATGAGTTTTTTGGCAGGCCTTTGTCCAGAGTTCGATGTTGTTAAGTCTCAGATTCTCTCCAGCCCTGAGATTTCTTCTTTACAAGAAATTTTCACTAGGATACTTCGCACTGAGAATAGTGTGTCTGGTACTTCATCACAGTCTAATAGTGCTCTCATCAGCCGTACAAGTTTACATGAACATGGGCGTTTATCGAATAGACGAGGAGTGGCTACGAACAGTCGTGATCTTCGAACCCAGACTAATAGTCGTGATCATCGGTCCCAGGAGTTAGGGGGAGTTGTATGCTATTACTCTCATGAACCGGGTCATACCAAGCGCGCTTGCAGAAAGCTTCAGATTCACAATCAAAGAAGTTAGTCAGCTCATATTTCCTCCATTGATACTATACCGAGCACCTCTTCTGGGAAGACAATTACAGTATCCGTAGATGAGTTTGCAAAATTTTCTTAAATATCAGGAAGCATTAAGGTCTTCATATCCGTAGATGAGTTTGCAAAATTTTCTTAAATATCAGGAAGCATTAAGGTCTTCATATCATCCTATCACTGCAATTGCTGAGTCAGGTAAACCAACTACCTGTTTGATTTCATCATCTCCCAAATGGGTAATTGATTCTGGTGCCACAGATCATAAGACAGGTAATCCTAATCTCTTCTCCACTTATCAGCCACACACATCATCCACGAATGTTACCTTAGTTGATGGTTCTACATCTTGTGACCTTGGATCTGGCACTATTAATCTACCCCTTTCCCTTTCCTTGTCGTTTGTTTTAAATCTTCCCCAATTTTCCTTTAATTTAATTTCTGTGAGCAAAATCACTCGTACTCTAAATTGTTGTATCTCATTCTTTTCTGATCATTGTCTATTTTAGGATCTTACGACAAAAAAAATTATTGGTAAATGACATGAATCAAGGGGTATCTATGTCTTGGATACTTCGGTACCATGATCTGTTGCTTGTTCCAGTGCCTTAGCCCCCTTTCAAGCTCATTACAAATTGGGATACCCCTTTCTACCGTTACTGAAAAAGCTATGTCCCCAGTTCCATAATGTATCATCATTGGATTGTGAGTCCTGTCAATTTGCCAAGCATCATCGTCTGTCCTCAGTTCCTTGAGTCAATAAAAGGGCCAATTTTCCTTTTGAGTTAGTCCATTCTGATGTTTGGGGCCATGTCCTGTTTTGTCTAAAATTTGGTTCAGATATTTTGTCACTTTTGTAGATGATTACTATCGTGTAACTTGGCTTTATTTAATGAAATTTTTTTTAGAGTTATTTTCTCATTTTACTACTTTTTGTGCTGAAATTAAAACACAATTTAATGTCTCTGTTCTTACATTGCGTTATGATAATGCCAAAGAGTACTTTTCTCAGTCTTTTCAGACTTACATGATTCAAAATGGCATTCTTCATCAATCCTCGTGTTGATACACCCTCTCAAAATGGGGTGGCTGAAAGAAAGACTAGACATCTCCTTGAGACAGCAAGAGCACTTTTGTTCCAAATGCAAGTTCCTAAACCATTTTGGGCTGATGCAGTATCCACGACTTGTTTTGTGATTAATCGCATGCCTTCATCTATCCTTCATGGCGAGATTCCTTATCGTATCCTTTTTCCTAACAAACCTTTGTTTCCTCTTGAACCCCGCATATTTGGTATTACTTGTTTTGCTCGTGATGTCAGTCCACATATTACCAAATTAGACCCAAAATCTCTCAAGTGTGTCTTTCTGTCTCGTCTTCAAAAGGGATAAAGATGTTATTGACCCAGCCTCCACAAGTATCTTGTGTGTGCTGATGTTACCTTCTTAGAAAACACTCCATTTTTTCCCCATCTCCCACTTCTTCCCCTCAGGGGGATGATGATTTATTAATTTATACTATCACGTATTCATCACTTGCTATGCCCACTCCTGCTGATACAATACGACCTTCTATTCAAAAAGTATATTCCAGACGGCGTGAACCTCTTACTACATGTCCTGCGCCAGTATCTTCTCCGTCACCGGATCCAATCTCCAATAATCTTGATCTTCCTATTGCTCTGAGGAAAGGTAAACGTCAATGCTCCTATCCTATTTCATCTTTTGTCTTTTATGATCACTTGTCTTCTACTACTTGTTCTTTTATTGCATCCCTTGACTCTGTATCCCTTCCGAAATCTGTTCATGATGCCTTGTCTCATCCTGATTGGCGTGCTACAATGATAGAGGAGATGAATGCTTTGGATGCTAATTGTACTTGGGACTTAGTGCATCTACCTGCGGTGGAAAGGCTATTGGTTGTAAATGGGTATTTGCTGTTAAAGTTCATCCTGATGGATATGTGGCTAGACTTAAGGCTCGTCTTGTGGCTAAAGGATATGCTCAAACCTATGGAGTGGATTATTCTGAAACGTTTTCCCCTGTTGCCAAATTGACATTTGTTCGCTTATTCTTATCTTTGGCAACTACTCATGATTGGCCAGTCCATCAATTAGATATCAAAAATGCATTTCTCCACGGCGATCTACAGGAGGAGGTCTATATGGAGCAACCACCTGGTTTTGTTGCTTAGGGGGAGTCTGATAAGGTCTGTTATCTTCGGAAGTCACTATGTGGGCTGAAATAGAGCCCTCGTGCTTGGTTTGGAAAATTCAGTCATGCAGTTGAAAAGTTTAGGCTGAAAAAGAGCAAGTCTGATCACTCGGTATTTTATAAACAATCTGAATCTGGCATTATTCTCTTAGTTGTGTAAGTTGATGATATTGTGATTACATGGAATGATAATATTGGTATTTCATCTCTTAAGTCTTTCTTTCATACTCAATTTCATACAAAAGACTTGGGGTTATTAAAATATTTCTTGGAAGTGGAAGTAATAAGGAACAAGAAATGCATCTTTTTATCCTAGAGAAAACATGTGCTTGACTTATTAATTGAGACAGGAAAATCGAGAGCTAAGCCTTGCAGTGCACTAATGATTCCTAATTGTCAACTTACAAAAGATTGTGACTTATTTGAAGACCCTGAAAAATATAGAAGATTGGTTGGGAAGTTAAATTATCTTACCCTGACTCGTCCTGATATTTCATATTCTGTTAGTATTTTAAGTCAATTCATGTCATCTCCAACAGTTCATCACTGGGCAGCTTTAGAGCAAATTCTGTGTTATTTAAAGGGAGCTCCTGGACGGGGTATATTGTATGCAAATCATGGGCATAATCACATCGAATGTTTCTCTGATGCAGATTGGGCAGGTTCGAAAATAGATAGAAGATCCACTACTGGTTATTGTGTATTTGTTGGAGGAAATTTGGTTTCATGAAAAAGTAAGAAGCAGAATGTTGTGTCGAGCTCAAGTGCAGAATCTGAATATAGAGCCATGGCACAATCAGTATGTGAAATAACGTGGATACATCAGCTCTTGAGTGAAGTTGGTTTTAAGGTACTAGTATCAGCAACATTATGGTGTGATAACCAAGCTGCTCTTCATATTGCATCTAATCCTGTGTTTCATGAACGAACCAAGCATATTGAGGTCGACTGTCATTTTGTCTGTGAGAAAGTTCAACAAAATTTGATATCTATGAGATATGTGAAGACTGGAGAACAATTAGGAGATATCTTTACAAAAGCTCTTAATGGGGTTCGAATCAATCATATTTGTAACAAGCTAGGCATGATTAACATCTATGCTCCAACTTGTGGGGGAGTGTTGAAATGTATATACCAATATTATAGTCTAGAATAGTTAGGGACTAGTTAGCAATTTATGTATAGGTTGTAGTTCTATTTATACTACCCTTTTTGTACCCATTTTGAATTAAGACAATAAACATACCTTTTTCTCAACTACAGTGTTGAAGCGCCATCCCTTACCTTACTATTTCGTATTCAAATATGTAAAAATCTAATTTAGAATTCACTCAATATTATCAATATTATCTAACTCACCCGTTTCCTGTATCCTATTGACGTGAACCCCTTTGGTATTTTGACCAAAAATTCCCACAACAATTTAATACAAACCTAAGAAAGCTAAAATGATAAAATAAACCTAAACCCAATCTTAATTTAACCAAAATTTCAAGGAAACAACCTTAACCCAATTGAAAGAAATAAGCAAGTTCAAAGGTTTCTTCCAACAACACAAGAATCATAACATTCTACATGAAGTTGAGAATAATATCTGAAAGAGGCAACAAGATTTGAAGATGAATTCTTACCTCTAATTTGCTCCCAAGGAGGCTTCAAGTTCATACAACCAATACTATTAGGATTTGGATCAAGCGTGCTATAAATAGTATATAAATAATAAAAAAAATAAAAAAAAATCAGAAATTGCACAAAAAACCCAAAAAATTGAGTCTCAGACGGTTTCGGTCAACCAAAATGGTCAACTGAACTCCATTTCGGTTGACCGAAATGGTCAACCGAAATTGACTGCAAGCGCCTTCCTTAGTATTTGGGTCATAACTTTTGCTCTTGATGTCCAATTGAGGTGATTCAAAATTATTTGAAAACTAGACGAGAATGGCTATAATTATTCAAGAAATAGTGAACCTGAAATTCGGATGTTATCGCTGTCAAAACTTTAATTGAATCTCAAACTTGATGCATCTTCATTTCTTTCACCTCGACTCGATTTCATAGCTTATAAGTGAGTCCCACCTTCAATTCTTGGACCTTCTTGACCTCGGATACTATTCTTTTATGCCTCAGGAGTCCTTCAAAATGTACTCAAAATCTGTTTGGCTCACATGATTGATTTTTCCTTGTCGAGCCTCTTATGATTCTAATCATACCTTCTTTCTTTAGGATGATTCTTCCCGAATCGTAGGTTTGTTCGTGATACTTCATTGCACAACCTGGATCAAAAGGAAAATTATGGCCTCCATGTCTCTTGATCAACCAATAGTACTTGGCAACATTGGAGATGTGAAATGATCGAATCATGTACTCCTTTGGACATATGGTGTGGTCTAAAGTCCAAAGTGCAATTAACCTGCAAAATATACTTAAGCAAAATGGGGTGGGGAATGTTAGTTTCTCTATGTACAAGGTACGGATCCTTGTATTCATGATGAGTCACTACCACTCCATCAAATTCAACAACGAGGCTCTTCACTTCACCTTCTATCTTCTCACCCTCTTGCTCATCCAACACCGCAAATTTTTTATTTCCATGTTCATTCACTTCCTCCACACTTTCAATGAACTCTCCCACATTTTTACTCTCAACAACCCCCTCTACATTGGTAAGCTCATGCACCCCCTCAACAAGATTTTTATCATCCACATGAGAAATTGGAGTTTTATCCATTGTCCCTAATTTTAACTCCCCCTCCTTCTCATTTTCCTTATCTGGGGCACCTCTTGCAATTCAACCACCGCCTTTCTTTCAATCCCTTCATGCTTCCATGCCATAAACTTTTCTTCAAAAATTTTCATTTGCCCTTTAAAGTCCAACATTAGATCACTCTCCTTCTCCACCTTTTTTTGCATCTTGTAGTGCCTGTTCTAGTGTTAAACCATTTAGTGCGAAAGATCTCTCATCCTTAAGAAGTTGGTATATGTGTATACTCTTATCATAAGTTGCCATCCTCTCACGTCTCCATGGTTTACCCAACAATATATGACAAGATGTTAGAGGTACTACATCACACCAAACTTCATCACTATATTTTCCATGAGTGATAGTCACTAGAGCTTGCTTGTTCACACTACACTCCCTACATTCCTTCATCCACGTAACCTTATAAGGTCTAGAGTGTGGGATTAGAGCCAATCTCAATTTCCCAACAAAGGTGTTACTAACCAAATTAGAGGAGTGTCCCCTATAAATAACCACGCTACACACCTTATTACCAACATAGCATCTAGTTTTGAACATAGAATCCGGGTTGCAATCCATCCCTTATGTGGCGATTCAAAAGATTATGGACATGAAGTGCATGTGTGGGAGTGTCCTCACAAAAATTTCTCTCTCGTGTTTCACTCCAATTTTGCAAGGAACATAATCAATTTGATTGAGAAATATAATTCTTGTGAAGCATGAAACCACATACAAGCAAGAGATGTAGGAATAGATAGATACAAGAGTAAGTGGAATTTTCTTTACTTGCTAAAACACAAGAAGATGGCTATGAATTTGTAGGACAAATTTTCAATAGTGTTACGAAGAGAGAGAAAACTGATTTCTTGATTATTAAATTAGGTTACAAAACAAGGTATAAAGAATAGAAGGAATACATAATTACACCTACTAGTCCTCAACTACTCTAGACTATTAATTTTGGTCCTACAATACTAATTACATATTCCAACACTCCCCCTCAAGTTGGAACATAAATATTAATCATGCCCAACTTGTTACAAATATAGTTGATCCGAACCCCATTTACAGCTTTTGTAAAGATATCTCCTAGTTGCTCTCCAGTCTTTACATATCCTGTAGATATCAAATTTTCTTGCACTTTCTCACGAACAAAATGACAGTCGATCTCAATATGCTTGGTTCGTTCATGAAACACAGGATTAGATGCAATGTGAAGCGCTGCTTGGTTATCACACCATAATTTTGCTGGTACTGGTACCTTTAAACCAACTTCAATCAAGAGCTGACGTATCCACATTATTTCACATACTGATTGTGCCATAGCTCTGTATTCAGATTCCGCGCTTGAGCGGGACACAACATTTTGCTTCTTACTTTTCCATGAAACAAAATTTCCTCCAACAAATACACAATAACCTGTGGTGGATCTTCTGTCAATCTTGGAACCTGCCCAATCTGAATTTGAGAAGCATTCTATGTGACTATGTCCATGATTTTCATACAATATACCCCGTCCAGGAGCCCCCTTTAAGTAATACAGAATTTGCTCTAGAGCTGCCCAGTGATGAATAGTTGGAGAAGACATGAATTGACTTACAATACTAATTGAGTATGCAATGTCAGGACGAGTCACAGTGAGATTAACTTCCCAACCAATCTTCTATATTTTTCAGGATCTTCAAATAAGTCACCATCTTTTGTAAGTTGAGTATTGGGAAGCATTGGTGCACTACAAGGCTTAGTTCCTAATTTTCCTGTCTCGGTTAATAAGTCAAGCACATATTTTCTCTGAGACAAGAAGATGCCTTTCTTGTTCCTTGTCACTTCCATTCCCAAGAAGTATTTCAATAACCCCAAGTCCTTTGTGTGAAATTGGGTATGAAGCAAGGATTTAAGAGATGAAACCCCTATAGTATCACTTCCTGTAATGACAATATCGTCAAACAACAAGGAGAATAACGCCAGATTCAGACTGTCTATAAAATACTGAGTGATCAGACTTGCTCTTTTTCAGTCCAAACTTTTCAACTGCCTGGCTGAATTTTCCAAACCAAGCACGGTGTTAGTGCTCTAGCTGTCTCAAGGAGATGTCTATTCTTTCTTTCAGCCACCCCATTTTGAGAGGGTGTATCAACACAAGAGGATTGGTGAAGAATGCCATTTTGAATCATGTAAGTCTGAGATTGGTGAGAAAAGTATTCTTTGGCATTGTCACTTCTCAACGTAAGCACAGAGACATTAAATTGTGTTTTAATTTCAGCACAAAAAGCAATAAAATGAGAAAATAACTCCGAACGATTTTTCATTAAATAAAGCCAGGTTACACGAGAGTAGTCATCATCTACAAAAGTAACAAAATATCGGAATCCAGTTTTAGACACAACAGGACACGGACCCCAAACATCAGAATGAACTCAAAAGGAAGACTGGCCCTGTTTTTTACTCGAGGACCTGAAGATAGACGATGATGCTTGGCAAACTGACATGACTCACAATCCAAGGAAGATACGTTATGGAACTAAGGGCATAACTTCTTCAAAAATGATAGAGAGGGATGTCCCAATTTGCAATGTGCTTGAAAGGGCGTTAGGACACTGGAACAAGGAACAGACCGCGGTACTGGGGCATCCAAAACATAAAGACCGCCTGATTCATGTCCCTTACCAATAATCTCCTTCGTCACAAGATCCTGAAATAGACAATGATCAGGGAAAAATGAGATGCAACAATTTAGGGCACGAGTGAGTTTGCTCACAGAAATTAAATTAAAAGAGAATCGTCGAAGACTTAAAACATATGATAGAGAAAGGAAAGGAGGTAGATTAATAGTGCCAGAACCAAGTACACATGACATAGAGCCGTCAGCTAAAGTTACATTTGTGGGGGATGTGTGTGGCTGATAAGTGGAGAAGAGACTAGGATTACCTGTCATATGGTCTGTGGCACCAGAATCAATGACCCATTTGGAAGATGAGGAAATAAGACGCGTAGTTGGTTTACCTGACTCAGCAGTTGCAGTGATAGGATGAGATGAAGACCTCAATGCTTCTTGATATTGAGAGAATTTAGAAAATTCGTCTGCAGATACTGTAATTGTCTTTCCCGAAGAGGTGCTGTGTGTAACATCAACAGAGGCAATATGAGCTGACTGGCTTCTTTGATTGCGAATCTGCAATTTTCTACAAGCACGCTTGGTATGGCCGGGCTCATGACAATAATAGCACACAACTCCCCCCGAGTCCTGAGCTCGATTATCACGGCTATTTGTAACCCCTCCTCGTCTGTTAGAGAGACGCCCAGATTCATTCACATTACCACGGCTGACAATGGCACTGTTAGGCTGAAATGGAGTAATAGATACACTATTCTCAGTGCGAAGTATCCTAGTGAATGTTTCTTGCAGAGATGAAATCTCAGGACTGGACAGAATCTGGGATTTAATAGTATCAAACTCTGGACGAAGGCCAGCCAAAAAACTCATTACAGCCATTTTCTCCCGTTGAGTTTGTTGAACTTTCACATCTGAACTATATGGCAATAAGACATTGAGTTCTTCATAAGTTCTTTTGAAGTTCATAAGATAGGCCGTAAGAGTCTGATCTTGCTGTGTAGCACGATAAAAGTCTTTACACACATCATACATATGAGAAATATTCCCTTTCCCAGAATACATAAGATCCAGATAGTCCAACAATTCTTTGACAAATTCACAGTGATCAACCAAATGAATTATCTCACTATCAATGGAATTTCGAAGTTGCAGAAATATTCTAGCATCATCTCGCAACCAAGTTTGTTTTGTATTATCAGTAGGTGGGTTCTCAGTAAGGTGATTATCTTTTTCTATACTTCTTAAATACACCCGAACAGTCTTACTCCAAGCAATATAATTCGACCTATTAAGTTTATGTTCCGTGATTTTTGACATCACATGAATCATATCAGTCACACATACATTTTTATTATCACCCATAATACTTATCCACAAGCCAGCCACAAGCACCAAAAAAAAAGAGGAAAGGAACCTGGAACCAAGAGTCTGGAAATCAGAGAAGTCTGGAAATGAGCTCCAAATCACAGCTCCAAGTCACCAGAAGGAAGAAAAGAAAAAGAAGCCAGGAGAACGAGCACCGGACGGCAGCGTCGGCGCCTGGTCGGGGTCGGAATGACAGCGTCGGCGTCGGGTTGGCGTGGGAATGACGGTGTCAGGGTTGGGTCGGCGTCAGAATGGTGGTTCAGCAAGGAAGGGAAGAAAGATGAGTAGCTAGGGTTTCGAACCTTATGTGCACAGGTGGTTCTTCCTTCCGTAGGCGATGATAGTGGCCACTCTCTGGGCGGCAGCGACGACCGGCAGTGCTGCTCACTGTGGGCAGGACTAAGGACGGAAGGGAGAATCAAGATAATGGCTCTGCTCTGTTACCATGCTTTGATACCATGTTACGAAGAGAGAGAAAACTGATTTCTTGATTATTAAATTAGGTTACAAAACAAGGTATAAAGAATAGAAAGAATACATAATTACACCTACTAGTCCTCAACTACTCTAGACTATTAATTTTGGTCCTACAATACTAATTACATATTCCAACAAATAGCATAAGGTCACAAAGGCTTGACAAAGAACAAAGAATTACCAAGGAAGTGTTTGGTGTATAGAAAAGAAGTTTCTAACATGAAAGTTTTCTTGTTTGTACATATCCCCCTCACATTGCATTATCTGTAAAAAGGCGGAGGAGAACATCGACCACATATTACTCCATTGTGCGATTGCTAGAGACATTTGGTGCAGAATTTTGTGTTTATTTGGTGAAGTGACGGCATTACCAAGAAGATGGGCTGAAATGATAAGGATAAAATGTTCATTTGGGGGAAAAAAAGGCGATATGGAAGCTGATTTTAATGACATTAGCTTGGACACTTTGGACAGAAAGAAACATGAGGATTTTCGATAACATTGAAAGATCTTTGGATGATATTTGAGATAATATTATTTTCCTTACAGGACTATGGGCCAGAGCAGCTGAAATTTTTAGTGATCTAGAGAATTTCCTATTTTGATTAGACTCTAATAGTTCCTTATGTTCCATTGTCATGAATAGTTCTTAAAACTGTTGTTTAACCTTGTGAAGTTTCACAATTTTTAATTGTCAATTGTAGTGGATGTCTTGTCCACAAATGTGTTTGTAACATCATTCTCATCCTCTTTAATAAAAGTTTTGTTTCTTATAATTAAAAAAAAAAAAATATGAAAGTTTTCTTTGTAGCAATTTATCAAACACTTGGTTGCAAACTTTGAATAGCATAGGAATTCAAGTGTATGGCTATGGTGAAAATCCCCAACAATGATAAAAATCAAAATACCCAATGTGTAGGAATTCAACAAAGCTCAAAAACATCAATATTTTCTCAATTTTCGTGTTTTTTTTTTTTGAATGAAGAACAACAATAACAATATAAGAATGTAAATATAGGTTTACCAAATTAGAGCCAAGCTCTGATACTAAATGATGCGAACCCTTTGGTGTTTAAACCAAAAATTCCTACAACAATTTAATACCAATCCAAGAAAGCTAAAATAGTAAAATAAACCTAAACACAAGCTTAATCTAACCAAAATTTCAAGGAAACGTCCTTAACCCAATGGAGAGAAATAAGCAAGTTCAAAGGTTTCTTCTAACAACATAAGAATCATAACATTCTACATGAAGTTGAGAATAATACCTCAAGGACGCAACAAGATTTGAAGAGGAATTCTTACCTCTAATTTGCTCCCAATGAGGCTTCAAGTTCATACAACCAAGACTATTAGGTTTTGGATCAAGTGTGCTATAAATAGTACAAATAATAAAAGAAATAAAGAAAATTCAGAAATTGCAAAAAACCCAAAAAGTTGAATCTCAGACTGTTCCGAACTCCATTTTGGTCGATCGAAATGGTCAACCGAAATTGACTGCAAGCGTCTTCTTCAGTATTTGGGTAATAACTTTTGCTCTTGATGTTTCGATTTAGGCGATTTAAAATGATTTGGAAACTAGACGAGAAGGGCTATAATTATTTAAGAAATAGTGAACCTAAAATTCGGATGTTATCGCTGTCAAAACTTTAATTGAATCTCTAACTTGATGCATCTTCATTTCTTTCACCTCGACTCGATTCCATAGCTTATAAGTGAGTCCCACCTTCAATTCTTGGACCTTCTTGACCTCAGATACTATTCTTGTATGCCTCGGGAGTCTTTCAAAATGTACTCAAAATTTGTTTGGCTCACATGATTAATTTTTCCTCGTCGAGCCCTTCTATGATTCTCATCACCTATACTTTCATCATTATAAAAAATGTCGGTGTTGGTCCCCAATTGGTCCGACACATCATTTTCTGTTAAAACTTGTTTTCAGTTTGTTAATGACCTGGGATCATCGTGTGCTGCATGTATGTTTCTGTTATTTCAGAACAAAATAGGGCAAACAGGAAAAGTCTTTGCCCTGCTATTTGATACAATTGGATTATTCTCTGAGCTTGGTAGACAACTGCATTTTTATTTGTTTCAATGGAACCATATATCCTTATACACTGGATCAGTCCCTTATCTCAGAACAGCATTTGGAATGTTACTTTGTGTTGTGCATGCAATACTTGTAATATACTGCAATATATAGCCATGCATTAATTATAACTGAATCATAAACTCGGTAAGATTCAACTTACAGATTACAAAAGCTAATCTGAATATATATGAGCTGATTGATCACGACTCTCCTTAAGACCATTTTGCTCCCCTGGTGCTGAAGGATTTTTGAGCAATTGCATCTCAGAATAGATTAGAGTTTCGTTCCAAAGGACTTTAACTCTGCCGTCACAAAGGAACCGGTCAAGAAAAACTGAATTTCCAACCAAAAATAAGAAAAGCAGTATTTTAGGAGTGAAGTTTTAAGAATTAATGAGAGTAAACAATCTTAAAGTTTATTGATTTGTAAATAGGAAAACTCTATTTTTAGCCTTTGGATGTGACCATTCGCCAAAGATCCCGACTTTTCAAAGAATTGCAACATTTAAATGAAAGGTGAGAATAATTAGAAGAAAAGTTATGAGAGATTAAAGGGTGCAACATTCTGAAGGACGGGAAAAACCTCTTGGTCATAGTCTCTTTTGAACCAAAAGACATATAAACTAAAAGACAAAAAATACGGTATGTATGAAGCTCCTTACAAGCGCAGTTAAATAATAAGCTATCAACGCTGCTCTACTGAGACACATCCAGCAATTTACACCCTCTATAAATTCTCAGGGTATGGATTGTAGGGGCCCCTAAGGTTGGAGTTCGACATTTTTAGAATGAAGACAAGTTCTACATTCAATCTCTCATTTTCCCAACACTTTGTACAGTGTCTGCAATGACATTCAAATTCAAGATGATATGTAGACTGGCCTGTGGCAGTGAGTATTTTCATTTTGTGCATCTTCATCTTCAGTGAAAATGGTGTAGGAAATCAATTTGGGGCCCTAATATGTGGATTGGCTCAGGTTTGAAACTAAAGGCAACAAAATAGGCCTGGACATGGTCAGGTTCCGATTTAAAGAGATTCGAATCGTACTGAACTAGAATTTCTAGGTATTTGTAAGTGAAATTTTCGGGTCTAAATTTATTATGGAGTCGATCTGGTTCCATAATTAAATTTCTAACACTTACAATAACACCACATTAATCCAATTGATGATATGTTATAGTCTTAACTCTTACAAGATAACATAGTTCAATTTAAAAATATATAAATAACATGTTGTCTAATAAGACCCATTGATCAATGCATACAAATTACGAAAAAGTATATAATAATAATAAAACGTTTTTTGAATTCATCACATTGATTCATTTGCTTCAAGCCTGCAAGCTTGGACTTGGGAGTTGGAGCTTTGAGCTCTTATAATTAATCACTTAATTAGTTAATTTGAAAATTTATTTAAAAAATTAAAATAATTTTGGCTTTTTGAATATAAAAAAATTAGGGAGATTCGGTTTTTCGGTTTTGGTCTAGAACTGAATCAAACATATAGATTCTCGATTCTAGTACCCATTTTGGAATTTAACTTAAGAAGAATCGAACCGAACCGCTTGTTTCGGTTTGGGTCCGGTTCGATCCAGTTGGGTCGGGAGTTTTGCCCCACCCTTAAAGAAAGCGTGACAACCAACTTATGATAACTCGAAGTGAGGAATAATATTCTCTATCCTCATTATTGAGGAATAATATGTCTCTATTCTCATAATTGGAGAAAAAAGCCCCAATAAGTCAAGAATGATTGGATTTTAGTTTCTGTAATTAATGAATTTATTCATCATTTATGAAATCTATAAAAACATGGTGTGCATTATGTCAATATCTATTTTTAATGTTTCCATAACTGGTCCGTCTCTCGTATCCAAGTCAAAATTTTGCATCCAATATGTATGTTTCCATGCATATTAGCTATTCATATCCATGGGAAATTTTCTTTATTATACTCAAAATAGCTATCAAGATCCATTGAAGTGATTTAGTTAACTTTCTGTATTTGCTTTTATTAGCATCGTCAATGCGTCATCTTGTTTGATTAAAATTCTATGGCGCATCTTCAGAGTATTGTGAAAGATATGCCAAGCCTGGAGATGCTGGAGCTGCACCTGAAGAAGAATCCAGTGATGAAGAGCTGACGGAAGACGAATCCGCGTCCAGTGATGAAGAAGTTGCCGGGAAAGCTGACCCCTAGGATCTCAATGTGCGGTTCGATTGGCTCTTTCTGTACATGATATGTTGCTCTCTGTTATTAAACCTTAAATCCTACAAAGGGTTCATTTGCTTTGAAAATATATATGCCATTTCTTTCTTTTATTCTGTACTGTACTGTACTGTCACTGTTGATATTGATTTATTCTGGTTTTATCTTATTCCAAGTTTGGACTAAGGCTAAGTAAGCTGTCTTTTATGTTACAGCTTTGTTCAGATTTGCACTTTATGTGTTTGGTAATCTGTTACATCTTGTGATGCTGTAGTTTTTGACTGAGTGACAGTGATACTTTAGTTTTCAACAAATAATGTTTCTTTAATATTAATGTCACAACCAAGCTCGACCCCGAACCCCACCCCCAACACAAACGAAGTGTATATATATATATATATATATATATATATATATATATATATATATATATATATATTAAATAAATTTGGTGTAATTTATATTACGGGATAAATCTCGCATCAACTTAAATTATATAGCCATGATGAGTCGTCCATGACATTGGTTTTATATTTTGAAGTAATTCTTTAGTGATTAATAGAATTGAGTACAAATGTGTGGAGCATTATAGTGATTACCACTCTCATTTATGCATTTTTCGAATATTTTGGTCATTAGTCGAGACTCGAGAGCTTTGACTTAGTCAAAGAAGTTTGCTAGATCGGGATAGTTGTACACTTTTGTTGGCTTCTTCTAGTGATTATTTCATAATTGGCTTGTTTGGATGATCTGAATCATATTCATCCGTATATGGCGTGGATGACTTGCTAGATCGAGCAATTGTCAGGATTCATCCTAGATTATCATATTGAACCTGAAACGTGACGTATGTTGATGATGGATGTCAACTAGACATCGGATCCAACATCAAGGCTGACTTGACCAGCTTAGACTATTACTAATTTACTAAAAAAATTTACCAGAATTTTCCTTATAAATTGGATTAAAATCACCTGAATGGTAATAAATTTTCCCAAACATCTATCTCACCAATACATACTAACCAAACTTGTGTAATCAACTCACCCACCTTAATATAATTTAAAGTACAACCCAAATGAATTTAAAACTAAGAAAATGCATTTAACCCATAAGCTTAAATACTTAATCAAATAAATCATACAATCTCATTTGGTAATGTTATGTTTTTAATTCATTCGAAGTTTTTAGAGTATATATACACTTGACTCTAAATTATTAAAATGAAACTTAACACAACGATAATATTAGATTGTATGGGTAGTCATTTTTTGTCTTCACAAAAAAGCGAGGAATGTGGGGATTCGGGGTGAGTTCGGATGGTTACGTTGTCAATATCCCACACCATAGATTAGATTTAGAGTTCGAATCCCCAAAATGTCATTGTTTTGAGAGGAATTGTGGTAAATGTTCAATGTTGACGCCTCATTTTGAAAAATGGTAAAAAATTGAAAGGGCAGATCCATGGTGATTTTATTAAGAAGATGGATGAAAATCTCCTTAAAATTTTCCAGTTTTCAGTTAAATCTAAATCTTTTACTCTTTCCTCACTCATAAAATCAATTTGTTTCTCCCACTCAGCTTGACACCAAATCAACATCTCAATCACGAAGATTGTCACTATTTTTCGTGAGTGAATTGGACCCAAATTGATCATTATCTTTCATTTCATTTTTCCTTTTCTTCTTCTGCTTATTCTCCTTGGAGGCGGAGATGCATTGCTAAGAGATTGAACACTTGGGAAGTTTTTCTTGGAATTATATTAGAATAAAAAATTTGTGATAGTAAGAAGATGATAAATTATTGTTTGTTCATATCTATGCAATATATTTTTATATTGAAGTACCCCTGTATATAAATGTTAAAAAATTTAAACAATATTTCTGAACCATTTGTTAATTAATTGGATGACAAATGTTATGTAATTTGGAGGAGTCGACGTTTTTTTTTTTTTTTTTTTTTCCCATATCCATGTTTCATGCATTTTTCGAATTTTTGGAACAAAAGCATTGAAACTATATTGGGTTTACAACTTAACATGTCAAGATTCAAATGGGTGGTTTGATACTATCGTTGAGCTTTGAATCTAGACCGTAGAACTTTCGAATGGGTAAAGGAAACTTCGAACTGAGCCTTTTACATAATTTATTTATAGTTTGATTTGTGAAATAACGAGTTTTTCTTGAGATTTCGTTTGGTAAACGGTTTATAAATCACACAATTTTTCAAACTATTTTTAACCATTAAAATTTTTTCTCTCCACTTTTCAACCACACATTTTACCTCAAAATCATAAATAAATCAGTTTATAAACTACTACAATGTTACCAGTTCGAATTTTATAAACATCTAGAGAGTTAGCTGGTTAAATATCAAGTTGCTATCAATATCTCTAGTATCTCGAATCTGCTCGTGCATAATTTTAATTCACAACTCTAAATTACATTATATTCTTTGCATTGAATTCTATATTCAATTATTTTTTCAATGATAGATTATTTTTCTAGTGGAGATTGTTGAAACTTTGTATAGAAAATTGGTTTGGACCATTTTTATTTGATTATTTAAGTGAAAATGTTTAGTAGGTTAATTACAAATTACGTCAAATTAAGCCGCTTAAATATGTGACAAAAATTATGTACAATATTATGAAATATTCTAAAATTAATTTGAATGAAAAGATAAGTTTTTTCATATGAAAGATCGCGACTTTTGGAATTTTAACTTTTCAATAGACTTGTCTCTTTAATTGGAGACAAATTCCATTAGTTGTATCTTTTGAGACACAATCTTGCATTATCATTGATTGATGCATATTCATCAAATAAATACTGCATTTGTTTTAAATCAAAGTTGCATATGAAGAGGGTTCAAAATATCAGTGCCCCAATACCCATTTCAAAAATCTAATTAGTCTTTAACTTATTGAAAACAATACTAATAAGGAAACAAGGCATATATAAGGTGTTTATTTTGCATCATTTCAAATTTAAGAAATAAGTTTTAAATATTAAAAAATCAAGTAATAAATAATTATATAATATATTATTATAGATATATATAGTATCAAGTTTTCTCTCTTGCCCGTGACCATCGACGGACGCGGCTTATATGCCCGTCACAGGCAGGGTGGTGGGCCCCACCCATATGGCCTGTGGCGGGGCAATAATCCATGCTCGTCATGGGCGGAGGAGAAATTTTTTATATAACATATGTATAATCCCAACCCAACCCAACCCAAATCTACAAATTCGATGCCCCCAATATCATAATGACGCCTCAACATCATCACCATAACTTCTAATGCACCGCCACCATCTTCAAAATACCATCACCATCACAACCACCATAATCGATTACCGTCACTATCTCCAATGCACCACTATCTTTAATGCACCACAACCACAATACTAACCACAACTTCACCGCCACACATATATAGAGATCCGGATAGACACGTTTGTCTCATGTGCACACACACAAACATAAATAACAAGTTTTAAGGAAATATTAATCCTACAATCAAACATACAATTAGGGAATCTTTCCATTTCAAATAGGATTGTCGAATTTTGAAAATTGTAAAGATCAATCAAAAAGAAAAAAATCTGACCTACGGACTGTCACATGTTTGTGAGCTATTGACTGTGACTTGTGACATGTGGACTTATCAACTATGACCTAACATGTGAAGTGTGACCTGCGACCTATGACCTGAACATGCGAAGTGTGACTAGACGTATGAGGTGCGATCTATAACTTGAATATGTAGCAAGTGACCTGAACATGTAACATGTAACCTAAACATGTGAAGTGTGACATGTGACTTGATATATGAAATGTGACATGAGACCTGATCGTTGCAACTACCAAAATGCACCACCTCACCTCAGAGCCCTACCACGACCACCATCACCGCATCAAGCACTTTCGACACCACCTGCACTTGCACCACAACCACTTCAATTCACTTCACTTCACTTTCTGCACCACAATCAGGTACCACTATCGCTCCCATTCCCACTCCCACAATTGGCACCACCACCAACCATCACCACCTCCATAGACACAAGTTTACAAAGATCAGTACATACATTTGTCAAGGAGACGACATCGCGTGGGCCAAGTGAAACATGAAAGGCGGAGTACCGTGGCACGAGCTGTCTTCTAATGTGGAATTGAAATGAAAATTGATTGAATCTCTATGGTGGGTGGGGTAGGTTGTTAATTGCTTTGGATTTCAGCCCCTGATGTGGAAGAGGCAGAGCGAAATGCCGAAGGGGAAGGAGCAGCCGTCCAATTTGGAATGAAATGGAAAATCAATTCTGGATTGAATTCGTTGGGTGGGGTTTTGGTTGGGGTAAGTGGCGAGTGAGTTGTAGTTGGTGTAGGTCATGTACGTGACGACCCCAAAACCCATCATTTAATAAATAGCATTTATTGGAAAATTTAGATAAAATTTAAAAATTTTGGCGTGCATAATCTCAGGCGTCAACACGAAAGTAACTGAGGTTGCACTATCGAGTTAGTGTCGACACCAATACAGAGGGGTGTCGACACCAACCCTATTTACGAGGAAAATAGTTTTAGTGTTGAATTATAGGGTTTTGGTATCGACACGTAATAATCAAAATCATCAATTTACTTGAAATAATAGCTTTGAAAACATCAGACTTACTTCATAGATAAGTTGTAAAACATAGTACAATGGAGACTTTAGAAAGAGATTACAAGGACAACTCAAAACTTCTCTTCTTCATTTTAACGAAAACAACTAAACACAAGCTACCTTACTCGATTTCCTCACCGGGGAAATCATCGGAATTCATATTCCATAGTATTGATGTCATGGAAGTCTACATAAAAGTGAGAATGCTGAAAACGAGTTAAAGCAGGAAAGTTACAGTACGCCCGCCACATGTGGATTTCGGTCACATACATATAATATCGCCCATCAGATGACTTGATCCATTCCCGAGAGATTACTTCAAAATTGTCGTAACGCAACATCTACAAGTTGAAAACATTGAAAACATGAATTGATAATTCAATGAGTAATTCGATACACATGCAAGTACTTTTCAAATTATGATTTCAGGGCTCGATTATAGATTTTCTCTTCTACCCCAAAGCGCTTTACATATATACACAACCCGGATATCGATAAATGGTCATAATCATAAACATGTTACTCAGGATTTCATATTCTTTAGGGCTTCTACATCCTTGTCATCTTTCCCCATATTCGACTCCACTAGATCTCCATGTCGTTCGTTGGAGCCTTGGAGTCGCAAGGTCCTCACGACACATATCAATATCCAAACATTAAACATTTGATTACCAAGGGGGTTAGAGTTCAAATCTATAATTATTACTTGAAAATGCTCCTTTTGTGAATCATATCACATTCAATATCATCATCAATATGCATCAAAAGCATTTTATCACATATCAGACTTACAAATAATGAAACACGTAAAGGGTGTATTGAATACTCACTGTTTTTGATGATTATATAATACCCATCAACCTGAAATTCATATCATGATCAGAACTAAAAATAAAGGGGTGTCTACATGGGTGTATACATAGGTGTCGACACCATGTTCATCGTTCTTCGTTTGGTGTTGACACCAAGTCTCCAGATGTCGACACCAAGCGTAGTTTCAGAAACTAGAACTTGATTGCTTTGATTCTTTTGATCCCCAATCAACATATTTTGATAATATCTAGGAAAACAAGTTTGGTGATCAAAAGAATGGTTTAAATAGATTTGAATAATAACTTTGGCAAGAATTCAATACCTAGGGTTTTTGGATGGAGAAGGGATTTTCTGCATCGTTTTAATTTGAACTACGTGTTGTTAAATTTCAAAAACTCAAGTATTTATAAGGTAACAGAGGTGTAGGGAAGCCAGGAATTCATGGGTGCACTGGATTGGAGATTTCCTTCACCATTAATGTTTACTAATTACCAAGCATGAGGTGTAACTTCTTTCCCATGCAAGCTTGAGATGGAAAACGGCACTTGGTGAGTAAGACAAGCTATGGTTGAAGTGGTGGCAGCCTAGGTGTCCACCTCATGGCTGCTTAATTTGTTTTTTTCCCAGTTTTGAGTAGCTGAGTTTGAGTCCCTTTTTGAGGTAGTAAATGAGATCCGAACTGGGAGTTTTTGGTGTAATTTCAAAGTACTCATATAGTACTTTCATATAAAATTTTCCTCTCAAAATTTGGATAATGGAAGAAGAAGTTATAGTGTTCCAAAGATAGCCCCTCGAAACTGCCTTCTCGAGTCATGCGGTGGAGTAGCCATCTTTGAAAAATTACTGAGAATGGTACACTAATCAAAACGAGGAACGAATTTCAGATCCTCGAAGTTCACTTTGCGTACTTATCCGTATATATAAGATATACAATTATCGAAGGTCGGAAGAGTTCAAACGAATTTCTTAAAGATAGGCATTAAATCACCATTTTTATTTCTAACATAGGTTTCATTTTCTTTTCCTAATTTCCTATAAATTTAAATAAAAATCCTAAAATATATTTATTACGTAATAATGAGTAAATAAGGACGTCATAATTTTTTGGGACATTACAATGTATTTATCTTTTGATTTAATTAATTATTATTAATAATAAAAAACCTAATTATGATCTGATTTTAGAATAAATAAGTTTTAAACTTGCTTTTCGAAATTGAAAATTAAAAATTCTGTTTCGGTGTAATTTCTTTAAAAAATAATAAATCTTACATGGGACAGCCAGGGTTGCCTCATTTAGCCTCGAACTCACCCCGAAATTCCCTAGTCATGGGGGTGAGTTGAAGCAATTTTTTTAATGGGCCCGGGGGGAGGGGGCGGTACCCAACCCATTGCCATTCCTCCAAATAAACGTTAAATGCTAAGTTAATATGATTTTGTTGATCGTAACTGAGTTAATATGATTTTGGACAGCTAATAGATTTTTGGATGAACATCGTTTGAGGTCCTTCTGTTACACATTTATTGAAAGATTTGGGATGTAGCTGCTACAATTTAAAAGTTTTGGACTGCACTGATCATTTCTGAAAGGTTTGAAATAAAGATGAACGTAATAGCTGTGGTGATCTCTCATACGCTTGGTTGATCCGGTCAAATCTTCTACTGATTCCAGTATTTTGCTACTTTAGTCATAGATCAACCATTCAAATCTGGATGGGCATCATTTGACAAGTAAACAGTAGTCTAAGCAAGCAGTAGGCATCAAAATCACTATTGAGTTGATCATATTCAACACGAGATTCTTATATTTTTGTTAGTGGCGCCATGCCGAGAAGAATTTCAGTGGAAGCACGAGTCAACAACAGAAAAAAAATAAAATAAAATAAACAAAAAAATACATATTAATATTAAAATAAAATATGTTCAAACTAAGTTTAAAACTAATCCACTCAAATTAAGCAAATCCATTTATGAGAAAAAATAATCAGTAAACATTTACTTTAGTATAAATAAATATGTTAAAACATGACATACTAAGAGCATCTCCGATGCAACTATCTACTTTGGATGTATAGTTGATCGGGCTATTACGTGGATCAGAAAAAACTTACCAGTGCCGGCCCTGAGAATATAGTGGCCTAAGGCAACTAGCTATTTTGAGGCCCTTGAATATAATTTTTTTTTCAAACGTAACAATACTTAAATATTTAAATAAATAAGACATGTATTCAAAAAAAGACTTTATATAATTCAAAAGATGTAATTACAAATTCAAACATATCTCACAACCGAGAGATCATTTTAACATAATATTTAACCTTCTCACATTTTGAGATGCAAAATTAGTAATCAAACTACTCAAATCAAGTTGTTCCAACATATCTTTTTCTATAGAAATCATAGCTAATCCATTCAATCTCTCTTGTGACATGGTTGATCGAAGATAAGACTTGATCAGCTTCAACTTTGAAAAACTTCTTTCAGCAGAGACAACTGTGACAGGAATAGTCAATAATACTCTGTAAGCAACCCAAGCATTTGCAAAACAACAATTCATTCTCTTAATGTAATTTATCACATCAATTGCTCCATTAGTTTCTGTAGGAATTGCTTCCCGTAGAACTTTCAACTCACTAAATAATTCCACTCCATCAATATCAGAAACCATGTTATGCTTCAAATAATTGTCAAGGTTAATGCAAGAACACTTCAAACTATCTTCATCAATAGATTTAAGCTTATCCAAATCAAACAAAAATCCAAAAATGTCATCATATTTCTGAAATTGTTCAAATCTACTTTGAAGTGATGAAAGGGCTTGATCGACTATGTATATGAAATAATTGATTTTGAAAGATTCTTCAGCTGTTTGTGTTATTTCTTCACAAGAAGTCTCATCAAATTGCTTCTTCCTACGTACAACTCGTTTTTCACGAAACACCGGATCAATTTCTAATTCACTTGCAATCTCTTTAGCATCAATCATGGCCGATTCAAATCCAGTTTCTCTATAGTTTTTGAAAAATGCAATGAGTCCTTTCAAGTGGTCTATAGCAACGTCAATGTGCATATCTTCTGTTTGCAAATGTTTACTCACTCTGTTAACATTATTCAACACTTCAAACCAAATAACCATCCCAAGTATGAATTCAAAATTCTCAAATTCAAATGTTGTCAAACTCTCCGCCTCACTTTTTGTCTTAGGATCATCATCATTTGCCAGTTCAAGTAGAGCATTTTTTATATGTGGAGCCTGAAATCTTATCGCTTTAACACTTTCAACATGACTTTCCCAACGAGTTTGTGATAATGACTTAAGTGTAAGGCCATTTACATTATCTTTAAAAACTTTCCACCGTTTAGTAGATGAAGAAAACAATGTGTATATACGTTGAACCACTCCAAAGAAAGATTTAGCTTTTGAACAACAATTGGCCATATCACATAGTGCAAGATTAAGACTATGACACCCACAAGGAGTATAGAATGCTCTAGGATTTACTTGTAGTAGTCTATTCTGCACCCCTTTATGTTTTCCTTTCATGTTAGCACCATTATCATAACCTTGACCCCTTACATCATCAATATCAACTTCTAAATTATTCAAGGCATCCACGAGTTCATCAAAAAGTCCCTTTCCAGATGTATCATCTACCAATAAAAATCCTAGAAAAAATTCTTCCACCTTCACTGGACTTGCTGAAATATCTACGCATCTCAATACGATAGACATTTGCTCTTCATGACTCAAATCTGGAGTACAATCAAGTATAACAGAAAAATACTTAGAATTTTTTACTTTCTCCATGATTATTTTCTTTATCTCACCAGCTAACATGAGTATCAACTCATTCTGAATTTTATGTCCAAGATAATGGTAATGGATTTCTTTATTTTGGATTCGACGAATGTGCTCTTTCATTACGGGATCAAACACAGCAATCATTTGAATTAGTCTTAAGAAAATACCATTGTTTTCTTGGTATATCTTCTCATTATCTCCACGAAATGCTAAATTATTTTCAGCAAGAGTTCTCACCACAGATATTATTCGCAGTAATACTTGTCTCCAATGTTCTTTATCTTTATTGATTTGTTCCTGCACATCTTTATCAATTGTTTTACCCTTTCCGAGTCTTATTTCCAATTCAATCCATCTACTCGTGTTAATAATGTGATCGCTACTCACTTCATGCATTTTCAATTTGTCACCAATATTTTTCCAATCATTCACACCATCATGTGCCAAATGACTTTTGATTCCATCATTGTTGAATAACTTACAACAAAAGCAAAATACTTTATTCAAACTTCTTGAATATATCAACCATTTCCTATCATGCTTCTCTCCATTGGATAAGTGACGAATAAAATATGTAGAGGAGAAATGACGATTTATTGCATCTTTAGGAAATTTCACATCACTTTCTCTTATAGGACCTTTCATGACAATTGAATCTCTTAAGTCCTGATTCATATTTCCCCAATTCACTGGATCAGTAATGTCAATTGAAAATGGTTCATTATCCTTTTCATTTATATTTTCATCATTCATGTTCTCATCATTCACCATACTAGGTTGCTCTTGAGTTCCATAATCTCTATTGTCATTCTCATTGAACTCTCTTTCAATAATTGTGTCTTCATTACGTGTTTGTTTACTGCTACTAAAAAACTTATCAAGTGCTCCCTCTTGAGATTTAATTAATTGCTCAACCTTTTGTTTTCGCTTTCTTTTAGCAAATCCAGATTCAAATTTTCTAGTAGACATAATTATATGCAAAGAGCGATAGAACCTGATTGATGAATCTGAATAAAGAATTCCCCAAGCTTTCAACAATCAACTTGAACAACATTCAAGTAAAAACCTGAAAAATGAATCAACCATTCTCCTAATTAGACGGTAATCAAATTCAATCACATATTCACAAATATCACATATCATTGAAATAAATTTCAGTTTAACTAATTTTAATTCCTAATTTAACTAATTTCAGTTTAAACTATACAAATAACTTAAATAAGCTGCAGCTTTCTCATACTGCAAATCCATAGAATATACAGTATATAATCTCCAGAAATCAGACAAGAAAAAAAGAAAAGAAAGAGATAATCCCCTAGCATTTTAAGTATAGAATAATACCTCAGAAGCGAGTTTTTTTGCAGTGACCACACGTCCACACCTGTAACAATGTTTCCAAATATTAAAATGTTATTCATTCCTCTTTCTATATCCTTAAATAATTTTTCTTCTCTTTTTCCCTTAAATAATCTCTTAACCAAACACTCAAAAGTCAAAAAGCAAAAGATTCAGATTAAAAAAATCCGGTGTTAGATGTTAATTGAACAAATCAAATCTTAAAACCCAAAAACAATTAAAATCAAACAAAAGTTAAAAATGGGATTTGGATCTTACAAAGCAATCATCATCAATGGTGTCTGGTGATTCATGATTGGTGAAGGAACTGAAGTTCACTGGACACTGAAGATGTACTTCTTCTTCGTCCTTCGACACCATATAGCCAATTAAAAAAATTTGAAATGACGGACGGAAGCCAGAAGCCAATTAAAAAAATTTGAAATGACGGAAGCCAGAAGGAACTGAAGTTAGTAGCGGTATAGGGTTGGCCAATTGGGTAATACATATTCTTATTTTTTGGATTGAGCTTTTTTTTGGGCCAATTTTTTTTTTTTTTTTCCTGGTTGGAGGCCCCCAAAAATTGGAGGCCCAAGGCTGTTGCCTTAGCAGCCTTGGCCCAAAACCGGGCCTGAAACTTACGTAGTAACATTTATTATAGAATGATATCTAAGAGTATGTCAATTTCTAAATATTATCTGGACACCTTCTACAATAAATGTTGAGGTTTAGTGTGCATCTCTCTCATTTTTTTTTTTTTATTCTTTTATCTCTTTTCATACTCTCTTCTCCTATTTTCTCTGTCTTGCCACGTCATATTTCTGGATGGTGTTAGCATTGAAAATGCTCTAAGGGTGGAATTTCAACATAATCATTAAACATAAATATTAAAATATTTTCAAAATTTAAGACTAGATATTGAACAAACTAATAATATAAACTAAAATTAATGAATTAATACAATAACGTTGAAAATGCACAATACATATTTCAATTGCAACTACACATTTTTGGTAACATTCGGACTTTCTAAAAAGATCATCACAAAATATTGTGGGCCCTATTTAGCAAGTAATTTTGGCATAACAAGAATACACAACTTGGTTAACTTATTTCTCAATCACATATTATAAAATTATTTGATCTCGACTTATTTTTTTGTCACAACTTATTTCTCAATCACAACTTATCAAATTAATCGATCACAATTTATTATTGAGTTACAAAATACAAATGTTATAAGTTATGATTTATTTTTCGATTAAAAATTACAAATTTTATATACCGCAAACTTATTTCTCAATAAAAAATCACAATTATTATAGGTTACAACCATTTGTTACAAGTTATGAAAATAATGGACTGTGACCTATTTTCAATCACAATTTACAAAGTAATTGATTAAAAATTAAAAAATTGTGAATGCAATTACAAATTTGGTCAAAATCTCAAAAAAATTTAAGTTATGCATTATTTACTGGTCAAAATTAATGAATTTGCGGGTGACACCAATTTTTATGGTCCCAAATCCAAGTGGCAGGTTACAACCACTACCTATGCGACCATGCCACCTCTTCCACCACCAGCAAATCTCCTACCCCACCTGGACCTCATCCCAATCCTCCACCAATATTAGTACCGGCCCAACTCCAAATCTGCCACTAGCACCTCCACTTGCACCGCAGTCTACACCAAGTCCAACACCACCTCCACCAAGTCCACCTCCACCACCATCACCACCTGCTGCACTTCCACCAAGTTTACTACCACCTCCTGCACCTGGCACCACCACCTCACCAACCACCATTTCCTCCTCACCACCACAACCACATTACAACAAATGGAGGATCCAAAAACTTTGTTCAGCACAGATGGATATCGATAAAAAAATTTCAGTTAAGACGGACTTCAATAAAATATATTAATTGTATTTTTCAAGTTCCAATAAAAAAAAGCCAAAAATCCCAATTAATTTTTTTCTTCCTGCGGATCCAGCACGGGCGAGCACGGCGGCTCGCCATGTGGTGGATCCGCTACAACAACCATCAAACATCATACTGTAAGAAATAGAAGAGAGCAGTGGTTGCAACGACTGTTGAAATTAAATTTAATATAGATGAATGTTCATCTAAAATCCACAAACATCATGCTGTAATTATCAAGATCGAAACTGAAGCGGAAGCGTACCTGAATCCATTGTTGCGTTTGATCGAACGAGGTTATGATCTTCCAACTGATTCGTGGTTTTCTCCTTATGTTTCTTTTCTGTTGATGGGGATGCAGAGAATTATGAAAAGCCACGATTAATTGGGGACCATGACCTGTATAAATAGTTGTAGGGCAACTTTCGTGTTTCAATGTTATTAAATTGGCCCCTCATCAATTTAAAACATTGAATCCGTCTCTACACTTTAATCTCACGACACTTAATACCCATTAGTCCTGAATAATCTTTAGTGGATCACTTTATTAACTAAATCCTTAAGATAGCACCACACATTTTATTTTATACATGTTTGGCCCCACATTATTGAATTTTATCCAACAATCTCCCACTGGGCCATACATGTATCATTACAAATGTGTACAATCTTATGAGCTCAAAAAATGTGCTATCATTATTAAGGGTATTTCCAAACAATCTCGTCCATCAATCATATCAATATAGGATCAAAGCGACTTTCGTTACATTAATCGTAACTAAATCCATCAATGGTCACATATACCAATACAACCAAATGACATAGATCAATCATGAGAGTGTAGTATGAAAGTTACATGTTATGTGATCCAAACATGCCTATTTTCAATTGGTCCGACTTTATTCCTTAGGTGAGATCAATACCAAACATAATGTAACAGAGTAGAATGAACTAAATGCTTTATTTCTGTACAGAAAATTATCCAAATACACAAATGTGTCCAAAATCAAAACATAAAGCAACCAAAATATAAACTCCCACTAAATCATAATATCATCAAGAAATATTACACCCATACGAGCAGTGTGCTCGTGAAAGACCTTGGGTGCTAATCCCTTAGTGAGCGGATCCACAATCATGGAGTTTGTCCCAATATACTCTATGGAAATCTGTCTACTCTGTACCCTTTCCTTCACAACCAGGAACTTAATGTCAATGTGCTTTGACTTAGTTGAACTCCTGTTGTTATTGGAATATAGCACTGTAGAGTTATTGTCACAATATAACTTTAATGGTCTTTCAATTCCATTCAGAATGCGCAGCCCGGTGACAAAATTTCCCAGCCATATCCCATGATTAGATGCCTCATAACAAACTACAAATTCTGCTGCCATAGTGGAAGAAGCTACGAGTGTCTGCTTAGCACTCCTCCAGGAAATGGCTCCTCCAGCTAGCAGGTATATGTAGCCTGATGTGGATCTTCTACTGTCTTGGCATCCCGCAAAATTAGAATCGGAGTATCCTACGATCTCTAACTTATCCGATTTGCTGTATGTAAGCATGTAATCTCTTGTTCTCTTCAAGTACCTCATCCTCTTTGCTGCTTTCCAATGATCCATCCCAGGGTTACTTAAATATCTGCCTAGCATTCCAACAATGAACGCTATGTCCGGACGTGTACAAACTTGAGCATACATCAGACTCCCAACGGCTGATGCATAGGGAATCTTTTGCATTTCCTTAACTTCAAGATTATTTTTCGGGCACTGATTGAGACTAAATTTGTCTCCCTTAGCAACAGGGGTGTCCCCTGATTTACTATCCTGCATGCCAAACCTTACAAGAACTTTATCGATATAACTCTTTTGTGATAATCCAAGAATACCTCGAGAACAATCCCGGTGTATCTGAATTCCTAATACAAAAGAGACGTCACCAAGATTTTTAATCTCAAAATTCCTTGACAAAAATCTCATAAATTTATGTGACATGCCTATATCATTAGTGGCAAGCAATATGTTATCAACATACAAAATCAGGAAAATACACTTACTCCCACTGAACTTGTAATACATACAATCATCAACAACATTAATCTCAAAACCAAATGAGAAAATTGCTTGATGAAATTTGTATTACCCTTAACGGGAAGCTGGCTTGAGTACACAATGAATTTCTTTAATTTGCAAACCATTTTCTTTGGGTCTACTGACACAAAGTTTACTGATTGCACCATATAGATCATCCCATCAATGTCACCATTGAGAAACGCCACCTTAGTATCCATTTGATGTAACTCGAGGTCAAAATGTGCAACAACCTAACTTTCCTGAAAGAGTCTTTCGTAGAAACCAAAGGGAAAGTCTCTTTATAATCAATGTCATCATTCCATGTAAAGCATTTAGATACAAGACGAACTTTATATCTTTCCACATTACCTTTCGAATCCCTTTTGGTTTTAAAAATCCATTTACAACCAATGGGTTTCGCACCTTCTGGTAATGGGACAAGATCCCAAACTTTATTGTCTTGCATAGACTTATACTCCTCATTCATGGCATCAATCCACTTTTGAGAGTCAGAACCCTTCATGGCCTGATGAAAATTGATTGGATCATTTTCCATCATTCCATTATTTTCCTCATGTTCTTGGAGAAATACTATATAATCATCCGAAATAGCATTTTTCCTTTCTCGAGTGGATCTCCTTAATGGTATTGTTTGTTGAGGTTGTTAAGTTTGTACTTATGGATTTTGGATGGGAGTTTCTTCAACATTATCATGCTGAGTTTCCGGATATACTTCTTGATCAATGACAGGTATAGAAACCTGCACATTGTCAAAAGTAACAGTAGGAATCGAAATCGATCCTTCCTCTGCTTCTTCCTCAAAGATAATGTCTCTAACCTTATTTCTCCCCCCAAACTCAACATCCTCAAAAAATGTTGCAGTTCCCGTTTCAAAAATTGACTTAAGCGTGGGATTATAAAATTTGTAGCCCCTTGATTGCTCAGAATAACCAATAAAGTAGCTGCTAATGGTTTTGGAGTCCAATTTATCTTCATGCGGCCTATAAGGCATTGCCTCAGCTGGACATCCCCAAATGTGGAAATGCTTTAGACTGGGTTTTCTACCTGTCCAAAGCTCATAAGGTGTTTTAGCAGCAGCTTTAGTTGGTACCCTATTCAGAATATAAGCTACAGTCTTTAATGCTTCTCCCCAGAGTGATTTTGGTAAAGTAGAATGACTAATCATACTCCTTACCATATCCTTAAGAGTCCTGTTTCGTCTTTCAGCTACACCATTCATGCTAGGAGAACCTGGAATGGTGTACTGTGGGACGATTCCACATTCCTCTAGGAATTTAGCAAATGGTCCTGGACGTTGTTCACCTAAACCGTCATATCTGCCGTAGTACTCACCACCACGATCAGACCTGACGCTTTTAATTTTCTTGTTAAGTTGATTCTCAACTTCAGCTTTGAAAGCTTTGAACATGTCCGGTGACTCAGACTTTTCATGAATAAGATATAGATGCCCATAACGTGAGTAATCGTCTATGAATGATATAAAGTATTGTTGACCATTCCAGGAAGTCGTAGGGAATGGTCCATAAATATCCATGTGTATCAATTCTAAGACGTCCGAAGTTCTATTAGCACCTAACCTTTTCGTTTTGGTCTGTTTTCCCTTGATACAATCAATACAAACATCAAAGTCCGTAAAGTCGAGGGAATCCAAAATGCCATCTGACACAAGTCGTTCAACTCTAGTTTTTGAGATGTGACCTAAGCGCTTGTGCCATAGTTTTGCCCAATTTTCTTTATTTAATTTTCGCTTAATACCACGTGATTCCACATGCAAGGTTTCATTATATGATGCAATAGTATCAAGCAAATATAGGTTATCATATGAACATAATGAACCAATACCAACAATATTTGAATTTAAAGAAAGACTAAACTGACAATTTCCAAAAGAACAATAATATCCAGATTTGTCCAATAAGGAAATAGAAACCAAATTCCGTCTAAATGACGGCACAACAAAAGTGTCTTTCAAATCCAAATAAAAACCAGTTCCCAATAATAACCTAAAAGTTCCTATTGCTTCAACTTCCACCGATTTTCCATCGCCCACAAAGATGAATCTTTCAGCATCATTTGGCTTTCGGCAGAACAGGTAACCCTGCATAGAAACACCAATTGTGAGGAGTTGTGACGCAACAGACTTTCGCGGCTGCCGCGCAGTAGGAGGCTGCGTGCGGAGGTCACTGCGCAGAAGGTCGTCCTGCGTAGTGGCAACCACATCATTGTGTAGAGGCGACTTGTAGTGATGGTGCTGTCAATCTTCACCGTCGACAAATGCTTCACTATGGGTTGTTGATAGAATGTGATAGAAATTATGGTTTTGGATGAAATTGGTTGGGGGTGAGGATGAGGGTGGGTTGTCATTAATTTAAATTTAATAATATAAATATTATAATTTTTTAAATTCTAATTACAACCTCAATTTTGAAGTTTGAAACTCAGTATGTGTTTGATATTGTTTAAGAAGAGTTTTTTTTAAAAAAAAAAATGAATAGTGATTTTTTGGCGAATGAATGGTTGAGATTTAATTGAAAAAGCAAATATTGAAGGCTTGACTTTTAATGAATAGTTGAGATTGGGTAATGTAGAAAAAAGAGAAAATTTTAATTTGAATCAAACAAGGGCTTAAAAAGGGATTTATGACACACAAACTTGAAAAACTAGTGAAGTTTCCACAAAAAGAGTGTGTTTGATAAATTGTTTATAAACAAATTTATAAACAACATATTTTTTCAAATCACCTTTTAATTATACACATTAATCACTTTTAACCATTTGTATTTACCTAAAAAACAATAATTCTTTATTTATAAATAAATTGTAGCTGTGAATTAGATATAGCCCTTGTTTTAGCCCCATTATTCACCGAAATTGATTTTTGAAATAGTGGGTTCTTGAAGAATGTGTGGTTAAAAAGTATGAAAAATTTTTAGATTTATAATATCACACTTATTTTAGTTCTTAAATTGACATTTTAATCAACAAATTGAGCAAATTTCTACTTATAAAATTTGTTTATCTTGTACATTTAAGTACTACCTCAATTGTAAAGAAAATCGACAAGATTGAAGTGAAATTGAGCTAAAAGAAGAGCAACTTATATATATGGACTTAATTGAAAGATATCAAAAGTTTGAGACTTAATTGCAACTTACCAGAAAAGGAGGACCTTTAGTGCAAATATTTCTAGGGTTTTTTGTAATGAAAGTAAAAATGTGGGGACTTATAACCCATTTGGTGTACGAGATTTTGTAGGAAATTCGATATTTTTTTTATAATATTTGGTTAAAAAGAAGTTGAAAAGTGTGAAAGTGGTGGAACCCTGTAAAGATGTATGGTTGAAAATGAGTTTTAAAGTGAAGTTGTACAAAAATTCCTGGGCCAAACGGTCCTTAATTGAACTAATGAGAAAGATGGAGGACCTTACAACCAATTTTGTCGAATTGGGTCGCACTATAGAAAGCCCATGCAACTACGACGAGCCCACTTAAACAAACAGTTGACTGATTTCTTCCTCCCGCGTGATTGCTGGACTGAAGCCCACGCGATCGCATGGACCTTTCTCAGCCCAGTTCAATAGATTTCTTTCTTTTATTTTGTTTTAATTATTTTTATTAGGGCGTGTTTGGGAAAACTCCTTTGGACTTTTTAGGTTTTGAATTTTGATAGCATTTAAGAGCTCGTTTGGTATAGGTTATTTTTTGAAATTTTTGAGAAATTTTTTATTTTTGGAAGAATGTGTGAATGAAAAGTGATTGAAAAATGTGAAAAGTTGGGGATCCCATAGAAGTGTGCGATTGAAAATAAATCAGGGGAAAATATTGAAAATTCCGCTCTAGACAAAACAAGCTCTAAATACAAATTTCTCTTTTTCAACATCATCTTCTACATTTAAAAAAAAAAAAAAATCCCTATTCCTCTCTCTCATACCCTAACCTCCCTTTAGTTTTTCTTCTTATTTCTTCTTTATTTTAGTTAGTTTGTAGTTTAGTTTTAGTTTAATTTTTTATTTCAAGTATCTAGCATCTATTGAAACAAATAAGCAAGAAAAGAGGTGAAAATAAAAAGCAAAGCAGAAGAATGTTCGGAGCAAAATCCAGGGAAGTGTTAAACTTCATTATCTTGTATTTTAATCTTTAATTCTTATTTTTTGTGATGTATTTCTATAAACCTCATCTTTTGTGCATCATTTATACAATGAGCTAGTTTTTTTATGTTGAGGTGATTGATGTAACTTAACTTAGTTTAAGTAATTTTAATATTTACATATTGATTTTAAATACTCATTTTCATGTGTGTTTGTTATTTAGATTATTTCATATGTTTGATTGATCAATAAATATGTGATTTGTGAAGTATTTGATGATCGAGAGATATTATGTATTTTAGACCTAATAACTAATAACAAATGCCCTAGATTGTAATTTAGGAGATAAAAATTACTCATATCCTTAGGTGATTCATTGTGCTATTTTCATAAAGAGTTAATGTTTTTAATTGATTTTCAATTGACATAGAGATATAATATGTTAAACTAATTGATTATGACTAATTTCACTCGATAGAGACTATTAGTTAAAATAGGAAAATCAGGTCTAACATTGTAAATGAGTAATTTGTTAATTTGCATTTTGAGAAATTAATTAAGCAAAAGTTGAGTAAAATCTCTCAACTATTTAATCTTTTATTTTTCTTATTTTCGTTAGAATAAAAGTTAGTTTATTTTATCTTTAGATTTACAAAACCCAACTTTTTAGTGTGGATATCTTTGTTAAAATTGAATTAACTAGGGTGTAATTTAGTATATATTTGTCGTGGGATTGACAATTCAGACTCAAAAAGTATACTTTATTACTTAAACACTATTCTTACGATTGCGGTACACATATTTTTTAGCGAATAATTAATTGCAAATTATTTTATAGATAAAATTTATGATTAAAAATGAATTAGAGAAAAAATTAAATTTTAAATAATTACTCTCAAACATAGGCATATTAGGTAAAATAAACCAGGTGGAATCCCCTCTCCGCTAGCTAGGTTTTTGCATAGCTATTTTGCACATTTTGTAGGCTATAAAATAAAAAGTCATAAGCAGCCGTCAAAGTTAGTTCCTTTATCTACATATCATCATTTCATTAATATCCAAGAAGATACGATCAAAAAAAGAAAAAAAAATAAAAATAAATTAATATCCAAGAAGTTGCTTCCAAAGTTTGAACTTTCCACTTTCTCTATCATTATTTCTACTTTTTTGACTGACGCATAAACAAATTGAAAAAAATAAGTATAGGGTTGACGCCCGTTCAACATTCAAGCGTTAGAACTTAGTTAGAAGTTGATGATCTTAGAAGAGTCGATGATAAAAGTCGAAATAAAAGGTGACCGTTGGTTTTAAGGTCTAACAATTTCATGGTCATGTAAAGAATTTTTATCTTCAAAAGTCAATAGAAACGACATTTTAAGATAAGGTTCTCTTTGTTAAAAGTTTTGTATTTAAAAATATATTTTTTTATTTTTTGTAAATAAGCTTGGGTTCGGAAAATTGTGTTATAATCGACACAATTTTCAAATTACTTTTTTTAATCACACAAATTTTCTCTCTCAATCACAAATTTTACCTAAAAATACAAATAAAACTAATTATTACGTGTTATAAGCGTTGTCGAATGCTTGTTAAAGTCTATGATTGGAAAGTGGAGAGAGAAAATATGTATTTATTTGAGAAATTGTATTATAAAAAACATGTTTACCAAACAGAGGTGTCTTCTGGGCAAAAGAATGGGAACCAACGGTTTGATTTTGTTTCGACATGATACCGATTCAGTTCTTTCAAAATTTTAAACGATTCTAATTCTAAAATTCAAGAACCATTCAATTCCAGTTTCGGTTCTAGGTTCAGAATTGGAACCTGAATCAAAACCAATAACCAAAACATTTTTTTTAAATACAAATTTTTACAAACGAAATAATCATTTTATTTTGGGATAATTGCACTCCATACTACTTTTTATCTCTTATCGAAATTTTACTTACATTAATATTTTAATTGAATTTTACTTACTTTTCTTTTTTCTCTTTAAAACTTACAATATTCTCACCAACACCACCTCCGTGCCACCTCCCTTTTCCTCGACGAGACTATAACGATACTTTTAAATGACGTATGTTTCAATTATGATAACAAAAGTTAGGTATTTGTCCAAGATGTCAAGTTTTTCATGCTTTAATTCTTCAATCTTCAGTTTTCACTCGTTCGAACATTAGTACTCATGTCTAAGACTTGCGCTACTCCATATTCGGCTTCATGGGGATTTTTTCAAGCTTTCTAGGTATTGTTTTTTGAAATAGTCAGTTATTGCTTCAGATTTGGTTTGATAGAATGTGTTCTTCAATAATATTTTTCTTTCTTAAACTATTTTGTGGTTAATTGAAATTTTGGTAATGTAGGTAGATGAATTCTGATCTAAATGCTTTAGAACTTGTACAAGAATTGAAATAAGAACCAGAACCAAAATAGTCGAACGATTTGATTATTCTCTTAGAAAAAGAACCAACGCTTGAAAACCAGAAACATATGGAACCACGTCCACGCCTACTTGAAAATATTATTGGGTTCTTAGAAATTCGCAATCTATATCTATACATATATAAAATAAAAATTCGTATAAATAATATTTATTATCCTTTAAATAATAAATCATATTTTCTTAAATATATATTATATATATGTTATTATTAACTATCTAATAATTAAAAACCTTCGTTCAAAGGCTTTTTTTTATATAAACAAAAATAATGTTGTTTTCAAGATAAAATAAGTTATTGAAAAATGGTTTTAAAATGGTTTATAGTTAAAAAGTGGGTAAAAATGTGTTTTCTGTAAATAAATTTATAGACACAGTTTTCGAATGGATGATAATATTTTTAATCGTTCTTAGTTTTAATAATTGGGTAAAGATTATTTGGTATTTTAATAAAGTTAACAATAACTCATAAAAATTATTGAAATATATGATCATTTATTATTTAAATATATAAATTGACATTTTCTTATTCCCTAGTATACAGGGCGTTGTTTTTAAAATTTTAATAATTATTGTAGTGAAATATTATTATTTTATGCATTTTATATTTGTTTTGATTATGTAAAATTATTAATATTTTACGAATACTTATCGAAATAAATATTACGAAATATAACTTCTGTGCATCGCACGGATAAATACTATTTCTAAATATAATTGAAGTTGTAAAAATCTATTTACTTCTCTTTAAAAAAAGGCGGATAATTTTCTGTTTGGGGGGGGGGGTTCCCAAACATACCGCCGTGGAGAAGTGGATGGGCACACGTGCACACAAAAAGTTTTTATGATTACGAAACGTTTTCCTCGGTAATTACTACCGCGTAAAAGTTCATTCATTCATAAAACAAACATTAAACTTTATTAATTAATCATTTTGTTTCTCACTTTTCACTAATGTACTAAAATGCCCTTCAGAGCTCCCCCAATTAGGATTAGTTAAAAATGAGTTTTTAATTCATCAGATAAATATTACGTAAATCGGTGATAAAACTCAACTTACAAAATTATGTACTAGCATAGAAAATTACATCAAATCAAAATTATACTATAATATTTCTCAAAACAGAATCTAAAATAATAACAAGAACAAAAATAATGTGCTTTCATATCTCGTAAGAGTTCACGATATCTAGTTACTACCAAAATTCAACTCAAAATGAAATAAAAATCACTACCATTAATTTCTAACTTTACTTCTTTTTTGGCAAAACTCTAATTGGTGTATATCCCTCTTTACAGTTTACACCTCA